>CP124708.1:79180000-80430000 GCA_031232105.1 Capsicum rhomboideum
CCGAGAGGCTCGTGCAGATCAATTCTTGAATCTTCATCAAGGGAATCTGAGCGTCAGAGAATATGGTCTGTAATTTAATTCCTTGGCTCGATATGCTCTGAATGTAGTGGCCACAATGACAGATAGAGTACATCGATATGTGGACAGATTGGAGCCATATTTGGTAAGAGACTGCACTATTGCAGCTTTAAATTGAGATATGGATATAGCTAGAATTCAGGCCTTCGCATAAAAGATGGAGGACCAAAGGCAAAGGAGAAGGGTACATGAATCTGAACGAGGACAGTCCAAAAGAGCTAGACCTATGGGACAGTCTATGGTGTCCTAATGAGAATCTAGACCTCAGATGTTTCCTAGACCACCTACACCGTCATTCTCTTATTCCACAGCAGGCACTCAAACTCAATTCTGAGGGTTTAGAGGTAGAAATATTGGGCAGAGTAGTGGGATTCGAGGTTCGCAGACCGCTGGATTCTCTCGTCAGGCATGTCAGCATTGTGGATGGTTTCATTTAGGTGAATGCCGGCTTGGGACAAATGTTTGCTTTTGGTGCAGTATGACGGGGCATATGATGAGAGACTGCCCACGAAGAGGCTTGGGTAATGTGGCGCGACCTGTGGGATCAACCGTTGCATCATCATCATCGGTTCCTTCCCTAGGCAGAGGTGTACAGCCTGCGGGTCGTGGTAGAGGTGCCAGAGGAGTAGCCAGTTCCAGTGGAACTCATAATGGTACTTATGCTCTAGTGGACCGGCAGAATTCGGAGGCTTCTCCTGATGTCGTGATAGGTACATTATCCATATTTTCATATAATGTATATGCATTGATTGATCCGGGTTCCACATTATCATATGTTACGCCATTGATTGCTGCGAAATTTGAAAGAACATCGAAACTATTAACTAAGTCAATTGAAGTATCTATACCAGTTGGTGACTATATTGTTGCAAAAAGAGTATATCGTAATTGTGTGGTAACTGTGTGTGGTTATGATACACTGGCCGATCTTATTGAACTGGACATGGTGGATTTTGATGTCATAATGGGCATGGATTGGTTGGCTTCTTATTATGCCACGATAGATTGCCGAGCTAAGAAAGTACATTTTCATTTTCCACAAATGAATGTTCTTGAATGGAAGGGTGATGTAGCCTGTAGGGGCACCAAGAGGAAAATTTATTTCCTATCTAAAAGCCAGGAAAATGATTGCTAAGGGTTATATATGTCACTTAGTACGAGTGAAAGATACTGAGGTGGAATCACTAACTCCTCAGTCGGTTCTAGTGGTCAATGAATATCTTGATGTATTTCCAGAAGATCTTACAGGCTTGCCCCCAAAATGGGAAATAGAATTTGGTATTGATGTGATTTCAGGCACTCAGCATATCTCTATTCCCCCATATAGAATGGCTCCAGCAGAATTGCATGAATTGAAGGAGAAATTGAAAGATTTGTTTGACAAGGGCTTCATCAGGACTAGTATGTCCCCGTGGGGTGCACCGATATTATTTGCACGGAAGAAAAATGGCACATTGAGAATGTGCATTGACTATCGGCAATTGAATAAGGTAATGATCAAGAATAAATATCCCCTCCCTCGAATTAACGATTTGTTTGATCAGTTACAGGGTGCTACATGTTTTTCGAAGATTGACTTGAGGTCGAGCTACCATCAAGTCAGAGTTAGAGAAAAAGATGTACCCAAAACAGCCTTCCGAACACGGTATGGCCATTATGAATTTTTAGTTATGTCATTTAGACTAACAAATGCACCAGCTGTGTTCATGGATTTGATAAATAGGGTTTTTAAGCCATTTCTATACGTATTCGTGAAGGTATTTATAGATTACATCCTGGTTTATGCAAAGTCACAAGAGGACCATGGTAAGCATTTACGACAGATGTTACAAATTCTCTGTGATAGTAAGTTGTATGCGAAGTTCTCTAAATGTGAATTTTGGTTCAAATCCGTATCATTCTTGGGTCACATTGTGTCAGATGAGGGAATTCGAGTTGATACAAAAGATTGAGGCTGTGAAAAATTGGCCAAGGCCTACGACGCCCACGGAAATTCGGAGGTTGCTGGGGTTAGCAGGTTATTATCGAAGATTTGTTGAAGGGTTTTCTTCCATTGCTGCACCTTTAACCAAGCTTACACACAAGGCAGTCAAATTTCAGTGAAATGATGCATGTGAGAAAAGTTTTCAAGAGCTGAAAGATAAATTGACTTCTACACCGGTGTTAGTACTTCCGAAAGGCACCGAAGGTTACGCAGTATATTGTGATTCTTCTAGAATTTGCCTAGGGTGTGTATTGATGCAGCACGGTAATGTAATAGCATATGCCTCACGACAGTTGCGGCTACACGAGAAAAACTATCCCACGCATGATCTTGAATTAGCAGCAGTGGTATTTGCTTTAAAGATATGGCGTCATTATTTGTATGGAGTTCATGTTGACATCTATACTGATTATAAAAGTTTACAGTATATCTTTAAGCAGAAGGAACTCAATTTGAGGCAACGAAGGTGGCTTGAGCTATTGAAAGATTATGATATTGATATTCTATATCATCCAGGAAAAGCAAATGTGGTAGCTGATGTATTGACCCGCAAGGCAATAGGAGGCACTAGTGGCCACTTGACAGAAAAGCAAGATTTAGTCAAAGATCTACATCAATTAGCCAGCTTGGGGGTTCGTCTTCTCGAATCCTTAGATGAAGGGGTTATTGTACAAAATGCAGTTGAATATTTATTGATAGCTGAGGTGAAAGAGAAGCAGATTGCGGATCCTATGTTATTGCAGCTAAAGGAAAATGTACAACAGGGTCTGACTAAGGTCTTTGATCTTACACAAGAAGGGGTGCTTCAATGCCAAGGTAGATTATGTGTACTGGATGTAGATGAGCTGAGGAGACGAATTATGATAGAGGCGCATCATTCACGATGTTCTATTCATCCGGGAGCTACCAAAATGTACCATGATTTGAAAGAAGTGTATTGGTGGGGAAATATGAAGAAGAACATTGCAGAATTTGTAGCTCAATGCCCGAATTGTCAACAAGTAAAGGTAGAGCATTAGAAACCAGGAGGTTACATGCAATGTATCAATCTTCCAGTCTGGAAATGGGACATGATTATTATGGACTTCATCACAGGTTTGCCTCGTACACTGCGGAAATTTGATTCTATATGGGTTATAGTTGACAGGCTTACCAAGTCAGCGCATTTCCTACCAGTCAAGACCACCTATACAGCTGAAGATTATGCAAGATTGTATGTGAAAGAGATAGTATGATTACATAAGATTCCGATCTCCATTATATCAGACAAGGGAGGAGCTCAGTTTACTGCGCATTTTTGGAGATCTTTTCAGCAGAGTTTGGGTACACAAGTGAATCTGAGTACGGCTTTCCATCCTCAGACAGATGGACAAGCAGAACGTACTATCCTATAGCTTGAAGATATACTACGAGCTTGCACGTTAGATTTCCAAGGTAGTTGGGATGACCATTTGCCTCTTATTGAATTTGCGTACAACAATAGCTATCATTCAAGTATTAAAATAGCACCTTATGAAGCTTTGTACGGAAGGAAATGTAGATCACCAATCGGATGGTTTGAAGCAGGCGAAACTGCTTTACTTGGGCCAGATCTTGTTCATCAGGCTATGGAGAAAGTTAAAGTGATCCAGCAGCTACAAATGGCCCAAAGTCGACACAAGACATATGCTGATGTTAGAAGAAGAGGGCTCGAATTTTCCATAGGTGATTGGGTATTTTTGAAGGTGTCACCGATGAAAGGGGTAATGTGATTCAGAAAGAAAGGAAAATTGAGTCCATGTTATATAGGCCCATATGAAATTATTAGAAGATTTGGGAAAGTTTTGTATGATTTGGTACTACCCCAAGAACTCTCCACGGTTCATCCAGTATTTCATGTTTCGATGCTTCGAAAGTGCATAGGAGATCCATCTCGTTTTACTCCCATTGAAGATGTACAAGTTACAGAGGATCTTACCTATGAAGAGATACCTGTTGCTATTCTGGATAGGCAAGTGAAGAGGTTAAGGAATAAAGACGTAGCATTCGTAAAGGTACTCTGGAGAAATCAACAAGTAGAAGAGATCACATGGGAAGCTGAAGAAATTATGAAATCCAAGTACCCTCATTTGTTTCAAAGGAAAGAAAAATTTCAAGATACGAGATCGGAACAATGACAAGTAAGTATTTATAAGCATTAAGTATATATATGATAAGAAGAAGAATGCTCCTAGACTTGCATTTGTTTAAATTGAATGATGTCACTAACATTCGAGGACGAATGTTTCTAAGGGGGGAATAATGTAACACCTCGTACCCCATGAGACTACCTTAACATTTATAGAATCATTTAAACATGAGAGAGTTGGTGAATTTATGCATTAATTTGTTGGGCTTAAGTGAATCATGTGCCATTGGGCCCAAATGAGGCCCAAAAATCATAAAAAAGACATGGCCCAAAATGGAATTTGACCCATTCTTCCATTGACCAAGTAAACACATTAAATGTGTGCCTAAGTATGATTAGGAAGGGACTATATAATATAATAAAAATCAGATTTTTATTCATAAAAGTACACATGCCATTTTCTAGATTTTTCCAAATATTTCTCTTCTCCCACAAACCCTAAGGCAACTACTTGTTGGACAAGATCACTCTTTGGTAAGCTTTGGTAAGTGTTTATTCTTATGTTTTACTATATTATAATCTTAATATGATGTATAAATCATGTTGGTTATGTTGGCACAGTGTTAGGCAGTCACTATGTGTAAAACAATGTACTTTTGCTTAATCGGTAAGGGTTTGCCTTCTAAACAGTGAAGTGGACTTGTGGTATTGAAGGAAGAGATTTTGGTGTGTTTAATATCAACATGTATATATGGTTATTTCCTTAACTTGTTTCCTTTTTGGTGTATAACACGTGGCATTGTTATTGTGAAATTGGTCATGGATTTGGTGACGTATTGAAAGGAAAGTGTAGTTTTGGTGTTGTTTATGTGCGTTATGGAACCATGAATGTTCATTGGTATCTAATATGATCTAAAATATGTAAATAAAAGCTTACTTATGGACTTGGACCATTTATTACACAAAAGGACCCAAAAAGGACCCTTTTTGGCCAATTTGGGCATCCGCCCCCGCAGACAAAGGCACCTGCGGGCGCAGATGCCAATGCAGGTGCCCCTGGACACTGCCAAAGGTCACCTGCGGACGTATTTCAGCCACCTGTGGGCATAGGTGGCTTTGCAGGTCACCCCAGAAAGTCATTATGGATTGTTTTTCATAAGTTTTTATGAGGCAATTTGATGGAGTAATGGTGACGTAATGATAATGAGGAGGCATAAAGGGTAAACGTGGTGTGAAATGCTATTGATGTATGATGTCTTGGTCAATGTGTGGAATGTTATGGTGTTGTTGGTATGATAATGCAATGGATTGTATTGTAAGGGGTGAAATGACGTTATATGGCAGTCATATAGCTCATTGTCATCTTGTACACTTGTACGGTAACTAGTTGTTAATGTAAGCTCCGTTATGTACTTGTATTGTAGAGTGAAACATAAGGAATGAGCTGGACTATTGTTTTCATATATAGGCTTGTGTATTCATACTTGTAAGTGAAGGTATGTAAGGTTACTTTTTCCATATCCTTCTGCAACATATAGTATTCACCTTGTTATTGTACTTACTCATTTCCGAAATGTTTTAAGGTATCTCATTTCAGGCTATCATCTATAGTTAATCATATCTACCTTATCCTTGATCTATTGTTATTCATGTGTCACCTAATTGTGGACATGGTTCCAAAGTTCCAATAATGTTATATTCAAAAGTTCCAATAATGCTTGATCATCGAATGAACTATTTCAAAGACTAAGAAGTGAGGTAATGAAGTCTCTATTCTTGGGTGGTATCCCAGGGGTTAAAATACCTAGCATGGGTCGATCCTAATATCTCGGGTGGTATCCCAGGGGTGAAAAGAACACCTATCATGGGTCAATCCCGCTACTACGGGTGGTATCCCAGGGGCAAAAGAAAATCCTAGCATGGGTTGATCCCGAAAACTCTTGATTACCCACTGATCAGCTTGGGGCCCGGGCATTGTAAGAATGGAAAGATGGGTAGTGAATGAAGAAGTGAGTGATGAACGAATGAATGAGCGTAAAATTAAAGAAAGTAATCCACGTAATGTACATATTTCCATACATATGGAATGGTGACTTATCCATATTGTTTATTCACTTATATTTGATTCCATTAAAGTATTTATGTATCATACTGTTTCTTATGGCTTTACATACTCAGTACATTCCTCGTACTGACGTCCCTTGTGGGACTTACCTTACTTGCTGCAGGCACAGGTACTAGTAGACCTCCACAGTAAGCTGCGGGTAATCTACTGATCTTTGGTGAGCTCCAGTTGGTTCTGTACTTTTCGAGTCACAGTTGTACATTTGTTTTGATATTGTAAATGTTGTGTAAAGCAGGGACTTGTCCTGAATTTAGGATGGTTATGTATGTGCTTCTGTTAGAGGCTTTTGTAGACATATGTGGGTATATGAATGTAAGAGATATATGTCCATTTTGACTTGATGGCCCTAACGGCCAAGTTTCACGTATGTATGTATCACATGTTCCATGATTTTCGCTATTAGCATTTTATGTCCTTACGTGGTGGTGATGTTTCTTATGGCATGCATATGAATGGACATGAGTAAAGATTGGTTCTCTCTGGCCTTATCGGCTTCGGGTGCCAGTCCGCCCAGTTGAAATTCGGGTCGTGACAATTAAAGTCTTAGAAAACTTAACGAACATATAAAAATTTGATTGACTCTCAAAATTTTATCAGTTCCACATAAATTGAGACAGAGGAAGTAACATATATTACTTGAAAATTACATCAAAAATACGATAAATCACAACAAATGACAACTTAAAATATTTAAAAACTATTTTGGTTGACTCTCCAAATTTCATCGGTGTCATATACATTGGACAGAGGAAGTAGCATATATTATTTGAATATTATAAAAGAGAAAATGATGTAGAATGTATTATAAATCACAATATTTAATAACTTAAAATATTTTTTAAAATACATTTATCTGTGTCACATAAATTTAAATGGAAAAAGTAGCATATATTGGGCTCGTGCTAGCACGGGCTTCTAAATCTAGTGTGTATATATATATATACACACACACGAAAAAAATTAAAAGTTTAATTACCAAAATATCCATGAAACATTGAATGACGTTATTACCCTTCAATTAAAAACTACACCTACAATAATTTTGTACAAAAATGTAAATATACATTTAGTTGAACTTATTAGGCTATTGAATATCTTTATATATGCATACAATGTATATAAATATGAAAATTGAAGTTAGAGCATTAATTTTTGTCATCTTAAATGATATATTATTAAAATAAAATACAAAAATAATGTATTAAAATGGCTCAAATCGGTGAGAAGTCCTAATACAATGTACCAACTTTTCCTCTTCCATAATAATTGTTTCTTATCTTAAATTCTTACTATCTAATTTATGTACACTTCAATTTCAAACTTTTCCCCTTTCCCTGTGACCGTTAAATTGTTTATCAACCAATCGTTCACCTATATATATATATATATATATATATATATATTAGAAGTGTTTTTACGTGGAGTTAATATGATAATGATCAAGGGAACATTAATGCAGGTTAAGAATTTATTTTGTGAAATTATTAACACTTTCCATTAGGACTGCCTGCATGCCATCTTGACGATGTTTACATATTAAAACAATGAAAATTGTTGTGCTTTCTCAAGAACTAAAACATTTGGTTTTGAATTTTTTTCAGGGATCCTATTGAATCTGAGTAATGACCCTCCAGGCCATTTTTGCTTTTTCGTACATTTTCTAAATTTAGAGCTTTTCTATAGCTGTCCCAAGTCATTTGTGACTTGCTGGAACTGATAGTTTGGTTTTCGGGCAATATTTTTAGTTTTTTATATCAGTTTCCCTATTTGTGAGCTTTTGAAGTTTAAAAATAGGTCTTTGGTACGAACTTCAAGTAAACAATCTCAGATGCGAATTCTGACAGTTCCATTAGCTCTGAAATGTGGATTTTAGACTAGGGAGACCTTTGGCTCGGGTCCTGAGGCTTCCCGACTCATTTTGGGCTATTGGTTGAAAATTGGTAAAAATAGAATAATGGGTATGGGGCCCATATTTTATCGAAATGACCTTTTTTGGAAATTTTATCGATTCCTTTGAGTCTGAAATACCATTTTTTGTAGGGTAGGTTAGTTTGTTCGTGTGCACAGGGTTTTAAACGAATCCCGAGTACTCGATCGGAGTCTTTTTGAACTTAGAAAATTGTTGATTTTCACTAGCTAGTGTAGGCACCTTTTTGTTCTTCATGTTCGCGAGCCCTTGGCCGCGTTGGCGAAGGTCAGGGATTCTAAACCTTCGCATTCGCGGGCTGGTCATTGCGTTCGCTTAGAAGACGCTGTCATAGCCGGTCCAGGCTCCATCGCATTCAACGGTGGACTGGTCTCGTTTGTGAAGGCCTAGCCCCGTTGGTCTCCACGTTGGTGATAGGGATCCCGCGTTCGCGAAGAGGGGACCCCTGACAGTATATAAAGCCTTCCCTTAGTTTTTTAGCTCATTTTCTAAGTCCCAAACCACCACTGTTGATCTTGTGAGCTTGTATCACGACCCAAAATGTAAACGTAATGGCACATGTCACACCCTTCGGACAAGTAAGCCTACCCCAACCCAAGACTCATGTAGTTGAATAAATCAGAAGCGGAAGAAGAAGAAGAATGGAGCAATCCCAAAAACATATATATAAGATGAAATAATAATTCAAGATACATCCCAAGTCTAGTTGTCCCGAGTATAAGTCTCTATTACAGAATGATATCAATAAGACTAAAGTATCTTAAATACGGGTAAGCATAAGATAAATAAAGAGAGATCCAGTAAGCTTTGAAGTCTATAAGCCACTACCTCGATCTCCGCAATTCCAACACTGAAGGAACACAATCTAAGATCTACTACTTGAATCAATACCTGCACGGAGTGCAGAAAAATAAGAAAAAGAAAGGAAAAGCAAGGATGAGTATGGAACATGTGTACTCAGCAAGCATCATCGATAACCGGCCCTAATCCAAAGCGATGGCGAGAACAACCACCCCACCTCCCCAAGATTTCCCAACCGTCTAAACTAGTAAATACACCACTTCATCCTATCAGGGTAACCCAACACAATAGTCATATGATTATTAATGTACAGGGTAGGCACATTAATCTAGGTGAGTCAACACTACATATTTTATGATCAATAATTAAAGGAAGTCATTTATGAAGAAGACTCACTAACAAGTATAATCAGGCTTAGTCAATCATGTACAACCAATATTCTAGGATAAAATAGTGAGAGTGTATAATCATGTGTATATCATGCTACCAAAGGGTGCGACACAACAGTCTCTCAGATCAAGCCATAGCCTTACCCCACTTATCATAATATCTCAATCTCCAAGCCAACAAAAGATGCTATAAGATGATGTAATGGGGTGAAATGAATGCACAATACACAATATCACAAATAAGGTTCAATCGTGGTAAATACAATACAAAGGTAAATACTCAAACACAATATCAAACTATACCAAGGAATGCAATACAATGCAAGTGATGCAATGCAGTGTAATGATGATGGTGGGATATTTCGTAGACACCTTCCAAGCCTCAGCGCTTCGGATAGGACCCATGGGGGGGTTCGTAACCCATATACTTTCATAATCTTAACACAGCTTACCTGCAAATGACCTTGGCCTAGTTTATCTGATATATATCACAATCAATCTTGCTGGAAATAACCTCGGTCAAGGGTTTTCAAAATAGCAAACCATCCTAACCGGTAAATGACCTCGGCCAAGGGTTTTATAAAATATCATTTTCTTTCAAAATCTGAATATCTCAGTGGTATCAATTTCATGAACATGTATAGATGATATAAGGATATAATGATCACAACCAATCAGCATGAAGAAATAAATCAATTCAATATAGGTATCAATGAGCTCAGAATCAACTCTATATGATAATGATTCAAGAAGTAAGCCATCATAGGGCACCACTGGTGTAAATAATCATGAATGAAATCAATAATATCATTTAAAATCCCTCATTCGGGTATCATCAATATGATTTGGGCAATTTAATGCACAAAAAAGGCCTATGATAACAAGTCAAGCCCCTACTCGGTGACACAAGTAATAAATATGGCAATTAAATGCACAATCAAGGCCAACAATATCAATTCAAGCCCCCACTTAGGTATCACAACAATATTTTCTCTCCAATAATATTATGCATATAAGACCCCACTCGGGCAAACGATAATAAATAATTCCTCAAGTCAACGATAATGCTCACATAAGCCCCCACATAGCAACACTAAATTAACAACAATCCCAATAACAATATATCATGTAACTACCCAAACCTAGCTTATTCCATTGACAAGTTTCATCTCTTCTAAGGATGACGTCATTAGACAAACATATTAAAGGAAACTACGCTAGTTAACAATATGCTCTATTAAGAGATACTAAACCCCGATAATTTCATCAACTATCAAAAGTCTATTCATACTCTAATTATTACTAACCCTCAATCATTCCAACAAAAGACAATAATAACATAGTTATCCCCTAAAAGGTTTCTAAACCCCAATCGTTTCATCAACATCCACTAAACACGATCCAAGTTCTTAAATAAAAAATCACTAACAATATTCAAGACCAAGTGTTAACTATCTAAAATCTACTCTAAGGATATTCACAAGAAGCAAGACTAACTAGGATAAGCAACTATATAACTACAATCCATCAAAGACTTCGGTACCCGCGGAGATGCTGGCCATTTCACCTAAGCGGGACCCCGAATCCTAAACGATATGCAAAAATACAAATAAACAAGCATACAACACATAAACACTTCAGAGAAAGTCAAGGTACATCTCAACTTGCCTTTAAAGAAGATTCGCAAGCCAAAACTCAGTCCAAGGCATCAACCTAAAGCTCTACTCCCTTGAATCAACACCAAATGCGTCCAATCTAATCAAATATGATATCTACAAGTCAAAATGAGTCCAACAATATCCATATCGATTATATTTATTCCGGATCCAAAATCCGCTTCAAAAATCATTTTCAAAAATACAAGGGTAAAACTGAGATTTTATTTTAGAATAATGTTTCCCATGTTAAGAAAATTCTATAGGTTAAAAATCATGAAAATATGAGTTGAAATCAGACTTCAATTCAAAGAAAAAATAATTTTACACTTTACCAGTCATATTTAAAATCAAGGATTTGAAGATGAAATCAATGAAAAATGATGAATACAAGATTTAGGAACTCACCCACAGATGAAATCTCAAAAACTCCTTTGAAATTGCCCTAAACTGAGGTCCTAAGCTCCAAAAATGGAGAAAATATGAATTAGGGTTGAAAATGGAATTAATAATTTGTCCAAGTATGCTAATGCATCACGATTGCGGGCCACAAATCGTGATCGCGGTATGACCCAAACCAACCCTTCGCAAATGCGAGTTTTTGACCACCAACGCGAAGAAGGGAACCGACCAGGCCTATCGATAGTGCATCGCGATCGCGGTACCCATCGTCGCGATCGCGGTGAAGGAATAATTCGTCCTTTATGAAAGTGACGTAGGGATCGCTAATGCAAAAATAGGAATACTAGAGCTATACAAACTCGACAGAGGAGGTCGCGATCACGATGAAGGGGGACCTGCACAAAATATCAGCAACTGCTGAAGGTTGTTGGTCCAAAATTCCTCTAAACAGACCCTCGGGATTTGTTTGGGACCCCACAGAAACAAACCAATAATGCTAATAGAATAATTTTGATATTTTGGACTTAATGGAACCATCAGATTTTCAAAAAGAGATCGTTTACAAAGAATTAACCCCCGGGATCCCTTTTAGGTTATTTTAACTAATTTTTGTCTAAGAGGTAAAAATACAAAATAAAGGCTCGGGGTCTGAACTAACCATGCTACTAATCCAAAATCGACATTCCGAATCTAATGAAACTGTCAGAATCAGCATCCGGATCTCGAATTACAAAATATTGACCGAACTCAAATTAATCATTTAAGGTTATTCAAAACCATAAACTCATATAATTCACTCCCGAATGCACCGAGGACCGTGCTAATCATTTCCCCAATTCATAAATAATGTAAAGCAACTACGGGGAAGGTCAAAATGGTCAAGACACAGAAATGTCTAAAATTCATTACGAGGGTCATTACATTATCCACCACTAAAATTCACGTTCGTCCTCGAACGTACAAGCAAGAAATGCGTCAAACAAACAAAGGATAGAAATTACCCTCGTAAACCTCAAGCAATTACTCCAAGGTGGAGTCACAACCATAAAATTACCAGTTTCACTATAGAACCAGGAATCTACCACACAATGACTCACAAGGTCACAACACCATCATCTAAGGCCCAAATTTCTCTTTAAAGCCAAATTTCTTTACTTTCGAACTTCCACTATACTCAAAAACTGAGTCGAATCACAATAGAAGTTCTAAACATACCCATCTAAGCTGAATCTGCCAAAGACACCAGAAGTTAATGACTGCACCACAAAGCCAAAAATCATCCTTGGACCTACAAAATGCCAAGAAACCCATAAAACTACATAACCACTCACCACAATACTAAATCAATCTACTCAAGGCCAATACCATACCTGTCTAAACAAAAAACATTATATCCTTAAGCTAAAGCAACTAAGTTAGAAATCAATATCAAGGCAGCACAAAACCTCAAAAGTCACACTTAGCCTACATCGATCACTATACTATAATCATATTCTTATGCTCAACCTTTGAGGTGACTGAGAATCATCATAAAATTCTATATACCATAGACATGAACACTCTAAATGACATCAAAATCTCATAAAACTCATCACAATAACCCATGCAATTCTAACCCTTAAAAGATATCAATTAACCCAAAATTCTCAATAATTCGGTAGAACGAAGAACCTTTCCGACTATACATACATAAGCAACCATCATATCAGGGAAAATCAACCCATAGAAGAAGTGCAACAATCATTATATCTCCTTGATGGACTCCCAAATCATAAATTAAAACTCAGGAGAAATCACTGCTAGACTCTGCATAAGCTACTGATGAACCACACTAACAGGACTTCGAATCCTAACTCGAACCCATAGTTAGATTCATAAGATATCAAAAATTCCTCATGTACAAGTTCCATATCTTTTCTTAACTAAATTACCATTTAGTATTTCTTAACACAAGGACCATGGAATAGTAACACATACTCTAATCAAAACTCATGAGCAAGAATATTCCACTAAGCCACTTAGATACTAAAGGAGCAACCCTAAAACCAAGTTTTCCATTATATTTGAAACTCTTTCCGAATCAAAGGCAGAATTCATCATAAGATGAAAACCTTCAAGTTTAACTGAGGAGTGTCTCAATACCATAGAGTACAATCATGTAAGCAAAGGCTAATCACTAAGGAAGTAATAGATCGCAAAGCCTGAAAGATCTTCCCTTATCCAACCAGAATCCTTTAATTATAATATTTCCAAGTTAGTCATATCATAAGTCTGATCCATCACAAGGTCTTCTTGCCTAATCTAAAAATTATCATTATTCCCACGAAGATGATATCGTCATCAAGGCATTAACCCAAACCAAAAATACATAGATGTGACCCCGTAAAATAACCAACTCAAGTATACACACTATCACTAACACTTGTAGGAAATTCTACATAAGTCTACCAGTTGTAAACTTTCTTTACATCACAACTCACTATCCCAATAATCAAATTACCTTATTAATCCCAACTGAATCACGACTCTCAAGTGAACCTCTGAATTATCTTCAATAATCTGAATATGCCAAAATCCATAATCGATCCACCACTAGTCCACAATATAACCATCAAAGAGATCATACCCAAATACACTAAATTCCATAAAACTCAAGAAATCAAACCTAATTCGACTATGCACTCTAAGTGAGTCACAACATAGGATCTACACAAGAAATCAAGCCCAATTCGACTATGCACTCAAAGTGAGTCACAACATAGGATCTACATACCCGATCTACTACTAAGGAATCATCTACAGGGTAGCAATATCAGTAAATCCAGTAAAACCCATGATTCATATCACGACTCAATGCCAAATAAGTAAACACATAGCAGAATGAAGGACCACAATCAACACTACCAAGATAAGTCTAAGGTATACCAAAATCATACTTGTGGATACTGTACCGAAAACTCCTACCTCGAGTCCATCCTATGGAACCTGATACTGAGACCTGTCATCTCTTATAGCAACTGATGAAGCATCTCTCTGTCTAAACTAGGGGCAATCACTCCTATAGTGCCCAAAATCTCTACATATGAAGCTACCCAAAGAAATAGGAGCTCATCGAGATAGGTCCGAAGGACTTGAATGGCCACCATGATCTAACCTTCTCTAAGCATAAACACAAGCATCCTGGCCTCTACAATGCAAATCACTATCCTCATCAAATCTATAAGGCCTCTAGCCCGCAAGCCTATCATGACTCCACACAAACTTCTCTAAAAATTCTCAAACAAATTGATCGTACGAAAGAAGTGGTGATTCAACTAGTCTACTCTCTACGAAGGTCCTCTACCATTGCCTAACTGGCCTAAAGAACTGAAAGTAAGTGAAGTATATTCCATTAGAATACACCAAGCCTCACCTGTGCAACCTCTCGCGAAAACCAAGAAAGAACGTGTAAGTATCCAACCTAGGGTCTCCATTGAATCGAGGAGGGTCTATCCTTATAAACTCTACATACCTACTTTGTCCCTCCATGGACATAAAGGGTAAGGTCACTAGATCTGGAGCAATCCCTGGCAATATCTCGTCAAAACTAGGAGAACCAATAGCAGCCACATATGCATATGGAGTCTGAATCCTCAAAGTATCATGCTGAATCAAAATAAGAGCCACCCTCTGAAGGAAACCCAACACTAGAACCAAGAAATTCTCAAGCATAGGTAAGGTCACAGGTGGTGTCTACACTGGCCTCAACCCATCTAACTCACTAGACCTACCATCTCTAGCAACTCTAGAACCTAAAGAGGTAACTCTAACCTGACCTTTATCTGGTTTAGACATCCCGATCTGAATCTGCTTTGGACCCTGCTTCTACCGCGCATCGAAGGCATGGATTCTGAATCTATAGCTAAGGAAGAATGCTTACTCACCAATTGTGAGAGAGTGAATAAGAGATTTTTGAGTTATACAAAGCTATGAATACACGAATAAGAATAAAGAAATGGAAATCTACTAAAGTCATGTAGCCTCTCGAAGATAGATAATGGACATCTCTGTACTGATCTGCAAGACTCTATAGACTTGACTTGTACCAATGAGACTAATGAATACGTGATGACACTTTTCACACCCTTCGGACAAGTAAGCCTATCCCAACCCAAGACTCAACTAGTTAAATAAATCAGAAGCGAAAAAAGAAAAAGAATGGAGCAATCCCAAAAACATATATATAAGATGAATTAATAATTCAAGCTACTTCCTAGGTCTGGTTGTCACTAGTACAAGCCTCTATTACAGCATGATATCAATAAGACTAAAGTATCTTAAATGTGGGTAAGCATAAGATAAATAAAAAGAGATCTGATAAGCTTAGAAGTCTGTCAATCACTACCTCTATCTCCGCAACTCCAATTCTGAAGGAACACAATTTATAATCTACTACTTGAATTAATAGCTGCATTGGGTGCAAAAAAACAAGATAAAGAAAGAAAAAGCAAGGGTGAGTATGAAACACGTGTACTCAGCAAGCATTGTCAATAACTGACTCTAATCCAAAGAGATGGCAAGAACCACCAACCCAACTCCCCAAGGTTTCCCAACTGTCTAAGAAAGTAAATACACCACTTCATCCTATCGGGGTAACCCTACACAACATTCACATGATTATTAATGTACAGGGTAGGCACATTAGTCTAGGTGAGTCAACACTAAATATTTTATAATCAATAATTGAAGGAAGTCATTTATGAAGAAGACTCACTAACAAATATAATCAGTCTTAATGAATCATGTACAACCAATATTCTAGGATAAAATAGAGAGAGTGTATAATTATGTGTATATCATGCTACGAAAAGGTTCGACACAACAGTCTCTCAGATCAAGCCATAGCCTTACCCCAAGTCTCATAATATCTCAATCTACAAGCCAACAAAATATATTATAAAATAATGTAATAGGGAGATATGAATGCACAATACATAATATCACAAAAAAGGTTCAATCACGATAAATACAATACAAAGGTAAATACTCAAACTCAATATCAAACCATACCAAGGAATGCAATACAATGCAAGTGATACAATGCATTGTAATGATGATGGTGGGACATTTCTTCTACACCTTCTAAGCCTCATCACTTCAAACAGGACCCATAGGGGGTTCGCAACCCATATACTTTCATAATCTCAACACACCTTACCGACAAATGACGTTGGCCTAGGTTGTCCAATATATATCACAACCAACCTTGCCGGTAATGACCTCATCCAAGGGTTTTCAAAATAGCAAAATCAACCTTGCCAGCAAATGACCTCGGCCAAAGGTTTTATAAAAATTTCATTTTCTTTCAAAATTGAATATCTGAGTGGTATCAATTTCATGAGCATGCATAGATGATATAAAGATATAATGCTCATAACCAATCAGTATGAAGAAATAAATCAATTCAATAAAGGTATCAATGAGCTCAAAATAAACTCCATATGACAATATTTCATGATATAAGCCATCATAGGCCACCACTGGTATGAATAGTCATGCATGACATCAATAATATTATTTAAAATCCCTCATTCGTGTATAATCAATATGATTTAGGCAATTTAATGCACAAATATGGCCTATAATAACAAGTCAAACCCCTACTCGGTGACACAATAATAAATATGGCAATTTAATGCACAATCAAGGCCAATAATATCAATTCAAGCCACTCGGGCATCACAGCAATGTTTTCTCTCCAATAATATTATGCATATAAGCCCCCATTCGGGCACACTATAATAAATAATTACTCAAGTCAATGATAATGTTCACATAAGCCCCCACACGGAAACACAAAATAACAAAAATCCCAATAATAATATATCAAGAAACTGCCCAAACCTTGCTTATTCTATACAACAAGTCTCATCTATACCAAGGATAATGTCATTAGACTAACATATTAAAGGAAACTACGCTAGTTAACAACATGCTCTATTAAGAGATACTAAACCCTGATAATTTCATCAACTATCACAAGTCTATTCATACTCTAAGTATTACTAACCCTCAATCATTCCAACAAAAGATAATAATAACATAGTTATCCCCTAAAAGGTCTCTAAACCTTAATCATTTCATCAACATCCACTAAACACGATTCAAGTTCTTAAATAGGAAAATCACTAACAATATTCAAGACCAAGTGTTAACTATCTACAATCTACTCTAAGGATATTCACAAGAAGCATGACTAACTAGGATAAGTAACTATATAACTACAATCCATCAAAGACTCCGATATCCATGGAGATGCTCGACATTTTACCTAAGTAGGACCCCCAATCCTAAATGATACTCAAAAATACAAGCAAACAAGCATACAACATATAAACACTTCAGAGAAAGTCAAGGTACATCTCAACTTGCCTTTAAAGAAGATCCGCAAGCCAAAACTAAGTCCAAGGCATCAACCTGAAGCTCTACTCCCTTAAATCAACACCAACACATCCAATCTAAACAAATATGGCATCTACAAGTCAAAAGTAAGGCAACGATACCCATATTAACTATATTTGTTTTGGGTCTAAAATCTGCTTCAAAAATCATTAACAAAAATACAAGGGTAAAACTAAGATTTTATTTTAGAATAATGTTCCTCATGTCAAGAGAAGTCTGTAGTTAAAAACCCACGCAAAAATGAGTTAAAATCGGACCTCAAATCATAAAAAACCCAATTTTATACTTTACCGGGTAAAACCCTCAAAATCATATTTAAAATCAAGGATTTGAAGTTGTTTTGAAGATTAAATCAACGAAAAATGATGAATACAAGATTTACAAACTTACCCGCGGACGATATCTCAAATAACCCTTTGAAATCGCCCTAAACCAAGGTCCTAAGCTCCAAATATGGAGAAAATAAGAATTGGGGCAGAAAATGGAATTAATATTCTTTCCAGGTATGCTAACTCATTACGATAGAGGGCCACAAATCACGATCGCGATCTGACCCCAACCAACCCTTCGTAAATGCGAGTCTTTGGCTATGAACGCAAAGAAGGGAACCTACCTGGGCCACCAATAGTGCATTGCAGTCGCGGTACCCACCGTCGCGATCATGATGAAGGAATAATTAGTCCTTCACGAATGTGATATAGGGATCGCGAACGTGAAGACTGGAATACCAGATCTATGAAAATGCAATAGAGAAGGTCGCAATCTTGATGAAGAGGGACCTGCACTAAATATCAGCAAGTGTTGAAGGTTGTTGGTCCAAAAATTCTCCGAATGGACCCTCAAAATTCATTTGAGACCCCACAGAAACAAATCAATAATGCTACTAGACTAATTTTGATGTTTCAGCTAGATGGAACCATCGGATTTTTGAAAAGAGATCAATTACAAAGATTTAACCCCCAGGACACCCTTTAGGCTATTTTAACTAATTTTTGTCTAAGAGGTAAAAATATAAAATAAAAGTTTGTGGCCCGAACTAACCGTGCTACTAACCCAAAATCAGTATTTCGGATCTAATAGAACTGTTAAAATCACCATCCGGAGCTCGGATCACAAAATATTAACCGAAGTCAAATACAAACTCATATAATTCACTCTCGAATGCATCGGAGACCATGCCAACCATTCGCGCAACTCATAAATGATGTAAAGCAACTATAGGGAAGGTCAAAATGGTCAAGACATAGAAATTTCTAAAATTCACTAAGAGGGTCATTTCAGCTTGGAAATTGTTGGGGAACTGTAATTTAAAGTTGGGATTAGTTAGGGGTCAGCAAGGTGATCAACTTCCGGTTATTTCATTAGAAGTTTTCGGTCCTTTTTTCGATTAAACTCTTAGTAATTCATCAATTTATGTTAGACTTGGTGGGCTATTTTGGAGCATTATTGGAGGGATGGTGGTGCTCAAATTTTGAGCCCAAGCTCCTTGTCCTGTGAGGGACGCAATTGTGGGTCCAATTTTCATATTCCATAAGCGGACCCCACAGGTGATTTTTTTGCCCGATCTTCAACCTGGAGTACTTTATATCGATATGGATGTTGTTTTTCTTGTCTTAAAATATAGATTACTATTTTGATAGTGTGGCAGTAGTCGGAGGTTTTTCGAAAGGGAAAAATCCCAATTTAGTGATTGCGAGTGTGTTCTTCGGTGTCTAGATAGGCTACGACTTACCTACCTTTAGATTTTGCTCATTTATTGTATTGGCATGGTAAATTACTAATTATTGGTGGGGTATTGTGTTTTGAATAATTTTTTAGGCATTTTATGATTCTTATAACCAGTTAGGGGTCCTTATTGTAGATTTTCGCCTTGAATTCCTTTGGCTCGGTAGTTGCTTCTCCGTTTAGGACTTGGCTTAGCGTACCTAGGAAATTTGGGTTTGGAATTATATGCCTTAGTCTAGGTTAGGATAGTTTCTTCCCTTAGATTGGGTTCTCAAGGCTTGTAGTTAGCACTATCACTCTTTTAAGATAAAGTAACTTAGGATGATATACTTTCCTGTGATAAATGACTATAAAGTACTTTGGTAGGCCAGTTATCTACATTGGGTTGGTTTTCTCACCCTATTGTAATTGTTTGACTCGTTATCCTTGGCATTTTAGCATTTTGGCTTTATAGCACAATTTTCAACTCGATAAATGGGATTTTGAAATACTTTTAAGGAATTTGGCTTTCTAAAAAGGAAAATGGATTATTTAGTCCGATTCAAATTCGAGCACTTGATTTTACTGTTTATTACATATTTATTTTTGGTTCTAGTTCAGCACCCGATTTTACTACTTATTACATATTTAGTTTCGATTTGAGTCTGGCATGCATTATTATTGGCTTCTAGGTAGGAATCCAGTTTGAGTCCACGCATGGTTTATAGGAATGGCTGAAAGAGGAGTAGACGGTATGTTCATTGCATATCATGGCTTACTTTCACATTGATAGTTATCATATTTGATTTGTATCAGTATTACTTGTTGTTTGTATCCACCGTGCTTATGGACGCTCGGTTGGGTTTGTTTGTTAGTGTGTGTACCTTCTAGGCCTATGGGGGTCGAGTTAGGTTATAGTTAGGACCTTATTTATGTGTTCGAGTTATTTACTTATAATTCTCGTGTTTGCCTAACTTTAGCCTGTTATTCTCTTTCTAACCCCTCTTTTATTACCTTTCATATATATATTCGCACTTTATTATGCTTTTACCTTATTTGAGATCATCCGCCCTATGATGCCTTCTGAGTACCATATATTTTGGTACTCATACTATACTTCTGCATCTTTTTTCCTAATGTAGATCCTAGTATAAGTCATCACCATTGGCCTTACCCCTCGAGCAAAGTTGTTGATCAAAGATTAGGATAAGTTTTCAGTGTCCGGAGTTGATCCATCTCCTTATGTTTTGGGGTTAGTCTTATTTTGTATCTCTAGGAGACTACTCTGTATACATTGTACTTGCTAGTACTCCTTGTATTTAGTGGCTGGTGTACTGGCTTTACTAGGTCTTGGGGGACTCATTTTGTATATATTACTCATTCCCCTTCCTATATATTATGCATGGTCTGTTTTCTTTTAGTTATTTGTTGCTTTGTTTATTGTTTTCACCCTATTCTTCTTTCTTCCGCCTGTTAGCCTATTACTTATTATTCTGGGCTATGGCTTGGCTTACCTGCTATCAGACTATAATAGCAGTGTCATCATGACCTATGTTTTTGGGTCGTGACAGCTTGGTATCAGATCCTAGGTTCATCGGTAATGTTAGACAAGAGCAAGTAACAAGTAGAATCGTGATGATCGATATGATGACATCTGTATCCTATCTTTCAAAGGCTACAGGACATTCTTAGGAAAATCTCTCCTTTTGAATCCTATCATTCTTTGTGTCTATATTGGTTTCTGGATTCTCATTTGTTTAACTCTTTGGCAGATGGCTAGGATAAGGGCAACGGCGGTCGAGGGTGAGTCCCCTGAGTCGTCAGCTAGGGCTCCAGTTAGGGGCAGGGGTATAGGTTGAGGTCGGGCTAGAGGTACAGCACCAGCTCGAGGCCAGGCCAGAGGGCCTTCACCAGAGCCAATTAGTGATTCGGAGCCAGACATTGCATCAGAGGATCTGCTACCACAGAAGCTAGTAGGTCATAGACCAGCCCAAGCTCCACCTAGATTTATAGCCACATCTGTACTTAGAGATGCCCTAGTCCAGTTATTGGATATGATTGGAGGTCAATCCACGGATGGGGCCCAAACATCCACTCAGAAGGTGTTGTTCTCTTATTTATTTCTACCATGATAATGATAATTATTTCATCCTCTACCACGTTCTCGTCCATTTCCACAGCCATGGCCACAACCACGTTCGCAGTAATTATTTTGTCTTGATTCAGACTGATCATATGCTGCTTCAATATTCGCTTCAAGGAATGGAGAAGACCCAATGGGACATGATTCATGATTTTTCATCAACAAAGTATTATTCTGCTTAGCCACAAGTAGGCATGTAATTAATTCAGAGTATTTCTTAAATCCCTTTTCACGATATTGCTATTGTAACAGCACATTTGAAGCATGAAAACTGGTATAAATTATCTCCATTAAGTCATCATAAGTGATAATAAATCAGCTTATTTTAAGAAGTGTTTTTTTCAAAAGTGTTTTTAAAAAATACTTTTGGTGAGAAGCAGTTTGTGTTTGACCAATTAATTTAAAAGGCACTTTTGAGCAACAATTAGTATTTGGCCAAGCTTTTAAAACTGCTTTTAAGTATATTTGGCCAAGCTTTTAAAACTGTTTTTAAGTATATTTTTCTCAATAGTATTTTTTTTAAAAGTGCTTTTAGGGAAAAACTATTTTTTTTAGTTTATGAAAAACTGCTTTTTTTTTTTTTTTACTCTTTAAAAGCACTTATTTCTTCCATAAACTTGGCCAAAAAACTCATTTTTTTAAAATATGCATTTTTGAGAAAAAAATAAGCACTTTTGGAAAAAATAAGCTTGGCCAAACAGGCTTAATATCTCCACATAATTTTAATATGGAACTTACTTTATGGATAGTAAAATTATACTCAGTTACAGTTTTAAAATTTGAAATCGAAGGTGTATCCACTCATATCGAGCTTTCGGTAACACTGTAAGTTTTAGGTGGTCATATTGATCCTTCAAATTAATTCATAATTCAAACGAATCTTTCATAGTTAAATATTCAGTTTTTAATCCTGCATGGAGATGATGACGAAGGAAAATCATGGCCTTCACTTTATCTTAGCTTGATGTTTTATTTTCCTATTTCATAGTATCCCCAAGGCATTTAGTGTCAAGGTGAATTTTGGCATCAAGAACTCATGACAAATAATTCTTTCTGGAAATGTCGAGTGCCACAAATTCAAGCTTTGATAAATTCGACATGGTGAAAACTAAAAAGAAAATTGAATTAGAAATAACAGAAACAATTAAAATTAAATTTCTGAATGCAAATAAATTACAAGGTTAAATAGATCCTGAATATATGTTAATATTAAAAGTTGGTTACTAATCAATATAATCATAGTACATGACACTAAAAAAAAATGCAAGAAACTAGCCTATTGTACACACTTAATCAGTTTTTTCTCCTTTTATTATATAACAATATTTTATCTTGTTAGTGTTAAATCTATTAAGACTTTCAAAAGTAAAGTCGCTAATGATAAATATATTAGACATTAGTATAATATGCATAAATGAAAATTTAGGCAGTATCATAAGATGTTCAAGAAATAAATTATGGTGACATTAGTTGTATGTTATTTAAAATATAAAAATAGCTAGAAGAAAACTGTATGCATACTGAAGCTAATATAACCAAGTAATAGACTCAGATATATTAATAGGGAATTATCAAATAGTTACTAATTGACAATTAAATAGATAAGTAAGAATTAGCACACAAATAAAATATGTAATGCATGTGCTTATTATACCTGAGATGTAAACTTTAATTTGTTTGAAGAAGATTATAACCTCCGTGTTGATAACGTGTTATAAAATAAAATAACAGAAGAGGAGAGAAATTAAGAAGTAGATACTAGACTTTTTGTTAACTTTTGCTGTGTGTTTTAAACGGAGGCAAAGGTTTGCTTTTATAGGCAATCTTGTCATTATTCCAACCAATAGGAATGGTTGGTTTATACAGGGGTATTATAACTTTGAAAAATAAGACGTCGAAAAACAAGACATCCTCACCTGCCCAAGTTGTTTCCTAATATGTTTCAGTTTTTTGAATTTTTTTCTTGGGGTTTACCTTGTCTTTATGTACTCTGGGATGGAAAATTTGCTAGTGTTGCATTTGTCCAAAATGATGCTGAAGTTTTATGGGTATCCTTTTGATTTTTTGGGTTTACAATGCGTTTATGTGCTGTGGAGATGAAAATTGTTTGAGGTCTTGTTTCAAAGAACCAAAATTAGGCATACTAACTGAAATTAAAGTCAAGTTCACTTAAGAGTCTGACCTAGTAGTCAATAAAGTGGATGAGAAGCATGAGGAACTCACAAAGTCCATATACCTGGCAGGCGCTCCACTCCGATCCATATAACATTGAGCAGGCATGCCACTCCAACCCATGCAATAATTGAGCATGCATGTCATTTCTATCCCCATGAAATGCAATGCATGATATGAAGACGTGCAACCCCAATCCCAAGTAACAATTACAATTTAAAGCAATGCATTTTATATTATGAATCCAATCAGTTATCATAGCAAGTTTTCCTTTTCTCAACTTCACAGTCAATATAGACACCCTTCCTTTAAATAACTAGAATCTTAATTTTTCATCAAATATCATCATAATCTGACTCAAATTTTTAAAGTGGAGTAAAACCATCAACTAGCAAGCTCATAAGTCACTTTCAATTACAATTTAGCAAAGCAGGCTAGCAAATCAAGAAAAATAATCCAAACAATTCAATTGATTATTTAAATTCTTCACATAATACGGGTACCCGCATCGATGATTATCACTTCACCTATACGAGACCCTCATTTTTCCATTACTCTCTTATACAAATAATTAGCACTTAAACACTTCAAAAAAAGTCAAAGAAAACTTTAACTTTCTTTAAAAGAAACCTGAAAGATCAAATCAAAACTTTTTCCTTTTGTAAAGCTTTTGAACGAGTCCAATCTGATCAATACATATTATTCATAAGAAAATAAAATCATAGAAACTCATATTGCTATACTTTTATTTTAGGTCCAAAATGCCAACCTCAAAAGTAACTCTGAGCTCGAAAGGACAAAATTGAAATTTTATTTGAAATCATGTCACCCATATTGTAATGAACTCAAATATAAAATTTTATCAAAAATGGAGCTTAAATAGACGTTCAAATCATCAAAATACGATTTCAGAACTTTAGCCCCAAAATTTCCAATTTATCAATTTGAAAAATAAAGATTTGATGATGAAATCATTAGGGAAATTGTAAATAAAGTTTAGAATCATTCAAAAAAATAGTTTTTTGAAACTTGTAGTCTAAAATAAGATAGGACCTGTGGTTAAAAAAAAAGCACTCTTCTCTCTCATTCAAACCCTAGCCATCTTCTATTGATTGGATCATGGCCACTCCGGCCACTGGCCAGACAACGTCGGTAGTTGGCCAGCCAATCTCCCTCCTTTCTGATTCTCAATTCCCTTTACTATCAAATTCTATTACTAATCCCACTACCAATCTTGAAACTGGAATGGGAGTTATCACAAATAACCCTAGTTTTCCTAACGTACCTAAAAAGTTGTCTACCATTGCTACTGGTGAATAATCTGGATCTTAAGGAGGCAAATTTGCCGACCTTCTAAAACCTACTACCATGAATGTTCCCCAAAATAACAAAACCCCTGTTATTGTGCCAATTCCCATTAAGAAGCCCTCGTATAACAATGGAATTCCAATTCCACTGGTTTCTGCTCTAAGTTTGAGATACAGCCTTGGGGACTTTTGGGATATTACAATATCTTCCCCTTGGGATCATTCATCCTCGAATGAAGGCTAACTAGGCTGAAAAGATAGCGAAGGAGGTGTAATCCCAAAACTAAGTTCTAAAAGTTGATTATAGACATGATAACTAAATTTTTGACTAAAACATAAGCTGAACTGAATTCATGAAACATGTATGCACACTAAGACATGAAAGCAACTGAGGGACATGAAACTGAATGGAATACTAAGGAGGAAATTGTTACCTCTAGCTTGAACTGAATTAGAAGGGAATAGGTGAGGATACTTGTTCATCATATCTACTTCTGCTTCCTAAGTAGCTCTCTCAACTAGCTGATTCCTCCAAAGAACTTTCACTGAAGAAACTTTCTTGTTTCTTAACTTACGAATTTGATAGTCAAAAATCTCAACTAGGGCCTCATCGTATGAGAGACTATCTTTCATTTCCCACACTCTCTAAAGGAACAACCAAAGTTGGATCACCAATGCATTTCTTCTACAGGGACACATGGAAGACTAGATGCACTAATGATAAATCTACAGTCAAATTGAACTCATAGGCCACAATGCCAATACGCCTCAAAATACTATAAGGACTAACATATCAAGGACTGAGTTTCCCCTTCTTGCCAAACCTCATCACCCCTTTCATGGGTGAAATCTTCAAGTAAACCCTTATCAACTGCAAACTCAAGCTCTATGCTTCTCATATCTGCATACAATTTGTGATGACTCTGAGTTATTTTTAGCCTCTCTAATTAGCTGAACTTTCTTTATAGCCTTATGAACTGAATCAGGCTCTACCAAAGTAGCTTTACCAACCTCAAACCAACCAATAAAGGATCTACACCTTTTACCATATAGCACCTTAAATGGAGCCATCTAAATACTGGAGTGGTAACTATTATTTTAAGAAAACTCGATGAGAGGCTGGTGATCATCAACTACATTTAAAGTTGACCATGCAAGCTCTCAACATATAATATAAGGTCTAAATGGTCCGTCTGCCTGACCATCTATCTGTGGGTGAAAAGTTATGTTGAGATAAACCTGGGTACCTAGAACCTTCTGAAAGGACTCCCAGAACTGCGAAGTAAATTGAGTACCCTTATTCGAAATGATAATCTAGGGGACTCCATTCAACTTGAACAAATCCCTAGGATAGAGTCTAGTATAATCTTTAGCTGAATTTGTAGTGTTAACTAACAGGAAATATGTTGACTTAGTCATTCAATCCATCATAACCCATATCGAATCGTGTTGTCAGCGTGAATGAGGTAACCCTGTAATGAAGTCTATATTCACCTTTTCCCACTTCTAAGTTTGAATATGGATATTTTGAGTCATACCACCTGGTCGTTGGTGCTCAACCTTAACTTGCTTGTAATTTGGACACTTAGCCACAAATTTCATGATATCCTTCTTCATGCCATTCCACCAATAGACTTCTCGTAGGACACGATACATCTTGGTGGCTCCTGGGTAAATAGAATACCAAGAACTGTGAGCTTCTATCTGCATCCACTATCTCAATTCATCTATATCTGAAACACATAATCAGCCCTGACAACGAAGAATATCATCTCTCCCTTGGGAGAAAATCTCCTCCTCTGGACTTTGGACCACTTCTTTCAACTTACAAAAAATAGGATCACTATCCTGCTTCACCTTTACCTCTACTATTAAGGAAGATTCCAAACTATTCTGAATCATAACGCTACCTTCGAATGAACCAACCAACCTAAATCCCAATCTAGCAAGTCTGTGGACATCACAAACTAATTCTTTCTTTTCATCCTCTACATGAGCAACACTACTCATAGAAAGTCTGCTAAGAGCGTCAGCCACTACACTGGCTTTACCTGGATGGTACAACACACTCATATCATAATCTTTCAATAACTCTAGCCATTTCCTCGAATGAAGATTTAGGATTTTCTAACTGAACACATACTAAAGGCTCTTATTATCTGTGAATACATACATACAAAATCCATACAAATAGTGCCTCTAAATACTTAAGGCAAAAACTATAGCTAACAACTCATGAGTTGGGTAATTCTTCTCATAAGGTTTGAGCTATCTAGAAGCATAAGCTATGTTCTTATCATGCTACATCAACACACATCCAAGGCTAACTTTGGATGCATCACAGTAAATGACAAGCCCATCTGAACTCTCTGGTAGAGTTAAAACTAAAGTAGAAATGAGTCGAGCCTTCAATTCTTGAAAACTCTTCTCATAAGCGTCGGACCACTGAAACTTGACTCTTTTCTGAGTCAATCTGAACATAGGAGAAGTAATAGATGAAAATGCTTCAGCAAACCATCTATAGTAATTGGCTAAACACAAGAAACTCCTAATTTTTAATGGATCGATGGGTCTAGGACAATTCCTAACTGCTTTGGTCTTTTGAGTATCAACCTAAATTTCTTCACCGAAAGTGATGTGAACAAGGAATGCTACTAATTTCAAACAGAACTCACACTTCTGAACTTAGCAAATAACTGGTGATCTTTAAGAGTCTCTAAGATGATCTTTAAATGGTCTTCATGTTCATTCTCACTCGGAGATTAAACAAGGATATTATCTATAAACACAATGACAAACCAAGTACCGCTTGAACACCCTGTTCATCAAGTCCATAAAAGTTGTAGGAGCATTCATTAGTCCAAAAGACATAATTAGAAATTCATAGTGACTATATCGAGTTTTGAAGGTTGTCTTCAGAATGTCACATTCTCTTACTCTGAGTTGATGATAGCTGGATCTGGGGTTTATATTTGGAAAGCAATTGGCACAATGAAGATGGTCAAATAAGTCATCAATCCTAGGGATGGGATACTTATTATTGATTGTGACTTTGTTCAACTAACGATAATCGATGCATATTCTGAGGGAACCATCTTTTTTATGCACAAAAAACATTAGAGCACCCCATGAAGAGATGTTGGGCCTGATGAAACCCTTGTCTAAGAGGTCATTTAACTATTCTTTCAATTCCTTAAGCTCAGCTGGAGACATTCTTTAAGGAGGAATTGAGATAGGTTGTGTATCTGAAAGAAGGTCTATTCTAAAATCTATCTCCCACTAGGGAGGGACTCCAGGCAGATCTTTAGGAAAAACTTTTAGAAATTCTATCATAATAGGAACTAACTGAAAAGTTGGGTTTTTGGACTTAGAATCCTTGACATAAACTAAATGGTAGATACAACCCTTAGAGATCATTTTTTTGGCCTTAAGGTAAGAGACAAACTGACCTATAGGCATTGAGGTACTACCTTTCGATTCAAAGACTGGTTTATTCAGAAACTAAAACTTAACGACTCTAGTTCTACAGTTGACTAAGGCATAACTAAGGAATGCAACCAATCCATGCCAAGAATGATATCAAAATCAGTCATCTCTAACTCTACTAAATCCACTATGGTGATTTTTAGGGAAACTATGACTGGGCAATTTTTGTATACCCGTTTAGCTATAAATGAGTCACCAACAGGAGTAGAAACTGAGAAGGGTTCTGAAAGGGTTTTGGGACTAACTCAAAAATCTACTACAATACAAGGAGTCATGAAGGAAAGTCTGGCTATGGGATCTAAAAATCCATAAATATCAATATGGAAGACTCATAACATGTGGCTCTAGGATATAACAATGCATAAATATCAATATGGAAGACTCATAACGTGTGGCTCTGGGATCTAACAATGCATAAATATCAATATGGAAGACTCATAACATACCATTGACTACATCAGGTGAACCCTCCTAATCTTGCTGAGTCTGTAAAGCTTAGAACCTATTCTAGCATTGCTCGCCACTTGCACTAGATAAAGCACCTTGCTGAGTTGGGCGACCTGAAGAGGCTGTTGATGAAGTAGGTTGGGTCTACTGGTGAACATCTCTACCTCTCTGTGAGGCCACTAGGAAATCCCTCAACCTGTGACCTGGCTTGCCACATCAAAAATAGCCACCACTACTTCCATATACTTCCCTTGGGTGTTCCTACCATACTTCTTGCAGAACGGGAAAATGTATCCACTGGTAATGCTGCCTTGAGACTTAGAACCTGGTGCTCTATCTCATTGCTCGTATCTGAACTTAGGTGTTGGGGCACTAGCATAGGATGAGGCTGGAGCTAAATACCTTTGCTAAAACTGAGAGTGATTTCGACTGCCCTACCTCTGCTGAGAATAATCAAGGTTATCGATTCTAGCCCTCTTAGTCTCTCTATCTATCTCCTTTATCTTTTCTTTTTTAATCTTCTGATCATGAGTCATAAGCCTGGAGATGTCCATATCCTAACAAGCATAGTGGTTCTGCAGTCCTTGATCACTGACTCAGAAACAACTTAAATAAACTTACTCATTCGAGCCTTTGGCTCTGCAACCATCTTTGGAGCATACCTGGAGAGTTGAGTAAACTTTAAAGAGTATTCTTTAACTAACATACTGCCCTACTTCAAATTTATGAACTCCTCAACCTTATCTTCTCTCAACTCATGGGGAAAGATCTTGTCCAAAAAAGCAGCAACAAACTCATCCCAATCAACTGGGCCTACATACACTCGTCTACCCTCTTTCCAATGTTTGTACCAAGTCTAAGACACTCCCTTCAACTAATATGCAGCCAAATCTACACTCTCAACTAGAGTAATGTCTATGATCTAAGTGATATTCTGAACCTTATCAATAAAATTATATGGATCTTCATCCACCTTTGAACCATGGAACTCCGGAGGATTCATCCAAGTGAAGTCCCTAAATCTCATAGCAATTGCATTCCCATTTGGATTTGTAGGTGCAACAGCTTGCTGATTAACTTAGTTGGTCATAGCCTGAGTAAGCACTTAGAAGGAAACACTAAATTTGGCATGAGTAACTTGCTCATTCAAAGGAATTGCTGGAGCTAGTAGGGCCTGTTGGTTACCGTTACTATTCTTTCATATGTTAGCTCTTTTGGGAGGCATTTTTTTGTAAATGCATAGAGCATGAATTAGAAGGAGATTAAATAGAGTTCACACTCTATCGCACGATATGAACATGAAAGAAGTGAGACTTTCCTAAAATATTATGTAGCCTCTCCCTCATAATTATGGCACGTTTCTCACCTATGAATGAGACTTTACTTAATGCAACTTTCATACACCTTAGAACACTATAAATTTGATGCTCTAATACAAAGTTTATTTACACCCTGGATGTAACATAGTGCTTAGAGCCACAAGTGACCCTGATCTAACCCATGGCTTGGCATAACACTATCTACTGAATATGAATAATTGACTGATGTGGAAGCTAATTGGATTTAATAATAAATATCTAAAATAAACTAAAATAAATAATATGTATGAAATGACTACAAAGCTGAATTATCTATTGTCTGTCTATCTGAAAGCCTCTACTAACTGACATGTTGGGGGAAAAGCCCCCAGCTAACTCAAAAATATCTGAAACTGAAATAAAATACTAAAATAAATAATAATGAAATCTCTTCCTCGGATGATGAGGACTCACCATTGTCTGTTACTGAGAAGGTACCAAAACCTACTAATTACGGGTCTGATGTTGAGCATCAGAACGTATATTATAAGATGATACAACACAAAAGAAAGTATGCCATCAATACTTGGAATATACTGAGTATGTGAGCTATGCAACTGTAAAATAAACAGAACATATCGGGGAAACACTGATATACTGAAATGAAATGAAATACTGAATGAAAAGCAAAACTGTTGTGCAATGGCCCTATTATAGATGTATAGAAATTGATATGAAAGACCAAGTTGAGAAATCATAGTTTAAAATTAATTACAATCTAAAATGAGGGTCATGTACAAATACTAAGTCTGAATCTGTGGGAGAATTTGTTAACCGACATACCTCATCTGAGCTAAATGAAGTCCAACCTGTAACCTTTGTTGGGAGTGTGTTCTATATCTTTCCAAAGGTAATGAACCTAACAGACGTGGATCTACAAACTGATGTCCATTGGACTAAGGTTTCAGCCTTATATGGTGGGTGACCCTAGCTAACCTACGCTGGCAATATAATTATGGGACTTGGGAACTTTAACCAAAGGTATCAGCCTCTACTGATGAGTGAACCTTCATCCCTGTGTCTTCTCGGTGCTAAATACTACTCCCAATCAGGTTTGTTACTGATAGCTCATAAAGTACTAATATACTAAAAACTTAATTAGACTATACTTTATCTAAAAGTATACTAAAAGTCTACATAACTGAGGTCATGCTGTAAAACCATAAATTGAAGCTAAATATACTATTCATGTTAAAATCAACAATTATAGGTATCGTGTGTTCACAACATGCCAAGATTTTCTGAAAATAAGACTAAATCATGCAAACTAATGAAATACCAAACTGAATATTAAATCATAAATGATTAAGTCTAGTAAGTTATCAAATTATGGAAATAATAAACACTTATAATATAGGAATCATGAGTAGACTAAACTAATAGGGAAATCATAAACTGAATGAAAACACTAACTTTAATCTGTGAGAGAGCTGAAACATTCTGAGTTATTTGGGACTCAATGGGTGAAAGGTTACCCATTGATGAAATCCCACATATTGGAAGGAGAGTTCTTGCTAAGAACTTGAGAAATTATGAACTTGAGAAAGAAACCTAGCTTCTTGGGACTTGAGAGAGTTGAATCGCTCTTCTATTATTTTTCTGAGTGTTTAGGATATAATGAGGATAAAGTATCGACTAATGCCTCTTAATCCCTCTCTAAAGAACTGAAAAGACATAGTATATGGAGTTAGGAAAGTGGAAAATACAAAAATACCCCAAATAAAATGTAACTAATTTACTATACCTAGTCGTCATGGGTCAACAAGATGACTTGCCGTGTCTCACCATGACTCGTTGTTGGACTCGTTATGACTGGGCAAAAATTTTTGGGCCAGAGCACGACTAGGACACGATGTCTTGTTGTCACTGATAACGAGTCATTGGCTAGACTCATTGCTTCTGGACCCAAATGTCAACTCTCAGGTCTTCTTCAGAATGTTTGACAGGATAAGTCATCCTAGGTGAAATCGACTCGTTGCCAGAAGTCATCACCACTAGGCTAAATTTTCAACTATTAGAACTTTCACTGGATTTCTCACGATGGGTGCGCATAATGATTCATTTTTCTTGATGTTGACTCATCATTACTGAGTTGCTATCACTGTGGAGAAAAGTAATCCTTTAGTACTTTTAGCTAAACACTCAAGATAGCTCACCCAATGAGTCATTGACACTGATTACAACTAGTTGTCTGAGTCATTTATTGATTTTTCATTGGCTTTTGCACTAAGTTTGAGATATAGCCTTAGGGACTTTTGGGGTGTTACAATTATATGTACAGGTGACAAATTCATTTAATGCCCTCAGAGATGAAGGAGATATGCAACAAACAGAGGAACAACACCAAGAACCACAGGGCCAGAAGGATAATACAAAAGAATAGGTGAACCAGAGCTTTGGAAGGACTCAAGATGAAATACTAGCGAAGGAAGAGGAAGGAAAAAGTCCAAGTCCCAATTCAAATATAAACAAAAGCAAAGAAGGAGAAAAAGAGCAAACACAACACAAGAATTCTCAACAAATAAGTCCAAGTCAAAAATAATAGGAGAGTGAAAGAAAAGCAAGGTGGATTATGGAGGTGGTACTGGAGCCATAGTAGTCTTAAAGGTGGACAACAATGTAGCTGTACCTCTAACAGTTCATGTAGATAATTAGATGAAAGCCAGCAACAGAGAAATGGAGAAACATGGATATGGAGAATCTAGAGAAGAATATTAGCAATGTTGCAATTAAAGGAAATTTTTCCCCTAAGCAAATTGATTAATTGAAAGCAAGTCATGGAAACCAAAAGAAGAAAAGCATTAGAGAGAACATTTCTTCCCAAGAACTTGTCAGAAAAACAAGAAGGGAAGTCTCAAAATCTAATAAATTTCAATGAATCCATTGATATGGAATATAAGATCGGCGAACACTCAAAAAACTTTCACCAGGTTAATTACTTTGCAGAAGAGACATCAATTTTACTTTATGGGGCTAATGAAACCTTTTCAAGATAGTCAAACTATAGAAGATTATAGATGGAAGTTGGGGATGCAGCATGTAGTAGCTACTGTTAATAGAAAGATATAGGCTATTTTGGACGCATAAATTAAGTACACAGTGCTATTAGATGAAGAACAAATCACAATGAAGTTGGGGAAGCAGGTGCAAGTAATAGAAGTTATAGTCACTCTAGTGTATGCTAAATGCAAACAAACAGAGAGACTGACATTATGGGAATCACTGTATGATATAGTAGGCCTATCCAACTTCCATGGCTAATGGGTGGTGATTTTAATGTAATTACTAATGAAGAGGAGAAACTGGGAGGACTTCCTATTACAGCAGCAGAAGTGGAAGATTTCAATCATTACATTAATTTATACAATTTGGAAGATCATGGGTTTAAAGAAAGCAAGTATACATAGTGGCAAGGAAGAACAGGTGAGGTTTGTATATTCAAAAGATTGGATAGAGTTCTTTGCAATGATTTAATACAGAATATATTCCTAGTAATAGAATTGGAGCATTTACTAAGGAGTGGTTCGGATCATTTACCTCTGTTGCTTAAAGATTTTTAAATTTTTGGCTAAAGGAAGATTCATTCAAGGATGTTGTTAGGAAACACTGGAAAACTAATTTTAAAGGTAACCCATTTAAATAAGGTGAAGAAGGCAATCACTCAATGGAGTAAGGAAACTTTTGGAAACATATTCCAAGAGATGGAAACTCTGGAGGAGGTTATCAAAGTATAGGAGATGCAATTTGAAGTGGATCCTATTGGGATTAATAGAGAGAAGTTGCATAAAGCTCAAGTAGATTTAAACAAATAGCTCCAGAGGGAAGAAGAATTCTAGAAGCAGAAGATAGGACTAGAGTGGTTCAAGGATGGAGAAAAAAACACTAAATTCTTTCATACTATTGTAAAAGCAAGGAGGAATAGGCTCAACGTTCATAAAATTTAGGATGAAGAGGGAAAGTGGTTAGAGTAACAAAATGAAATTGCAGAGGCAGCAGTGAAGTCCTTCAAGGAGCAATTCATAAAGTAGGATAATGCCACTGATTTTGATATGTTAGACGAGATACCAAGGATGATTAATAGGGAGCAGAAAGAAGAATTACATAGATTTCCTACTATGGAGGAGGTCAGAGAAGCAGTCATGGGGCTAAGTAGACATAGTGCAGCTGGACTAGATGGGATGACAGGAGCCTTTTATCAAGATGCTTGGGACATTATAGGAGAGGACATATTCAACATGGTAAGTGCATTCTTTTGTGGAGCTGAATTGGCTAGATTTATAACTCATATAAATCTAGTACTCCTACCAAAGAAACTGGTGGTTAACACCTCTTCAGTTATGAGACCTATTTCTTTGAGCAATTTTGTTAATAAGATTTTCTCAAGAATCATTCATGAGAGAATCAAAGGGTTACTACCACAGATTATATCACCAAAGCAGGATTTGTACAAGGAAGGAGTATAGAAGAAAATGTGTTATTGGTGCAAGAGATTATTATAGAAATTAGAAAAAGAGATAAGTTACCTAATCTTGTCATCAAACTGGACATGATGAAAGCATATGACAGAGTTGAATAGTTTTACCTTACAAAGGTAATAAGAAGAATAGGATTTAGAGGGAGAATTATAGATATGGTATATAGATTGGTGGGAAATAATTGATATTCAATCCTGTTGAATGGGTAACCTATTGGTTTCTTCCCTTCATCAAGGGAGTTAAAATAGGGTGATTCTTATTTACATTGGCAGCAGAAGTTATGTCTAAAACTCTAAATGCTTTACTACAAAAGAAAGAAATCAAAATGTTTGGGATGCCTAGGGGAAGTTCAAAAATCAATCATCTAGCATTTGTAGATGATATGATTATATTGAGTAAAAAAGAGGTCAAAACAATGCAGCTGGTTATTAGAATTCTGGAGAAGTATGAAAAGGTTTCAGGACAGAAGATTAATAAGGAGAAAAGTGCTATTTACCTTCACAAGAATATTCCTCAAGGAGATGTAATAGTAGCAAAAGTAGCTACTTTAATCTTAGGAAAGATTTTCCCTTTACCTATCTAGGATGCCCCATTTTTTATATGACAAATTAAAAGGCATACTATCAGTAAATGGTTCACAAAATCAGTACTAAGTTGCAATCATGGAAAGGGAAACTACTTTCTCATGGTGGAAGATCAATTCTGATTAAGCGTGTTCTATAGAGTATTCCTATTCATTATCTATTAGTGATGAATCATCCTTTGAATGTTATTAATAGCATTAAAAGGATGATGACCCAATTTTTCTGGGGTAGTTGTATAGGAGGAAGAGGTAGGCACTGGACAAGATAGAGAAATTATGTCTACTAGAGGAAGAAGGAGGGCTGGGGTTTAGGTTACTACAATGTATATCTATGGCTCTATTCTGTAAGTTATGGTGGAATTTCAGGACAAGAACATCAATATAGAGTAACTTGATAAGTAAAAAATGTTACAAGAAAAAGAATCAAAAGTTGGTGGAATGGAAGACTGGCTATAATGGGTCCCAAGTGTGGAAGAAGATGTTACAATCTAGGAATCTTATTGAGCATCAGATATAGTGGCAAACAAAGAGAGGATAAGCTCATTTGTGGCATGAAAATTTGACTGTATTGGGTGATTTATACTTTATTACTGAAGAAAGTCATGAATAGGATGATAGATACCAGAAGGTGTAGGATTTGATGATTGAATGAAAGTGGAACTTACAGCTGATCAATGATATTTTACCCTTGGAAGTAGCTAATCACATCATTCATAAGATTAGACCTCGAGGATGAAGAGAAGGACAGGCCATGGTGGATGCTAGAGTCTAATGGGAAATTCACAGTAAAGTTCGTATGGAGATACATCAGTCATAGGGAGCAGCCTAATAAGATTTTAAAGGAGATATGGGTAAAAGGTGTACCATTCAAAATTGCCTTTTTTATGTGGAGAATATGGAAATTCAAAGTTCCCATGGATGATAGAATTAGAAGATGGGGTTATGAAGGGCCATTAAGGTGATGGTGTTGCACAAACCCTGCATAGGAGATAATGTCCTATGTGTTTTAAGCTTAGAATCTACTAACATGACTTGGTCCTATTTTTTTTCTTTTGCAGATTTTAATACAGAAGGTCTGAATCTAAGAGAAATTATTATGATGTGGTGAGAAGCAGATGTGAGGCAAGGAATGAAATCATATTATAATGCTTTACCAAGCATCATAGTATGGGAATTGTGGAGAAGAAAAAACAGCAGGAAACATGAGGGAAAGAATATATCATGGCAGAGAATTATTCACAATATCACAAAGAACTTACTAATGTTACTAAAGGTTAGAAAGCCAAGATACTGTTTTTCTTACAACTCGCTAGGAATTTTAAAGGAGCTAAATAATATAAGACATGTAGTTAAGATCACTAAAGTAATGTGGGAATTCCATCCTAAAGGTTGGATAAAGTACAACACAGATGGTGCATCAAAAGGGAACCTAGGTGAAAGTTCATATGCTTTTTGTGTTAGGAATACAAGTGGAGATCTAATGTATGCAGAGGGAGCTACTATTGATGATACTAAAAACACAGAAACAGAAGCGAAAGCAATTTTAGAAGCAAGCAAACATTGTAACAAGAACAACATATGAAGGTAATTACACAGACAGACTCTTTATTGCTAAAACATGTATTATTGGGGGAATGGGGTTGTCCATGGCGCATAGAAAACATGATGGTAGAAGTTAAGAAGCTATTGGCAAACAGGCAAGTACAAATTCAACATATAATGGGAGAAGGTAATTAGCTTGCAGATTACTTAGCCCATCTATCAATAGATAAAGGTAACTGCAGTTTCATTAACTTCCAAGACTTAGAAACAACAAGAAGGAGATTGATAAATAGTGATAAATTGAAATGCCCTTACTTAATGTTGTCACCAAGCAAAGGGTGAAGGGGCTGGGAAGGATACAACATAGTTTTTTTCACAAATATATTTACAAAAGCCATGAAGGCAACAAAAATAGTGAAAGAGATAACTAACCTACGCTATATCAGCCAACAAAAAAGACTCGCAACAAAATGGGAGGGTCACTTGCTCAGATTGGAGTTGTGGAACCTAGGAACTATTTAATCACTGGGAGGTGTCGGTGGATCAGAGCATCCTGTTATCCCCATACCGAATCCACCTGCAGAAGCATGAGGTTAGTAAAATGTAAGAACAAAAAGGTGACAGAAAGAGGTCGTAGCTCACCAAGTAAATGCAAACAGTCCCAATTGATAGGATCCCATAGCAAAGTACAAAAAGATGATAAATGCCTCATCCGTCGTAGAACACAACTGAGACAAAATAAAAACAGAGAAGGTCAGAGATGCCCCAAAGCAGTAGAAAAAGGAAAAAATGAGAGAGAAGACTACTTTTGAAAGTGGAATCAACAAAAATAAAGGATGATAGAAAAAGAGTGTTGATGATCCAAAGGAAGACAAGGATGAATTATAGATTCCATAGCAGCGACATTTTCTCAGATGTCCTAAGGGGTGAGCTGATTAGAGTGAGGGTCGGATTAGGAAACCCTAGGCCTCTATATAGATGTAATAAGGGTGGGTGGGTTGGGCTTCTATTTTATTTTGTTGTTGTTTTCTTTTTGTTGCATTTTTAGACTTGGGCTTTAGCCCATGTGTTGCTTTTTTTATTTCCTTTCTTTTTGGATGATTAATTAATAAAAGCCCAAAATTTGTTTTAAAAAAATAGGTGGACCTACTTGCTGATTTACCCAACTTTGTAAACTTGGAGATTAAGGGTCATATATCTAAGACTTCTAGAGTTGAAAGAATTACAGTTCTATATGATGTCTTACCAAAGTATTGCAAAAAGTGTAAGTTGCAAGGGCATAATAAAGATGACTGCAAAATTTTGCATCCAGAATTAAAAAGGGACAAGAAGAATGAGGATACGACAGAAATAGATCCAACTATGGAGAAAGAGGTAAACAGAGCTCAACAAAGAAGAACCCAGCAATGGAACCTAACTAAGAGAAGATTTATTTTAGAAAAAAATACAGATAAGTATTTAAGTGATACTACTACAGAAGAAGCAGTGGTTGGTATAACTAATAAGAGTCTTTTTGATGCTTAGCTGAAAATGGTGATATGGGGCAAAAAGGAGAGTCTGCAAAAATGAATGAGAAGAATGCTCTATCTGTAGACACAAACATCAATAACGCAGACAACAATGAGGAGAATACTACAAAAGGTTGAGTCAACCACTCTTTCTACAAGAGTAAAACACTAAACAAGGAGGCTAAGAAGGTTCCAAGTGAACAGAATGGGTCTCACAACACAGAGGAACAAGTGCAATAGCAAGACACTACAAAAAATAAAGTAACAGCAGCAACAGTAGAGGCACTTAACAGCATTGAAGATAATGTAATACAACAGGCCAAAATAAATAAAGACACAACAACAGCAGTAGCAAAGAATATCAACAATGAAAATGAACTATTGCAACAGCAACAACAGATTCAGCAACATATAAAAATAGTGCAATGGATGGGAAGGATGAGAATGCCATTATTGTACATAGTAACGTACAAGACAACGGAGTAATGGAAGAGGTTGGGAATAAGGAAGATAATTCAAATGTGATTCAATAATTGGAAATTGAGCTATCAGATAATAGGGGATCCAATACATCAATCACTATTGTTCATTCACCTCTACAAATAGTGAAGTAGCAGAATATGAAGAAAAAGGGGTTGATTGAATTAGTACCTCAGCAGTTTTAGCTTTAACACCTGAATCTTCAGTAAAGATCCTATATAATTTTATTTCACACAACATGAATGAGATAAGTTATCAATAAAATATGAAGGTTTATGATGAGATGGTCAAGGAAGATGTAGAAGAAAAACAAAACCAGCATAATATCTATCATGAATTAAAAGTAGCAGATATATCTCCATATGTTCAGACAAAATGGAAAAAGAACAAGAATAATGTTGAAATAGTAAGCCCACAAGAGTGATTCCAAAAAGAAGAGCTAAATATACTTTTAAATGAAGAAAAAAGCATTAATATGGAATATAAGATCATTCAAAACTCAATATGATTTTCACAGGGTTCAAATGTTTCACGAACATCACAAGTTCTTTCTCATTGCACTAATGGAGCCTTTTCAGCATACAAGACACATTTAAAAGTACAAAAGGAGAATAGGCATGCATTATGCTAACTACAATCTAAATGGAAAAATTTGGGTATTTGTTCAGGAGAATATTCAGGTGTTGATTTTATCATATTCTAAATAGCAACTTACCATTCAACTTACTTGTCAAGATTCTGGAGAGTCCATCATCTCCACTATTGCTTATGCTAAATGTTCAGCACTTGAAAAGATAAGTTTGTGGGATGATATATATTTTTATTGATTCACAATATGCGGCTCCCTTGGCTTGTAGGTGGTGACTTTAATGTCATATTGAATGATGAAGAGAAAATTGGGGGTCTTCCTATTTATCCCCAAGAATATGAAGACTTTGCTTTCTGTGTGAACTCTTGTGAATTGTTTGATATTAATTTTAAAGGGAGTCCTTTCACATGGTGGAATGGCAGAGCTTATTCTGAATGTATATTTAAAAGACTTGATAGACTGATGATCAATCAGTTTTTCTTAGGTTTTTTGGAAATGTAGAACTGGAACACTTGGCAAGAACAAGGTTAGATCATGCACCTATGCTGCTCAGTTCTGGAGGTTAGGCTTCTAATATCAAAAGGAAATTTAGATTCTTAAAGCTCTGTACAGTAAAGGATGACTTCAAAGATGTTATGTGAGATAACTGGGTTGCTAAAGAGTCTAATGACATTTTTATTAGTCTGAAATAGAAGATGAAAAGGACTAAAGTCGCTTTATCTGCATGGAGTAGGGAGGGGTTTGGATATATTTTTAAGCAGTTGGTAATTAGAGAAGACATTGTTAGAATTAAAGAAGGCCTCTTTGCAGAACAACCACTATTGCAAACAGAGTTATTCTCCAAAAGGCACAGGCTGAGCTAACATAGTATTTGTATTATGAAAAGAAATTTTGGAGAAAAAAGACTGGTATTCAATGGTTTACTAAAGGGGACAAAAATACAAGATTCTTGCATAGTCTTGTTAATGGTAGAAGGAAGAGGTTGCAGATTAAAAGAATCCTTAAGAGTGATGAGTCTGGGTAGAAGAAGCAAAAGAGGTTGATGTTGAAGTTGTTGCTTTCTTCCAAAACTAGTTTACTGGAGTAGAGGATGATATAGAGCTATCATTGATTAATCTTAGTAGTGATAGTGATAGTGGACTAGATGGTTTTACTAGGCATTTCTAGCAGGTCTATTGGAACATTATGGGAAGAGATATTTTTAATATGGTGATGCCTTTCTTTAATGGTTTCACTCTTTCCAAATCTATTACTCATAGTAATTTGGTCTTATTGCATAAAAAGGAAGTAGTTCAATTATTTTTTGATATGAGACCTATTAGTTTGAGTAATTTTCTGAACGAACTTATTTCATGATAGGCTGGAAGGATTGCTCTCAAGACTGATCTCTTCTAGTCAGTCTAGTTTTGTGAAAGGTACAAGTATCATTGAGAATGTTCTCTTAGCTCAAGAAATTGTTGTTGAAATCAAAAAGAGAGGTAAACCAGCTAATATTATGATTAAGCTTGATATGAATAAAGTATATGATAGGGTTGATTAGAGATTTTTTATAAAAGTTATGGAGAAAAATAGGCTTCAACAGTTTGGTTGCAGATAAAGTGTGGAGATTTATGGCAAATAACTAGTATTCAATCCTCATTAATGGGAAGCTCATGATTTCTTTCATTCTTCTAGGGGTAAAGCAAGGAGATCCTTTTTCGCCAACATTATTCACTTTGGTTGCAGGGGTTTTATCTAGAGCTTTAAAAAGTCTATTTCATAACCAAGATTTTAGAAGATTTGGAATGCCTAAGTAGAGTGATGGCATTAATCATCTTGCATATGCATATGATACCATTATCTTTGCTAGTGCAGAAAAGGAGAATCTTGAATTGATAATGGAGACTTTAGGGTTATATAAAGATCAATCAGGGCAGAAGATTAATAAGGAGGAAAATTCTTTCTATGTGTACAGTGAAACTGCATTGTCTATTGTTCAAATTGTTGAAGACTGTACTGGTTTCACTAGGGGAAAATTCCCACTGACATATCTTGGTTGTCCTATTGGTCATGCAAGAAAGAGTAAAAGCCATTTTTCTAATATTATGAAAAAAGTTCAAAATACATTACAGGCTTGGAAATGGAAGATCTTGTCTTTTGAAGGTATGTCTATTTTGATTAATAATGATTTGTAAAGTATCCCTATATACCTCTTATCTGTAATAACACCTCTTAAATGTGTTATTCATGATTTGCATAGACTATTTGCTAAATTCTTGTGGAACTTTAAGGAAGAGGGTAGAAGCAAACATAGGATATCATGGTCTGATATTTGTATCCCTAATATAGAAGGTGGATTAGGCTTCAAATCACTGTTTGATGTGTCCAAGAATATGTTTTCTAAGTTTTGGTGGACTTAGACAATTAAAAAATCAATGTGGATTATATTTATGTGGAACAAGTATTGTGACAGACATAGACCTCAATTAGTTGAATGGAAAGGGGGTTCCCAAACTTGGAAGTTCATGTTAGAAGCCAAGGACTATATTAATCAAGAGATATAGTAGGAAATAAAGTGTGGTCATTCAAGAGATATGGTTTTCTTTATTATTATTTGCATGTTTCTCATTCTAATAATTTTGATTTTGAAAAAGTAAAAAAACTGATGATACAAGGACAACGGAATGAAGAACTCATGCTTCAATTTCTACCTGAAGATATCTGTAAACATGTTCAAAATGTAATTGGAGTAGTAGAAGTTACATAAGAGTGGGACATACCAAGATGGATGCTTATTAGTTCTGGAATGTTCTGTGGGTAGTGCTTGGGAATTGCTAAGACACGGTGGTGATAAGCAGGAGATATCTAAGAAGATTTAGGATAAAGGGGTTCCTTTTAAATTTTCTTTCTTACTTTGGAGGTTGTGGAAAAAAGGGATCCCTATTGGAGAAATTTTGGAGAAAATCAACGTGTGGGTGAAGTTAAATGATGTTTTTGTAACAACTCAGAATCTGAAAGTATTGAACATCTTTTTGCTACTTGTCCTATGGCTAACAAACTGTGGAATACTTTAGCTACTGTTGTTAATGTGCAGGGTCCATTTCTACAGCTTAATGATACCATCTATAAATGGTGGAATAGAGATTGTGCATCTAAGCTTAGACCTCTCTATAAGGTTGTCCCATCATTTATCACTTGGCAGTTATAGAAGATGAGAAATATAATTTCTCATAGTGGAAAGATGTCATTTCATGATATGGTTATGGAGATAAACATGAGCTTATATCATCTTGCTACTTTTAGCTAACCCTGGTTACAAAACATTCCTAATTTTTGGCCTCTGATGGTTCATTTTTTTTGAATACACACCTCTTATTAATTGTAAGGTATTGTGTTAGAAATTGCCTAATTTGGGGACTTACAAGTGTAACTCTGATGGAGATGTAAAAGGGATAAATGGCCTAGTTCTGGGGCCTTTTACATTAGAAATAAGGAAGGAAGATTGGTACATGATGAGTCTTTTAGTTTGGGAGAAGTGTCAGTCATAATGGCAGAAGTTGTAGTTTTGAGAAGGGGATTGGAGTTCTGTATACAACAACCGCTTCTTCCAGTAGTGATGGAGACAGACTCATTAATGTTTAAAATGTGTTAGATGGTATTTGGGAGGTACCTTGGAGCATTCTTGTGGAGGTGAAAAGGATCAATGGGTTGAGAAATAATGTAGATGTAAGAGTGGAGCATATCCTAAGGGAAGGCAACACTCTTCCAGGTTATTTAGCTAACCTATTTTTCTTTTTTGCTGGCATAGAGGACATTATCTACACTGATTTACAAACTTTACCAGCAAAAGGAAAAGCATTGCTAGTGTTAGACAAAACTCAAACCCTTAATCTTAGAATCAGAAACCTTCAAAATAGGGGTTTCACTACACATGTATAGAAGGAGCATAGCACCAAACATCAAATTACACAAAAGAGTTCATGAACCATGCAAAATTAACAGCCCATAAATAGGCACACGAAACAGTACCTGCAGACTTGCTTCAAGTTTAGGAAATCTCTATAGGCTTATTTTACAGTGATGAAGCTCTTTTATGGCTTTCTTATGCAGTGGTATTAGTCTCCACGAGGCTCAACCTGCAAAGAAGGTCACAAATGAGTAAAATCAAAGCATAGTAGGGCATAAAATTGGTAAAGGAGGGAGTTTTTCCAATTAGCTTCATTTATGCAGTATAGATCTGAACAATCTGAGTTGAAGAAGTATTCAAAGGACCTAATTTTATGGCACTTGTGAGAGCATTTGAGTGTCTTTAGTGAAATCTGTCCAAACTCGGATTTATTCGATCTGTTTCGACATTTTTGGAGATATTTGAGCTAGTTTTTCTCCTCATCTCACTGATTTTTTCAACTGAGAGGTTGAAATCTTTGACCATGGCATTGATTTGGAGACGATGAAGGATCGGGTATTGAGAAAAGTGTCTAGAGTGTTCATGACCTTTCCTCTTTTTGATTTTTTGTTTTTGTCTTTGAATTTCTTTTTATTTCCTATTTTATTTTCAATTTTGGGCTACTTTGACCATTGTAAATATTGATATTTTGTTTTAATAAATGTCACACTAGGCCAACCATTTAATTAAAAAAATAAAAAAACAAAAGTTAAGAATCATTCCAAAGGGAGAAATCTTCAAAATTACCTTTGAATCTCCAAAAAGTGAGTTCCCAAGATTCAAAAATTGTGATTTGAAATAATAAGATCGAGTTTTAGGAGAAAACATTGTTTACCTACAGTGATCCCCACAGGAGCGGAAATCTGATCATATCCATGACACCGCAAATGTGAGAAATCCTCTGCAATAGTGGAGATGACTTGCCACGAAGTCCATCATGAAAGTGGCCCCGGTCTGCAGGAGCAAGCCAACAAGCATGAGGAAAACTCACAGCTGTGTCTCTACCAATATGGACTAATCTTCACGAAAGCAGACAAACCTGACTCCACTTCTTTTTGCTGAATTGGAGGATTGCCCATTGGTACGGTTTCATAGGACCGATACCAACGTTGTGTAGCTCTGTAGGTGTGACCAAATTCCACAGGCGCGGCTGCACCAGACATCAGCAAATCAACTAAAAATAGCCAAGTCCAAAACACTCAGATTGGATCCTCGGGATTTATTCAGAACCCTATTAACGCAAACCTATATGCTTCTAGACTGGAAATAACATTCCAAACTCAATGGAACCATCAAAACACCGAGTCGAGGTCATCTTGAGCAATTGTTGACCAAAGTCAACTCTTACCTTTAAACTTCCAAATTTCCAACCAACTACTCATAATTCATTTGAACATCTCAGTACCCAAACCAAAGGTCCAACCAACAAAATAAATACATTGTGGAGCTAACAGAACTATCGGAATTCCATTCTGAACTCGTCTTAATCCAATTTTGACTTAGGTCTACCATACCAACTTCCAAACCTTTCAAAATAGAAAACTTATATAATCATCATCCAATCACCTAAGAAACTGTGTCAATTACCCTTGCAGACCACAAATGCGATAAAACAATTATGGAGAAAAAGGTAAATTGATTAAAATATGCAAAAAATGAAAAAGAACCATGTAAATTGTTACAGAAAAATCAGAGCTTTTTGAGAAAAAAAGGAAAGAAAATTGATTTTTTCTAATTTAGGCAAATAGTATTACATAAAGTTGGATTGTTTTGTACTTTTTAAATCTTTGGGGATGGAAAATATTTTAAAAATTTTAAAACTTTAGAGTTGGGTGTAAGAATTTTTAAGATTTTGGGACTGTTGTCACGTCCTTAGTTGAAATCTAAGGACATATGCTGCACTTGATAATTTTCTCACATTCTTGCACCACTTGCTTACGATCTTGCTATGTCAAGTCAGCCTAAGACACTGGAATGGTAGAAAGAACACAAGAGAATTTCTAGGAAGATTTGTATTGGAGAGAACTTGAATATTTGCTTGATGATTTTATTAATGGATGCCCCTCTATTTATACTACTCATCTAGTGGCTAAACTGTAAATAATAATTATCACACAAGTCCCTATATATTTATAAGTAAGTCCTTCTAAAATACTCTACAATCCTAGAATATTCCAATGACTTTCTATGAAAATCCATGGAATTCTATTATCTTCCATGGGAAATCCTTACATTTCTCTAGAATACTCAACTAAGGATTATTCTTCTCCTTATGTAAGACTTCCACATAGGAAACTTTGTGCCATGTGGCACCTATGTGACATGATGACATGGTAGGTCATCACTTTCTCCCCCACCTGATGTTGCAGCGACCTCGACACATTATAGTTGCATGCCCTCCTTTAGTTGTACCCGATGTTCTCCCAACTCAAGCGATGTCATATGATAAAGGGAAAATGTGCATGTCTTAGATCCTGAATTTAAATCAGCCTTGTGATCCACCTCAAGCCTATGAGGTAAATGCTTATGTCATTCCTTGGGCATAATGTCCTCAAGTAACTTCTCTGTGCAAGGTGATGCTGTCTCGTGTGAACCCTTGACTTCCTTAAGACTTGCAATGGCTTTCATGAACGGTGGCTCTCCCTTCTTGAGCCCTTTGATACTCGCATAGCCAAAAGTTATGCTTGGCTGTATTTGTGCCACAAAGTTATTGTAGGCACCATGCAGGCTCCTTCTCATTCCATGACCTAGAGACAATGGAGGTAGGGGTTGATAAAAGTATGACAATGTCTAAAGAGCTCTTTCCCTAGAACAATATCAAAGTTATCCATCATTGTAATAGTAAGGTTTGTTGTACCTTTCTAGTTGCCCGATTTCACACCAACACCACTGGAAACACAATGAGCATTTTGAGGCTCGGCATTCACGGTTTTGATGTTGGAGTTAGTTGGAGAGAACTTCAACTCTAGTCTCTTTGTTGCAGCCTCGGTCATAAAATTATGAGTTGCTCTAATGTCCATTAGTGCATGAGTGAGCTTATTATTAATATTAAGGTCTACGTACTGATTTATGTTCTCATTGGGTTGTCTAGCTGACTTTGTGATAGCTCCACATAGTCAAATCACACCCAATTGAGTTATGACCGAACTCTCTCATTGCACCTACTCCTTCTGTTCACGCACTAGAGTGCTAAGACTCTTTAAGTAGGGACAATTCTAGAAGTATGTGGCCCTTTGCATATATAGCATCCCTTATTCTTGACATGTACTTTCTCTTTGGCATAGTTTGATGACCAATTGGCTTCTTGTTATCGAGCTTGTAGATATCTTGAATCCTGTGATAGTGTTGATGTACTTCCTTTGTTTTACCACAGTCTTCCCCACCTTTAGTAATACCATTCATTGACTCATTGACTCAGTCATTGTCATACTTCTTATCCATGAAATCCATCAATGACTTTACCTCCACTATGGCTTGGTCTACATCTATGACTCATTGGCGTTGTAATTTTTTATTAGCCCAATTCTGCAACCCGTCCATGAAGTAAAACAACAATACATTGCTTGTGAGGTTGGGAATTTGGAGCATAAGGTGGTAAAATCCTTGACATAGTTGCATATGCTCCCTATCTACTTCAACTCCCTATGTTTGTGTCTTGCCTCGTGCAAGACATTATATGGAAAGAACTGCCACTTGAACTTAGTTTTAAACTGATCCCACATGCTAATAGTGCACAAACGTCTCTCAACATCAACCACCTTCCTTCTCCACCACAACATGGAAATCTCTAATAGATACAACACATTAGTGTTAATCTCGATTTTGTCGTCTCTTACTTTTCCATGCTTGAAATCATTCTCCAAGTGACAAAGAAAGTTCTCTACCTCTTGTGCATCACAAACCCCTTTGAAAACTAGTGGATTAGGAACCTCAATCGTAGTCTCCCTTGTCACAATAACATTTCTAGCTCCTTCAGCAGCACTATTGTTAACCTGCTCTTCGAGTACTTCTACCTTTGCCTTCATGGCGTCGATAGTGCTAAATACCTTCATAAGTGTGTACTCTAAGGTAGTGATGGTTTGTGGTAGCTCTATCTTAGCTTGTGTATGCCCTCTAAGTTGTTTTGGATGCTTTCAATCTCTTCAAGAGTATGCCCCTCAAGAACATTAAGGGTGCCCTCTACTTTTCCTAAACGTTCGTCAAAGATATCGATGACATACATCCCTGTATTAACCTTCAAAACCCACTCTTTACCAAGCGAAATGTCCTCTGGCTAGACCTCTATTTCATCCTCTCTCTCCTCCCTGGTATATGGTTCCTTATATGTAAGCCCTTCTCCTAACACAACCTCGGACAGCGCCTCCTTGCTCTTATTGGCGGCATTCCTCTTCTTGTCACATGCCTTCTTGCTAATAATATCCTGAGTGACATTGGATAGGGTGTTAGCAACATTGAATTCTCCGTCATTTACCATTCCCTTAGTTACGACCTTGCTCTGATACTACTTTGTCAAGGCCTTAGTACTCAACTAAGCATATTTGCGACACTTGACAATTCGCTCACGTTCTTGCACCACTTGCTCACCATCTTGCTATGCCAAGTCAGCCTAAGACACTAGGAATCACTAAGAGAATAGTAGAAAGAACACAAGAGAATTGCTAGAAAGATTTGTATTGGAGAGGACTTAATATTTGTTTGATGATTTTACAAATGGATGTCCCTCTATTTATACTACTCATCTAGGGGCTAAACTATAAATAATAATTATTATACAAGTCTCTATATATTTACAAATAAGTCCCTCTTCTAAAGTACTCTACAATCCTAGAATACTTCTATGAAAATCCACATAATTCTATGGTCTTCCATGGGAAATCCTTACATTTCTCTAGAATATTCAACTAAGGCTTATTCTTCTCCTTATGTAAGACTTCCACATAGGAAACTTTATGCCATGTGGTGCCTATGTGACATGATGACATAGTGGGTCATCTCACGGTGGAGTATTTTATATTTGTGTAAACAACATAAATCCCAATTATTTAGTACATAATTACAACCCATCCCGACTATTTTCATATTTACAAAAAAATCTCAATTTTCCATTGTTGCGATACATAACTAAGGCTCTCGATACATCACTATCTAATACATAAGTATCGAACTAATTGACTTGAAAAATTTAAAATAACGAAAATCGTGTAAATAACAGAGAAAATAACACGGTCACGATTTTAAGACAACTGTTGAATCCCTTAAAACTTGTAACAGCTTCAAAATTTCACAATTTTCTTACACGATCAAGCTCATTCAAGAAAATTCTCCCAAATCGTTACATCTCTATTTTTACAATTTTGAATTTTCTTCTCGATACACAATGAACATCTCAATTTTGTTGAGGCATTTCAGAGTTTGGCTATTGGATATCCAATACGAATAATACAAAAGTGAGGGAATTATTGTGGGATAGAATATTTCGTAGTTGAATTTGATTTCGGCTATCGCATCTGAATTGGAAATTGATGAATCAATGAAGAAAATTGACATTTGATACATCGTAGAAGGTAATTCCTCTCCGATGGTGATTCGCAATGACAATGGCGTAAAGCTTACATCGAGTTGAAAATAAGTGTTCCAGAATTTGTAATGTATCTTTTGTGAGTAAATACAACAGACAAATCTTCCGGTGAGCTGATGTTTGATGCAGATACTGGTGCAATTGTTTGCGTAGAAGGAATGGAAATGGATGCCTTTGCACTTGATGTTGTTGAGTCAAAAAATTTTGACTCGTTATATGTATCAGAAATCAAAATTGAAAACTTCATCAGTGATTGCAAAAATATAGAGGTTAAGGTGGATCAGCTTTACAAGGATAAAACTACTCTTGTATCTATTATAGCCAAATTTTCCATAGATCATAGCTTTAACTTCAAAGCAAAATGATTTGACAAACAAAGGTATGAACATCTATGTATCTGGTCAGATACGTAGATATCTTTAAAGAAAACATGCCGCATTATTCATGATGATACATTAAAACATATGTATCACTTTAAGATTCATGACAGATTTTTTTGGATTGTCTGATACATTAGTATTTTTGTAGATGTTTTTACACACAAACTGCATTTTTTGCCATGATATATTATGATAGTTGTTGGTTTGTTTTAAAAGATACATTGCTTATTTATGTCTGATGCATTGCTTAGTATGATGATGATACACATCGTACCTGAGTTGAGATACACCGTTTTTACCAAGTGTTGTTCTTGATGCCTGCTAGAAGTTGTATCTTGGGACTTTTTAGCCTCGCGTGGCTGCGAAAAGCCTCGTGCTGATTGTTGACCGTGAACGACCCTAGATGGTGTATCTCTAGCTGCTTCAACAATGGGAACATCGGGATCTTTTGAAGTCGTCGGAGACTATTTTTCTTTTGGTGCATCTGTTGTAGTTTTCTTTGTTTTTCGTTCAACAACATTTTTCTTTGGGACAAGATCAATCTTCCTTCTCTTTGCTAAGGGAGGGGGGGAGGGGGGAGGGGGGAGGGGGGGCGAATGGTGTACCAGAATCAATCTTTGTCTTCTTCAACAGATTAGCAGGTGGTTTTGTATTAAAGTCCTCAAAATCATCAGTTTCTGACACAACCACTGAATGATTAACTTCAGCTTCCATTTCCTTGGACAGACCAGCTGATGTGGTTGGTATAGATGAACTGACAGGATCAAAGGATGCAATATTCATTGGGGGTGGCAAGTCAAGTTTATCCAATTTCTGTACTGTAGGAACTAGGTTGGTGTGCACATACTGAAATGAAGAATTACAAAGTTAACAAACAACATTAAAAAGAGATTACAATAACAATGAAATACCTATATATCAGGTATATATATAACTAAATATTAATTCTAAGGTTACATGTATCATCTAAACAACTTTTATGTTTAATGGGTTCTAATGTTTCTTTTATTGATATAAAGATACATAAGTGTCAGTTAGATATGTCTATGTATCAGATTTTATTATTTATGAGATACATAAGTAGTAATTTATCATTATGTTCTGTAATGTATTTGAAATGTTCATATATTGAACAAAACAAAATATTAACTTCACTGTAAAACAAAAATAACTAAAATTGAATATGACATATACCTTGCTAAACATCTTCGCCATAAACTTTTAGTATTTGGGATTGATTCCCACGACTTTCGAATTCAATATCCTTGGAATGTTGTTACCCTTATGGACATTTATGCCTTTGTCAACTTCAAAACAACATTCATACATCCATACATTTAGTATGTATGGCATGCTTCCCAATCGATACAATTGTTTTACTACAGTCAGATTTTGTCTCAAGGAATGGATCAATTTGGAGAAGGCTAACTTTCTCCATGGAAAATCTTTATATATACCGTCCTCAACCATATTAAAATCAGCAACGGTCACAGGTGCATCGTCCAGTTGAAAAATCAGAAAGGTATGGATGAAGAACAATATAGTCATCTGGAGAGCATCTTGATCATTGTCGAAATTAACCATTTTAAAACATTGAACAAGATCGAGTTTGGGTACCACAGTTGTTGTATCAGGGAAATACTTTTCCATCAACCTACTGGGCGGCGTATCTGGGTACTCAAAATCTTCAGTATTAACGGTGCATTTCAAACCTGTAATAAGAGCAAATTCAAAGATGAAAAATATGAGCACGGTGACCTTGACCCAGACATGAAGTTCATCTGGATTGTTCTGCGATAACTCGAGCATCAAAAAGCACTTGGTAATCTGACTTTGGAAGTTTCATTTTGGTATATTCAGATACACACCAAAACACATTTTCCAGAATAACTCAACAATTTCCTTGCTCAAAAAATCCTCAAAATTCTTTAGAATATTTCGGTTGCATGAGCTGTCGAACCTTAGAGGATGAGATGAAATATCTTGTACAACATAATCCATCCCTTGCATGCCAATACATTACAATATATAAATATCATTAACAACTAATGATCATAACCTACGTAACTTCACACGTAATGTCTAATGAAGCATAATTTTGCGTATGTATCATTCACACAAAAACCATACTGATACATAACACTTATGTATCAATAACATAGTGATATATTCAGATACATAAGTCTTATGTATCAGACTTAAAAAATGATGCAAATACATAAGTGGTGAAAGATTTCAAGAAGATATATTATTCTAATGTTTCTGAAACACAATAATCATAATAATACATAGCTTTTGTACCTTTGGTAGAGGGCCGCATGATGTATCTTCTTTTGTTTTTCTTTTTTTAGATAAATCAACTGGTTTTTTCCTACTTCTAGCTGCCCCCCCTCCCCCCATAACTTCTTCATCTCAGCAGGGTCATTGCGATGCTTGGATCTATTTTCATGGAAATCATTATCCTCCATATCAAAATGACCCGAAACAAATACAACTAAATCTATCGCTGGAGTATTATAATCTAATTGAGTCGTTGGTGTTTTTACATCTAATTCATCCGTTGGACTTTTATCATCTAATTGAGTAATACAAAGACTATACAATGGTCCTGATTCCATTAATTGACTAAAATAGATTTAAGAATAGTAAATTTCCGATGTACTGAACTTAAAAAATATGAAAACTAACTAACCTCCTTAGAAATTGAAGAAGAAATTTAAATGGAGATTGAAAGTATGTTGAAGATCGTATGATGAAGATGAAGTGGAGAAGAAGAAGACTTTAATTTAAATGCGTCAAATTGGGGAAACCGCCTAATACATGCCCTTGATTTCAGCCGCACAAATAGGTGAATTATGCGAGTTTGAAGGGGTAGTGTGATGTATCCGAATTTTGAAGAGAGAAAATAAAAGTTGAGATTTTTATAATTACTTTGTGGGGGTGAGATTTTAAGTAACAATAACAAGTTGAGATGTACTATTATCTAATTTGTCCTTTATATTTTTCAAGAGTTAGAACACAAGTAAAATTAAAGGAGCAAGACAAATAGGAATCGAACACGACAGACCAAATCAGTAAAGAACGTTCGTTGGAAGAGAAGCGAAGAAAAAGACTTCCTTTGAGAAGAGGGCAAAACAAAGAACCAAAAACAGAAAAGGGAATTTTTTTTTTAAAAAAAGTCCAAAGCCAAAGACAGATAAATAAGGAGAACATCTTTCAATTTTCATTCATCGCAACAGAAAATATCTCTGTCTACGATCTCTTAATCTGTTCACCGGTCAGTTCCAAAGATCTCTTCTTTTTTTTCTGCTTTCTGATGTATATTTTCTAAGCCAATTATTTTCCTTTGTTTTTTTGATGGATCTATGAACTGTTACATGTTTTAGGTTTTATGTTATTATATTATTGTAATTGTTAATCTTGATGTAGGTTATTTGTTGGTCTGAGATCAACTTTTACTGGTTTGGCCTTATTTTTGGGATTTCAATCTTTTAGTTTTCTCAAATTGTTGATGATTATTTGATTTGTGGTGGGTATGTTTGTGTTTCGTGGTTCTATTAAAGGAGGTTATCAGGAAAGGCCTTTGAAAATTTGGAGTTGTTTTCGTCCTAATAATTAGGTATCTTCATTCATTTTCCCTTTCCATTACTACTTTGATTTGCTTCGCTTGAGGCAAGGGTCTTTTTGAAGCAACATTTCTACCTCCAAAAGTTAGAGGTAAGGTCTCGTACACTCTACCCCTAATCTTTATGTGTGTTTTAAGTTTTGTGATTTTTTTTTTGGGTCTACCTTGTCTTTATGTACTCTGGGATGGAAAATTTGCTACTGTTGCATTTGTCCTAAAGGATGCTGAAGTTTTGTGCGTATCATTTTGATTTCTTGCTTTTACATTGTGTTTATGTGCTGTGGGGCTGGAAAATTGTTTTGAGGTTGTGTCTCAAAAACCAGAATTAGGCATATTAACTCTAAATTAGCCTTGGTGGACAGAGTTACCTGGTACCTGTTGCTGGTAGGAGGTGACAGGTATCTGTGGATTTAGTCGAGGTGCGCGCAAGTTGACCCGAACACCACGGTTATCAAAAAAAAAAGTAAAGTGAAGTACACCCAAGGGTGTGGCCTGATGGTTATCACAAATTGCAGTATTGCAGCTCTGATAGATATCAGAGATCAACCTCATGCCTCTAACAGGAGGATCATCTACTAGATCTTTTGGATCTAATAGAGTGTCAACCGTAGGATTGTTTTCGGGCTTCCCCTAAATCCAGTGTTGGTCCTCAATGAAGTGAACATCTCTACTTACGACAATTTTCTCCGTTTTGAGTTTGATAGACCTTATATGCTTGAACACAACACTGTATCCTATAAAGATGCCAGGAACTGCCTTCTTAGCAAGCTTATCTCTTTTAACCTATGGCACATAAGAGAAGCACAAACAGCCAAAAATTCTGAGAAATTTCAAAGAGGGTTTTTGACCATACCATGCTTCATATGGTGTTTTATCCTTCACTGCTCTAGAAGGAAGTCTATTCTGCAAAAAAAATAGCAGTGCTGGCAGCCTCCGCCCAAAACTTTTTTGGTAGATGTTTCTCATATAGCATGCACCTAGTCATCTCCATTATAACTCTGTTTTTTCGCTCACTGACTCCATTTTTTTGTGGAGTATAAGGGACTGTTAGTTTATGCTCTATACCAGCTTTGTCACAGAATAATTTGAACTACTGTGAAGTGTACTCTTTCCCATTATCAGACCTTAAAGTCTGAATTTTGCAGCCACTTTGATTTTCCACCATTGCCTTAAAATTCCAAAATACATCAGCTACTTCTGACTTGAATTTTAAGAAAAAAATTCCAGGTCAGTCTTGTTAGATCATCAATAAATACAATGTAGTAAAGACTACCATTTAAAGATGGTGTTTTGTGAGGTCCACACAGATCTTTATGAATGAGCTGAAGCTTTTTTGATGCCCTCCAAGTTGTTTTAGAAAAGGGCAACCTGTTCATCTTTCCAAGTATACAAGTTGGAGAATCTGACCACTGATTCTGTATTCTTGGTAGATCATTCACAAGGTTTTTTCTTTGCATGAACGTCATACCTTAGTGATTAAAATGACCCATTCTTTTATGCCAAACTTCTGTAGAGTTGTCTGACATAAGAAAAGTTGTCTGCTCCTCTTTCAAAGGATTGAGCAGGAAACACCTCCCCTCCATTTTGACCTTGAATATTTCATCGCCGAATGGATCTTCTATCACACAAGCCTTGTTTTTTAAGAACAGGTTGAATCCTTTCTCCATTAATTGACCAACACTGAGAAGGTTTTGATCAAGGTCTAGGATGTACAAAACATTTGCAATAAACTTAGTTCTTGTAATGGCTATGGTGCCCTTTCCTTTCACGGCAAGACACTCACCGTTTCTAATTCTTACTCTCTGTCTCAGTGTTCCCCAACTCTTTAAACAACATCTTATCAGACGTCATGTGGTTAGAGCAACCACTGTCAATTAACGAACTTTCACTTGAATCAAGGCTTGTGAAACAAGTTGCAACAAAGAGGTAATCTTCTTCTTCTCGATCAGCAACTTGAGCTTCTACTTCAGGCTGCTGAATTTTGGTTTTGCAAATTACAGCTTCATGACCCTGTTGATTGCACTTGCTGCATTTTGCATCACGTCTCCTCCCAACATTTAAAAAGAGGGTGACCTTGTTTTCCACAATGCCGACAAGGGGGATAGTTAGCCTTCTTGCTATTGTTACTGGTAGCAACATTCTTGCTTTTTCGTCCTTGAATCTTCTTGTTCTGTTTCTTCTTGTTTCTTTCATCTTCTTGATGCTTGGCTAATAAGGCTCCTTCAGCAGCTCGTTCTTGTTTCATAACACATCATTGCTCTTGTGCTTGAACAATACTTCAGAGTTCTGCTAGTGTAATTTTGGACAAGTCCTTAGTATTTTCTAAGGTTGTAATGGTTGCCTCAAATCTCTCAGGCACCATTAAAAGGATTTTCTCAATGATCCTTGAATCGTTAAAAGTGGAACCCAACAATCTGACGCGATTCTCTATGTTAAGAAGTCGGTCAGAATACTCCTTTATGGTTTCACTTTCCTTCATCCTCTGCAGCTCAAACTCACGTACCAAATTCAGCACTTGCATCCCTTGAATCCTTTCATATCCTTCGTACTCGGTCTTGAGATGGTCCCATACCTCTTTTGCTGACTTTGGGACATGATATGAGTGAAGATGGTGGATGAAACTGCAGTAAACAAGCATGCCTTGCCTTTGATTTTCAGGTTTTCCTCTCCTTGTGAGTTTTGATCTGCGCTACGGTGGGCTTGTTTGGCAAGGGAGCAATCTCGATATTCATCTTCTACAGCCTCCCAGAGATCCAAAGCTTCCAGAATGTTTGTATTCTAACTGCCCATATCTGATAACTTTCTCCATCGAAAGCTGGCGGTGCCATTGAAGAAAAGCTTGCTTCTTTGTCCATGAAATCCACTGAAACAGACTTATGAACACACACAGGTCCCTCAAGAATAAAGAGCTCTGATACCAATTGTTGTTAATTTGAGTGAAAAAACAGAAGTAGAGCAAAAGGTAACTTATGAATAATGAAAAAATGAGAAATATAAAGCACTTAGTAAGTGTGATAATATGGTGATTGAAGTTGATAGACAGAATTGAGGTATGCCTAAAATCGCTTGAGAGAAGTTGCCTAAGAAGATCTACATCTTTCGTAATCAATACGAGTTGCCTAAGTAGACTATAAGAGTCCTCAATGGAAGCAAAGGATCACTGTGAGCAATACAAACCAGTTGGATTAAAGGACTTATGGTGGTTGTAATACTTACATTAGATCTGATGTTTATTAGGATTTTTTTCAAGTTAGAAATTCGTATATGTTAATGTACGTGTGAGATAAAGAAACTTCAGTTTTAGAAAACCTTGAATCTGTCAATTCAAATTATTTAGTGTTGGAATGAAATAGGTCTAAATTGAGGAGATAGACACAGAGAATCATATAGCCAACTTCAACTAATCGAGATTAAGGTGTAGTTGCTTGTTCTATCTTTTGCAGAAACGTAACCATATGGAGCATGATGAGACAGGTTGCCAACCCCATCCAGAAGGCCCTATTTTGTGCATTAACAACTGTGGTTTCTTCGGAAGTGCTGCGAACATGAATATGTGCTCCAAGTGCTACAAGGACATGATTCTGAAACAGGAACAAGCAAAGCTTGCAGCATCGTCAATTGAAAACTTTGTAAATGGGTCAACAAGTGAGAAGGGGCCAGTTGTTGTTGGCTCTGTGGATGTGCAACCTGCCCTGCTGGAATCAAAATCTCTGGCTTTTTCATCACCTCCATCTTCAAGTTCTGGTGAGGCTGCTGAATTGAAGGCTGAGGAGGGTCCTAGCCGGTGCAGCACTTGCAAGAAAAAGGTTGGTTTGACAGGATTCAAATGCCGCGGTGGTAACCTTTATTGTGGATCACACCGCTACTCAGACAAACATGACTGCCAGTTTGATTACCGCTCTGCTGCATGCAATGCTATAGCAAAGGCCAATCCTGTTGTGAAGGCAGAAAAACTTGACAAGATCTAAAAGGGGTTATTGTTCTCAAATTTGATGTGTCCTCTTAGTCCAAAGAGGGTTTCCTCTGATTGGCTGCCTATCACATGATATCTTGTTAAATCTTGGAGTCGAGGCTATTTAAGAAACTTTTACAGGCTGAAGAACTCCTGTTCATTGTCATAGGTAGAATTTGTTTGTTGACTCCAGTTTCAAGTCTTTGTATGTGCTGGTTTGGTCAATATTAATTAGGTTTGTTATAGGTCATTCTGTGGTTCACATGGTTAACATCCATGCAATTGTGATCTTGCACTGTAAATTATTCGCATGGACCTTTTATATGGCTTCACTTGCTCCAATGCATAGTTTATTATCCTCAAGTCGCCTTGCTTTCCAGGTGTTTTGCATTTGTTCTCATAGGTAAAGCTTTTTTCTTTTTGAAAGACCTGTTTCTGCAACTGGATTTACCGTAATGGTGTTGAAGTATGCTACTGTTTGTGTGGCGACATGTGTTTTGAACTAATCAAATTTTGCGAGTTCACATGAGTTCGAGTGGGGTTGCTTTTCGGTTGGCACTTAGAGAAACATGAACAGTGTTGCTTGCAACCATTGCTGTATTTTATTGTTTCTTTCTTGGATTTTGGTGAATCATAGTTCAGTAAACTGACAATTGTGTAGAGAAATGAGAAACATTGGAGACGAACTTTTTTCATTGTACTTTACTCTATGGCTCTGGCTTTTAGCTTTTAAAATTACGGTTGTCTGGGTAGGTGATCATTAGTTCCCCTGTCCGATTTCTTGAAATGTTGTTTATGGATCAACTGTAAGTGCTGATAATTCATGCCCAAGGCCAACTGACGTGTTAATATTTTAATACCATTCTTTTGGAACTATTGTGTCGTCCTTACCTTGTTATGGCCAGCATATCATACGCAGTGATAATGGGGTGGGGCGGGTTGGAAACAACAAATTCTCCTATGCGGTGCAGGGTGGGTTGAACTCTTTGCGGGTTTGCCCTGCAACCGTCCCGCCCCGTTTGCAACCCCTAAGCATATGAGTTGTAATTCTCGTTACGTATTCGGTTTTTTGTTTGAACTTCCTTTTTGTTATCATTAGGTCTCTTAGATTCAAAAAAGTGGTTTCGTAGATCTTTTCAGTCATTTCCCCAGACATATAGTTGATTGAACAAGCACTAATGCACCGAATTCTATAAGAACTTTGAAGTTATATAGATCTGAGATGAACCTGCATGAATTGGCATGATCAGTAAGGAAATTGCTGGTGATTAAAGGTTATGAAGATTCATATAGCCTACCGAAAATTGCTTGGGATTGAGCGTAGTTGTGGAGGCAAGTGCATAGATAGTTATTCGATCGGATATTTAATACAGATAAAAGTTGGTACAAAATTTACATTTAGCTGCTTCATAATCAATTTCAAATCTACAAAACTGAAATTGAAATTACAAACTTCGCACATACGAGTCTGAAGTTGACTCTGCTTCAGACCTGTACGTCTAAATTGGCATTTTACTTGTGCAGTTCGAACTTCAGGCATTTAGGTCTAAAGTTAGACTTGATAGTCCCCAACTTTATACTTGTAATCTTAAGTTTAAACTGCCAAATCTGGTATTAACCCGGGTTTGAAGTTAGCATAACTTAGCCCTGTAGAGGAATCGAATGTTGAGGAATGAAGTTACGAAACTTCTGATTGATAAGCTTTACTCATAGCATACCAAGTGTAAATCATTAGTCTTATATGGAATAAACATTGTTAATTCCACCGAAATTGAATATTTCCTTGAATTGGTTTGTTCCTCAGTCGACCTTCCAAACATCCTGTGATCATATGAATTTTAAATATATTAGTCCAAATAAATATGGTGGCTTAGTATAATTAGATTAATTATTTAAATCCAATAAATATGGATTTAATTAAAGTCCAAAATTCATTGGGTTAGTCCATTAATTTGGGCTACAAATAATGAGCCTACTTGGTTAAGCCCAATATGTCATCTTAGTCTAGAGGCCCAATTTGGCGCCAAGTGTCAAATGACGTGGCATGCCAAGTCAAGTAAAGGAGCCAATAGGATCGTGCCACATGTCAAAATGATGCAGCAAGCCTAGTGAAATCAAAGGCCCATAAAAATGCGTCATGTCACTTAAATCTGATTGGTCAAAAGAAGCTTATCCTCACCATGACTCTTTCCTTTCCACAACTATAAATAGGGGCCTCATAATTCAAGAAAAGGAGAACCAACAATTCGAACAAGAAGTAAGAAAGAGCTCGTGGATCAAACACCATAAATTTCTCTACAAGCTACAACTTCAAGCATTCAAGTTCATAAACAACTGAAGATCAAGACGAAGATTCAAGATCAAGCTCAAAAGCCCTTGAATCCAAATTCACAAGTCAAGATCAAGTTAATTAAATCCACAAATCAAATTCAAGATCAAGCTCGAAGCCCTTGAATTTATATTTAGAAAGGCGAATCAGAGGATTCATAGAGATTGTAACACTCACATATTGAAATCAATAAACGATTGTTGCAATATTTTTCTGTCCCGATTATTATTTTCTCGACGCGAATTTTATTGTCTTACAAATTCTGGCACGCCCAGTGGGACAATCTCTACCTCTCATCTCAACTTTCCAACTTCAAAGTTCAAGAAAATCGAAATGACTTCGAAGAAGGTCAACTCTCAATCCACTGCCTCTAAGGCTGCTGATTCCAAGTTCTCCGCCGAGGTAAAAAGCATCCTTGATGTTACTTTTGGAAGCTTTGGGGCCGTCACAAGGAGCAAGGCCAACATGATGGGGCAACAAACACATCGAGTGTCGACGACATCAACTCCAGTTTTTGGGTCTTCAACCCCAAAAAGAACAAGGTCCTCTACAAGTGCTTCAGAAGAAGGAAGCAGTGTGGCAGAGAAAATCAAGAAAACTCTGGCTCTACTTGATCTCTCTGGTTCAAAAAACTCTGGGACAAAGAACGATGGTCATTCAACCAACATGTCATCTCCACTTACTCCAAGCGAGCCAAGGACTTCAGAGATCAACTTATGTGATAATCCGTGCTACTCTCCGATGTCTCCAATAATCATGCAAACAATGGTAACTGATGTCTCATCCATGGAGGAGCAACTTGCGAATATGGCGAAAGCGATTGAAGGTTTGACCAAGTATGTGCAAACTCAAGACACTCGGATTGATAAGTTGATGGATCGAATGGAAGGCTTAATAGATGGAGATTCTAGCCATGCACCCGGAAAGGCTCCAGAAGTTAAAGAGATAGATCCTCCTACCAAACAGACACCGCCTACTAAGGAGGTGCCAGTCGCTTCTGGCGGAATGATCCCAATTGATCTATTGAAAGAGTTCATTGAAGGGACCCTTAAGGACAAGTACGACATTACTACCAAGTCTTCCCTGACGTATGCCAAGCCTTACACTGCTAGGATTGATAGCTTCAAGATGCTTGCAGGCTATCAACCCCCCAAATTTCAACAATTTGAGGGCAAAGGGAATCCAAAGCAACATGTATCCCACGTTGTTGAGACATGTAACAATGCCGGAATATATGGTGATTATCTCGTCAAGCAATTTGTCCGCTCCCTAAAAGGAAATGCCTTTGATTGGTATACGGACCTCGAACCCAATTCAATTGATAGCTGGGAGCAACTGGAGCATGAGTTCCTAAATCGATTCTATAGCACGAGGCGTACAGTGAGCATGGTAGAACTCACAAATACTCGTCAAAGAAAGGATGAGCCAGTTATTGACTTCATCAATCAATGGAGGAATGCTAGCCTAAACTGTAAAGATAGGCTCAGTGAAACTTCCGCAATAGAGATGTGCATCCAAGGAATGCACTGGGAGCTTCTCTATATTTTGCAAGGAATTAAGCCAAAATCCTTTGAAGAGTTAGCTACTCGTGCTCATGACATGGAGTTGAGCATGTCTTCTGCCGGAAAAGGAGTAGCACCCATCCATGACCCTCGAAAGGGAAAGGACAAACAGGAACCCAGTAGATGGACCAAGTTTGTCCCCAAAAGCGACAACAAAGAATCCATGAATGTCAACGTGTCTCCTGTGAAGCTCACCACAAAGGTGAGCAAGAAGCAAAGCGTAAAGACTACTTCTCAAGCGCGTCCAAACCAGAAGTTGACTTTCAAGGAGATGCAAGAAAAAGAATACCCATTCCTTGATTCTGACTTTTCCGAAATTTTTGATGAACTTCTTGAGCTGAAGCTCATTGATCTATCAGAAATGAAGCGGCCCGACGAAGCTGAAAAAAACTGATGACCCAAACTATTGCAAGTATCACAGGCTTGTGGGTCACCCTTTGGAGAAATGTTTTGTCTTCAAGGATAAAATCATGCAACTGGCTAATGAGAAAAAGATCGTGCTTGATGATGAGAAGGCCAGTTCTCATCAAATCTCCATCACTTTTGGCTCACTCGATCCGGTCCAAATATGCAACTTCAAAAAGCGTAATGAGGAGCCATTAAAGCATGACAAGTCTCTAATTGATGAAGGTTGGACTTTGGTGACTCGGCGAAGACGCAACAAGATGACGAGTCTACAAAAAGACTCATCCAAGCAGCCAACCAGAAGGAGAATGGTGAAGAAACCGAGGAAACAGAGGCTGGTTGAGCTACCAAAGAGGGCGAGTGTAGTGGAGCATCACCACCAAAAACCACGGTGTCCTGTGACCTTGGAAGAATTCTTTCCAAGTTGGTTCTGCGCCAAGACTATTCAAGACAACATTGAGGCATCTTGTTTCAATACTGACAAAGAAGAAGCAAAGGGCAAAGCCTATTGATGGAACCTCCTTCTCTTGAAAATCCTACTAAATCTCTTCACCAAGAAGCACATGTATGTAATGCAAAAATCACATTTACAGACGATGATCTCCTGTTTGGTGAATCACTACACAATCGTCCCTTGTATATGGTAGGTTATGTTCTAGAGAAGAAGATAAATAGAATCCTGATAGATGAAGGGTCTGGAGTAAACATCCTGCCTATTCGCACACTGAAGGAACTGGGAATCACAACTGATGAACTTACTGAAAGCCATTTGATGATCCAAGGGTTCAATCAAGGAGGTTAGAGAGCCATAGGATCCATCAAGTTAGAAATCAATATGGACAATTTACGATCAAATGTATTGATGCATGTGATCAATGCCAAGACTTCATATAATATATTGCTTGGTAGGCCTTGGGTACACGAGAACAAAATTGTTTCATCCTCCTACTATCAATGCTTGAAGTATCTTGAAAATGGAGCGGAGAGAAAGATAGTGGCCGATGATAAGCCATTCACTGAAGCTGAATCACACTTCGCAGATGCAAAATTCTACTTGAAGAATTATGTCGTGAAGGAGAAAAAGGTGGATGATATCACATCAACCAAGTGTGATGATCTTGCAACTAAGAAGGTCGAGATTTCTGTTGAAAGTGTTGTCATTAAAAAGCCTCCCACCACTTCAAATAAAAGAAATGTCGCGGACTTAAAGAAGAAGGTAACTCCTATGCTCCGCTATGTACCAAAAGTGGGGAAAGAAGTACGACACTCATCTGATGTCCAAGATAATGTACTAGGGGGGCTAACTCTTCCGCTAAAGCTAATAGATGCAATAAATTTGCCCTCAAAGCCACTTGGGGAATTTATGGCTCAAAATTCATCGCGAGATATGACACTCCCTTCAAAGCGTACGAAAGAGGGTTTTGATCCAAACGCTTACAAGTTATTTGTAAAGGCTAGATATAACCCTAATGAGCCACCAAATTTGGGGAAAATCCCATCAGAAGCCACTACCAGGCAAGCTCGCGAAGGCTTAGGGTACATGCCACCACCGCCGGTGCGTATCTCTATTAGAAGGGTGGCTAGCGACTACATCACTGTGGAAGAGGAGTCTACTACTTCCAGCAAAAGACCTTCTGTCTTTGATCGACTTGGAGAATCAACCACAAGAACTTCTGTGTTTGAGAGGTTGGGTCCACTGAAGAAAAAGAAAAGTAACAAACCTCGGAGAAGTTATCAAGGCACTATGACACACTCTTCACCTAGAATCCAAAAGGATTTTCAAAGTTTGATTCCTTCTAGAATGAGGCGACAGACGGAGCTTGTGATTTCGTGCAAGGAGGTGTTAAAGGCAAAGACTCATACTGTGGTTTATACCAAGGAACATGAGGATGACAAAGAGAGTGTAGGCTCTTCATATCATATTACAACCCAGAGTGAGTACGATACATCATCTCTAATAAAGGTTGAAGAGTTGGAAGATATTTCCTGGTGTTGCCATATATCTGTCAATGACAATGATCCTCAAGAAGAGGAAGATGCCGGAGATGCTCCGTCACAACTTGAAGAAGGAGTAAAGGTGACAGTAGATCCCCTAAAGGAAGTTAATCTTGGCACTGATGAAGACCCAAGACCAACTTTCCTAAGCGCTTTTCTAGAAATGGATGAAGAAATCGCTTACATGGACTTACTCAAAGAATATAGGGATGTTTTCGCTTGGAGTTATAAGGAGATGCCTGGCTTAGATCCAAAAGTAGCAGTTCATCAGTTAGCAGTCAAGAATGGAGCTCGTCCTGTTAAGCAGGCCCAAAGATGTTTCAGACCCGACTTGGTTCCATTGATTGAAAATGAGGTTAACAAACTCATTGAAGCAGGCTTTATTCGTGAAGTTAAGTACCCCACATGGATATCAAGCATTGTTCCAGTACGGAAGAAGAATGGCCAAATTCGAGTTTGTGTCGACTTTAGGGATCTCAACAACGCATGCCCTAAGGATGAGTTTCCAATCCCTATTCCAGAGTTGATGATTGATGCTACTACTGGTTTTAAGGCGATGTCTTTTATGGATGGATCATCCGGCTATAACCAAATTCGCATGGCACCAAAAGATGAAGAGCTCACTGCATTTCGTACGCCTAAAGGTATTTATTGTTACAAGGTGATGCCTTTTGGTTTGAAGAACGTTGGTGCCACTTATCAAAGGGCTATGCAAAACATCTTTAATGATCTACTCCATAAAAATGTTGAATGTTATGTGGATGATTTAGTGGTAAAGTCAAGAAAGAAGAACGACCACTTGAAAGACTTAAGAATGGTATTTGAGTTACTCCGAAGATATCAGCTTAGGATGAATCCGTTGAAATGCGCCTTTGGAGTTACTTCCGAAAAGTTCCTTGGCTTTATTGTACGACACCGAGGAATTGAAATTGATCAACACAAGGTTGATGCAATTTTGAAGATGCCCGAGCCTCGAAACATTCATGAATTAAAAAGTCTTCAAGGGAAACTAGCATACTTAAGGAGGTTCATCTCAAATTTGGCGGGAAAATGTCAACCATTTAGCCATCTCATGAAGAAGGGTGCCCCTTTCGAATGGGACCAAACTTGTAGTAAGGCCTTTGAAAATATCAAATCTTACTTGATGAAGCCTCCAGTTCTTGCGGCACCTATACCTGGAAAATCGTTGATTCTCTACATCGCTGCACAAGAAAGGTCAGTTGGAGCATTATTGGCCCAAGAAAATAGTGAAGGTAAAGAGAACTCTCTTTATTACCTGAGCAGAATGATGACGCCAAATGAGCTGAATTATTCACCTATTGAAAAGTTGTGTTTGGCGTTGGTCTTCTCAATCCAAAAGATGAAGCACTACTTTCAAGCTTATGTTGTTCATCTCGTGTCTAAAGCAAATCCCATCAAGTTTGTAATGTCGAAACCAGTCCTCAGTGATCGACTTGCAAGGTGGTACCTTCAATTTCAACAGTTTGAGATCATATACATCCCTCAGAAGGCCGTAAAGGGACAGGCACTAGCAGACTTTTTGGCAGACCACCCAATACCAGATAATTGGGAGCTAACTGAAGAACTTCCTGATGAAGATGCAATGGTTATTGAAGTTCGACCTCCATGGAAGATGTACTTTGATAGTGCGGCACACCGTGGTGGAGCTGGTGCTGGCGTAGTGTTTGTCACTCCGCAGGAAGAGGTTATCCCATACTCCTTTACTTTGACACAATGTTGCTCTAACAATGTCGCTGAATACCAAGCGTTGATACTTGGACTTGAAATGGCCGTCGACATGAAGCAATTACAATTGCAAGTCTTTGGTGACTCCCAATTGGTGATCAAGCAGCTCTTGGGAGACTATGAAGTCAAAAAGCCCGAGTTACGCCCATATCATAGTTATGCTCAGAAGTTGATAGGATGGCTTGGAGAAGTTACCCTCCATCACGTGCCAAGAAAGGAAAATAAGCAGGCCGATGCATTGGCTGCTTTAGCTTCAACCCTAACTCTTCCAGATCAAACACGAGTTACTATCCGCCGAGAATGGGTGGTACCACCACCGGATGAGGAAGAATGTACAGAAAACAAACTTGAGCATCTCGTCACTGTGTCTGAAGCTGTAAAGGAAGATTGGCGACAACCAATTATTGACTACTTGTGTTATGGAATACTTCCTGAAGATCCAAGGAAAAAGACTGACATCCATCGTCGTGCACCTCGTTTCCTTTACTACAAGGACATGCTATATAGAAGGTCATTCGAAGGAGTACTCTTGCGATGTTTGGGAGAGGAAGAAACAGTTCAAGCTTTGCAGGAAGCACACTCGGGAGTATGTGGATCTCATCAGTCTGGCCCGAAGCTCCACTTTCACATAAAAAGGATGGGATATTACTGGCCAACGATGGTGAAAGATTGCTTGGACTATGCTAGAAGATGCAAGGCCTGCCAATTTCATGCAAATTTCATACATCAGCCTCCTGAAATATTACACCCCACTACCGCATCTTGGCCATTCAATGCTTGGGGAATGGATGTTGTAGGACCACTACCAAAATCTTCTGGTGGACACTTATACATCTTGGCTGCGACAGATTACTTCTCAAAATGGGCCGAAGCTGTTGCACTCAAAGAAGTGAAGAAGGAGAATGTCGCAAACTTTATTCGAGTAAATATCATCTACCGCTTTGGAATTCCCCATTACATAATAACTGACAATGGCAAGCCATTTGATAACAAGCTGATGAACAAGATTTGTGATCTCTTTGGTTTCAAGCAGCGTAAATCTTCTATGTACCATGCTGCCGCCAATGGTCTAGCCGAAGCATTGAATAAGACTTTATGTAATCTGTTGAAGAAAGTCGTCTCCAAATCCAAACGAGACTGGCATGAACGAATGGAAGAAGATTTGTGGGCATATAGGACGACTCACCGCACACCGACGCAAGCAACCCCATACTCACTTTGCTTTTGGAGTTGAAGCAGTCTTACCACTTGAGCGTCAAATTCCTTCTTTAAGACTTGTTATTCAAGAAGGGCTCACCGAAGAAGAAAACGCTAAGTTGCGTCTTGCGGAGCTAGAAGCTCTTGACGAGAAGAGGCTGGAGGCTCAACAAAATCTTGAATGTTATCAAGCCCGTCTATCTCGTTCTTTCAACAAAAGGATTCGCCTGAGGTGCTTCCAAGTTGGAGATCAAGTCCTAGCAGTAAGGAGGCCCATTATCACTTCTCATAAATCTGGGGGCAAATTCACCTCTAAATGGGATGGACCATATGTCATACAAGAGGCATATTCAAATGGTGCTTACAAGCTTGTCGATGCAGATGGCATGAAAATTGGTCCTATCAACGCCAAATTCTTGAAGAAGTATTATCCTTGAGGGAAGATGACGCTCCTTAAGGCACGAGTATAAACTGCATGTTCACTCCTGGCCCACAAGAGTATAAACTATGTACGGCTCAAAAAAAAAAAAAAAAAATATCCGCTAGGTTGAAAATCTCGAAAGCGGCGGCCTAGGCAAAAGTTAGGACTCAAAAAAAAAAAAAAAAAAAATGTCCGCTAGGTTGAAAATCTCGAAAGAGGCGGCCTAGGCAAAAGTTAGGACTTAAAAAAAAAAAAAAATCACTCTTCCAGAACTACGTTGTGACTTGATCCTCTTCACCGAGGTACGTAGGCGCTTAGAAGTTTCATTCTAAATTCAGTTGCATGAGTGTCAAAAAAATACATGTTCCCACTTGATCCATCATATAATAGTTAAGTCTGCAAGTATTCTCATCAAAATTTGGACTTACACCAAATATTCATGGCTCAATGGGGGCAACCCTTCAAAAGACGAATGAGGTTATTCAATGGGAATTAGGAAACTCATGTTCTCCAAACCAACAGCTGAGGGTGCAAGTCTACCAAGTCTGCAGTTATCAAGTTTGCAAGTTGTAGACTTCAATTCTTAAGGCCTACGAATCGAAGTTTCAAATCCAGCACGGTCGTAAGAATAAAGACATGAAGCTAGTGATCAACAAACACACTTAAAGATAAAGTCAAGGCTTAGTATTATAACATCAATACATCAAAATAAGCAAACAATACTTGAAGCTGAACTTGTCAGGTCTCAAGGTGACGGAGGCGAAGTTAAACTCTCGCACCTTAAGCTGACTGTTGCCTAGGGACCATACTTGAAGTCGAACTTGTCAGGTCTCAAGGTGATGGAGACGAAGTTAAAATCTCGCACCTTAAGCTGACCATTGCATAAGTACATCGATGAAAGGGACCATACTTGAAGCCGAACTTGTCAGATCTCAAGGTGACGGAGGCGAAGTTAAACTCTCGCACCTTAAGCTGACTGTTGCATAGGGACCATACTTGAAGCCGAACTTGTCAGGTCTCAAGGTGATGGAGGCGAAGTTAAACTCTCGCACCTTAAGCTGACCATTGCATAAGTACATCGGTGAAAGGGACCATACTTGAAGCCAAACTTGTCAGGTCTCAAGGTGACGGAGGCGAAGTTAAACTCTAGCACCTTAAGCTGACTGTTGCATAGGGACCATACTTGAAGCCGAACTTGTCAGGTCTCAAGGTGACGGAGGCAAAGTTAAACTCTCTCACCTTAAGCTGATTGTTGCATAGGGACCATACTTGAAGCCGAACTTGTCAGGTCTCAAGGTAACGGAGGAGAAGTTAAACTCTCGCACCTTAAGCTGACCATTGCATAAGTACATTGGTGAAAGGGACCAAACTTGAAAGCCGAACTAGTCAGGTCTCAAGGTGACGGAGGCGAAGTTAAACTCTCGCACCTTAAGCTGACCTTTCATGAATGCTATTTGTTTCAATCCTGCAAAAGAAGAAGGGAAAAGACAACACACACAAAAAAAAGAGGCACAAGAAGAAGAGAGATTGTTACCTGTCAGGACGTTTTAAACTCGGAAGCCATACATCACCAGCACGAATAGGCTTGAGACAAGATGTTTTGGTGAGAATGAAGCCCTTGAATTCTAGTTTCCATCAATCAAAACACCTTTTTGATGGTGACGATCCGACATCATGATATAAATTATTTAGTGAGACAACGCAAATCTGAAATTCTCTGAGAGACAGAATTTAGGGTCAACTTCAAAAATTTGTCTAGAATGATCCAGAAGGTGTTCAATTCTAAATTTTGGATATCTTATAGCTGCATGTTTATGGTATCTATAGAATTAAACGGATCATGATTTTGGTACTCTCACATTGATAAACAATTTTTTTGGTGTCGTCGCGCAAATCTGAAACTGCCAGTGCGCCAAAACCCAAAGTTGAATTCGAGATAACATCTGAAAAGATACCGAATGTATTAAATTATGAATTTCGGATATATTATAGATCTGGATGTCTAGTTTCAGAAGAATCAAGCGGCTTGTGATTTCTTCATTCCTACATCAAGATATGCAAGTTTTGGTGAAGATATGCAGATCTGAAATTCTCAGCATGACAGAATTTAAACCTAAGTTTCAAGAAATTGTATAGAACAAAATTGAAGGAGTTTAATTATGAATTTTGTATATGTTGTAGATCTCGAAGTCTAGGTTCTGGAATGTTAAATCGTTCAGGATTTCGATATTTCTACAATGAGATATGAATTTTCTACCACTAACATGCTGGGCTGAAAAAAAGTGACGAAAATTAAAAGAGAAGAATATATTACCCGGCATTGTTCTCCTTTGAGTGACTCCTGATGCTGCAATATCAAAATAATAGAGAGCATCCATCTATTTATAGATGCAGCAAGGCATTAATAGTCTCCTTGTTGAAATAAAACTAGGAGAAGTTTTCAAGTCCTTAAGGAGGTGGCATACTGCTAATTGGAGTGGAATTGGGACAGTTCAAGTTTGTAGGAATATAGACATCCTAATTCTAATTGGAGAATGATTGGTTATGGAGTAGAAGAATTTCATTCCCGAAATGGAAAGGAGTATCCTGAAGACGTGCAAACAAGAAAAACGTCAAGTCAATACTTCGAGCCTAGTCTTCGAAAGATTAAATATCTCCGACAAGTCTCGAAGTGAGGGCATTTGTGATCATATGAATTTTAAATATATTAGTCCAAATAAATATGGTGGCTTAGTATAATTAGATTAATTATTTAAATCCAATAAATATGGATTTAATTAAAGTCCAAAATTCATCGGGCTATTCCATTAATTTGGGCTACAAATAATGAGCCTACTTGGTTAAGCCCAATATGTCATCTTAGTCTAGAGGCCCAATTTGGCGCCAAGTGTCAAATGACGTGGCATGCCAAGTCAAGTAAAGGAGCCAATAGGACCGTGCCACATGTCAAAATGATGCAGCAAGCCTAGTGAAATCAAAGGCCCATAAAAATGCGCATGTCACTTAAATCTGATTGGTCAAAAGAAGCTCATCTTCACCATGACTCTTTCCTTTCCACAACTATAAATAGGGGCCTCATAATTCAAGAAAAGGAGAACCAACAATTCGAACAAGAAGCAAGAAAGAGCTCGTGGATCAAACACCATAAATTTCTCTACAAGCTACAAGTTCAAGCATTCAAGTTCATAAACAACTGAAGATCAAGACGAAGATTCAAGATCAAGCTCAAAAGCCCTTGAATCCAAATTCACAAGTCAAGATCAAGTTCATTAAATCCACAAATCAAATTCAAGTTCATCAAATTCAAGATCAAGCTCGAAGCCCTTGAATTTATATTTAGAAAGGCGAATCAAAGGATTCATAGAGATTGTAACACTCACATATTGAAATCAATAAACGATTGTTGCAATATTTTTCTGTCCCGATTATTATTTTCTCGACGCGAATTTTATTGTCTTACACATCCATGACAGAAAGCGATCATAATTTTTGTGTAACCAGAAGTAATTGGCCTTATCACCAAATAGCTAACACAGAAAAACAACGTGCAGGAGCAGAAGCGCGGTTCTGAAGTTTGCTAGCAGTGGATATGTTAAGAAAACTAGATATAACTTAAATAGCGCACATATAAAATCAAATATTGGATGCAACTCCTACAGCTGTCGTGTATAGTTGATTAAACATGAACGAGCTCTGTGATTCCTTTTGGCACAATTGCACTGTAGACATGCTGCCACAATTGATAAAGGGTTTCTACACAACGCCACAATTGATAAAAGGGTTTCTACACAACGCAATGATCTAACCAAGAGCGGCATTTTCCTAGGCCTCCTGCTTATAAACAAGAACTTAAGAATTCACTATTGGCAATGCGTAAGGCTTTGAAGGATCGGGTCACTTGCACATTTTCTTCTAGTCACATCACAGTTGTATTTGCCTGAAACTCTTCAGTAGCCGGGAGAAAAAAGGCTAGTTTAGTAGTTAAGCTATCTCTAGCAGCCATTGCCAGTGACGGCACAATTGTTGTAATGTGCAATACTGCACCGTCAAACCAGATTTATCTTCTGACTCAGTTCCCATTTTAATCACATTCTCAGAATAAAGTTTAGAGATTACCATGTTGTTATAACATTCTAATGCTGTTTACAAGAAGGGTGTAAGAGAATTTATCCTCAACCTCCTATGAATCCTCAACCTCCTATGTTTCCCACTTTAATCAAAATCTCAGAATAAAGTTCAGGGATTACCATGTTATTATAACATCTAATGCAGTTTACAAAATGGTGCAAGTGTATCCTCAATCTCCAGTGTTTCCCACGAGACTTGCTCACTCATTGGCCAACAAATGTTTCACCAAAGGCTTGCCTCTCATTTTAAAGGGAGGTCGCAAAAATGAAATGCTCACTGAAGAAGCCTAACATAAAGGTAGTCAGAACTTGGTCATCATGCTGAAATGGCACTGGATTCAGCTTCAAGGTACTTGCACATCCGCTCCATAACCTCTCTACCCTTCGCGCTGTTCGCCTGGAACTTCTCCACGCATCTCTGCTCTATTTTTTCTGCCATAGAAGCCAGTGCTGACAAGGGCTTAATCTTAATACTAGTTTCCTGCTTGCAGACTGTCCATGAATTTGGATTATCAGGATGCAGATCATATCTAATTTTCTCCTCGACCTCAATAAAGTTTTGGAGACTGATGTTACGAGTAGAAAGTTGCATTGATCGACATTGTGCATCAATCACAGTTGATTCAACACACTGGCAGATATCTTGACCAATGATTTTGTGAACAAACCACGACCCAGGTGCATGTATAGTGATGGCACAAGTTGTGTAACGCTTCCCTGAGCTGGGGTCAAGCTTGTGATTCAACGTATCAACCTCAAGGATGTGGGATAGGACACGTTTGTTCATAGGATCAGCAAACTTGCGCCAGGATGCAGAAGTAACTCGTTCCCATGGATGTCTGTAAATGTGCTCTTGTGAATATGCTCTGACCATTTTTTTTTTTTTTTTTGAAAGGTAATATGCTCTGACCATCTTGTTTCTCTTAGTCTTTGAAACCTGAACAAGTGAGCAGTCAGAAGTCATGTAAATTCAAAATCTTGTTGTGAAATGGAGTTGGCTGCAAACTAATCAATATACTGCGCTTTTTTTTTTTTTTAAAAAAAAAAAGAAAAGATCCACTCTAAAGCACATTCCACGCCATTTAGAAGCATATATGCATCTAACAGCTTCATCCTTGACTTCCTTTGCATGAGCAATCATACATACAGAAATATGGTACTATGAACTTAATGTTGAAGATCAGAATCTCCTACCTATTAATTGCTACGAGCACAGAAAATAGAACCTAGAGGGAAAAGCATTTGCGCTTGCAGCCGGGTACAAGGTAGGCACCGTTATTCTTGCAGCACTACTTAACTTCCTTTTTCAAAACTTCTACCAACCTTTTTATTCATTTTAAAAATAACCCATAAACACAAAGAAACTACAATGACAAGTAATAAGTTACCAATGGAAATGCAATAATATTTGTTTACAAGGACCACATAAACCTTCATGCAAGTCTTTAGCTAAGAGAGTAAGTTCTCTAAATCTTCTATGTTGTGCAAGTGATAATGGATAATGGGGTCCTCCAGAGAACTTACTCTGTAAGCTAAAGACAAATCTTTCTTGCTAGACTATTAGAGAAGTACTCAGAAAGACCCAACTTGCCTTCTCACTTGGCTGAAATAGAAGATCATCTTATTCTTTGATTTGACACCAATATCAAATTTTCCCATAACAGAGGTACTACTGTACTTTAGGCATAAATGTATCAAAACCCAGACCCTAGTAATGGAACCTGTCTGGAACAGATCGTGTACAGCTCAGTCACTAAAATATGTTCTCGTTCAGGTGATCTTTCGAACTCACAGTTCGCATGAATCAGATCTTAGAAAGTTGCTTAATAAATGATTAAATATTACAAGTTCTGATATAACCACACATCATAGACTCATACTTGCACAAAGCTAGCTTGTGACTTCACCTTAAAACCTTCAAATTAGGCACATAAAGAACATGTTAGACCCATCTATTAAGTTTGACTAAACACAGCACAAAAAGGAGTTTGAACAATTAAATGAGAAATTAGATGCGTGAAAAGATGGAGAATCTAGAAATGTTCAAATGGTTCCAGAATCCCGAAAAGCTACATATAGACCCATAAAGTTGCAAATGCCAATTAAAATTGGAATTTGAAGAGAAACCTCAAAAGGTCTTCTAAAAGCTTCATCACATACATCATCACACAGAAAACCAAATTCAGAATTGTGGAAAAAGTAAGATAGTTGAATAACTTCATTCATATATTTCTGTCATATACATGGCTTTATATACATAAGAGATCGTGGAACAAAATCACAGAATCATATGATATTCTACATTACAACAATTATCCTAAGATCTTAGTGGATCGGATCTTGATATGAAGAATATCTTCCTGGAAATCCTCTATCAGCTAACGCCTATGTTGCTCAGACTCTCCAAAAATGTTGTCGCACCCGTGTCGGATCCTCCGAAAATGCACTACTTTTGGAGGATCCAACACGTAACCGACGGCATTTTTGAAGAGTCCGAGCAACATAGGCTAACGCTCCCCCTCAAGCGGGTGAATGGATATCTTCCATTCCTAGCTTAGTTATTAGATCTTAAAACACATTGTTTGGCAGTCCTTTTGTTAAAACATCGGCTACATGATCTTTTGTAAATACAGATGGCGTCAAATGAGTCCGCCATCTAATTTCTCCTTAATGAAATGTCTATCTACCTCAATATGCTTAGCGCGGTCATGTTGTGCAGGATTATGAGCTATACTTATTGCTGATTTTTTTTGGTCACCATATAGTCTCATAGGTCCTTCCCATCTTATCTTTAAATCAGCGAGAATTATATATAACCATAACAAATCACAAACTCCCATAGCCATAGATCTAACTTCGGATTTTGTGCTTGATCTGGATAACTATATATTTTTTTTTTATTCCTCCAAGTCACCAGATTTCCTCCTAAGAACGTGCAAATCCAGAACTTAACCTTCGATGTTGGTTTTTTTAAAAAGATGGAGCAGCAAAAACTAGTTGAAAATGTGTCTCAATTGATTGAAAATGTCCACTAATGAACCAGCATAGTCCGCATCAGTATAAGCCTCTAAATCCATGTCTCCTCTTTGAATAGTATTTCCTTTAAGGTATCGTAGAATCCCGTTGACAGCTTGAAGCTGCATTTCGCAAGGATCATAAGGCTAACAACACTTAAAACAAAGGCAAAGTCCGACCCTGTATGGGCAAGTAGATCAATTTCCCTACAAGCCTCTGATTCAAGCCTTTATCTACCACATAATCTTCTAGAGCATTGCACAATCTATGATTATATTCACTTGGTGTAGCCACTGCTTTACACTCTAATTTTCCTGCTTCTTTCCGCAAATCAAACGGATATATTTGTTGGGAAATAAAGATGCCTTGTTTTGCGTGTGCCACTTCAATTCCCAAAAAATAATTTAATTTCCTAAACTCTTTGATGTTCAAATTCCTTCAGTAAACACTTCTTCAAATTGTGTATCTCCACTAAATCATCATCTGTTACTATGATGTCATCCACAACAACAACAACAACATACCCAGTAAAATCCCACAAGTGAGGTCTGAGGAGGGTAAAGTGTATGCAGACCTTACACTACCTCGGGTAGGTAGAGAGGTTATTTCTGAAAGACCCTCGGCTCAAGTGAAGCAAATCCAGGTACAAAGAAGAGGAAAACAGTGAAGAAAATATGGCAATTAACAAGGGAACAATGCAAAATCTACCAAAAAAATAATAATCAACTACAAAATATATGCAAAATCTACCAGAAAAACAATAATTAACCACAAAATAGTGCGCTAATCGAAACACAATAAACAACAGTAATGATAGATATCTACGGCCAAACCTAAGCTACTATACTACGTCTAGTGCACGACAATACTCCTATCTGACTAACCTTCTACTCTAATACACGTCCTCCACATCCCTCTATCTAAGGTCATGTTCTCGATAACCTGAATATGAGTCATGTCCTATCTAATCACCTCTCACAATGTCCTGTCATCCACATAAACTAATAACGTTGTCACCTTTCCTGTTTTTGAGTGTCGTATGAACAAGGTGTGGTCTCCTTGACTTTGTCGATATCCTAGCTTGATCATAACCTTTGTAAATCTTCAAATCCATGCACGAGGTGATTGCTCTAATCCATAAAGTGCCTTCTTGTCACGACCCTAATTAGGGGGTAGAATCCCAAAGCAAGCCTTAACAAAAACAAATAGAAAATCAGGCAGTGTTTCCCCTGTCTTGGCCTCCATACGTACATCATTGGTTGCACGTTCCTCACATCCCTTGTTTTCAGTGTTTCTAGAAAGAGCAACTGCATCGGAGTAGGTCAAAGTCTTCATTTACGGGGCTACTCTATTGTATAGACAGCCACCAACAAACCTCTAAACTCGAGCTGCTTAATCAGACACTAACCAAGGAGCATATCTAGTCAGCTTATAGAATTTAGTGTTATATTTTGACGCATCCATATCTGCACCAATCTCTCAAACACCCTATTGTATTTCAGCCTCAGACTACCAGGAAGAAAATGATCCATGAAGAACTTAGTGAACTCATCTCATGTAAGTGGTGCAGCTCCTGCAGACCTTAGTAGCAATACGATTCATATCATGCGTTGGTCATGTGCTTTAATTTGTACGTAGCAAGCTCCATGGCTCTCTCGCTAGAACGTCCTAATGCGCATAATGCCTTAAGTGTCCCATCCAAGAAATTTTGAGGATCAGTTGAACTATCAAAACCTGTAAATCTTGGTGATTTCAACTTCAGGAACTTTTACAAAGATACCTTTTTATTCCTAAAAGGCTTAAGTCATTCAAAGCCCTTAAAGTTGTTCGGAAAATTCATTTAGACACCTCAACTCAATCATTTACCTATTGAACACTTCTATCACTCCGAATTTGTACCATTTAAGCATTTTTCACTTACATGGCATAATGGGTGTAATCCACGTGAAAGGGGCGCATGAAAATCATCTTTTGGCTGAATTTCCTTTTTTGGGGGGGTCTTCTTCTTCATTACATTTTTCTTTCTAGATTTTCCACCGCCACCTTTTTCACCGGAAAAAATGGAGACCACCATTACAACTTTCAAATCTTACACTTTCTCTCTGTATTTCTCTCGCCCTCACTCTCGCTATTCTGCCTCTGTTTCTCAAACAACATATTTGAATTTTTTTTAAAAAAAATAAACTAATCTAGGAAAAAAATTGCAAAAAAAAATAATCCAAATTTAAAGTGTGGATAAGGAAGAAAGAGTAAAAGGGAAAAAAGATGATGAATTCACACTTAAGTCTATCAAGGACTTTTTTTTTTCTAATCCAATTCATTTTCTTGATTATTAATTGAAATCCAGTTCTTTGTTACTAATGATTCGTCCATTTTTATGTTAAAGATTGGTGATTTCCTGGGTTTGTTCAATGGGTTTCCCATTGATTATTGTTTTGGGGTTTTATGCCATTGATGAACTTGAAAGATAAGGCTGAAGGCGGATGAAGGTGACAACGGTGATGTATTGATTGAAGGAAGCGGCAACGGCTGATTAGATTAAGCTTAAACTTAACATTTAAATTAATTTTTTTAACTCATAATTATGTTTTCAATGATTTTTTTGGACAAATTTGCCACGTGTCCTTTAATTGGTTATTTTACCACGTCACCGCAAGTGAATTACACATAGTTTATACTTTTGTCTGATTGTCAAAAAAATGTCTCATAGGTTCAGATTTTGTGTCGTTTAAGTGTTCAATAGGTATAAGGCTCGGTTGAGGTGTCTAAATAAATTATTCAAACAACTTTAAGGGGTTGTCGATAACTTTAAGACAGGTGCCTAAGACTATGCCTGGGTCTGTGCAGGTGCAGTATTTTGCTGCCTAACGCTCTCCTACCTATTTGATAAATCGTTTCTTTCTTTCTTATTCCTCCTTACGTATGTAATGTTTAGGACCAACTAGATGAATCTATCAGTATTTGTTTTGCTAACCAGATGGCACAAACTCGATCATCTAATGGCAGAGCTACGACAACTGTCCCACAGACTCCTAATGCCACCACGGGCAGGCAGCCGACTTCTACAACTAAGGGAAGCGGCGAAGCTCACAGAAATGGCCAATAGGGTCAGTAGTGCCACCGCAAGAATTGGTAGTACCACTACGAGAATTACAAGAGAGCGCACTCTTGAAATGAGTTTTATCCCACCATCATCATTACATGAGGGCGTTATTTCTGAGGTGCTTATCTCTATGTAGAAAGTCATAATGAGCTTGGATCGACAAAATAGATAGTAGGAGAGGGATGGGCGGCAAAATACTGCACTTGCATAGACACAGTCTTAGGCACCTGCACAAACTTATATTTTTGGGAATAAAGAGATATCTTTGCAAGAGTTCCTAAGGTTAAAATCACCAAGACTCATAGGTTCTAATAGTTCAACTGATCCTCAAAGTTTCTTGGATGGGACACTCTAGGCATTATGCACACTAGGATGTTCTAGTGAGAGAGTCATGGAGCTTGCAGGATGCAACAAACAAACGAGAGGATATGGCCACAACACATTGTATGAATTCGTATTATTATGAAGGTTATTTTGCCACGTCACTGCGAGTGAATTACACACAATTTTATACTTTTGGCTGATTGTCAAAAAAATATCTAATAGGTACAGATTTTGAGTCGTTTAAGTGTTCAATAGGTATAAGGCTCGGTTAAGGTGTCTAAGTGAATTATTCAAACAACTTTAAGGGGTTGTCGATGACTTAAGCCTTTCTAAAATATAAGTCTGTGCAGGTGCCTAAGATTGTGCCTGGGTCAATGCAGGTGCAGTATTTTGCTGCCTAATGCTCTTCTGACTGTCTGATGAATCTTTTCTTTCTTTCTTATTCCTCCTTACGTATGTAGCGTTTAGAACCAACTAGGCGAATCTATCAATATTTGTTTTTATAAAGAATGGATCAACTAGGTTAATCTATCAATATTTGTTTTTGTAAAGAATGGATATTGGGCCTAACTCAACCACAAGAGCTAGCTCATGAGGGGAGGATTACCCATGTCCATATAAAGAGACCAACTACCCATTCCTTTTCCGATGTGGGATTCTTAACACTCCCTCGCACGTCCAGACCATGTTAATTGGAGCGTGGATAATATAATATGGGGCCCAGCATCGGTGAACAAAGATTGGAATAGGTCTGGCTTTGATACCATGTAAAGAATGAATATTGGACCTAACTTAACCCCAAGAGCTAGCTCATGAGGGGAGGATTACCCAAGTCCATATAAGGAGACCAACTACTCATTCCTTTTCCGATATGGGATTCTTAACAGTTTTGTTAACCAGATGGCACAAACTCGATCATCCAATGGCAGAGCTAGACAATTTTCCCACAGACTCCTAATGCCACCTCGGGAAGGAAGCTGACTTCCAGAGCTAAGGGACGTCGCGGAGCTCACAGAAAGGGCCGATAAGGTCTGTGGTGCCACCGCAAGAAGTGGCAGTACCACTGCGAGAATTACAAGAGAGCGCACTCTTGAAATGAGTTTTATCCCACCTCCACCATCACATGAGGGCGTTATTTCTGTGGCGCTTATCTCTATGTAGAGAGTCATAAAGAGCTTGGATCGACAAAATGGATAGTAGGAGAGGCATGGGCAGCAAAATACTGCACCTGCACAAATACATGCATAGTCTTAGGCACCTGCACAAACTTAGATTTTTGGGAATAGAGAGGTATCTTTGCAAGAGTTCCTAAAGTTAAAATCACCAAGATTCACAGGTTCTGATAGTTCAACTGATCCTCCGAGTTTCTTGGATGGGACACTTTAGGCATTACGCACACTAGGATGTTCTAGTGAGAGAGTCGTGGAGCTTGCAGGATGAAACATACAAACGAGAGGATATGGCCAGCACATTGTATGGATTCGTATTATTATGAAGGTTTGCAGGAGCAACACCACTTACATGAGTTTACAAAGTTAATTCATGGATCATTTTCTTCCCGGCAATCTGAGGAAGAAATATCCTAGGGTTTGAGAGATTGGACCAAATTCCAGAATTGGATGTGTCAACATATAACACCAAATTCTATATGTTCCTTGCTTAGTGTCTGATGAAACAACTCGAGTTCAAAGGTTTGTTAAGGGGTTGATTTGTCGTCTATACAACACAGTAGCCCCACCGATGAAGACTTTAACCTACTCTAATGCCGTTGATCTTGCTAGAAAGATTGAAAATAAGGGACGTGAGGTACGTGTAGCCAACGATGTAAGAAAGAAGGCAAAACATCCTAAGATTTAGAGGATCATATTTGATTGGGAAAATATCTCCTGGAAACCCTCTATTTGCCAACAAGGACCAATCAGGGTGATAAAAATGTAAAGGGCACCTCCAAGTCATTCATAGCATAAAGAGAACACATCAAAATCATTTTAGACCGAAAAAGTGTCATCAGAAGGGTTTTGGAGCTACCCTATTGACCAATCTAATTGCAAATTACATATCGAAACATAAAACCACATTCACGAAGAACTTTCAGAAACTTTATAACAACAGCTGAATAATAGAACACAGACAGAGAGGTTTGGAATAATTTACTAGGGCAACATCTCTATCCAGATTCACGCCTAAAAATTAAAGCATGCAAAGATTGGAAATTCAACAAACGTTCGAATGACTTAAATTACCAAGAATGGTTCCGGAGCTACCTTACACACAAAAAATCACAAGACACAAATCAATGATCAAATTCAAACAGAAAAATCGAGAAAAGTTGTTCAAGAAATTCATACCTATCACTAATGAACCTGCAAAAACGTGAATTAAGATAACTTCTCCAATAATTTTAACAAACAGCTGAAGCCAACACATGTTACAATAGTAAATGAAACTTCAAACAATAGTTCTGGAGCAACTTATAGAGCCACCTAATTTCAAGAAGAATTATCAAACATCAAATTTCACAGAACCCTAGAAAGGTTCTTCGAGAATCATTGCACCGATCAGTAATCCATGCATAGAAACACAAGATTCAATTTTTCCAAGAAGCTAAGCTAAAGCTGAATCATCCACATATTTACAAACAAATAATACTTTTAGTGCAGCTTGTTTGGACGGAATTTATGTATTGTATTGTTGTTGTTTTTTTTTTTGATGAAGTAAGATGTTATATTAGCAAGGCATCAAGAGGATGCAGAGTAGTTACATAAGAGAGTCATGGTTAACTCCTGAGAGCAAAAACTCCTATTGTAGGTCTGGGAGTTAACCAGAAAGCAAAAATATGGTCTCTAAACCATAGTGAGGGAGCTGATAAAATCCAAAACGTATTGTATTGTTTTATTAGATTAAATACAATATTTGTTTTGATTGTTACTTAAATTTCATTACATTGTTTCGTTAAATCCATCGATATGTAACCACGAAAAGTCTCATTTTATGTAACAACCGATTTGGTGTGATCATGTCGTTACCTTATCATTTTACACCTTATTTTGTCTTTGTATATTCTCTAATAATTCATTTTTATTTTTTACTGTACCTTTTTATGATAGCCCTACAATCTATCCTCGTTGTATTCATCAAAACAATACAGTATAGTACTCCCTCTGTTTCAAAAAGAATGACCTACTTTCTTTTTTAGTCTGTTTCAAAAAGAATGACCCCTTTCCTTTTTTTGGTAATATTTTAAATCCAACTTTCCACATGGCATGTTTGACACCACAAGATTAAAGGACATTTTGGTACATTTGATACAACTTTAATTTAAGACCACTAAATTCAAAAGTCTTCTTTATTTTCTTAAACTCCGTGCCAAGTCAAAATAAATCATTCTTTTTGAAACGGAGGGAGTAATAAAATACAGCACAATACGATGTACATACAATATGAAACAACCATCCAAGCAAGGTGCAGGGTTTCGGAGCTACCTATAACCCATCAAGATGCAAGAACCCACTCATACATGAAATTCGAAGGTGATCTTCGAAATTCTCGGACCGACATTAATCCATTAAGCGAAACACCAATTCAGGTCAAAATTTTCAAGAATTTCATTGCAAAAGCTGAATATTTGACACCTCAAATATTATCCATAAATATATAAATGACTAGGAAATCGTGTTGGAGCTACCTTAACCAAATCACAACAGCACAAATCGATACAAACAAAAAAAAAAAAGAGAGAGAGATTAAAAAGTTAAAGAAATTAAGAATTTGCAAACCCAGTACTAAATCAACTTATGAAAAAGACAAGTTTGGACCACTTGTTTCAAGAATTCCAATGTAGCAGAGAATTGATACAAACAAACAAAATAAATCAAGAAAAGGGCTAACCGATTATATGAATATGAGAGATACGCAGATCAACTTTCGTGTTGCACAAGTTGGAAAGCGCCTTGATTTGTCTCTCTACATGGAAAGAAAAGAAGGCACTATCGGTGGCTCGGTGCCCTATAACGGTATATATGTAATGCTTTGCACGACCCTTTGCCTTTTCTTTTCGGAAAAGAAAGAAGGATGACAGTATTTCCCTTCATAACTCCACACGTCTGCTGGTTAAAAATATCCCACTCCTCTCTTTTTTCTTTTTTCTTTTTTTTATAACCAAAGACCCAAAATGGTCCAGCTTTATTAATCAACAACAAAAGAATCTATATAAAAAAGGGTAAATTACATTATTCCCCTAATATCCCTACTTAGGGGTGGACGTTGGGTTCTTCGGTTCGATTTTGTCAAAGTTCGATTCAATTCTTCGGTTTTCGATTTTGACAAAATGAGAACTAAATATTGAACCAAACTAATTCAGTTCGGTTCGGTGTTTTGAACTTCGGTTCAGTTGGGTTTGGTTTGGTGTTTCTAAATTGGTTTTTCCGTTGCAAGTGAGAATCAAAATTATTAAAAGTTTACTTCTGGCAAAATGGTCTACTGGACCCTTGTATTTGTATGAATTTGTATTCTGGATTCTCTTACTTAACTTTTTATCAACTGAACCCTTAAACCCGAAAAAATAAGAATTTTAAACCCCTCCTACCATGTGTGTAGCTCACTTGCCCTAGCATAAATGACATGTCACATCCACGTCATGTAAATTAGTGTCATGTCACTATTATCTTCATTAACTATTTTTAATAATTAATCAAAAATATTAAATAAGAAAATAGTAATTTCAATTTATTTTTTAAAAATAAAATTACTATTCCTTCTCTCACCTTCCCTCCACCTCCCACAACCACACCATCTCCACCTCCATCTCTTATCTTCTCCGACAAAGTACCCATCGGATTCCACTATCCACGAACAACCACACCACAAGCTCTGGTACGAAGCAAATTTTTTGAAGTTTTTAGAATTTTGCAAATTTCAAAAATTTTCAACAACCATTATTCTTCATATTTCCCCACAAATTGAGAACCAAATTCACGCCAAATAAGTGAAATTCTTCTCCATTTGACTTGAAATTTCAACTACAAGTTCACAAACACAAACCCTAACGAATCCGAATCACAATTTTGAACTAATTTCACAAATTTACAAAACCCAATTGTTATTCTTCAAGCTTATCAATGATGATTCTTTAATCTTTCAATACCCACCATCACCTTATTAATTCATACTCACACTTTCTCTTTGAACCCAACTAACACAACTAGTCTCAATTTTGTTAGAATCTAAAAAATTAAAAATTCAAAAAAAAATCTGAAAAATATTCATGGATTTGAATTTGGGCGGAATGAAATGATGGTATTGATTTACAACAAAAGAAAATGAGCATTTAGGGGTAGGGAAGTTATGTCGCCCAAATTACACCTCTAAGAAAGTATAAAGCGGTCGTTGTTCAAATATAGAACCCAACTGAGGTTGGGGTCGAACCCACGAGGAATAAGTCGAAATCCAATCAACTTTGTTTGTTTGAGCTACTAGGTAAATAAGTAAAAAAGGGGGTTTTATAAAGTAAACTAGTAATCGTTTGTTGAGGTTGAAATCAAGATGAGAAAAGTACTAGGACTGTGTTCCCTAATAACTTCATAACTTCATAGGTTCTCCGCACTTAGTGATCTCTTCAGGTATCCAACAAGCAAAATCGATAGGCTACATATCGTCTAACCGACTATGTTACGCCTCTTGTAGACGACTATCCCCAAGCACAAAGGTTAATGCGTCATAAGTGTTGCTATGTTGCCCCATATCTATGATCCCAATACAGCCTTTTCGTATCACGACTCAAAGCTGATTAAACGAAGCTAACTCCGAGTCTTGTAATTGAATCGCTAGTCCTATCCTATTACCCTTGCTACAGTCCAGGGTAGAGACAGGATAAGTCCCAACGCGTGCACTCGTCAGAAAGCAATCTATCAGAAAAAACAACAATAGTTTCCCTAATACCCTTCGAGAAACACATTGTACTTCGAACTCTACTTTGTTAATCTGCTATGGATTCCACAACCCTAGCTATGGGGTTGTTACTCATAATTGTGTGGAAAAAATGGTCATTCATGGATGAAAACATTAATTGAAGCATACAAGAATGAATAAACTCCGAAATCTCAACTCTTATTAAAACCGTAAAAACCAATATTCATAAAATCCCAAGAAAGCGCTTTGGAATCCCACAAAATAGTGTTATAGAATAATAATAATGTCTAATGCGTAAAAATAACCCTAATAGAGTATTTATAGACTTAATAAATCCTATTCTAAACAAAACAGGAAACTGATGTCGGCTTCTTCGGACGAGAAGAACATACGATCGTGGGTTGATCCCACAATCGTGCTTGGCCGATCGTCTGATCATTCTTCTAAAACTCCTGCACTTCTTTAAATCTGTTCTTCTTCTCACGATCACAAGGTACGATTGTACAACCAACATACGATCGTAGGATCCGTCGTTTGATCGTGCCACACTTGACTCCTGCAGGTTGAATTTCACTCACATGTCACGATCTTAAGGTATGATCGTGACATCATACCACGATCGTATAACCTATTGTCTGATAGACTCCTGAGTATGGTATCTCTTAATCAACCTACGATAGCCTACCCACGATCGTGGTTTAAACCCACAATCGTAGCATGGCTCGTCTGATGCCTCTTTTTGTCCAGTTTTCACATTCTTCTTCTCTAAGTCCGTAAGGCCTGCAAACACTCAACAAACATATTAAATCCACAAAAAGTACCCTTAAACTTGCACATATCCTTAGTTTTAAGCGTCTCAAGTATCGTAAATCTACGGCACATCAACACTCTCAACTTAGAACGTTTGCATGTTCTCGGGCAAACAAAATCCTAAACAATCTAAGACGCTTAACCTAGAGTACAATAGAGGTCACTATGGTAGTCAACTTGTTCAAAATATGCATGCAAACCACTACTTGTATTCAACACCCTCCGTTCTTATCAAAAGTAACCAATGCAGTGTATATGCTATATAAATAATAAAACACAGTGGGATCAAGATGTGGCAGTACATTGCAACTAGGCAATCTAACACATTGACCAATACATTACCTAATCAACACTAGACTACAACCCTTATGCCCTCACACAAAGAAATCCCGAATCTCTCAGAATATGCAATGAAATCTAACACCGGGACCGAATCAAATCTCTCACTCTCACAAAGAAGTCTGGTTGTGTGCATTTGATACCCTAGGCTTGCCCTTATTTTCTATGCTTCGGCTTTTGGATGGTCGGGTTAAGATCACTATAGGTCTTTCTAGGCTTGTAATGTGGGCTCGGGGACAGGTGTGGTACATGTAGGTACAGTGACTTATTCCTCCTTGGCATTACACTATTTTTGGCTCCATTTTTCCTATTCTTATTTATTTTCCTCCCTTTTTCCAGTTATACCATTTTCTTGTAGGACCTCGAGTGCGGCTTTATTTTCACAAATTTCACTACTATATTTTTTTATTTTTTTTTCTTCTTTTTCTTTTTTTTCTCTTATCGCACCCACGTCCTTTTTCTTTCTTTCTACTACTTAAACTTCATACCCATTTTTTATTCACCCTTATACAATAGCCACCCTCAACTTAGGCGATTTGCCTGTTAAGGTACACAATGTCCAAGGAGGGTCTAGAGCTAAAGAAGGTTCATTGTAAAATGGGAAGGTGTCATGTTCAAGAAACAGGCTAAGGCTCAAAGTTCGGGTTCAAGGGATATAACATTATTTGGAAGGTCTTTTGGGCTAAAGTGGGCTAAATCAAACACGTCCTATGATCCTTTCCTAACCTTTAATCCTACAACTTTTAGCGAGACTAACTAGGCAAGTTCTAGATCACACACACACACACTAACTAGGTAATACTTCTCACTTACTTATGGCTCAGGGCTTTTATCTAAGTTGCTACCTATTCAGTTCATGCAAGGTCGGTCAGGTTGTCCCATTTACAATCCTAATGCCATAACTAGATCCTAACATCAATTTCAGTACAGTCTAGGCACACACTACATCACAAAAACATATTTTTGGAGGGCTATCATTTAAAACAATTTCAAAACAGGTAAGCATGCTTAATTCTGCACCAAGTTCTCTTTTATTACTCTAAGTTACACTACAATGACTAGACACAACACAATAACAAAAAAAAAACATAAAATACCTAAACATGCCGGTTCTAACTATGATAGCGCAACACGGCAACAAAAATATGTGGCTGGGTCCCCCATAGTGACATCAGCAATAGTGGTCTCGGTTGTGGCCGTGACACTCACAGTCTTGTGGGCCCAATGATGGTAGGGACACTCAAAGGAACAGGTATGGGGGTTGTCTCCGAACCCCCTTCCGTAGTATCACCCTTCGTAATAACTCCCGCGGAGGTCTCTTCAGTAGCTCTCTCCTTCCTTCTTCTTTTCTTTCCAGATCTCTCTCTCCTCTTATCCTGGCTAGACACATCCTCCCTCAGCCTCTTCTTAGGCTCAATACCTTCGTCGTCCTCATCATCGTCATCTAGATCAATCTGCGGAGCGGGAGGAGTGTAGAATGGGGTAAAAAGTGAGGCAATATCCACCTGAATAGATGTCGTGGAAGGCATAGGTGGTAGTGGAGGTGGAGGTGCCATGTCAAGTCGCACAGCTAAGGCTTAGACCGCGTCCTTCAACTCGGTCAACTCTATCTGGCTATAAATCATGTCAGGTGGTTGGACTGTGTCAATTCGAGTCATGAGCAGACCCCCTCCATACTATCCATTTGTGTCTGCAACAATCGTACAGCCGCCCAAATCTTATCATCAACATGGGGCTTTACCCCTACTTCTAAGTTCTGGATCCGGGCATCATGTAGGACTTGGTTCCAGAGAATCTCCTCCAATTGAGCGGATGAAATCAATGTGTAGCCTGTTGGAACCAAAGTCCTAGGCTGAGAACCTGCTGGTGCAAAATAATGTGAAGCACCCACATCGAAAGCTAACAGTATATCATCACTAAGGGCATCCGCACCTACCTCCGGGATCCCCATCCCTCGAACCGAGGCTACTGGGTTGTGCATATCTTTTATCATGGCCAGGTCCGCAGTCTTAGTGGGCTGAAGAAATTTGTCCACTAGCGGAATTTGTGGCACCTCCACATTTTGCATCAGTTGAGAAACTAAACATGGGAACGAAAGGGTGGAGCCGCTCACTAAGGTTCGGTCTTTAATCTTTTGTGCTATAATGTGTGGAATGTTCAGCTCCAACCCTACTACAAATGAGGCTACTAGGCAGGCATTAGTCGCACCCAGCGTGTTATCAATTATTATGGGTGCTATCTGGTGCCTCACAATGGACCACCATGCCTTGGCGACAAACTTGAGACTCTTCTTTGTAATATATGATCCGATTATCCAAGAGGCATTTATGCCAGCCTTAGCAATATATCCCGCTTGTCACGCCCCAAATCCCATTGAGGCGGACTAGCACCCGAAGCCGTTAAGGCCTGAGAGAACCAATCTTCACTCATGTACTCTTATATGCATGTTTACGTATGAATGTTATTTTATCCCATGTAATTAAATATCAATGGCGGAAATTATGACAACATATGCAATATATGAAACTTGGCCGTTAGGGCCATCACGTCAAAATGAACGTACATATCTTACATTCAGCTTCCTACATAAGTCTACAAAGCCTCTACAGATACATAACTATGACAACCTAGAGTCGGGACAACACCCCGCTCTATACTCATATACAATATCAAACTAATATGCACAATGACTCGAAAAAGCCCCGAACCAACTGGAGCTCACCAACAATCTGCGGATATCTCGCAGCCTACTGAGGAGATCTACTAGCACTTGCGCCTGCAACATTTAAGGTAAATCCCCCAAGAGGGGTCAGTACGAATAATGTACTGAGTATGTAAGGCCATAAGAAATTGTATAAGGTATAAGTACTCCCAAGAATTTAAGCGTAAGAGAATAATCAATATGGATAGACTTCCGTTTTGAATATGTGGAACCATGTTCATTACGTCCATTAATTTCATTACTTGATCATTCATTCTTATCATTAATCTTATACTAACCTTCAGTTTTAAAATTCATGCAAGGGATATACTCTAATTTCTTTTACAACTATCTTCATTATGTGGGTCTTAATATAATACCGATCATCACCTTCTAGGTGGGTTATAATATAATACCGATCATCACCTTCTAGGTGGATAAGAATATAATACCGCTCATCACCTTATAGGTGGATAAGAATATAATACCGTTCATCACCTTATAGGTGGATAAGAATATAATACCGCTCATCACCTTATAGGTGGATAAGAATATAATACCGCTCATCACCTTATAGGTGGATAATAATATAATACCGCTCATCACCTTATAGGTGGATAATAATATAATACCGTAATAATACCATAGCATAGTATTGGGATTATACCCTCTTGAACTTATACCCTTTAGATTGTGACCCATACTCAATGAAACATAAGGTAACCATATGTGCATTACTTCTTTACAATCTTATTTCCTTTACATAGTTATGAGAGTGATACATTAAAGATCATGACATTAATTGAAGCACACACTTATATATATATATATTACTTCACTCCTTTACCTCATAAGATTGATACTCTTACTTGTGAGAGATTAACACATTCACTTATGAGAGATTGATACTTTAACTTGTGGGAGATTGATACATTGAGGATCATGATAATATTGGAGACACACATCTATGCCTTACTTCACTTCCTTACTTTCAAGAGAGTGATACGCTCACTTATGAGGAATAGATATATTAGCTCGCACTTTACCTCCTTCACTACTCTTATGAGATTGGTAAAAAGATATTCATAATAATATTTGACTTTGGAACATGACATGATTGGAGAATGCTTTTTAAGAATAAATAGATTCTCTTTACATCCTACCCTCTTTGAGATAGTTCTTTTAGAATTACAAAGTTATAACAGTCTTTGGAACTTCAGTCAATGAATAGTCAATGAATAAGATATAAAGGAATCATAATTCATCTAAGAGTAGGACACATATGAATAACAATGTATGTCAACCTGAATTGATATACGTCAAAACCTCTCGGAATTGAACAAGCCCAATGTCAATGTGAACAACATGTTGTAGAAGAATACGGAAAGAGTAACCTTACATACCTTATCTTTCCAATGTAAATACACAATCCAATATGTGAGCACAACAATTTCGCTCCTTCCTTACGTTTCACTCTACATCATAAGTGCATAACGGAACCAACATTAACCACCAACTACCTTACAAATGCATATGACAACAATGAGTTACATGTTTATCTTTAAAATGTCATTTCCTTCTCTGCAATACCATTTACGGTATTGTCATACCAACAATACCCCATTCATGCCCTACATTGACCACAAGCTACATTCCAAGTGTATAAGACGACCATGAGGTACATGAGTCCCCTATAACATTATTTCACACATTCTATACATTGACCACAACATCACATACCAATAGCGTTTCACCACAAAGTTTCTCCTTTACACTTTCTCATGAACACCATATCACAATTAATCCATCAAGTCACCTTAATACACCTCATATCACATATCAGCCAAAATCCCATAATTTACACTTATAGAAAATAACAAGTTTAATAACATAATCACACCATACATGTTGATATTTCATCCATACCATGTTCTTTCATCAAAACCACAAGTCATATTTCAAGTTACAATCTCATGGATAACACATCTTTTCAACAAAAACCAAAAGTGCCATGTCCAACACTTCCAAGCATAACCAACATGATCTACATAATCTCTCATGCTCATAATATGTTAAAGTACAAGAATAATCACTTACCAAAGCTTGGAAGATGATGATCTTGTCCAAAGAGTACCTAAGGGTTTGAAGAGCCACAAAGAGTTCTCTTGAAAATTCTAGAAAATGAGAGAATGTGATGTGTGTGTCTAATGAAATAAAATCTGATTTTCCCCCCTTTATATAGGCCTTGTGTCCATGCTTATCCAATATTACTTGTGTGTGCACATAGTCAATGGAAGAATGGGTCTTTTGACCCATTGGGCCATGCTTTTTGGCTACATTTTGGGCCTCAAATTGGCCCATTAGCACATATTATCTTAGCCCATTAAAAAACAATGTGTAATCCATCATATATCTCATGTTTAATTATTTCCATAATCGTCACGACAATATTTACTTACGAGATTCCCGCTCGTAGCCTCAATCGCAAAAATAGAAATTTCTAGTCGCTTATGGCTTCTTTGAACATAATTTGTTAAAATATTTGTGACGCAACATTAGCCATAATTCGGATGCTAAACGCGCTTAATAATAGTCATACTATGATGGGGTAATGATACCATGACTTATAGGTCTTATACGCATCATAATAGTCGAAGAAATATTTTGGCGAAAACCACCCCGCCACACCGCTTGGCGCACCCCAGTGCTTCCTCTGGGCTGAAAATTTCAGCCCAGAGCGGCCTGGTACGCCCCTGGGCGCACCCCACTGCCATTTTTTTTAATTTTTCGTTTCTTTGACTTTTCTTTGCGGATTCGGCTAAATACTTCAAGTTCTAATCTTTAGCTTGCCTCTTGTCTTTAAGAACCTTTATTTAGGAGTCATTCAAGCGTCATTTATCACTCATAAAATGTTCCAAAAAGTTTCCAACTCCTCATACAAAAGTCTAGTCACATTGACTAGTACGATATCAAATGTGCTATCCAAAACCAATGCAACACACGTACTTAGTGTAAGCGTAGCTAAGGTTTATAATTATATCCTAGTTCACCAATCAATCAAATTAGGGTCGGGAATGTACGGGGTGTTACACCGCTAGCCAAGTAAAGTGCATCGTCTTGTCCTCAACGGACAACTGTTTAACCTTCTTCAATTTCGACATTCGATAATCATACTCCGGAGTCTCTGTAGGTAGTGTAAAATCCTCTCTGAACAAGACCCTAGAAATAGCCTTAACATAAATATCAACTTCTTTTTCCCGCACAATTATCATGTCCAAGCGGGACTGCTTCTTCATATCCTTGTCCTTGCTAGAGGGAGTCATATTCTTAAGGGTCGCGACATAGTTCGTGTAAGACTCCCTTATGAGCTCTCTACTATAAATACGGAGTGGCTTTGTCATCCACCCCAACTGATACCGCTGAAAAACCTACACCACCTCTGGCATCCTTTGTAAAGACTCATTCAATATGCGTGGTTCCTCGTGGATGCTCCTCTGTTGGTTCCCATTATCCTTGAGAGCAATCCAGTCCACATAGTATTGGTGAAAGTTTGGAACAAGCCAACGTCGTGGACCAGGTCCCCTCGACTAGCTTTTGCCGGAGAATCATTATTTGAAGGTGTCGAGTCTGTCTCCTTGGCATCCCCCACAGATTGGGACTCATCATCATCATCCTCACTCCCGCCTTCTTAGGTTTCTTCCATTCCCTCTTCAGACTAGGGAACGTTGACGGGAGTGGCTGCTTCAACAATGGCCTTGGAGGTTGTAGCCTCCTTGACCTTTTTATGGTTCCTGGTCTCCCTGGTGGTGACTTGGTCATCGAAAGAGCTATTTTCTACACTACATCATGTATATTGCAATATATCACCAATAATTCATAAATTGAAGCAACTTGATTTGCTCGATCCATTGACTGTTGCTTCAAATGAACCAACCACTTTAGCTGTTCTGGATCAATTTGTGAATTTCTTGATCCAATTGACTCTGCAGCAAAGGACCTACCACATCAGTAATTCATGAGACATTTAAAAATTTTAGTACTCCACCACCAGTAGATTTGCTCAAAAAAATTAAATGGGATGTTGGTCCCTCTTCTCCCCCCTTCCCTCATGAAGAAATAAAGAACTGATAGTGCATCCAAAAAAGTGAGAAGCAGTGATCCAAAGATTCAGAAACCAACATCGATTTTGTCCAAAGACAAACACCCTTTAAGCTCATCCAGAACTTATTTGGATCCCCTTATTTCATCAGAAAAAGATGCAATTGTAGGGATGGTCAACATCAGGACCCTGTGGTTATGCATACTCATGATGAGAAGAAGTCACCTGATAGTATCATCAACAAGAAAAAATAACCACTTTTCAAAGAAGATGTGGATGAACTCAAGTCTTTTGCAAAGACTTATGTAAGTATCACTTTTTTGTTCTTTCTCTACTTAGTTGTTAGTAAGATACATCTTTAAAGATTATAAATGTATTAGTTCCTTAAATGTATTTAAATATACATGTGCTATGTATCTAAAATATCCTAGTGTTTGATACATGTAATAAAATGTGTCTAATACATATAATGGTCTTCTACATATATCAAAACATTTGTGTTATGTACATATATTGTTCTGATACATATATCAAGGCATATATGTTATGTATCTAACTATAAATATGTCTGACACATATATAGATATATGTATCAAATACATATATTATTCCGGTACATGTATGTATTTGAATATATATTTATATAATTATTTCTTACTGATTCAGTGTGTTTATTTTGGCATATTATGTTGACATGAAATTCAACGAGCTTTAAACATTAATGTCGATCCATTACACGAGCATTGTGAAAGCGTTGCAAGAGCGATCTATTCTCGAAAAAAAGGTAGTTGAAATTACACTTTTTTATACACAACATGTATCAATGTATTCTTACGTATTATGTTATAGGTTTCTGACAATCAAGGTCATGAAAATAATAGCCCTGATAAAAAAGAAGAAATTGATCGCACTCAAAATAAGTACAATTCGGACGCTAAGCATGACCATGTTGTGGATGATAGAGGGTAAACTTTAACTATCCTTCCGTTGTTACGGTATAGCTTAGCATGCAAAAAATTTGAGTTAAATTTCTTCCCGGATTAAGTGTTGAAAATTTTAGGCTAGGATAGTCTTGGATGAATTTCAGGTGTGGTGTGGTCTAGGTAAATACGGTAATTGATAAGGTGGTCATTCAATAATTTAAAATCATGATGTGTTAGCTAAGAGATTAAGGAGTTCATAGAAATTTTCAGAACGAAATTTGGGTTAGTAGAACTCCAGATATAGCATTTGACGTAAAAAGGGTAGTTCGTGAGGTTGAAATCTGAGAGTGTGTTGTAAAAATGATAAAACTGGGAACCTATCCGGAGTTACTGCCTCGCCTACCCCACTATAGCAGATGGCAGGCCGCTACCATGATCCCACTATATCAGAAATTTTTTCACTATAGCGTAAGTCAATTTGGGCGAGCTCCATAATAGCGGGCAAATTCTACTATAGAGGTACCCCACCATAGCGACACCGCTATAGTAGAAATCGGGCTGCTATAGAGGGCTCAATGTAGTAAATTGTAATTTTTGCCTTAAAAATTTTTTTTCATCAAAAACATTCAGGGATCGAATAAGGTTGATTTTCTTCAGTTCCTTCTTGAATTCCATCATTGAGGTAAGTTATTCTACCAATCTAATATATATTTCATTCCCAAATCCTTAGAATCCTTATAAATTGAGCATGGTGAGAATGATGGATTAAACCCTAGGTTGGAGAAATTGATGTGATTTTGCTAAATATGGTTAGAATCGCTTGTTAATAGTTTTGAAGTGTTAAATTAAGTATTGTAAACAAGAATTAAGTCTACTAATCTCAATGTACAGAGAAATTGGGTGGAATAAAAGGTAAAAAACCCTAAAAGGGTAGAATTGTTCATGAACTTGGCTTTAGGGCTATGAACTTAAGATTATAATTCCTAGGATTGGTGCACATTTGGTTGAATGAATCTTGTTTGTTATTTTTAGACCGTGATCAAGCTAAGATTACATGAAAGGGTATTGAGGTAGGATATGGTCGAATTGGAGTTAAGGTTCAATTTGGTTATATGTGTGTATTTAACTAATTATTTGTTTATTTAGTTGCAATGCATGCTAATGAATATAGAACTTGTTAATTGTTGAATGCAAGTTTAAAAATTGATAATCTATAATAATGTTGGTAAAAAAAACCTTGTTTAATATGCAAGGGTGGTTGATTTAACTCACTAAGTGATTGTACTTGTTTATGGTACTATTGTTGTTGTGAGATAAATCGGTAAAGGCTGATCATGATAAAATTGGTGGATTTCAGGAACGATAAGGGTGGGGACGTTGGAATAAGGGTGTTATAACATTTGATTTGGGATAAGAGTGTCAGGCACTAATTGTTTAGGATATTTGGTACACGGAGTAAGCTCGTCCCCTGTAGGTCATGAATAGTGGGCAACAATAAGACCTTTAGCATATGTGTACACTGTAATTGGAGAGTTTGATGGTTACACCGTAATTGGAGAGTTTGATGGTTTCTTGAGTGAACTGAGTTATATTTTGTTGATTATTATATTTGGATCCTTGTGTGATTCAGTTATTTGATATTGTACTTGAAATGAGTTAATACTTGCTATTGTACAATAACGAGGTGCTTTCTAAAAAAGTGATGAGTTGAATTATTTTATGAGTTTTGTTGCAGTAGACTTGAATTGAATACTATTTGATTAAATATGCTTCATTATTTCCTTGGCTTGGTCGGTTAAAGTGGAATTGTGGTGGAAAAGACTGATTTGAATGCATAATTGCTAAGATGACATATTTTGCTACTTGTTTACAAATTGTTAGTTAAATGTTCATATTGATTAAGTTGAGTTGGCCTATGATCCTACCAGTACATAGTGGTTCTATACTGATACTACCCTGTACTCTTCTTTTTGGTAAGTGAAGGGCATATTTCAGCAGTTTCTACGAGATCTCACCTGTAGACCATAGTGCGACTTCAGATCTAAGGGTGAGCATTCATCTTCTTGGAAGCCATGGATATTTCTATCCTGATCTTGTCCTTCCTAATTTAGACAAAGATGTTTTATTTAGTTTTGTTAGTTTTTGGTTGTAATAGACTTTTGTTTAGAGTTTTGGTATGTTGACTTTCAGTTCTTGGGGATTTTGGTTAAGACTAGCATTGTTAAGTTTCTGCATTTTATTCTAAGCTGTTAGAAATATTGATTTGGTTAGTTAATTTATTTGTTCTTAATTTTATGGCTAAGTATTTGTGTTGCCAAACTGGTATAGTTGATTCTCCCACCAGAGGGTTATTGTGGGTGCCACTCATGATGGGTTTGGGTCATGACAGAAACAAGTAAAGGACAAACCAGTAAAGGGAAAGGTGACCAACATGCAATATTAATATATAATGATAAATACGTGTATTACATTATTTAACAGATACATACATTTAAGAGTGGCCGCCGTACCGATACGTTCCGATACCATTTCGGTCCATTCCGATATCGGTACCGGTTCGTGCCATTCTGGTAGGAACCGGTTTGGAATGGTATGGAACCTACCGGTATTCTGTTCGGACCGGTTTCACGGTTTCATTCAGGGAAACCGGTACCGGTCCGGAACCTAACGGAAACTAGCCTTTAGGGACCATTTCCAACGGCTAGTGGGCCCCCCAAACGGCTAGTTTGACCCCTTAGGCCCCCAGCACCCCCCTAAGCCCCCCAGCCACCCCCCCTTCCAAAATCTTATAAATACCCTTTCCCCATTCAAATTTTATTCACAATTTCAATTTTTCAACTCTCATCCTCTCTCAATTTTCTACTCTCAAGTCTCAATATCTATAAATTCTATAATTATTATTTTTATTTTGCAATTGAAGTATAATTTGGTGACTTTTGGAGGAGCAATCTTTTTCAAGTTTCAAATTTCGGTTATAATCGTCTGCTTTTACGGCAGGCGTTTGGTACATTCGTTCCACTCTCTAGTCTTTTAATTTATTTTTCGTATTTATTAGTTGTGTACTTGTGTTTTGTTTTTTTTAATTTGCTACTTTCATATTTTATTTCATTATATTGTGGATTCCTCTAAAATATTCTGGTAAAAAAAGTATTGCACAAAAAACAAAAGATTTTATGAAATTTGGTAAAAAAAAAAAATCAAGGTTTTTCTAGTTCTTCTCACTTGACTGAAGTTAGATTTAATACGCATGATTTTACGCATGTTTCATGAAACTGATTTTGCTCATCCCTCTATCATAGAAATTAATAGCAATACCCTTATTCCCCATGAAGGTCTCGAAAGATTGTATAATGATTTTGAAGATGAATTAGATGAAAAAGTAGAATTACATGTGGATGATGGTTTAGATGATACACCAACTAGTCCCACTCCCGCCGCCGCTAGTGTCGAAGCTCCAACTCAGGATAATCCTCAGGCTGGAGCTAGTCGTCCCCCTATTTGTCCGGTTAGGGGTAAGACCAAGACACAACGCGCTTTAAAATCAGTTGTGTGGAAATTTTGTTATTTGAATGATGAAAAAACTGTTACTACGTGTGGTATTTGTAAACAACAGTGGAAATATGTATCTGGCGGGTCTGGAGGTTCTACTGGAGGGTTAAAAACCCATTTGATTAAGAAACATCTGAGAGAATGGAATGCATTTATGGCTTCCCGTCAAACTGCTGGTTCTGGAACTGGACCCTCTGTTGTCGGGTCAAAAATGTTTCAAACTGAACTAAACCCTTCAAACCCGACTGGTCCTGTTACACAACGACCCTATAATAGGGATCGTGATCATGAAAATTTTGCAAAAATGATTGCTGTCTGTGGTTTTCCTTTTAATTTTGGAGAAAATGAAGGTTTTATAACATATATTCGGGATACAGATAATCCCAGTTTTGAAGGTTTTTCAAGAAGTATGGTAAAAAGAGATATTTTTGAATTTCAAGAAAAACATATGCAATTTCTTCGTAGCTGTTTTTACATGATGGATTGTAGGGCTGCTATTACCACTGATATGGGTCGTAGTCCTAATGGTAACAATTATTTAACTGTTACTGCACATTGGGTTGATTATAATTGGAATTTGCAAAAAAGAATTATTGCTTATAAAATTTGTGAACATAAAAAACCAGTGTTTATATTGCTTATACTGTAGGTCAAATTTTAGAATTTTATTTTCTTTCTGATAAAGTGATTAGCATTACTTTAGTTAATGCTTCTGCTAATTTAAATGCTATTTCTCATCTACAAACTAGAATTTGTCCAATTAGTGAATATGATTTTCATGTTAAATGTGCTGCACATATATTAAATTTTGTTGTGAAGGATGGTATTCAATTATTTGATAATACTTGTGATAAAGTTGTAAATGTTGTGTTTTGGATTTTTCATATGCATAATAGTTGTAGAATTAGACAATATAAAGAATTTTGTCGATCGTGTCAACTTCCGTATAAAAAAATTCCAAAACAAGTTAAAACTAGATGGAATTCTTTTTATGAAATGATTGAAGATGCTTATAAATATAGACAACCTATTACTATGATGTTTAATTCTCATAACGCTTATCCTAGTCATCAACTCAATGAAAATGATTGGAATCAAATAGAAGCACTTAAAGGTTTTTTGAAATCATTTTATGATGCTACAAAAGTTTTTTCTGGATCGTATTATCCCACTATTTCTGAAATTTTAATAGATATATGGTCTATTTCATCCCTTTTTGCAGAGTATAAACATAATGATTTTTGTAAGAATGCTATTGTAGCTATGATTGAAAAATTTTAAATTTTTTTTTTTCTATCCCCCAAATTTATTTAATTGCAATTCTTTTTAACCCGGAATATAAAGAACATGGTGCAAAAGCTTTGGTTAGAGGAATTTATCATAATTTAAATATTCAACCGCATGAAAGTCTCGATTTGATAACTTGTCAAAGCAACATTCACACTTGTGCTAAGGAATTGTATGACAAATATTGCACATTCGAGAATGTTGAAGTTCCTCAAACTTCTATTCCTCGACTAGATGCCCATGGTAGAGCACAATCATCACTTGGTCTTCATTCTTCTCATAAATGTGAATTTGTTAAATATCTTGACCAGGGTTCTGATACTATTACAAATCAAGAAGGTGTACCACAACTATTGAATTGGTGGAGGGCTCGTGATCATCAATATCCAAAACTTAACAAGATGGTGAAGGACGTGCTAGCTATTCAATGATCATCCGTAGCTTCGGAGCAAGCTTTCAATGCGGCAAGATTTCACATCGGCGATCATAGATATTCATTAGCAGAAGACAGTTTGGAGGTATCAGTGACTTTTAGAGATTGGATCAACGCCGAAACGAAGAAATAAAGGAGTTCCATAGTTAACTAAATTACAAGAAGATTACTCAGATGCAGTCATTGGATGTAATAGTGACGATGACATTGAAATTGAAGATCATCAACAAGTTTTACCAAGACCGGAGGTTATTGCTCAAAATTTATAAGAGTTAGAACAAAACTTTATAGGATTATACAACTATTAGCTTACATTCGAGGCTTAGTTGAAACAGAACCCTTCCTAGAAGGTGACTGCGTAAATTAGGCGCTCTCTACTAATAGTAGTAAATTGTAATACAAATTTGAAATTTTGAATAAATTGTATTGATTTTTAATTTTATCATACTTTTACTTAATGCATTTCCTTTTTGTTTAGTTTGAGTGTTTAAATTATGAACTTATAAACTTAAAAACTTATATAACTCATAAATTGAAAACTTAGAAAAAAAAAACTTTAACAAAGTTATATACTTTTATATAAACTTTAAAATTCAAATATATAAACTTCAAAATTCAAATATATAAACTTCAAAAAATATAAACTTAAAAACTTATAACTTACAAATTGAAAAACTTAGAAAAAAACCATACTTAAACTTAATTCAAAATATTTAAAAACTAAATTTAAACTTAAAATACATAATTCAAAATATAATTTTTATTCTTTAACTAAAATGTAAAAAATAATTTATTTATTCAAAATATAAAAATTATTTTTCAAAAAAATTAATATTAAAATCGCCCGTACTGGTTATCCCATTCCATTCCGTTTCGGTCCATTCCTGTAGTATATCGGTTACTAACGGAACGAAATGGAACCACGGTTTCATACCGGTTATTCCGAACCGATACAACCCGGTACCGTTTCCATTCTAGTCCGGTTCATACCTATACCGGTCCATTCCCGTCCGGCCATTCCATTCCGGCAGAATGCCCAGTCTTACATACATTGGTGTGACACAAAGTTATTGAATTATTGATAATCAATAGGATGTTGCTCTGATGATACAAGCTTAAATTAGAAGTTGTGTATACACATGTATCAACAACTACCTTGGCTTTGGCTATTGCACTATTGATTGTAATCAGCCCGCATGACATCACTGATAGCTAATTTTTTATCAGTGATAGTGCTCTTCTAAGTCAGATTCTTGAGGCTAGGATAGTGTGACCAGAGGACAAGGACATGTCAACCCAAAGGATTAGGCAAACTTCAAGAATATTCAAGTCCCCATATGTTACTGAATTTGATTATAGTTCGAAAGGAAAAGAAGTATCCATACCAATGAACATTTGAAGCATCCATTTGAAGTTCATAAAATTTATGGACCACATCCTAGGGAACTATTCTCAAAGTACTCATATTGGATAGAAGAAGGACTATTGAAAGCCCATGCTAACAAGTAAGATTAATATGAAATATTTTCATACCTACATATTAATATATTATTCTAAATACTTACGTAATATATAATACTCATTCAGTAAAGAGAAGGACAAGCACTACAAGGTCAAATATTGAACTTCGTCCAAAGCTTGATTTTTTATGTTGCATATTCGAAGGCAAAAAACTTATTTTGCCTTATGTCACAACATACTACATGATGGAATAATGAGGTATAGTTAGATTTTTAGAATACATTTGTGATTTCTATACCATGTCTGATATGTATGTGCTATATAACTGACTCACAAATGCATCTGGCACATCCATCAACTACACACATTGGCTAGATATGTCTTCCTGATCTACACATGTTTCTTAAATGATAGTCTTATAAATATAGACATAAATATGCTATTTATCTTAAAATTCATGTGTTTTAATTTCATGTGTGATTTACCATTTTACACCTTGATACATACTTACTAGAAAGTTTGTATCCTTAAAATTACAGTAATAAATATATGCTTTCTTTTCCACTGTATCTGGTACATATGTCAAAAATACAAATGTATCAGACACAGTTTGATCATGATATATTTATTTCATCCACAAATATATCTGATTTATGTATCAGATACACAAATGTATCAAACATATATATCATATATTTCTGGTAAATTTATACATAAGTGTACCCTTAATATTACAATTTTATTTTACTGATATATATTCGGTATTGATGTAACATTCTATTACTTATGCAAGAAGGCTTGGCTGTAGACCAACAACTATTATAGATACATCACTACAAATTATCTATTTAAAATATATATCCATAATGTATACAGTAGGTATCATCCACAACAAGGGGATGCTCCAGTTGATTCGCAAGAGGATTATGATCGTTCAAAAAAGGTTGCATCACAGGAGGTTTCTATTTGTTCAATTATCCAAGGTGTTAGGATCCTGGCTAATATCTGGTGACATTTGGTGGATAAGGTTTACATCCCAGTTAATTATAAGAGAGAATTTCATTGGGTGTTGGCAGTTGTAGTTCTGAAGGAAAGACGTCTATGTGTCTATGAATCGATGAAAGACCACAATGAACATCCATTTAAAATTCAACAGATTACTGAAATATTTCCAACTTACCTGACAATTAGTGATTTTTATGGCAGAAAGAGTGCATGAATTGGTCACAGCTTGTAGACTACAAGTACAAAGCTAATCGAGATCCATGTGATATTTAATATGTTGATGGTATTGTCCAACAGTTAAGAGGAGATCTGTATGTATCAGATATGTATTAGACTTTATTTCTAAAATAGTGGCTTTATATATGTACTATACATTACATAATATGTATATACTTATGTATTACAGGGATTGTGGACTATTTATCGCGGGATATGCTGAGTTTTAAAGCCACAGAGTTGAAATACCTACTTCCGATTTTGAATCTAAGCATCAACGAATTAGATACGCTTCACTCTTATGGTGCTATAGATTGAAGAATGCAAGTGATGGATATATTTGTGATAATCAAGACCCACCTAAGTCCAAACTCACATACATCCTGTTAGATGATCAGAAATTAATTGACATTGAGTAGTTGTTGTCTAGTAGTTTGCCTACATATGTAGCTTTTTCGGATAATTTACTTGGTGCTTGTGCCAGCAATTACTTTTCAAGACATAAATCTATGATTTCAATTAATGACATGTAGCATTTCCTTTATTTTATTAAATTTTATCAAATTGGATTAATGTGTCAAAAACAATAATCAAGTATACATGTATCAGACATGTACCAAACGTATGTCTCAGATGCATGTATATACATATGTCTCAGACATATGTATCAGATATAAGTATCAAATAAGTCTAAACTTGATAAAAATATGTATCAAGAACCTTCTCAATATATTTCTGATATATTTTCAATGCATAAACTTGTATTACATTTATTTGAGAGATAAATATATTTGATATAAATATTCACCTAGAACCTTTTTAACATATTTGTGTAATGACTCAAATCGTCGTTATGCTGAAATAGGAAGTAGAACTTTCGCCAATTTTTTCCTTAGATAATTTTTAAGAAATTCAGGGTTGGCCTTAGTATTAGATGAATTTTGAGGATGTACTAGTCTAAGGAAATATGGTATTAATATGAGTATTAGTGGGGGTGTTTACTTAATTTTTAGATAGAGGACAAGTTTAGGAAGTCGTGGCAACTTTCAGCATGTAAGACAAATTTGTAGAACTCCGATAAGAGATTTTACCGTGAAAAGGTTGGTTCACGATGTTGTATTTCGAGGGGTATATTGTAAAATAGACCCAATTAAGGAGAGGCCCCAAAATTCTGCCTCGGAATTATTGCAGTGATAAAAGTACCACTGCAATGGTAGTCTCATTTGAGGGTTATATTGCATACTCATACATGTTGTTGATGATGGTGGTGATGTTGAGGAGATGAATTGATGCTATTGATCATGATATTAAGATGATGCTAATGATTATATTGCTAATGATATCGATGATGATGAGTTGATGATTATGATAATGATATTGAGATCATTATGAATTGACAAATATTGATGGTATTGAGAAGAGAAAGAGATGATGCGCATATCTTGCATACATACATTCATCATATGAATTAAATGTTCAGTTGTAATTATATGTTGTGATGCAACTTATTGATGAAATTGACTAGGTGTAAAGAATACATAATTATGAGCTTGTATCCCCTTTAAAGTGAAGTGTTATAAATGTGTTTGTTTGTCTTTAGTTATAAGATCTGTGATGATCATTGTTGCGCTTATTTGGTTTGTTTATTTGTATGGTATTGAGTTGAGTCGGCCTATGATACCTACCAGTATTTGTTAATGTACTGATGCTACCTGTGCTCTTCTTTTTGTTGAGTACAGAGCGTGTTCCAGCATTTGATACCAGACCTCGACTCTAGCCAGCAGTTTCGGACTTTGATTCAAGGGTGAGCACCATGATCAAGTAGCCTTTGAGTCATCTGATTTCCATCCATGTCCCTTGTTTTGGGACTAAGACATTCCTCATTACTTTAGTGTTATGGATAATCTCTTAGTTTTGGTTTTGGATATTCCTAGTCGTTCTTGTATAGTGGCTTCAGGTCCTGGGGATGTAATAAATATAGGATTTCCGCACTCTATTAATGATTTAATGATTGCTTTGGATTTGCAACTTTATTACTTTATTGAATAATTGGGTTTAGAACTTATAAATGATAAGGTTTATGGAAAGTATATGTTGACTGTTGAACTTAGTCAGTGAGGGTTAGGTTAAATGGTTCTCCCACCATAGTTTTAGGGTGGGTGCCAATCACGACCCAAACGGTCGTGACAAAGATGGTATCAGAGCACTGGGTTCGTAGATCTCGTCATACAAGAACAGGTCTAGTAGAGTCTTATAGAATGGTACGGAGACGTCTGTACTTTTCTTCGAGAGGCTACCAAGCTCTAAGAAAAAAAAATCCTTTCTTTCTTCCTTTCATGCTATTACTTGATTCTAATTGATATCTGGTGATCTAAATTAGTAACTCTTCATTCTTGTCGCAGATAGTGAACACACATTCTTCTAGAGCAGTAGCAGCCACCCCAACACCAACACCACCAGTCACTGAGGCTTCAGTTTCGGGCAGGCCACGCATGAGGGGCAGGGTTAGGAGAGGAGGATGAGAGGCAGCACCTGCTAGGGTTGGAGTCGAGAATCTAGAGGAACGGTTATACAAGGAACCCCCTTCCCTCCCCTACATCAGGGTGCTCTGAAGTTTGTATAGGATGAGGAGGTAGCCATTAATAAGGAGGAAATGGCGATTCCTAATAATGCGATACCTATACAGAATGGTACAACCCAGGTACCTATGACTGCAGAGTTGATTCAACAATTGTTGGGGTACTTAGTCAGTTTGGATGGAACAGATGCTGCTCCTGCTATTCGTGCATTCCCATCCCCGGCCTTATAGCATGTAGCTGCTATGGCACCAAGAATGGATGAGGGCTCTGAGACAGGGGTGTATCCCTGACAGGTACTAGGAATGGTGATGACTGATGATGAGCATGGACTTTTTTGTAAGTTCATGAAGATGAAACCCCCAGTTTTTAGGGCACAGATTCTGAGAATGCATTCAAGTTTTTGATAGATTGTCATGAACGTCTACTTAAGATAGGATTTTTAAAAGGTACGGTGTGGAGTTTGTTTCTTTTCAGCTGCAGGCCGAAGCCAAGTAATGGTGGAGGTCATTTGTTGAGTGTAGGGCTTCCTTACCTCCATTTACTTGGGTACAATTTCAAAATGTTTTTCTTGAGTATGTTCCCAGTGCTTATCGCATTACTAGAAATAAGGCGTATAGCAACGGTTCAATTACCATCCCCATAGATACCAAAATCATCTTTATATAACTATAGCGACGGTTAACCCACCCGATATAACTGATCCCGTGACAATAGATCAATTGCGATGGTTGTTTCAGAATCATCACCATAATGGGGCCTGTTGGGACGATTTCTACTCCATAATATTTGCGACGACTAAAGATCTATTTGGAAGGCTACGAACCATTCCAATAGATCTTTATGCAACGGATGCTAATTGTCCCAATAGATCTTTATGCAATGTCTACGAACTATCCCACTAGTACTTTATGCAACGACTACGAACTGTCCCAATAGAACTTTATTCAATAGCTATGAACCGTCCCAAAAGAACTTTTTGCAACGGTAGTCAATATGCTATTGCGACATTTACATCTGTTGGGACGTTTATATTTGTCTAATTCTACGGTTGTGACTATTGCTATAGTTAGGCTACTGCAACAGTCTTTATTAGGTTTTAGCAACAGTTATTTATAGGCTACTGCAGCATTTATATTTATTAGGCTAGCTATTGCAATGATTTTATAAATTAAGCATAACATAAAACACATAAGTTTTTGAACCAAGAACCAAATATTTTTGGACAAAGAGTAGAAACTATTCATTACAACCAAAAATAAAATATTTTGGGGCTTTCAAAAAGTGCAACATATAAGTTTCAATGTTCACCATTAAAAGATGTTTGAAACTTAGTGAAAATTTTCAACATGACGTAGCATGAACCCAATTTGATCGTTCTGGCCTAGGTCAGGTCTAGTTCATTGCTTTCATTCCCATCTTCAATGTCATCACCTACAATGATAATAGAAAATAATTAATAATAACTTGTGAGTCCTATATAAATAACCATAAAAAACTTTCATTACCAAATCTGGAGTTAATTATAGAGCTCAAAGAAAATTGCAGATATTTATTTACGGGTTCAGTTGCTTGGTTTAAGAGCTTTCTTGATATATACCTATTTCGAGGCAATAATAGCAGAAGAAACACCTATAGATTGGGATTCCAATTTGATGTCATCCCAAGATCAAGTGATCTAAAAGTGTAAGATGTAAAGTAGCAATAGAGTCTTTTTGAAGAAGTAAGGATAAGTAATAGCATGAATTCAAGAAATGGGTACTCGGTTCAGCTAAAGACGTTTGTTGCTGAACTACATTCTCAAAACCTGAGGTGTTTTGTATGTACAACTATCTAGACAACAATTTTATTCCAACTTTCGCTTCAACGATTTTTTGTGGGACTCCACCTTCAAATGTCCAAATGACTAATGTTCATGAAACATTCATGTCACAACCCTAATAATGTAAATGGTGTTTCAACAGCCCGATTTGAGGTCTTTCGAAACCAAGGTCATACCATGAGCAACGTGCTCCATTCTACAATCATTCTCTGAATCAAACTATGCTATACTATGCAACTAACTACTCATATCAGTACTCCCTAAGCTGGGTAAAAATTAAGTTTTTCTAGCCATCTAGCAATATGAGACTTGGTGCTTCCATAAGTTTAAATCACAACAAACAATTCAATTAGAACCAACCGAATAGTGGCTAAAGGTCCAATGCACATCACACTTCCCAGAACATGATCAATGACAAACTCAGGAGAGAAAGAAGAAAAGACAACCAACAAGAGCAACAATATCAGCACGAACAACAACAAAAGGTATACTGACCCTAAGTGAGCAAGGATTCAGAACATGATCCTAAGTGTCACTTACAAGATTATTTTTCTTAATTCAACTCAAAAATAAACTCGAGCAACCTTACAGAAAACAAAAGTAATCAAATTCCCCACCTCACACTTAAAACTGTGCATTGTCACCAACGCATGAAAATAGTAGGATAAAATCCTAAAGAGCCTAAAGGCTTCCCTCATACTGTCAGTTAGGTGAAGCACCCAAGAACGCATAAGTCATGGTAACTCAACCCCCATTTAGTATCAGACATACAAACATGTATCAAACTAAGAGGTGAGTATATCAGATGACATATTGTAATAATATGGCCTTAGAGAATAGAGATATTAATCAAAATTAAATATATGCCTATCTGTATCTTATCAAATAATCACTTCAGGACGGGACAACAAGACTCTATTCCATATGTAACTGTGTCACTAGATTCCTTACTCAGCAGGACTACTTCTCACTCAACAGGACAACATGACTCTATTTCAGCATGAGACAACAACCTATCTCTAACTGAGTCACTGGATTCCTCACTCAGCATATCAGTACACGCGGTTATAAGTATTCAACAAACAATTCAAGAACCAATCAATTAAACGGTGGTTAAAAGATTATAATCAATGTATATCACACTTCCCAGAACATGATAATCAATGGCAAACTTAGAAAAAGAGGAGGAATAGACAACCAATAAGAGCAACAAGATCTGCACCACCACCAACAAAAGATATTTTCAAGAACAAACCAAACAGTCACTAAAGAAGCAAAAAAATAGACGCAACAAAGACACGAGAAAAATACTTATAATAGAAAATGATGACGAAGAAGAAGAAGAAGAGGAGGAGGAGGAGGAGGAGGAAGAAAAACAGGTTGAGCGAGAAAAATAGTCAGTAGCAGCACTAACCTTTGTTTCTCCTTGTAGCCGATTATGAAAAAGCAGATTCTTTTGGTGAAGGAATGGATAACGTTGCTAGTATGTTAGAATCAATTAATACTGCTTGTTGAAGTTGTACAATCAAATCTTCCATGATTTCTTGTCTCATTATTTTCTTTTGTTCCTTAATTTCCTTCTCCTTGTTTTGTATTTTTTCTTGCATTTGTTACACTGTATCATTTTTGGCATTTAAAGTTGTTTCAAAATTACCAACTGTTTTTTCAAAGAAGTTTTTGTCACCCCCGCACCATACAGTCTCAAACGACCCAGATGTTCAAGACCTATGCCCACTGAAAATGCATCATCAGACTGACCATCCACACCCGAATAATGTGTTTCAATTTCCTCCATGTCAACCTGATAAAGCGTATACAAAAAGCACATCCAAATAAATAAAAACTAAGAACAAATATTAATGCCAATAAAACTAGAAAATAGATAACGTTCGTACAATTTTACTAGTTGTGTTTTCATTCAAGGTCTTGTATGAATGACCAGGTTTTCTTGCTCTTGTGACCACAAACATATCCTTAAGTGATACAGTTCCCTTCTCCTTTTCCTAGTCATATGAAAATGGATATCAAAAGTTGCTTGATGGTAGATTAAGTCTATAATAGATAAGAGAACACACCAATTTATTACTGATTAAAGCAAAACTCTATTTGCCAGCAGTGTGTGAATTCATAAGCTTCTTCCAGTTCTCAATAGTTGTTTCAGACATTTTCTGTAAATAAATGATCAATGAATATTAACTGAAAACATAAAAGGCTAAGCATCAGAGTTGAAACTTTGGAAAAGAGATGGAAAAACTTCTGGATGCTGCTGAAAAAGAAAATCGAGATATATATGCCAAAAGAAAACATCATATGCTGAAAAATAAAAACAGTGAGTGAAGAACTTGTCATATATATGTACATAGCACTGACAGTTCCATGTTATGTTCAAAGGAACATTTCTCATAGTGGTATCCCCTGAATCCTCTTAGCCCATTTTCATCCCCATAATTGAGTGACCATTTGAGTTATTAACTCTCCATTTCAATTATGTAGAGGTTCTTGATCAAAGGGCAGATGTAGTAGGAAATAGGCTACGAATTTAACTGAACCTAGTAGCTTTGGCTTAGACCCGTATATATGCTCAAAAAACTTACTAATAAGTAAAAATAATAAATTATGGGTCCAGTAAATTACATCGGATGTGGTATAATTTCAAATCGAAACTCATAAAGTTCAAATCCTGCATTCACTTATGTGTTGATCAGTGCTATTTTGTTATCAGACTTCCAAGAAACATACGATATGAAATCCCACAACATTTGAGTCAACAGACTGAAAATGTAATAGAAACATGCACCAAGAACAGTTTTTATGTGTTCTATTTCAGTATTTCTGCAGCATAAGAAATACTTAAAAGAAAACCTTGACTAAAAACTTCCTATTTGATTGTGCATTCTATTTTCTTAGTTGATAATGGTACAATTTGTGGTTGAAGTTATACTTTGAACTTTAGTTGTTTCAAGTCAAACTATTAGGTTTGTACTTTTGAGTTCTACATATGTCAAATTTCGTGATGGAATCAAGATTTTCAGCAAGAGAATTCAACTAAGAAAATAAACACACAAAGAAATCAAGGGAATTCAAAATCTACCAATTTTCCAACCAAGAGAGTTCGATTGACCTATTATCACTATGACTATACCTTTTTTTTAATCATCTTTACCTCTATTATTGAAGACAAAAAAAAAAAGGAGCAACAACAACAATATTCAAGAGCACATGACTATTTTTGACCAAATAGCACATAATTCAAGTTCTATCAGATCATGCCAGCCTCATCCATCCCTAAACTCTAGTGCACAAATGCTTAGTTGAAATTAATATAAAATTAACATTCATCACCTTTTCAGATTCAAAAGGTTTGTCTTCAATTAGTTAGCTTATACTATGATGCATCTCTAAGTATTATGTGATGCCACAACAGTTCTAATAAATATGTGATCCTAGATAACATAGGCATTTTGTACATTGGCCAAATTATTGGTGTTTCAGTTCTATTTTCAACTAAAACATATTTGCATGTTATTATAAGTCATAGATTGGCTACAAATTTATCTTACAAGCAACAGAGATATCACAGTGGGGAACAACATAAATAAGATGCAATATTTGAGATTCTCAAATACGTTTTACCTTGAATTTCTCAGACTTCCAATATATAAGGAGCTATTTAAATTGACAATCTGGAATACTATCGGGCTTTTTGGTCATTCGAACTTCATCATTGGGAAATGGATCGTAGTAATCTAGCTTCAAATCAGCTCTATGCTTTCTCCAAGCTTCTCGAATTCTTTCCAAATCCCAACCTTTCGCTTCATCAGGGATATCATATTTCATCTACAATGTGGTGTCATTCAGTTAGCTAATATATGTAAAATACTTTTACGAATAACTACATATTGAAAACTTCAAACCTGGATATACTCCCATAAATTATTTTTAGTGTCCATGCACCTCCAATCAAATATATCTAATGGATAAAAGGTTGCATTTCTTGCCAGTGTGCCTAGGAAGCTTAGCTCTGTTACAACTTCATCAGTACGACCAATAGGTTGCTTTGTACTATTTAGTAGGATCAATCTTTTCTTAGTTTGGTCATGTATCTAGTGCATTTGTGTTTTCCCTCTTATTTGTTTAATGGAAATCCCTTCAGCTATAAGAAAATACAAGAAATTAGAAGATCCTATTAGAATTCAATTAGTTCTAAGCTATATGTTTCCTTGATCTTCAGAATGTTCATTTGTTGGAGTAGTGGTCGAATCCATTTACACTTGATCCTCTACCGGTTGTTCCTCTACAAACTTCTCTGCTGCAGATTGTACAAATACTTTAGATTATGCTACTTGTTCTGCTACAGGTTGCTGTTCATCAACTAATTTTAGAAGATGCTCTTTCTCCGACCGTATGGCTTGAACAATTTTATTTGTTGTCATTATAATCCGTCTTTTATTTGCCAAAGTTGTTAACAGTCCAGGTTTAGTAAATGTCCTTTTTTTCTTCTTGTTGAGGGCCCTTGTTGATTCATGACTATCCAAATCTGTGTAAATAAAAAATGGGACAAAATTATCAGAATCTTTCTCAATTACGAATCAAAAATGGACTGACCATCTACTGTAAAAAATCCTTAATACAGACATTGACAGGGAAATACAGAAATCCTTGATATAGATATTGATCCAGAAATCCAGAAGAAAGGACAACAACTCTAACCTCAATTGACTTCTAAAGCCACACTTGTATTGGAAAAAAAATTGTTCATGTGTCATTTAAATTCCACACATTACCTGGATTTTTATTTTCTGATGCAGTTATGATCAGTTACTTCTCCATTCCCAATTCAAGTATTCTTAATTTCATATACACACATTACATGTGTCCCTCAAAATACATATCCAACAACAAGCAATAAAATAGAATATAGAGACATTAATGTATTGAAACGAAAAATTGGCACTCAACTTCCATATCCTACAAACAGGGACATAAATGTATTGAAACACATATACATAACACATATACATAACACATATACAAAGACATCGTATTGAAACACATATACACATGGAGACTCATATTGAAACATATACAAAGACATATATAGAGAACATATATTGAACAAAATTGTATAACCACATACATACAAAACACAAATTAAAACATAACTATTTTATCTTACTTGATAAATGTCTCTACTTATTCATCGCTAGTATTGAACGATGCCTATTAATTTGCTTCAACACACTGTTGATTATTCATGTCAAAAGTTTTGCCTTTCCTTTTCTTCTTGCTTCCAATTGGATGGCCTGTCTAAGGAAATATATGTGAAAAATCATTTCCCTCTGTTTGAACGTCCTCATCGACACAGGGTATATGACTGGTAGACTGCAAAAGAAGTGGAATGGTTTGGCTGCACTTGCTTGCTTCTCTTAACTTATTAGTTTTTTAAATGTAATCAGCTCAAGCTTAAACTTGGATTGGTAGTGCAGGTAGCTAGAATTGAGAAATAGATTGTCTGCATCTATTTAACTTTGTATTACAATTTTTTTGGTATGAAATGAAAATCTGCAGGTCTATCAATTTTATTTTATTTTTACAGATTTGTGTTCTGCTATCACATGGTTTTGATATCTAACGGGCCTAAGAACTGTTAGCATTTCAAGCGCACTAAGAGTCTGATTCTTATTAAACAAATGCTAAGCATCCTATTATCATCACTAGTTGCAAGTCTAGAACTTCTAAGAAAGAAAGAGAAACTACACTCTAATTCATATTTATTCAACAAACAGATCAACTCATAAATATTTGAAGAAGCAGAATCCTTAATTAAATCACACTTACGGCTTTGTCTCCACAATTTATACTCACAAGCTAATTTAAATCCTTTGATAACATATATGAAATGTGCAGCAACAATTCACATCCAAATAACCAAAAATGAAATGTGCAACAACCCAATAACTTAAAAAATCATGGTGCACAAACATAAATCTGTCCATCAGAACAATTCCATTAACAAAAATTGATACACAAATCAAAATTCTCAATACCTTAGTACAAAATCAACTAAAATAAGAATTTGACTCTAAAATTGAAAGTTGACCTTAGCATATAAATATGATCATAGACACTTGTCTTCATATAACAATAAAGAAAGAAAAAAGTTTCTTATCACATCATTCGCAGTTGTAACAAAACATTAACTAAATAAAAGAAATTTTTCAGAAAAGAGTTTGAGTTAGCACCTTGCTTTCTAGAAGAAATTTTGTCAGCTTGAGTTTCTCGTCAACTCTTGAACCACTCGGTCATAAGCTGGAATCATAGAAAACAGTTAGCTATATCAGCATGTCTTCTTAGCACTAATGAATATCTTTAACTTTAGCACAACAAAATTAGCCATAGGTATCCAATGCTAAGAACGTTGCTGTTTCTTGATAACATATATGCAATGCTAACAAAATGCTAAGAACGGTTGTGTTTCTTGATAAAGAAAAGGGAAAGTGTAGAAAGAGAATGCAAAAGGAAACAGTGTTCATCTTGAAACACTCAGATGATTATAGATTTGTGTTATGCTATAACATGGTTTTGATAGCTAATAGGCCTAAGAACTGTTAGCATTTTGAGCACACTAAGAGTCCGATTCTTATTAAACAAATGTTATGCATCCTATTATAATCACTAGTTGCAAGTCTAGAACTGCTAAGAAAGAACGAGAAACAACACTCTAATTCATATTTATTCAATAAAAAGATCAAGTCATAAATATTTGAAGAAGAAGAATTCTTAACTAAATCAAACTCACGATTTTGTCTCCACAATGTATATTCACAAGCTAATTTATACCCTTTGATAACCATATATGAAATATGCAGCAACAATTGACATTCCAACAACATGTATTTATTTCATGGCATACTTGAACCAGGTAAAACAAATGTAAGATCAGCAGGAGCTTAGATTGACAATGACGCTTACATCATAGACATACTTCATATATATGAAGTTAATGTATTCCACTATCATGTCTGAATTACCAATAGAGTTCTTTTTCCAGATAAATTTGAACCAATAATAGAGTTCTTTTTCCATTAAATGACATTCTCTATTGATGAAAAAAGAACAATTTGAACCAAAATGAAGAAACTAAACAAGATTTTTTTGTTTGTGTGCCAAATTCAGCATCTTACTTGAATCAGAATCAGCTAAAGAATCTAGAAGATCTGCAGATATAGGCCAACCAACATTCACAACTATCTTAGGTCATTCAGTAAAAGAGAAACATTTTTGTATTTGAAAGAGTTCTTAAATCTTTACCAAATTTGAGAGAATAATAATAATAATAACTACAATGTAACAAAAGCAAATCAAATCACTATATCCCCTAAAACCCTACCAAATTCCCTAATAAAAGAAGCAAAAAATGTAAAAAAAAATATTCTATTTCAGTGCATTTTAGTTTGAACAAGTAACAGAGATTTCATAGAAACCCAAATGTGTATTCTTTAAGATATTGAAGAACATTCTTTTCCTGTAATAAGAATTTTGACACTGAGTAGAGTGGAAAACGCAAATACACTAATTGCAAAGCAATATGTTGAGTTAGATACCTCTATATATTCCCCAAGAGGTAGTCTCAGGATTTTAGTGGAAGCAATTCCTATTGTCTTCTAGTGCAAACTTTAACTAACTTTGGAGATACAAATCAGTTCCAAAGCATTAGTCTCCCCAAAATTATAGCAGTAACAATCACCAAAAAAACATCCAGAAATGTGGACAAGGTGAGAGATACTTTAATGGTTGAAAGTGGTAAAGAGTAGAAGGTATATCTAGTCTGAACAAGTAACAAAGATTTCGTAGAAACCAAAATTTGATTTTGAAAAATCATACATGCATAAAAATTAAAGATAGAGGGATGTATTCTTACATGCAAGGAAAATACTTTCACCGGAGAACTCCACTTTCGCTACCGCTGAGAATTTCAGTTCGTCAAAAAAAAAACCTTTCACCGTACTGGAGAAAACACTTTCACAGTGGAACTTTGAATCGAAGCTTAGATGATGGAGCTTACTATCTGAGCTTAAAAATCAATGGATCTTAGAATTTGAGTTTAGATAAGGATTTCTCTAGAATTTGAGCTTAGAAATTTTAGAGAGAAATGGAGCATTTCAGATTTTTTTTAGAAAGTGTACTATTTTTGATATATTAAAAGCATTTCCGATTATTTTTTTTTAATGAAATAATGAAAATTTTCGCGGGTTCACAAAATTAGTGGAAGCAAAAAAAAATTTGGGGACCATAAACAAACATTGCTACAGATATCCTATAGGTACGATTCAAACCACCGTTACAATAGATATCTCTATGGCGATGGTTTAAGAGATTATGCCAAAGTTTATTTTATAAAGTATTCTGTTAGATACAGGGATGTATTTCAATGGTTAAAAATCTTGCATTAGACAATCTATAGCGACAGTTGTATAACCGTCGCTACATAAGCGTCCCTATAATCTAATCTCTAGTAGTGTCGTGATTAGAAGAAGGATGAATTCTTGAAGTTAGAGTAGGGTGACATGTCTGTGGTGGCCTATGAGGTCGAATTTCATGCCTTGTCTCGCTATGAACTTCAATTGATCACTTTAGAAGGGGAGCGGATCAGGTACTTTATGAAGGGTCTGAATTCTGGGATTCAAATGGTTACTTTATCAGTGGCGGCTTTGGGCAAGTCTTAGAGGTTGTGGAATTTGCTAAAAAGGCTGAGGCAATTGGGAAATAAGAAGAAGTGAAATTAGAAGAAAAGAAGGACCAAACCTCTAGCCAATTTAGAGTTACTTTTTCGAAGGGTCGTGGTTCTCATGGTCTTTCTTCCCATCCTTATCATTCAGCCATGCCTGTGTCTACAAGGAGCCCTTTTAGGGTCGGTCATCAACCTTCATGGATAGGCAGTGTTTCTTCCAACCACACACCCAAGTGTACGTGGTCGTTCAAGTAATAAAATGGCTCTTGCGAGCCGAATATAGATCCCACAGGGACTTGGTGTTTAGCATACGATCCAACTGAAGTATTACTATTGATTTAAACAAGTGCGATTTGTAACCAAGATGAGTTTGAGTTTTTTTTTTTGTAAACTAAGTAACAAAAATAAAAATGGTATGAAATTAGGATTGTAAACAATAGATGGAGAGTTCCAGGGTTGAGGCATTTACTTCACATTCAAGCATAACTATGATTTCTAGCCGGTGTTGATGTTTATCGTGAGTATTGATTTATGGGGTTGATATTACAACTTAGGAATGGTCATCCTCTAAGTCATCAACCCAAATTAATCTCACAACTACATCGTTGAGTGGGGATGTTAGTCTTAATTCAGATGCATTAAACTATCTTCCCGTTTCATTAACCAAGTGGGGCGTTTAGGTATATTTCTATCCTAACCGCAAGTCATCCTTTAACAATTAGTATCTAACAATTAAAGAAATGATCCACACTCCCTAAATTCTTGATTTTATCCCTACACTCCTACGGTCAATTTTTTTGAGACTTAGATTTATCCTAAAGTTCATGACGTTTTAGAATAGTAAAACAAGAACGCCAGAATAATCAAGTACTTAATAAACATATAAACCAAACTAATAAACCATATTTACACAATCATGTTGTAGCCTAAACCCTATATATAGGGTATTTATACACTCATAGTCATACAAATAATCACCATAGGTGAGTTCATAAAGTAAAACTACAAGAAAGTAAAGTTAAAGAACAAAAAACCCAAGTTTGAGCTCCTTGATGTCTTGTCTCCTCTCCAAATCATGTATACTCCCCAAGATTATTGTAAATATGGATAAGTACTCCTTATATAGTGATTTAGTAGTCCAAAGTATGTCCCAAACTAAATATATGCATTTACCAAGTTTCCTCCAACTTAAACCAAACAAAAACCAACTTTTAGACGTACTAGGGGGGTTGCCTCGCACCCCCCATTGCATAGCCTAGGCTGTGCAGCGCATGGCCATCGCATAGACCAACCAGTAGACCCACTACCTATGGGTTGAAAGGAATGGCCTAAAGTAAAGACTAGGGGTGTGTGAGGCATGGCCAAAGCACGACCTAGGGGGGTGCGAGGCATGGCCAAACCACAATGCGAGATTTTCGTTCAATCTTTGTTCTATGCATCTCGTCTCCTTGTTCCTTGTTTCCCCACTCTTTGTGAATTATTTGTATGCTTAATTTATCTTAAATATATCCTATATTGGTCTCCTATAACAACTCGTAACAAAAATTAGTCCATACAACACAATAGAGCTTATCAAATTACACTAGAACAAGCATAGCTCAAGCTAGCAACACTAGTTTTCTCGTCTAAGCTCTATTTGATCATTCTGACTCTTGACTTATTTCAAATGCATATTAAACACTATAAATATGTAAATTATCACAAAAATACACAAATAACACTATTAACTTCATTAAGCACCAGTTATCCTTAAAACCAAGTTAAACGCGTATAGATAATGACACTTAGGTGTATAAATACGCCTAAGATGACCACCCCAAACTTAAAGCCTTGTTCGTACTCGAACAAATATTTACAATCAAGGAAGACTCTAACATTATTACTTTAAATAATACGCTCAAGCTAGAACTAAGATTACTACATGAATAGCAAGTTCTATACTAAGCATGTCATATCACAATTTAAACACATGAATACTACTTCAAAATTTCCTAGCCTCAAGAATCGACTCTACCAAGTTGACAAACTCATGAATATTACTCAATAAATAGATCATATAATTCACCTATCTATCATTAAACATGCGCCCTCACCCAAGATAGTTACCCATATTCACTCACACCTATGCAATTTATCACAAGAGTGGGTGCAAGAATCAAATTTCGCTCACTCTCACAAAGAATCACATGTCACATAAGATGAATCATAAGCTTGCCCTTATTGTAGTATTTCACTAATATAGGAATATCAAATCTCAAGCTCAAGTAGGACTTTACGGGTTGTAAAGTAGGCTATGGGATGGGTAGGAACTATTTTGGTCAAGAATAGTAACTTACTTTCCCAAGCGCTTTAATACATCACACTTTCCATTATGCTCTTCTTTAACCAACCTATTTTTCACCACTTTTCTCTTCCACCACTCTCTTTTGTGTTTCCTCTCTCTTTAAGCTAGCTTACATATCTTTTGTAGAGAGTTTTTGCTTTTTTTTTGTTTTCAAAACACTTTACTCTTTTTAATTTATTCCCTATCAACAACACATAAACCTTTTTAACACACCAATAGCTACTACTTTGGAGCTTTAAATTCACTCTTTTTCTTTAAATTTCACTCCTTCACAACTTTATTTTTCAACTCAAGCGCTTAGGAGTTTTGGATCAAGTTACGGTCTATTAAAAGAAAAAAGAGTAAGCTACATATGAGACTACCAAGGAATAGGCTAAAGGCTCAACGGGACTAACTAAGATCATGCATTATGGGTAGATAAAGAAGGTATAAAACATGGATATCAAAGAAATGCCTATATCATCTCCTAAACTCAACATTCTTTATTTCGCTTTGCAAACACACCGGGCAAGTTCTATACATCAATATACAAACATGGAGTATAACAAAAACCTCACTCATACTTGGCACATGTTAAAATCAAGAAGGATATCTATAGACTCTCAACCAAGCAATTGCGAGAATTTAAATTTAAGCCAACATCACACAAGAGTCAAATAAAAGAGCCTAAGTGTCTCACAGAAGTCATTCAATTTTTCACAACATGCCTTAGAATTCAACACCAACTTGCATCAAGTAATTATATGTTGCACCCAACAAGAGCATCAAATGACAAAAAAATTAAAATTACTCCTAAAAATCAAAAAGGATACTGGGTTCAAAGGGCTCGCCCTCGGAAAAGAATCGAAAATAAAAACCTAGGGGAGGGTGAAGTGTGATTCTACTAAATGAAAACAAAAACTAAAAACAAACATAGATAAAAAAATTTTGTAATTTTTTTAAATTAATCAAAAACTTGCAAATAAATAAAAATAAAAATCCTATAGCTCACTTCATCCTAAATAAATTAAAAGATTCCCCGCTCCACACTAAAAATCATACTTTGTCCCCAAAGTATAAATCAAAGAATAAGAATTAAGAATACTCCCAAAGGCCTATAGGCCTAGCTAGTAGCATTATCTCTATTAATGGGTCTGGATGACCCCATACTTATGTTTTTATCATGCTCCTTAGCTTAGATTTTGGGTACTCAGACTTCCCCTAATCTGCAAAACAAACAAACAAAAACAAAAACAAAGGTGGAACTATATAAAAATAACTAATTCTAATACATCACCCAAGAAGCGCCTGATTTATTATCGCGGCACAACTTACATCACAATTATTATCCATAATCTCTCATCCTTTTTCTTACTTTTGGGGCCCATTTTATCCTTCTCTTTTGAACTCTTGAGTGCTCACCCTCAAGGTCTACATATTTTCTTACATTTACCTTTTCAGGATTCCATTCTAGTTTTTCAAGCTCAGACTTAGTCCTCAATTTGGGAAACTCCATGAGAGAGTCTGAAAAGGTAATGAGAAGTTTGCACTCCTCCACCCCACACTCATCCACTTCCATATCCATGATCATGCATAGATCTCTATAGTGTAAGGGTGTGTTGAGTGCTTTGTACACTTTGAAGACCACCTCTTCATCATTCAATATCATCTTGAGTGTGCCCTCTATAACATCTATTAAAGCTCCATCGGTAGCCAAGAATGGATGTCCCAATATGATTGGTACCCTCTCATATACATCATAGTCAAGAACAATAAAGTTAGCAGGAATAATGAACTTACCAACCTTTATGACAACATCCTCAATAATTCCTTCGGGGACCACTCTAGTTCTGTCCGCCATCTGTAGCACAACTGATGCGGGCTTTTTCTTCCCCAACCCAAGAGTATTAAACACTGAAAGGTACATCAAGTTGATGATCACCCCTAAGTCACTCAAAGCCTGAACCATATTGCTTTCACCAATTTGTATGGGGAGGGTGAAACTCCCAGGGTCTTAGAGCTTTTTGGGTATTTTGCTCATGATCATAGAACTACACTCTTTAGTAAGTGATACAGTCTCTATATCACCAAGCCTCCTTTTTTTGTCACCATATCCTTCAAGTACTTAGCATACTTGGGCATTCCCTACAAAACATCTAACAAAGGAAGGTTAATGTGAAGTTGTCTGAATGTATCAAGGAACTTCTAAAAACAAGAATCCTCTTTGGCTTTCTTAAGATTTTGAGGGAATGATGGTGGTGGTCTATTTAGGGTACTCAGAATTTCCCTTTTTATCAGCTTTTTTGGACTCAACTTACTTTTCTGTCTTTTTGGGTGTGATCAACTCTGTTTTCACCTCATGATTTTTCTTTGGAGGCATATCAACCAAATATCTACCACTCCTTAAGGTGATTGCCATCACTTGCTTAGGAGCTTGGTCTGTATCACTAGGCAAACCCCCTTGAGGTCTTGTGTTTTGTGCCTGAGCTAACTGACCCACCTGCGTCTCTAAGTTATTTTGAGCTATTTGCTAATTTTTTATATCCACAACCATTTGTTCTTGGTTTGCCATAATCTTTTTAAAGTCTCTTCTATATTACTGGCCTGAGTGTTGTTTTGAACACCTTGTTGCTGATGAAATTACTGAGGTTGAAATTGATTATTTCCCCAAGAGTAGTTGGGCTAACTCTGCCAGTTACGGTTGTAGGCATTACCAGAGTTTTGATTACCTTTTTGTGCATTTCCCACAAAATTTACTGACTCCATATTAGCATCGCAAATGTCTGTATAATGATTACTTCCTCCACAGACTTGACACTAAATCTGAGCTTGTTGAACCTGCTGCACTAATTGCGTAACATTGGATGGAGCTTGGCTCTGAGCCATACTCAATTTATTCAATTAAATCATTATCTAATTTTGCATGCTAGCCACTTGTGCAGTCAATGTTGTGATGGCATCACTTTCTAATGTACTTGAAACATGTTTCACTACAGCTCTAAAAGCATTACTATGCCAATTTGGGTTACTCTGCGCAAGTCTGTCCAACAAAGTGTAAATCTCATCATAAATTTTCTCTAAAGCTTGACCACCTGCAGCTGAATCTAACAAAATTTTAGTATTTGGGTCAATATTTTCCACAAAAGTGTGAGCTAACACTTCATTAGATTGTTGATGATGAGGGCAGTCTCTGAGAAAAACCTTGAATCGCTCCCAAGCCTGGTATAAATTTTCTTCAAGCTTCTGAGTAAAAACCACTATTTCACTTCTCAATTTTATAGTCTTACTATATGGGAAGAATCGGATGAGGAACTTTCTTGCAAGATCGTTCCATAAGGTGATGGAATTTACAGGCTCTCCATTTAACCACTTCTTCACTTCTCCCAAAAGTGAGAATGAAAAAGTGTAAGCCTCACATAATCAGGGGAGACCCCTGCAAGAATGAACATGTCGCTGATCTCTAAGAAATTTTGAAAATGGACCTGTGGGTCCTCATGAGTCTGACCAGTGAACTGTCCACTCGAGTGCAACAATTGCACCATATTATGTTTTAGCTCAAATCTACCTCTAAGTTTTAATTTGTGGATAGCGGAGGTAAATTTAGTTGTGAGTAGAATCGCCACATCGCGCACTATCCTTAGTGCTGCTATGACTTCAGGAACAACCTCGACCTACTGATCATGCTTAACCTACAGTATTAGGTAGAGAAGTGCTGCTTCTTTTCATAACCGGTGTAAGCGATGCTCAACGTCATAAACCAGTACTTGCTAGATGAGTAGCTAAGATGAAGTTGTGAGCACTTATCAAACACAATAGTATAACTAAAAATAGAAGGTTGCTAATTTTTTAAGTCTCCAAAAATGGCGCCAAAACCTTGTTGTGTCCAACCGCACACATAAGTGTATGTGGTTGTGCAAGTAATAAAGCGGCTCTTGCAAGCCAAATATCGATCCCACTGGGACTTGGTGTTTAGCAGACGATCCAATTGAAGTATTACTATTGAATTTAAACAAGTGCGATTTGTAACCAAGATGAGTTTGAGTTTGTTTTTTTGTAAACTAAGTAACAAAAACAACAACGGTATGAAATTAGGATTGTAAACAATATATGGAGAGTTCCAGGGTTGAGGCATTTACTTCTCATTCATGCACAACTATGGTTTCTAGCCGGTGTTGGTGTTTATCATGATTATTGATTTACGTGGTTGATATTACAACTTAGGAATGGTCATCCTCTAAGTTATTAATACGCCATGGTTACATGGCACTTTCAATGCTTAAAACAAGGAAAATATGCAATAACTTGGGTGTATTTGGTTGGTATGATGTGGTTTCTGTCCTACTTTGCAGGAAAACAGGTTTTGAAGGCAAAATGATCAAAAAGGAAGAGTCAAGCCTGACAACGAAGTATCTGAAGATTAAAGAACAAGAATCTACACCAGAAAGGGGGTCACGACACCACTCACATGCTGTGGAGTCCACTCACATCACGTGAGTGGCTATCATGAGTTGCCTTCAGAGAAGCTGAATTATGTCTGATTTTTAAGAAAGCCATCCACATGGCGTGACTCCACTCACGTGACATGAGTGGTGCCTTGAATAGGTTTCAGAGATTGTGTGGTGCTACCTGATTCTCACTATAGGGACCCGCATGACGTGGCTTGGTTCTACGACACCAAGTCACGATACCGTGGAAGTTGCCGACTCTGTTCTCCTGTTCTGACTAGGATAGGATTAGCTTTTTATCTATAAATACCCCTGTATAGTCCTATGTGTGAGAGTTAGTCATTACATTGTTTTGAGAGATATTTTCTACTATTTTTGAGTTCACAAACATATTCTTGGTTTTGTAGTTACAAACCCTAGCTTCGAGTTTTATTGATAATTGAGATTTCAGTTCTTCTTCATTATTGTGAGTTTACAATCATGTTTTCATCTCTGAATTCTTCTTGTGTTCTTGCAATTATGATTAGCTAAACTCATTAACTAGGGTTGTGTGAACCATGAGGAATTAACGAATCTGGTTAAGTGCAAAGCAACTCTGAACCGCTGTGAATGTATGTATTGGTATTTACTTCGTTGTGATTGATCTTCTAATGGTTGCAAACATTAGAAACTTGCCTGTATTCTAGAATTGCTCGAGAGAGAGGTATATATTGGGAAAATGAGATAAAAACAGAGATTTGAAGCTATCAACCTTCATCTAATAACTTGAGCCTTAGCGGGAATAGTTGTCTAAGATCCAGGACAAGGGTTAGTAGTACGACACTCAGAGACCGAGAGTAGAAGAGTGAAATTCATCTAACCAAGGTCGAGAGACATTTAGATGAACATATCTTGACAGATTTTGATGCAACATAGCGGGACGGTTTTGTTAGCACAAGTAACCGGTGGAGTTAAGGAATCATTGGGGATCACAGTCCTAGTGTACTTCTCTTATTGTCTACAAACTCGATACAATCAGTAATAGTTACTGTCACTATTTACTTACAAAATCCTCCAGTTTTTACTTATTTGCCAACTACTCGAACAAGAACTTAACTTACTTTTGTCCTATTCCCTGTGGGATCGACCCCAACCTAGTTGGGTTCTATATTTGACAGCGACCGCTTTATACTTCTTAGGAGGCATATTTTGGGCTACATCAGTTATCTACCTAAATTAATCTCACAACTACATCATTGAGTGGGGATGTGAGTCTTTAATTCGGATGCATTAAACTATCTTCCCGTTTCATTAACCAAGTGGAGCATTTAGGTATATTTCTATCCTAACCATAAATCATCCTTTAACAATTAGTATCTAACAATTAAAGACATGATACACACTCCCGAAGTTCTTCATTCCATCCCTCCACTCCTATGGTCAATTCATTTTGAGACTTAAATTTATCCTAAAGTTCATGACGCTTTAGAATAGTAAAACAAGAACACAAGAATAATCAATTACTTGATAAACATATACACCAAACTAATAAACCATATTTACACAATCATATTGTAGCCTTAACCCTAGAGAGAGGGTATTTATCCACTCATAGTCATACAAAGAATCATCATAGATGATTTCATAAAGTAAAACTACAAGAAAGTTTAGTTAAAGAACAAAGCTCCTTAATATCTTGTCTCCTCTCCAAATCGTGTATACCCCCCATGCTGGCTGTAAATGTGGATAAGTACTCCTTATATAGGGATTTAGGTTGTCCATAGGTTTACCCATATGAAATATTGCATTTACCTAATTGGCCCCAAGTTAAACCAAGCAAAAACCAACTTTTAGACATACTGGGGAGGGGGGGAGGGGGGGTTGCATCGCACCCCCTATCGCATGGCCTAGGCTGTGCGGCGCATGGCCATCGCATGGACCAAGCAGTAGAACCATACCCTATGGGGTTCAATTCATGGCCTAAATCACAGCCTAGGTGTGTGCTAGGCATGGCTAAAGCATGACCTAGGGTGTGCGTGGCCTGGCCAAACCACAATGCGAGATTTTTGTTCAATCTTTGTTCTATGCATCTCGTCTCCTTGTTCCTTATTTCCCCACTCCTTGTGGCTTTTTGTATACTTAATTTAGCTTCTATATCTCCTCCATTGGTCTCCTATAACAACTCATAACAAACATTAGTCCGTACAACACAATAAAGCTCATCAAAGTACATTAGAACAAGCATAGCTCAAGCTAGCAACACTAGTTTCTCGTCTAAACTCTATTTGATAATTTTGACTCGACACTTGTTTCAAATGCATCATAAACACTCTAATCATGTAACTTAGCACACAAATGCACAAATAACACTATTAACTTCATTAAGCACCTCAAGTTATCCTCAAAACTAAGCTAAATGCGCATAGATAATAACACTTAGGTGTATAAATACGCCTAAGATCAGGAAGCTATACACCTTGGTCATTTTTAGTTTAGAGAATTTCTTTGGGCATAAGGTTCCATGAGTGTAGAGGTTTGGGCCACATCAGAAGGTATTGTCCTAATTTCTTTTCTGCAGGTCAGTTGACTCAACAACCGGCTTCTAGTGCTCTAGTTCTAGCTGGTCATGATGATAGAGGAAATGGTAGAGGTCGTCCCTAAGGTGGGAGTGGTGGATAGGCTACAGGAAGGGGTGGCTTCCAAGCCAACCTAGATAGAGGACAGGTTGGTATAGGTGGCGGTCAAGGGGGTGATAAAGTTCAACTTTATGTTGTTTTGGCCCATCCTAAAGTAGAAGTTTTTGATGTTGTGATCACAGGTACTATTTTTTTCTATGATCATACAGCTTCTATATTATTTGATCCCGATTCTACTTTCTCCTATGTGTCTGTGAAATTTGCTTTGGCCTGAGACTTTGCCTATGAATTTATCGATGCTCCTATGTATGTGTCTACACCAGTTGGGGTGTTAGTATGTGTTGATCAGGTCTATAGGGCATTCCTTATGATGTTTAAGAGGTGAAATACTTTGGAAGACTTAGTAATTTTAGACATAGAGGAGTTTGATATTATCTTGGGGATGAGTTGGTTGTCTCCTTATCGTGACATCATTGATTATTATGCTAAGACTGTCACTGTAGCGATGCCCGGGGTGGAAAAATAAAATGGGAGGGTAATTTTAAGCCTACTCTTGTGAGAATTATGTTAGCTATTCTTCCCTAGAAATTAGTAAAGAATGGGTGTAGGGCCCTTTTAGCCCATATTTAGGAAGATAATTCTGTAGTTCCTCCTATAGCTTCAGTATTAGTTGTGTGTGAGTTCTTAGAGGTGTTTCCTGATGGCCTTCCTGGTATGCCTCCTGACCTTGAATTTGACTTTTTTTATAGACTTAGAGCTCGAAACTCACCCCATTTCTATCCCTCCTTATCATATGGTACCGACAGAGTTGAGGGAATTGAAGTCTCAGTTGCAAGAATTGTTAGAGAAGGGTTTTATTTGCCTAAGTGTTTCTCCTTAGGGTGCTCCCATTTTGTTTGTGAAAAAGAAGGATGGTAGTATGAGGATGTGCATAGACTACCGTCAGTTGAATAAGGTAACCATTCCCAACAAGTATACTCTTGCTTAGTTATGTCATTTAGGTGAGATGTTATTTGGGGACTAATGATTGGTAAATTGGTATCTAAGGTAATGAACCAAATCATCATTGCAATGAAATAAGAAGTAGAACTTTTGCTAAATTTTCCCTTAGACAATTTTTAAGAAATTCAAGGCTGGCCTAGTATTAGATGAATTTTAAGGGTGTACTAGTCTAAGGAAATATGGTATTAATATGAGCATTAGTAGGGGTGTTTGACTAGACTTTTGGATAGAGGACGAGTTTAGAAAGTCATTGCAACTTCTGGCACGTAAGACGGATTTATAAAACTCCAGTTTGAGAGTTTACTGTGAAAGAATTGGTTCGAGATGTTGTATTTTGAGGGGTGTGTTGTAAAATAGACCCAATTGAGGAGAGTCCCTGAGATTATGCCTTGGGACTACTACAGCGGTAAAAGAACCGCTGCAGCAGTAAAAGTACCTCTACAGTGGTAGCCTCAATTTCTACGCGAATCATTACAGCGATAACTTTACAGTTGCAGCAGAACCGCTGCAGTGGTAGCTTTACTGCTGCAGTGATAAAATGCAGTTTTAACAATTTAAAACTCACAAAAACATTTTCATCCCCTATTTTCTGAAAAACATGAGCAAGCTCTAAGGGATGCGATTTTCTACCAAATTTTGGAAGTTTTCATCTTTGGAGGTAAGTTCATTACATTCTAAACTTGAATTATTTCTTAGAATTATTCAGAATTGCTAGAATCTTGTTTATTGTAGAAATTGAGGTTTAGCCCTAATTTATGAACTTAATATAAATTGAAGGGAATGTGTATAAAATCAGTTGATAATGACCCTAGGGTGTTAAAAAATACTATGAGAAGTGGAATTATTATTATTCATGGACAAAGTTATTAATTATTGATCCCTAGTGGTTAAAAACGCTAAAATGATTGAATTGGGTATGTAACTTATTGTTGCAGATCAGGAACGAAGTGAAAAAGAAAGGAAAGGCAAGCTTTTGGCCTAAAGATGATTTCAAGTAGGAATCGAGGTAGGTTATGGTTTATTTATTGAAATTATACTTGCTTGACTTTGTGCTTATATGTAAATTGAATAATTGTAATTTCTTTTCGGCACTACTTGTGATTATTGACTGCATTTGCATACTCATACATGTTGTTGATGATGATGGTGATGTTGAAGAGATTAATTGATGGTATTGATCGTGATATTGAGATCATGCTGATGATGATATTGATAATGATAGTGATGATGATGAGTTGATAATTGTGATAATGATATTGAGATCATTGTGAATTGATAGATGTTGATGGTATTGAGAAGAGAAAGAGATGATTCACACATCTTGCATACCTACATATATCATATGCATTGAATGTTCAGTTGTAATTATATGTTGTGATGCAACTTATTGATGAAATTGACTAAGTGTAAGAATACATAACTATGAGGTTGTATCCCCTTTAAAGTGAAGTGCTATAAATGTGTTTGTTTATCTTTTGTTATAAGTTCTGTGATGATTGTTGTTGCATTTATTTGGTTTGTTTATTTGTATGGTGTTGAGTTGAGTCGGCCTATGATGCTTACCAGTATTTGTTAATATAATGATGCTACCTGTGCTCTTCTTTTTGTTGAGTGCAGAGCATGTTCCAGCATTTGAGACAAGACCTCGACTCCAGTCAGCAGTTTCAAACTTTGATTCAAGGGTGAGCACCATGATCAAGTAGCCTTTGAGTCATCTGATTTCCATTCATGTCCCTTGTTTTAGGACTAAGACATTCGTTATTCCTTTAGTGTTATGGATAATCTCTTAGTTTTGGTTTTGGATATTCCTAGTCATACTTTTACGGTGACTACAAGTCCCGGGGATGTAATAAATAGAGGATTTCCACACTCTATTAACGATTTAATGATTGTTTTGTATTCGCAACTTTATTACTTTATTGAATAATTGGGTGTAGAACTTATTAATGTTAAAGTTAGTGAAAAGTAAATGTTGACTATTGAACTTGGTTAATGATGGTTGGGTTAAATGGTTCTCCCATCATAGTTTTAGAGTGGGTGCCAATCATGATCGTTTGGGTCGTGACAATTTCTGGTACCTTTTCAAATGTATCAGAAAAATATATCAAAAATAAAAAATTTCTAGCTACATATATGTCTCAAACATATGTACCAACTATAAGTATCAGATAATTTTGAATTTGATTCAAATAGGTATCTGAAACCTTTTCAACATAATTCTGGTTTCTTTTTAAATGTATCAGAAATATGTATCAAAAAAATGTCTTTGATCAAATATGTTTGTGAAACCTTTTCAACATGTTTATGATACCTTTTCAATATATGAATATGAATCAGATATTTTATGTAAATGTAAATTTTAGATATATGTTCATGAAATATATTGAACATCTTTTTAAATATAAATTTCTATAAATAAAAAAGAAGAAGAAATGACATTAACTTGATACATATCACTGATACAATCTTGTTAACATTAATCCTTTTTATTTGTTAAAAATTAGACACGTACCATGAGACACATTAAAGTGCAAACAAGTTTAATATATCACATATTAAACTATTATTGAAAAATGAGATGAATTCACAGTAATTAAAACATGAAAATCTTAAAACTTTCAACATATTATACAAAATAAAGAGTCATATCTGCATTGAAAAGTAGTTGCAGGTACGCCTGTTATGACCTTCACGCTTACACTGCCCGCAGTAATTTGTGCTTGATGAAAGTATTGCACTCATTTTCTTGTGCCTCCCTTTCTTTGGCCTTCTGAATTGTCTTTTGTGTTTTGGTGGCAAAACCAATTCTTTCATAACTTCTTGTGGTACATGCAATTTTTTTTATCGGACATCAGACTAATCGAGATTTTGTATGTCTTGACAAGCATTTCTGGCTTATAGTAATTAGAACAATATGGCTTCATATAATCTATATGCTTGCTTTTCAATATTGCAATAACATGTGCACATGGTATCTCATCAAGTTGGAATCTTCCACAGTTACATGTTTTATTATCTAGAAGGACAATTTATCGTCTTCTATAGTCGTAGACATTGTAGATATAGTTTGATGACGTCCTAACCTGAATATTTATCAACAATTAACTAAAACATAACTAACCATCAACAATAAATGTATCAAAAAATAATATGTATTATGAACATATTTTGATGTATCTAGATCATACAAATTGTATCTTCAAATGAATAGAAGTGGTTATAATGCTATGGGAAAAGGGAAAAATATACCCCTTAACTTTGTGATATAGAGTAGATATACCCCTTGTTAATAAATGGTGTATATACCCTCGTCGTCTAATTACCTCACTCACTCATTTTTTTAATCCTTCCAGAACCTAACACCGTGAAAAAAGAAACTCAATTCTTCCTTTAGTGAATCATAAAATATAGTTGGGTCAGGTCTAGAGGGGTTAAAAAAATAGGTAAGGTAATTTTTTAATGTCATGTGACATTTTTGGAATTAAAATATTAGTTTTAGAATTCATTTTAATTTAGTTTGTTAATGAAAAGGGTAAATATGCACCATTTATTAGAAGACGAGGGTATAGATGCACCACTTTATTAACGAGGGGTGTATTTGATATAAATCGTAAAGTTAAGGGGTATATTTGCCCTTTGGTCTAATGTTATTTATAACCCCACTTCAGATGGTAAAACTATATATATAAAAGAGTTAACAATGTTCCAAATACATATGCCATTTTTTTGGCTTATTGTAACTATTACATTGTTGTCAAAAAATAAACATATATATATATATCATAAGTTATATTTTCTTCATGATACATATCAAAATAATTCACTCTTCTCCCCTTACAATGTTATTGATACATCTCAATCAACATTTATGTTTCATAAACTCAATATCAAACATGAAACAACTAAAATACTTTAAAAAGCACATACCATTATACGAGATGATATTGCCTTATTCAGTACAAGAATTTCTTGAAACTTATGTCCCTACGAAGTTGTTTTAAAGCTTGTTCTATCTATATTTTTGCAGTTCCAAGAACCAAATAGGATTCTTACTAATTCCAAAAATTCTAAAATTGGCAGTTCACGCACCTCCACAAGACGAGAGCTAATAAATTCAGCTATATTAGAAGTCATCATCCTTTTCCTATTTACTGGAGCATAAACTCTTGCCCACGTTTTGTATCCTACCTTAATAAGATAATTGATGTCGCCCAAATTACATCTCCAAAAGAAGTATAAAGCAGTCATTGTACCAAATGTAGAACCCAACTAGGTTGGGGTCGATCTCACGAGGAATAGGCTAAATTCTCAATTAAAGTATTTATCTAAACAATCTGTAAGTAATTTTCAGTAAATGGTTTTTTTTTGGAATTATGATTTCAACAAGCAACAATTGCTAATTTTATCGAGTTTGTAATTAATAAATGAGAGGCACAAGGACTGTGTTCCCCATTACTTCATAACTCCATAGGTTCTTCGTACTAGTGATCTCTCCTAGTTCTTGGCAAATGGAATTGATAGGTTATGTTCACCTAAATGACTTTACACCCCTGTTAGATGACTATCCTCAAGCACGTTGTCTCATCTCCTGAGTTTTGCAATACTACCCCTATCTTGGATCCCAGATTATTGGCTCAAACTATTACTTGAAGGTTGATAGCTCTAAGTCTCTGTTATTTATTCCCTTTTCCCATCCATTACACCTTCTTTTATTGCAAGTAAAGATAAGGCAAGTTCTATCGTAGGAACCCGTTAGAAAGCAATCAAAGCAAAGAGAACAACAATACATGAACAAACACCCTTTGAGAATCACTTCGTACTTCGAACCTTACTTAGTTAAGCCATCATGGTTCCCACTACCCTAGTTATGGTGTTTAGCTAATTATGATCATAAGAACACAATAATAATTCTAGAAAGACAATATAATTATGCACTTACGAAGAATAAGATGAAAACCACGAATCTCAATTATGAATCAAAACCCTCAAAATCAATGTTTACAACTCTTAAGAACAAGCATATGCCTTAAAAGTAGTAATAGAATGTAAACTAAAACATATGACCTAATAGAAGTATATAAAGACATAAAAGAATCATGTCCTAAATAAAATAGGATAGTAAGGTCGGTAATGGCGAAAACTCTGGTGATGAGTCATTGGGTTTGCCTTCAACTCGTCATGTATCGATAGGTGTCTATTGCCTTATCTTCGGATAGTGTTGGTGATGACTCGTATGGTCACCCAAAGACTCATTGGGTGACCCGTTGCCGTTGGGTCAATTTTTACAACTTTCAGTTCATTTGTCGCATCTGCTCAGGATAAGTCTATACGACTACTTGTAGCCACTGGTGATGGCTCGTGGGCTGCAGTCATTGCCACTGGCATAAATTTCACTTCTTCAGGACTTTTTAACAATCCACTCAGGATGGGTCATGCTACGACCATGATCCGTTACTTCTCTCGATGATTCATTGCCAGCAACTGTAACCAAATTCCCACTTTTAAATCTTCAAGATCCTCATATTGTTAATGCGATGACTTGGGCTATGACTCGTAGAGTAACCTAACGAGTAGTAGCTAAGCCTCAGATGCCAACACTTGGTGAAATTTTCATTATTTTTCCTTTGATCACTTCCGAACCCTGTTTTCCTTCAAAACTAACACAAACACATCATATCCACATAAATAAGACTTTGACTTAGCATATTTTCCTCGTTTTATCCATCAAAAATTCCGTGAAACCACGACACATCAATACCCTCAACATAGAATGTTTGCATGTTCTCAGGCAAACAAAACAACACAACAACTACGATACTTAACTAAGAGAAACATAAGGGACCTACAATAGTCAATGCAATTCTTTTTTACACAAAATTTTCAACCCCCTCCTATACAAGAATTTAAACCCATTGTGTGTACAAATACAGCCCATTTCAATGACACAAAGTGATCAAGTTATGGCATTAGATTACAAACAAACAACCTACCATATATTCAAATGACACTATCGAACAAATAACAATTAACAATGCTATCCGTGTGCCCCCACAACAAATAAGTCTCGTACACTCACAGTCATCAGATGTAATTATCACCAAGGACTAAATCAAAACACTCACGCTCACAACGAAGTTCTAACAATGTACATGAAAGCTTAGTTTTTAGACGGTCGGACTAGGATCACTATACATGAAAGATTAGTTTTTAGACGGTCGGACTAGGATCACTATAGGACTTTAATCATCTTGTAATGTAGGCATGGGGAAGAGTATAGTAGATATGGATATAGTGACTCACCCTCTTTGACACCACACTATTTTTGGCTCCACTTTTCAAACTCACTTGTTTTCTTCTCCCTTTTTATCCTTTGCTTTTCTACAGTTTTTGAGTGGGGTTTTCTTTTTACACTTTCTATTTTTTTCTTGCAAAGTTTATTCAACATTTTTTTTCTTCTTTTTCTTACCACACCCAAATCTATTTTCTTTTCTTTTACTAACTTCTTCTTCATACCCATATCAAACGACGCACCCTATGATAGCCACCCTCAACTTAGGCGATTTGCCAGAGTTGAGAAGCATAATGTCCAAGGAGGGACTAAGGCAAAAACATGTTCATTGTAATTCAAAATGGGAAGGTGAATAGGCTAATAAAAGAAATCGGTCAATTAAGGCTCAAATTCAGGATCAAGGGATACTAATTTCATTTGTCGGGCATTTAGGCTACAAGTGGACTTATTCAAGAACGTGCTATGATCCTTACCTAACCAACTATCCTACAACCTAGTCAAGATTAACAAGGAAAATTCTGAATCATACACAAAAAGTGAAATAGGTATGCAATCTCACCCATACATAGCACAAGGTTACATTATCAACTAATACCTATCCAATTCCTACATTGCTAGGCGATGGTTATGTTTTCTACAATACTAATGCGATAACAAGATCCAACAAAGGTCACAATTTATCATAAACATAACACACAGTCGAAAATAAATTTTTAGAAGGGGTATTCTTTGAACCACAAATGAAACATCAAAAACTTAACTGCAATAAGGTTCCACATTTTTTCTCCTAATTAAACATAACAAAACATATGACAAACAAAAATATAAACCTAAATATGTCAGTTCTACTATGATAGCACACTCGGGAGTAAGGAAAAAAGGCAATAAAAACCCATGAGTGGTGGTACACCTCCACCCCCAACTTTGAGAACATATAGTGTCCTCAGTATATGGATAATCTAAAAGTAAAAACAAGGGGTAAGGACATACCTGTGGCACTCTAGGTGCCGAATCTGGTCGCATAATCTGTTGGGGTCTCAGAACTAACCCAGTCTCATATCTCTTAGCATCGACTGTGACTGAGACACTCAACTCAACATTTGCACCAGTTGTGGCTGGTACACTCAAAGGGAAAGAATTAGTGGGGGAGACTGTTGTACCCCCACTACCAACAGTAGCAATATCAGCATCGCTTGGGGTATCACAAACTCTGGAGATCCCAACTCCATGCCCTCTCTCGTGTATGTCGAAGAAGTGATGTTGGGAGGCTTGTTTGCTCTTCGCCATTACTTTTTTCAATTCGTCCTTATCACTTCTTCTCTTCCTTTGTTTTCTCTCCAGCTCAACAACGTCCTCAGTACTTTTTTCTTTTCCTTAGTGCTCTATATGTTGATCACCTCGACCTCCTCAATATCCTCAATAATAGGCTTGGTGGGAGTCAAAAATGCTAGATATGACATGAATACCATATCCTCAACTGTCTCACGTAGAGCAGCCAACTCTACTCTAATCCCATTTAAGTCAGGGGACTTTACACCCTCAACTTTATCCATGATCCTCCTCTCAAACGTATCAAAGTGGGTCTACATCCTACGTATCTCTGCCTAGATCTCCTTCTTCACCCAAGGTTGAATACCTTTTTCAATATTGTCCACTTTCGCTCAACTATGGTCAACCTTTTTAGCATGGTGTTTAGAAACACCTATGGAAATAGAGTATACCCACCGACAGGTGGCCATGGTATGGTTGAGCCTAGAGTAGTGGTGGGTGAAATAGGGACTGAGGCTAGTCAGGAGGCAGAAGAAGTAGTAGCATCAAGAGTGGCCTGAGGCTCGGGCCTTGGAGTATAAGTTTGAGACTCAACCTATATTGTCCCAATCTTAGTGAAGCCAGGGGTATCAATATCCATCTACAGACCTAATTAAAAAGCATTATGCCCCGCTAAAAACACTATGCCCTGCTACAACCTTTGCCCTAGAAACCTAGTTCATAAAATCTCTAATCAGACCCAAGTCTGTAGTGCAACGAACCATCACAAACTGATCAATATTTGGTAGAATGGGAACCCCATCTTCCAGAAAAATATGTCTGACTAGGCATGGGAATGAAATGCTCATCTCTGGCTGAACAGCTCTATCCTAGATTTCCCAAGGAATCAACCTTGCAATTTTTATGTCATACCCTTCCATGATGCCCTCTACCAAAATAGCTCAATTAGGGATCAAAATGTTATCTCCAAATATGGGCCCCAAACTATGGAAAACCTGTGTCCATCATGACTTGGCAATGAACCTCAACTGCACTTTCTTAATTTGTGATAATCTATTGGCTTTCTAATCAATGTCCTCTTTATCGGCAGCAATGATGTTGGCCATCCATTGAAAGTGCCAACTTGTCATTGCTACTAATCTTCTTTGATTTCACTTTTCTCATCTCATCAATCCTATTATCAATCTCTGAAGTATTGGTAGGGGGCACAAATTCTGCATCATGTAGGAACCTGGAAATAGTTTTTGCAGAGGTGTTAACCTCAATACCCCAAATCAAAATTGATTGTAGAGGATAATAAACTTTTCATAACAAACCCCGTGGAGTCAACACCTTTATTTTGGCCTGATAGGTTGCACAAAATTCTCGAACAAGCATCAAACTGTAGCTACTTGGCTCCCCAGTTATTCATTCAAATTTATACTTCTGGAACAATCTCTCAAACTTGGGCATCTAATACATACCCTTGGTAAGCAACCTTGGCTCCATATAGAAACCTCTCTTCGGTCGACCTGTACTTGGGACAATAGCACTATCCCTGTCATATATATCCCATATGTCTCAAATACCCCATCTCTTGACTTTTGGGGCTATGGAAACATAAAGTGTTAGCTGACCCTATGGTTGAACCTGTAGAGGAGGTTGAGTCCATTGTGGGGGGACTCTCTGCATAGTCCTCATCATCAGCAACACTATTTGATAGATTTGTGTCAAAACCCGAACCATCTTGATCTTTGGATTGACTTCTTAATACAACCCCATCTCCATTCCCAAAGTCACTTTCTTCACCTTATTCCTCAGACTCAGATTCTCCTCCCTTTTCAGACTGGAAATGAGTAAGTGTGTATGGTGGAGACACCCTAGAATTCTTTATTAGGAACCTTGATCTACTAGTCTAAGGCAAGCTCTCCCATGGCTCACCTGGAGTAGTTATTGGATACTCCTCCACTGAGCCACTTGACTCCTCATCGTGGGCCCATCTTTCAGTTGCAACATTGATCGTGCTTGTTTCTTGGGAGTAGGATTGACCAATTTCTTGGTTCCTTTACAGTGTCAGTTTTAGGTGCCATGGTACCTATTCAATATACATGATAGTATTCAAAAAGATCGAGCAAATAAATCATAAGTGTTTAAACACAGTTAGTCCCTATGGGTCAGACAATGAGTCATTGCCTTTAGATGCAACCCATAGTGTGACTCGTAGGGTCAAGGCTTATTTAAGGATTCATCACTGTTAATACAATGATTGTACCCTATGAGTCATTGGGACTCCCTACGTGTAACACCCTGTATATTTTCGAACCTATGAGACTACCTTAACATTTATGGAATTATTTAAACTTGAGATGGTTGGTGTATCACACATTAATTTTAGTGGGCTGAATTAGTCTTGTGCTAATGGGCTCAAAAGAGGCCCAAATATTAAGCAAAAGACATGGCCCAAATGAAAAAATGACCCATTCTACCTTTGACCAAGTAAACCCTCAATTATTGACCCAAGTTTGGCTAAGGCTGACCATTAAGGGACTATAAAAGGCAACAAAAATCAGATTTTATTCATTAAGACACACATGCAATTTCTAGATTTTTCCACAACATTCTCTCTTCTCACAAACCCTAAGCAACTATTCCCTTTGGACAAGATCAAATCTTTTGCAAGCTTTGGTAACTGTTTATTCTTATGGATTAATATATTATATGCATGAGAGGGGGTATAAATCATGTTGTTTATGTTGACAAAGTGTTGAGCAATCCACTATGTGTGAAACAGTCTGCTTTTGCTTAATCGATAAAGGGTTTTGCCTTATAAACTTGAAAGTGGACTTGTGGTCTTGAACGAAGTGAACTTGATGGATTAAATTTCAACATTTAAGATGTGTTTATGTCCCTAACTTGCTTCCTCTTTGTATATAACATTTGGAATTATTGTTGTGAAATTGTGCATGGAACCGGTGGTGTATTGAAGGTAAAAATGTAGTTTTGTGATGTTCATGTGCATTGTGAGACCATGTTTGTTTTTTGGCATACAAGTTAACATAAAATATGAAAACAGAAGCTTAATTATGGCCATGGACCATTTATTACAAAAAAAGACCCAAAAGAGACACATTTTGGCCGAACCGGGCATCCGTCTTCGCGGATGGGGTACCTGTGGGCGCAGATACCAACACAGATGGCCCTGGACAAGGTCATATGGGCACCTGCAGGTTCAAGTGGCTCCACAGGCCATTCCAGAATTTTGTTTTGTTTGTTTTTGCTTCTCTTTGACCCCCCAAGACCCCTATACCCTTTTTGGATGCAATCATCAACTTATGGTACCCTTTGAATGGCTCTAAGGGGTAGTCCAGAGGCATTTTGAATCGTATCAATTATGAATTGTTGTTTTATATGTTATGGTGAAAGGTATTGAGATGACTTGATGGAGTAAATGTGATGTGGTGTTAATGAGGAAGTGTAAAGTATAAACTTGGTATGAAATTACATTAGTTTGTGATACCTTAGTTGATGTGTGGCATGTTTTGGTGTTGTTGGTATGTTGATGTAGTAAATGGTATTGTAAGAGGGTGAAATGATGTTATATGGCAGTCATGTAGCTCATCGTCGTCTTATGCACTTGTAATGTAGCTAGTTGTTAACGTGAGCTCCATTATGTACTTGTGTTGAAGAGTAACACGTAAGGAAGGAGCTGGATTATTGTATTCACATATAGTATTGTGTATTCATATTGGGAAGATAAGGTATGTAAGGTTACTCTTTCCGTATCCTTGGCAGCACCTATTGTTCTCATTGTTACCTACTTGTTTTCATTTCAAAATGTTCCAAAGTATCTCATTTCAGGTTTGGCATATATTGTTATTCACATGTCTCTTATTCATTGATTAATATTCCAAAGCTCCAATAATGTTATAACCACCAATGTATCAATCTTACAAAAGTAAAGGAATGAAGTAATGCATAGTTATTTACTGTTTGAGTAGGGGTGGAAAGCTCAAAAAGGCACATAAGCCTAGCTAGAGACGATCCCAAATGATTATTGGATTTGCGGGTGGAAGCTCAAAGGTGCACATAAGCCTAGCTAGAGCCGATCCCAATGATATGTTATGTTATTTCCCAGTGATCAGTTTGGGGCCCGGGCATTATATGAATGAATGATGAATGAATGAATGAACGTAAAAGCAAAGCAAGTAATGAATGTAATATACATGGTTCCACACATACAGAATGGTGGTTTATCCATATTGATTATTCATTTGTATTTGATTCCATTTGGAGTTCTTGTATTTCAAACAGATATTTATGGTCTTATATACTCAGTACATTCATTCGTACAGACGTCCCTTGGGAGACTTACCTTACTTGCTGCAGGCGCAGGTGTTAGTAGACCTCCACAGTAGGATACGGGTCATCTGCAGACTATTGGTGTGCTCCAGGTTGATTTGGGGCTTTTCGAATCACATGTGTACATATGTTTCAGTACTATGTAAATGTTGTATAAAGTGGGGACTTGTCCCGACTTTAGGCTTGGGTCTATATTTTTTAGAGGCTTTGTAGACGTTGTGGGATAAATGAAGGGTTGTAAGGAATGTATGCTTTTGATGTGATGGCCCTAACGGCCAAGTTTCATATCTATTGAATGTTTCTCCATGACTTCCGCCATTGGTATCTTGTATTTATATATGATAGAGTGTTGTTCATTTAGTGACATGCATATGAGTGTACAAAAATAAAGGTTGGTTCTCTCGGGCCTTAATGGCTTCGGGTGCCAGTCTGCCCTGTTGGAATTTAAGGCGTGACACTACGACTCTTTGGGTGAGTCATTGGGTCCAACTCCTACAAAGAGTAAAAGTACAAGATATCAAGACGAGTTTTCCATACAAGTCGTTGGGTCTCCCTATGACTTGTTGGGTGACCTATATTGAGATTTTGTATTTAGTTTCAGAGACTTTACCTTTTTAAACCAAAGTGCCAGTGATGATATTCACGTGATAACTCATTGCCTTAAGGTACGAGTCATTGCGAGAATCGTAGGGACTACAAAGTGGTAGTCTCTAAATGGTCTCATTCTCAATCACAACATTCCCAACTTATTTCATATAGAGACCAAATTTACGATCATTGGAATGGTTGAGAAAACCAATTCCTCATATATACATATTAACCAACACACCTGGGTTACTTAGACTTTAAGCTGGATCAAAATTTACACAAAATATAGCACATAATCATCCAACACAGTCATTAACTACTCAATTTCAATCAAAAACAAGTGATCAAATTTAAGTCCTTAACAGATTCAACTATTTCAAGCATTTAAATCTAGGGTTTAGTATACCCACATAGAATTCACTACCAATAACCAAAGTAATTTCAAGGGAAGTTTGTACTTACTTTGATTTGGGTAATGAAGCTTGAAGGTGGGAAGAATTTGGATACAATCACTTGAGTTGTTGTTTTTCCATGCAAATGAGTAGTAATAGCCCGATTTTATGTCTAATGAGATGATTAGTGCTTGATTTAAGAAGAAATATTAGGGTAGAGGGATGGTTATGGTAGTGGAAAGACGGTTATAGGAAGATGGAGGGAGTTACGCCTTTTGATTTTGAAAAGGGAATTAGATCGGGTAAGAGAATAGGTTTTAAACTGTGTAGTTGGGTCGGGTTGGGTAACACCAATTTAAAATTAGGATTGAAGTTGAGAAAGGAGACAACTGGCCCTACAACTCATTGCCATAGGCTACGAGTCGTTCCCTCCATCCGTAGCGACTAGGTTAGGTGACTTACCCGGGTTGGTCTCTCCAGTCCCTATGACTCAAGGTTATGAGTCGTTCTGAGATGCTATGAATCATTCTGAGAGTCGTAGGGTGGAGATCCTACGAACTTTCACTTTGATCTTTCCAGTCCCTATAACTTAAGACGATGAGTCATTGCGAGATGCTATGACTCATTCTGAGAGTCATAGGTTGGAGATTTTGTATACTTGCACTTTTTCACTTTCCACTTCCGGCGGCCACGACTCACCCTACGACTCTTCGGATGACCCTACGAGTTGTTGGGATGGTCGTTGGGCCTGGGCACCAAAAATTTCTGGGTTTTTTTTTGAGTCTGCAATGACCTACACACTTTAACACACATTACCCTATATCACACATTTACAAATAAAGGAAAACAAGAAAAAAATCCTTGGGTTTCCTCCCAAGCAGAGCTTGATTTAACGTCGCCGCACGATGCGACTAATTTGGCTACTCAAACTTCACCAAACTAACCCATTGGTCGCCTCCCATAAAATGCCTGATTTAACGTCATGGTACGACTAGTGTGTTCTTGATCACTCAGACTTTACCAAGAACCATCTTGCATATCAACTTGACCTCATCAACATCACCAAGGTAATGCTTTACCCTTTGGCCATCCACTTTAAATTTCAGGCCTCATTATTTTCAAGCTCAATAGCACTATAAGGAAACACTGTCACCATTTGATAGGGCCCACTTTATCTTGACCTCAACTTTCCAGGAAACAACTTCAGCTTGGAATCAAACAACAGAACCATATTGCCAGTACTGAACTCTCTTTTCTCAATATTACGGTCATGGTATAATTTCATCTTTTCTTTGTACAAAGCTAAACTCCCGTATGCTTTAAGACAAAATTCATCCATCTCATTGAACTGCTCAAGTCTCAGCTTTGCTGCATCACTCCATGCCAGATTTAACTTTTTGAGTGCCCACAATGCCTTATGCTAAAGCGTAATAGGGAAGTGGGATGCCTTATCGTAAACAAGCTGATAAGGAGAAACACCAATAGGAGCTTAAATGCTGTCTGGTGAGCCTATAATGCATCATCCAACTTTCTAGCCCAGTCTATTCTATTGGCATTCATAGTCTTTGCCAAAATGGACTTGATCTCCCAATTGGAGACCTCAACTTGCCCGATGATTGAGGATGATAAGACATTGCCACCTTATATTTCACACCATATTTTTCAATAAAAGTCTTAAATAGAATATTGCAAAAGTGGTAACCCCCATCGCTGATGATGGCTCTTGGCGTACCAAACCTAGAAAATATGTTCTTCCTCAGAAAAGTTGTCACACTTTTCCTTTCATTCCTTGGAAGCACAGCCGCTTCCACCCACTTTGAAACATAATCTACTTTTACCAAGATGTACTTCATACCATATGAGCTCACAAATGGGCCCATGAAATCTATACCCCACAAGTCAAATAGCTCAATCTCCAGAATCAAGGTCAATGGTAGCTCATGCTTTCATGAGATGTTCCCTTGTCTTTGGCATTGATCACAAGATCTTGCATAGTCATGATCATCTTGATGAATAGTTGGCCAATAGTATCCACATTGAAAAATATTGTGAGCTATCCATACACCACTATGATGACTCCCAACTAGGGATCAGTGACATGCCTCTAAAATACTCATCATCTCAATCTCCGGAACACATCTACGAATCACTCTATCAGCACACATTCGGAACAAGTTTGGATCATCCCAAAAAGAATTTCGTACACCATGAATAAACTATTTTCGCTGCTGAAATGATAACTCCTCGAGCACCACATAACTTACCAAATAATTGGCAAAATCCATGAACCATGAAATCAAATCTTGGGATGCAGCCAATACTTGTTCGTCTGGGAAAGTATCTTCAATCTCAATATCATCCATCAATTTCAGCATTGCATCTTCTTCATGTCGTGACAAGTGGTCAGCTACTTGATTTTTGGTCCCCTTTCGATCCTTGACCTCAAAGTTAAATTTCTGTAACAGAAGTACCCAACGAATCAATCTTGGCTTTACATCCTTTTTCGCCACAAGATACCTAAGAGTTGTGTGGTCTGTATGCACAATCACTTTAGTTCTAAGCAAATAAGATTGGAATTTCTCAAATGCAAAAAGCACAGGAAGCAACTTTTGTTCCGTCACAGTGTAATTTTTCTCAGCTGGATTAAGAGCTTTGCTAGCAGAATAGATAGGATGAAGAATCTTCTCACGCTTTTAGCCTAGGACTTCTCCTAGTTCCACACCACTAGCATCACGCATAACCTCAAAAGGCATGTACCAATCAGGTGAAAAAATGATGGGGGTCGAAGTCAATTTCTCCTTCAGACACTCAAATGCCTTTAGACATGCCTCATCAGATACGAACTTCACCTTCTTCTCCAACAACTTACACAAAGGCTGTGTAATTTTATAAAAATCCTTGATGAACCTACGATAAAACCTAGCATGCCTCAAAAAGCTTCAAATGCCTTTCACAAAAATTGGTGGAGGCAATTTTTCAAGGGAAAAGGGTCAAATTTACCCCTCTACTTTGGAAAATTGGCTAAATATACTCTTTGTCATACTTTGGGGCCAAATTTACCCTCGTTGTCATACTTTGGAGCCAAATTTACCCTAGTTGTTAAGAAACTTTTCACTTGTACCCTTTCTTTAACTGGAAAGCCCAAATCAATATTAAATGCCCCATTTTTTAAAAACAAAACACACCCTAATCTAACCCGTTCCACCCAACCCTACCCACAAAAACCACACAAACAAATATACCCCTCTTCAATTCTGTTGGTCAAATTTTCCTAATGAAATTAGGCCACTGGATATTTATCAGTGCATAGCTCATGAAAAACAAATTTGTATCAGTGTAGACTCAAAAAAATATATCCCTCCCTCAGTCCATGGATGTGTATCAGTGCCGAGCTTATGAAAAATGGCACATAGCACTGATAAATATCCAGTAGCCTAATCTCAATGGGAAAAATTGACCAACAAAATTGAGAAGGGTATATTTATTTGTCTTTTTTGTGGGTCAGATCAAGTGTGACTGGTTAGATTAGGGCGTGTTTTATTTTTAAAAATAGGGAATTTAACGTTGATTTGGGGTTTTCTAGTTAAAAGAAGGGTACAGGTGAAAAGTTTCTTAACAGCAAGGGTAAATTTGACCCCAAAGTATGATAGAGAGGGTAAATTTGGCTCTAAAGTATAACGAAGGGTATATTTAGCCAATTTTCCAAAGTAGAGGAGTAAATTTGACCTTTTTCCCATTTTTTGATCACCTCAATCGTTACCTTCTCAATCTCCATCCCTTTTTTTGAAATCTTATAACCGAGCACTATCCCTTTTTTGACCATAAAGTGACACTTCTCCTAATTTAGTACCAAGCTGCAATCTTTGCACCTTCTTTGAACATTAGCTAGATGAGCAAGATAATTTTCAAAAGAATCACCAACAATCAAAAAATCATCCACGAACACCTCAATAGTGTCCTCCACCATGTCTTAGAAGATACAAATCATGCAATGCTGAAAAGTTGCTGGCACATTACATAGTCCGAAAGGTAGTCTTTTGAAAGCAAATGTCACATATGGACAAGTGAAAGTGGTTTTCTCTTACTCTTTGGAGAAATCAAAATCTGATTATATCTCGAATAACTGTCAAGAAAATAACATAATTCTCTACTAGCAAGACGGTCTAACATATGATTCATAAAAGGCATCGAAAAGTGATCCTTTTCAGTCCATGCATTCAACTTCTTATAATTCATGCATATTCACCAACCAGTGACCGATCTTATCGGAGTAAGTTTATTTTTCTCATTTGGAACCACAGTGATTCCACCCTTTTTTTGGCAACATTGAACCGAGCTCACCCATTTGCCGTCGGCTATAGGGTAAACTACATCAGCATCCAACCACTTGATGATCTCCTTTTCACTACCTCTTGTATAGGTGAGTTTAACCTCTACTGATGCTCAATACTAGGGATACAATATAGCTTGAGTTGGATTTTCTGAGTGTAAATTCTAGGTAAAATACCAATAATGTCAGCAATGGTCCATCCAATAGCCCTCTTGAACCTCTGTAAAACTGATATTAGAGCCTCAACTTGCCATTCAACCAAATTTGTTGATATAACCAACAAAGTGTTGTTGGATCCCAAGAAGATATTGCAAAGGTGGGATGGAAGAGCTTTGAGCTCTAAGACAGGAGGCTCTTCAATCGAAGGCTTGGCCAGTGGGGTTGCCCTATTCTTCAAATTTAAATCTAACTTTTTCAGTGCATACATGTTGGAACGCAAACCATCAAGTGCGCTCACCATCTCATTATACTCATCAATATCATCACCCTCAAAATTTATGATCACTGTCGTTAGTACTTCTATGCCAAGTCTCTCCTTAACCTGAACTATCAAGGCATCCTCATCGACCGTATTAATAACTAAAATCACACACATGTCTTTTGGTTGCATCATGGATTGACAAACATTGAATGTTGATTCTTTATTATTCAACCAAAACTCTAAACAGCCAGTTTCCATCTCAACCAATCCCTTCCTAGTCGCAAGGAATTATCTCTCCAAGATAATAAAAATCTCAAAATCTACTTCACAATCAAGGATGACTTAGCCAAAAAAATGAAGGACTCAACTCTCACTAATACATCATATAAAACACCTATAGGCTTCTTTACGGTGTGATCCGCCATAAAAAGCCTCATCAAAGTTGGTTTGGGTGACCCTTACCCCAACTGTCTGAATACTGCTAGCGGCATCAAATTAATACTAGCATCCAAGTCACACAAAGCTTTTGCAAAGTTGAAAGCCCCAATAGAACATGGAATCGTGAAAGGTCCAAGATCTTCTTTTTTTATCCATAAGAGACTGGGAAGCTATTGCATTATAATGGTGCAAATTGTCAACAGGATCAAAACTCACGGTATTTATTTTAGTCACTAGATCCTTCATGAACTTCGCATAACATGGCATTTTATCAAGTGCCTCAACTAAAGGGATGTTTACGGACAGTTGCTTCAACATTGAGATAAACTTGTGATATTTCCCTTATTCGGCCCTCTTCTTCAATCTTTGAGGAAAAGGTAGAGGAGGTCATGGAATGGGAGTTACCACCTGTGTGACCTCCTATCCTTCCTCTTTTTAGCCTTAACCTTCTTTTCAACAATAAGAGGTGGTTGTTTAGACACTTTCTCATTATCAACTTGATTTTCTAATTTAGTTACTTTCTCATCATCGATCATCACAGGCTCAACATCATTTTCAACAACTACAGCCATTGGTGGATCAATAGTCATGTCACCACTCCTCGTGGATATAGCTAAGCAATGACTGTCTTTCTTTAGATTTTAGACAGTGTTACTTGGAAGTCTACCTTTTTGACATTGATTTTTTATGGTAGAAATTTGACCAAATTATAGATCAAGATGCTTGATGGCGGTAGTATATGACTCGACTTTCTAACTAATTCCCAAAATATCTGTGTGAATCTCTTTAAGACAATCATCAGTATTTTCTACCCCTTTCAATAATTTAGCCAGCATATCTTCCATTCTAGAGTTACTCTAATCAGCATCACGGCCAGCAGAATGTAAAGGTCACTTCTGTCATTCTTGTAATTTTCCTTTCTCTTCCAATCACCATCTCTCTCTCTACTCCTATCTCTTTACCCATACCGATTATAGTAGTTATCCTTATAATAGTTTCGACCTTGATTTTCTTAATCAGAGTGCCAATTGTCTTAATTAGACCCTTGTCCTTTGGCTCGAAAACCTACCACCAGATCATTTAGATATTTAGCCTCCTCCTTAGAATTAGAGTCGTCATGTCTAGGTGTTTTACCTTTCGATCCAACTGCATTCACCTTTTCTGCTCCCACTGCTGCAAACTATTTTATGAACAAGCTAAATTCAGTCCTCAATTATGCTATCTCTTGAGCAACAAAATCGTCAATTATTCATTGTTCTGCAGATGCTCCTATCATATAATCTGAATCTCTCGTGTGCCATCCCTGGTTGGTTTAAATGATTCTATCTAGAATTGCTGAAGCCTGCTCCCAAAGTAGACTCATAAATGCTCCTCCCATTACAGTGTCTAATATGGCCTTGTTATTCGCATTCAAAATTCTGTAGAATATCTCAAACAAACTATGATTAGGGACCCTATGATTTGGGAATTATTACAGCTTCTTCTTAAACGTCAATCATATCTTGTATAACACCTCCAAATATAGTTGTCTGAAGTTATAAATCTCATTTTTCAACTGCAACATTTTGGAAGGTGGGAAAAACTGCTCCAAAAATTGTGTCTTCAACTCCTTCCAAGTAGTTATTGATCCTCTTGGCAACTCAGTAAATCATATAGTGGATTTTTTAGTCAGAGAGAAGGGAAACAACCATAGTCTAATAGCATCTTGACTCACGCCAGGCAAGTTGTAGAAATTTCAAATCCCTACAAAGTTCATCAGATATAAATTCGTATCAGCAGTAGCAAGGCCTATGAATACTCTCTTCATGTTTAGCAGTTTTATCATAACACTGGTGATGTCGAACTTAGTTCTCGGTGGAAGTGGGGGTGGAACAATAGTACCTATTTCACTCGCCTCTAGAAATTATAGATCATCATCTATATTATCAAACTAAGTAACATAGTGTTGTGGATGTTGATGCCCCCTATTCCTTCTCTGCCTTGTATGTTCCTCAGCTGCAGCCAGAAGGTCTGTTTCTTCTTGTCTAGACTTCTCTCTAAGTGATACTTTCTTGGAAACTTCTTGTCTTACTTATTCTTCACCGAGTATACGGGCAGTGGTTTCTTACGGAGTCTCCTGATTATGCACTCGTTGGCTTAGAACTCCTTCATCATGAACTTTTTCATTAACCATTTTTCTTCTAGCTCTCAAAATCCTTTCAATTTTAGGATCAAGTGGAATTAGGGAATCACCTTGACTCTGAGTGTTGGGCATGCACAGGTGTGTGCCATAAAAACAACAGAAAAATTAAAATCAGGAAACAAAGACCAATAGTTAGACAAACACAATCATCAATTCCATAACCGTATTCCTAGGCAGCGGAGCCAAAAATTTGACGTCACGTAAATTACACCTCCAAAAGAAGTATAAAGAGGTTGTTCTACCAAATATAGAAAATAACTAGATTAGGATCAATCCCACGAGGAATAGGTTGAAATTTTAATCAAAGTGTTTATCTAAACAATTAGTAAGTAATTTCTAGTAGATGTTTTTTTTGGAATTATGATTTCAACAAGTAACAATTGTTAATTTCATTGAATTTGTAGTCAATATATGAGAGGCACTAGGATTGTGTTCCCCATAATTTCATAACTCTTTAAGTTCTTCATATTAGTGATCTCTCCCAGTGCTTGGCATGCAAAATCAATAGTTTGTGTTCATCTAAATGGCTTTATTCCCCTATAATATGACTATCCTCAAGCACATTTTCTCGTCACCTGAGTTTTGAAATACTAACCCCTATCTTGGATCCAAAATTAGCTTTCCTGGATTATTGGTTCAAGCTATTAATTAAAGGTTGATAGCTCCAAGTCTCTGTTATTTATTCCCTTTTCCCATCTGTTGGCCCTTCTTTCGTTGCGAGTAAAGATAAGGCGAGTTCTAATATAAGTCTCTGTTAGAAAGCAATCAAAATGAAGAGAACAACAACACTCACACAAACACCCTTTGAGAATAACTTTATACTTTGAACCCTACTTCGTTAATCCATCATGGTTCCCACAATCCTCGTTGTGGTATTTATCTACTTATGATCATGAGAACACAACAAAAATTTTGGAAAGAAAACATAATTATGCACTTAAAAAGAATAAGATGAAAACCATGAATCTTAATTATGAATCAAAACCCTCAAAATCAATGTTTACAACTCTCAAGAACAAGTATATGCCATAAAAGTAGTAATAGAATGTAAACTAAAACATAAGACCTAATTGGAGTATATATAGACATAAAAGAATCTTGTCCTTAACAAATAGCATAGCAAGGTCGGCAGTGGCTGTGACTCTAGTGGCGAGTCATAGGGTCTGCCTCCGACTCATATGTGTCAATAGGCATCCGTTGCCTTATCTTCAAGTAGTGTTGGTGATGACTCGTATGGTCACCCAAAAACTCATTAGGTGACACGTTGCCACTGGATCGATTTTTTCAACTTTTAGATCTTTGGTCACATCTGCTCAGGACTAGTCAATATGATGACTCATAGCCACTGGTTATGGCTCATAGGCTGCAGTCGTTGCCACTGGCATAAATTCACTTCTTCAGGACTTTTGAACAATCAACTCAGGACGGGTCATGTTACGGCCCGTCGCTTATCCTGATGATTCATTGCCAGCAACCGTAGCCAACTTTCCACTTTTAAATCTTCAAGACCCTCTTACTGTTAATGCAACGACTTTGGCTACAACTCATAGTGTAACCCAATGAGTCATAGCTAAGTATCTAATGCCAACACTTGGTGAAATTTTCATTTTTTTTCCTTTGCTCACTTCTGAACCCTGTTTTCCTGCAAAACTAACACCAACACATCATATCCACATAAACAAGCCTTTGACTTAGCATATTTTCCTTGTTTTAAGCATTAAAAGTGTCATGAAACCATGACACATCAATAATCCTTCACTCTATGGTTAATTTTTTCCACTTTAGACATAAGCACATCAAAATTATTTTGCCTCTATGCTTTAGCCATAGAATAAAATAGGTCACTCAGTCTTCCTTACTCTTCTTCTAGTTTGTGCACAAATTATTCTAGAGATGCCACATACATGCATAATATGGTGTAGTGGGATACACTATACTTACACTCTTGATTATGCTCTCATTGTGATTCGATAAGACGCACATGCTCTCACACTCACCGAAAGCACATTTAAAATGTTGAAAAGACCATGTCCAATAAGAATCATCTTTCGAATCTACTACCCCATATGCAAGTGATAATATATGTCCTGATAAATAAAAAGAAACAACCACTAGTTTTGCTGTATATGAAAATTTAAATACATATCAAAAGATATATTAAAAAAATCTACTACCCCACTTGCACATTTACCTTTAAAATACAAGTATATCTGAATATAATAACTTAGCTACATATCAAAAGAATAATTAATATAACATATACCTGCTCCATCCGGCGTGCTAGCCAATACTAATGTCCACTTATATGCTCCACCTAAGTGAGTCCCATCTACTACGACAACTGGTGTACAATACTCAAGCACTCTCATTAATGGATACAATGTTATGAATAGATACAAAAACTCATTTTCTTGTGACTTATGTATCTTTATGTATGAATTAGGATACACAGAATCAACATATATATGTATCTAGCATTTTTCTGTATCTATCAGTCAGGCTACCCCTCAATATCTCTATAGCATGCTCTTTAGCATGCCATGTGTTCATGTAGTTTATGTCCTCACCTAGTTCATATTTGAAACCATCAATAATGTCATTTGGTGTGATTATTCCTCTGTTGTTCTCCAATTTTGGAGTAGTTATTCCACCTACAAAAGCAATTGTGGCCTGAAATTGATTGAACACCCTATCCTTCATTGAACAGGTATTTGATGTCGCCCAAATTACACCTTGTAATGAAGTATAATGTGGTTGTTGTATCAAATATAGAACCCAACTAGGTTGGGGTCAATCCCACAGGGAATAGGTCAAAGTTATGTAGAATGCTAGTCTGAGTAACTGGTAAGTAAGTAAAATTGGGGGGGGGGGGGGAGGGGGTTTGTAAGTAAGTAATAACGATAACGATTTTTGATTATAAAGGGTTTGTAGACAATATGAGAAATACACTAGGACTGTGATCCCCAATGATTCCTTAACTCCACCAAATACTTGTACTGACAGAACTGTCCCGCAAAGTTCCATGCAAAATCTGACAAGATATGTTCAACTAAACGTCTCTCGACCTTGGTTATACGAATTTCACTCTTCTCCTCTCAGTCTTCTAGTGTCGCACTACTAACCCTTGTCCTGGATCTCAGATAACTATTCTTTCTAAGGCTCAAGTTATTAGATGAAGGTTGATAGCTTCAAATCTCTGTTGTTATTTCCTTTTCCCAATATCTACCTCTCTCTCGAGCAAGTCTACAATACAGGCGAGTTTTTAACGTTTACAACCGTTAGAAGATCAATCACAATGAAGGAAATAACAATACATGCATTCACAGCGATTCAGAATTGCTTTGCACTTAACCCATTTCGTTAATTCCTCATGGTTCACACAACCCTAGTTGATGAGTTTAGCTACTCATGTTCGCAAAAGCACAATAAGAATTTGAGGGTGAAGACACAATTGTAAACTCACAATAATGAAGAAACTCTGAAATCTCAACTATGAATAAAACCCTAAAATCGGGGATCCAAGATTACAAAATCAATAATGTGTTTCTGAACTCAAAAATAACGGAAATCTAACTCAAAATAATGTAATGGAATCCTCCTAAACATACGACAATACAGGGGTATTTATAGATACAAGGTAAATCCTATCCTAAACAAAGTAGGAGGCTAATAGTCGGTAATTCTTCACGGTATCGTGACTTGGTATCGTGGAACCAAGTCACGCCACGTAGGTGAGCTCCGTGGAAATCAGGCACAATTTGACATCTTTAGAAGTTGACTTACGGCATCAAGTCACACCACGTGACTGCCTGTCGTGGGAATCAGGTTTCAATTTCACCCTCTGAAGTTGATCCACGGTACAGGCCCACGTGACGTGGGTTGACCTACGCCACGTAGGTACCTGTCGTGGGTATCATCTGTGACTTCATCTTGACTCTTTCATCTTTTGATACTCCATTTTGGTGCAACATTCTTCCTTTTATCTCTATTTTTCCTTCATAACCTATTTCCCTGTAAAATAGGACAGAAAACACATCATACCTACAAGACATACCCAAGTTATTGCATATTTTCCTTGTTTTAAGCGTCGAAAGTGTCATGTGATCATGAAACATCAACACCCTCAACTTAGAACATTTGCATGTCCTCAGGCGAACAAAACAAAACAAACATGTACGATGCTTAACTAAGAGAAACCTAAGAGACCTACGGCAGTCGACTCATTGCCTTTGACTTCAAAACTTTTTTGACCCCTCCTACATGCAAATCAAAACCACTGTGTGCATACATGCAGCATATTATCATAACATAGAAGGGATCAAGTGATAGCATGATATTATGAACAAACAACTAAGCTTATATACAAATGACATTATCAAAACAAATATCAGCTAATAATACAACCCATGTACTCTCACAGCAAAGAAGTCCCATACACTCACAGTATACTAATGAATCTCAAATTAGGGACTCGTCAAAACACTCTCTCTCACAAAGAAGCTCAAACAGTGTGCATGAAATACCATAGGCTTGCCCTTATTTTCTATGCCTTAGTTTTTCGGAGAGTTGGACTAGGATCACTATAGGACTTTAATCGTCTTGTAATGTAGGCTTGGGGACGGGTATGGTATACATGGATATGGTGACTCAACCCTACTTGACTCGACACTATCTTTGGTTCCACTTTTCAACCATGCTCAATTATTCTCCTTTATTTATTTTCAGATTTTCGGGTGTGATTTTCTTCACTTTCAAAGCACAACTCTCTGTTTTTTGTTTTTTTTTCCTTTTTGCAATTTCTATTCATTTCATTTTTTTTTCTTTTTCTTCACGCCCAAATCTGTTTTCTCTTTTTCTTTTATTAACCCCTTCTTCATACCCAAATCAATCTACGCACCCTTATAATAGCCACCCTCAACTTAGGTTATTTTCCTGAGTTGAGGTACATAATGTCCAAGGAGGGACCAGGGCCAAGATAGGTTCATTTTAAGTCAAAATGGGAAGGTGAATTGGCTAATGAAAGAAATAAGTCAATTACGGCTCAAAATTGGGTTCAAGGGATATTCATTTCATTTGGACGGGCATTTAGTCTACAAGTGGATTTATTCAAAAATGGCCTATGATACTTTCCTAACCACTATACTATAACCTAGCCAAGACTAACTGGGCAAGTTCTGGATCTCACACACAAAGTCAACTAAGTAATGACCTCACACACACATAGCACAGGGTTACATTATCAACTACTACCTATCTGGGTTCATGCAATGTTAGCTACAGTTATTTTGTCTATAATCTTAATGACATAAAAAGATCCAACAGTTGTCACAAACTAACAAGCTACACACACATTTTAAAACAAAATCTTTCGGAGAGGTATCTTTTAAATAATCAAACAGCATAACTTGTTCAAAACTGGACTGCACTAGGGTTCCCCTATTTTTCTCCTAATTCAACAAGAAAACACATAAATACTATAAAATAACAACCTAAAAATATCGGTTCTACTATGATAGCACATTTGGGGGAAAAGAAACACGGCAAAAAAAAAAAACCAAGTGGTGGTATACCCCCACCCCCAACTAAATAATGGTGCATTGCCCCAAGTGCACATCTATCAATATAATACATGTAAGGGAGTGAAGACATACCTGCGGTGCCCTAAAAGCCAAAAGTGGGCCTGCCCATAGCGGGATCATCAGTATACTCTCTGGGCTCTCTGCTAGGTGCATCCGGTGGAGGGGTGCCTGACTAGAGAAAGCACCTCGTGCCCTATGCTCCTGGGCGATCTGACTAGTATGGTAATCCAACCTGGAAGCCTTAACCTCTCTCAGGAGATCAACCTCAAACTCGTCACCACTATCCACCTGTTCCTCCGAACTACGTGGTCGTTTGCCTCTATCAATAAAAGGCTCTTTATCAGCAAACAAATCTACCTCAAAAATTGGCCGCATCGGAGCCTAAAAAGTATAGGTGGAATAATAGGGGCACTGCTCGGTGCCAAATCTCGAACCTCCTTTTGCAATGCCGCTTCCTCCTGTGTCAATGCTGCCATACCAAGATTCTGTACCATACCCAACTAGGTAGCCATCCGTGCCTCAAAGCTATCAATCCGTCCATGCAGCTCTCGCATGAATTTATCCATAGACGTAGACATAAAGGCCTCCACTCTAGCCTCTGCAGCCTCAAATGTGGTACTAACCCATGGCTTAAGCTAGGATACCAACTTAGCCATTTGTGCCTCTGTGTGGGCCTGCCTCTCAAACAACTGCGTCTGCCTATCAACCAGCTATTGCAGGAAGTCCCTCGAAATTGAAACCATACCAGAAGGGAGTGGTGGTACGGTAGTGCCTGGAGCCTCATCATCAATCACTAGTCCCGTGCCCTCAGCAGGTGCATGCAGTATCTCGAGCATACTCACTGGTGCTGGGGTACTCACCGGCTCCTCGCAATCTCCCGGCCCTTCAAAAATGGCTACTCTTGATAACTCGAAAGGTTGAGACCTTCGTGGAACACTGGGGTTAGATCCCCGCTACTGTATTAACCCAATATCTGCTATGCGGGTCACCTCGATATAGTGATTGATGGTAGGTAGCTTAACTACACCCGCTCTATCATACAGGCTCTGAATCAAAAAGGGGAAAGGGATACTGGTATGGTCTCAAAAGGCACGCTCATGGCTCTCCCTAATAATGTACCTGTCGCTATGAATATCATAAGCGACAATAATGCTAGCTACGATAATAGCCCAGTCCAAGGTGAGTGAATTATCAGCATTAATGGGTCCCAATCGATGCCTAACAACCGACCACCAAAACCTTCCAGCAAAATAGAGTGTGGAATTCTTTATATCCAGCTTCCCAGTCACCCAACTAGCATCAACACCGTCCTCCGCTATATAACCAGTAATGAACCTCAATAACTCCAACCTCTGATCAGCATCCCTCATTTTAATCCAATTTTTAACTGTCTCTATAAGGTGATCAAACTCAGCAGTCGTAGCTAGCAATGGACGGTATGCACCAAACAAGAATCGGTGGATGGTCTGCTCAGATATATCAACTCTGGTCCCTCGAACCAAAATATGAGTCAATAGTGGTTGGTCCCAAAACCGCTGCCCAACAAGTATGATCAAATCAACAGACGCAGCGTAGGATACAAAAAACTCTCGAACCAATGTTGGGCTATAGCGACCAGGAGGCTTCGTCATCCATCCAAATCCATACTGATCAAACACAGTCCAAATATCGGTCAATGCCCTTACCTCCTCTATACGATATTGGGGATCCTCCATAATATTTATTCTACAGATGCCCCGCTCAGTAAGCTCGGCATCCCTGTCATAAAATTCCCGCATTCCCTTAACACACCATCGTTGGATATCCCTTCTTTATAAGGGAGTCGGGGTACTCTGTTCACCAGTGCTCGAAATAGATATTGTAGCCTCTACCGCAGAGGTACCCTGTCCTGCAGTATTATCCGAAGAGCTCGATACCAAATCATCCTCCCCCTCTTCAGACAGGGGGGCAGACTCGAAAGACTGATCAGGAACAGCCAGCTCGATAGGTTATGGAATGGGCTAAAGTGCAGCCAGGGCAGCAGTTTGTTCCCGAGTTTGTAACCTCGTGGTACGAGGTACTAGTGCAGTATCATTAGTGCCAATATCAAAAACCTCCTCGGACCCACTTTTTCCTGACTCTAATGGTTCATCAAGCAATTGGGTCAAAAAAATTGGATTTTTTATTCGAATTCTTGATGAAGAATCAAGGTGGTCACGTTTGGGGTTTGGTTTGGGGGGCATGATGTCAGGTTTTGGAATGGTCAATCGAATTTGGGTCATGTAGATCGGGTGGGTCGTGTATGGGTTAGGTATGGGTTGTGTGTGGGTCGGGTGGGTCAGATCTCTGGGTATTTGGGGATTTAGGTGATGAGGGTTTGTTGGATTTTGAATTTGGTCTATAGGAATTTAAAGAAGTTTGGATTTAAGGTATGCGAATTTGGTGATTTGTGGAAATTAGGATTTATGTTTAGGCTTTAATTTGAGAAAGTTTATTTGTAATGGAGTTTGGATCGGGTATGAGAGGAAGACCGCAATATATGTAGAGGTGGATCGGGTCGGCTTGGATATCGGGTGAGTGGAGTTTCTCATTTCCACGGCACAACCCACGTGACGTGGGTCTACCTACATCACGTGGGTACCCTGTCGTAGGTCAGATTCAAAAGGACAAATATTTCTCTGATTTCCACGGCACAACCCAAGTGACATGGGTCACCCTACATCACGTGGGTACCCTGTCGTTGGTCGAATTCTGCAGGTGATATATTTTCTCTGATTCTAACTGTAACAACCTACCAGACTTGGGTTGTCTTACGTCTCGTAGGTTCCTGGCATGGGTAGTACTGAAATTTTGCAGGTCAATATTGTGAATTTTCAGCTAACGTGTCTTCCAATGCTCAGATCACAGCATCATCAGATCTTGAGTTGCCTCTCAAGTAGCACCTGATTTAATGTCGCGGCACGACACAGCTAACTTGGATACTCAGACTTCACCAACCAGCCCATGGGTTGCCTCCCATAAAGCCCCTGATTTAATGTCACGGTACGACATGGCTAGCTTGACTACTTAGACTTTATCAAGCTCCAGCTCCTCATATGTCCTTATTTCTTTCGTGATTCCCACATAATTCTTTACACGCTGCCCATTTACCTTAAATAGAACATTATCATCTCCTTTTAGCTCAATTTCTCCATGTGGGAACAACCTGACCACCGTGAATGGTCCGGACCATTTGGACTTTAACTTTCCAGCAAACAAGCGAAGCTTGGAGTTATAAAGTAGCACCAAATCTCCCAGGTGAAACTCTCGTTTCTCAATGCGTCGATCATGATATAATTTCATCTTCTATTTATCTATTGCTGAACTTTCATAAGCCTGGAGACGAAATTCATCCATCTCATTCATCTGCTCAAGTCTCAATTTAGCTGCTACACCCCAGTCTAAATTCAACCTTTTCAAAGCACATAAAGCCTTATGTTCAAGTTCAACAGGCAAATGGCAAGATTTTCCAAAAACTAACTGATATGGTGATGCACCAATTGGCGTATTAAAAGCAGTTCGATATGCCCATAATGCATCATCCAATCTTCGAGCCCAATCAGTCCTATTGGAATTCACCGTTTTTGCCAGAATAGACTTGATCTCACGATTTGACACCTCAACTTGCCCGCTTGTCTGAGGATGGTAAGGTGTTGCCACCTTATGTTTAACACCATATTTTTCAAGCAGGGCCTTGAACAGCCGATTACAGAAGTGGGATCCTCCATCACTAATGATTACTCGGGGTGTATCAAACCGTGAAAGTATGTTTTTCTTTAAGAATGTTGTGACACTTCGTCCTTCATTATTGGGAAGTGCAATTGCCTCCACCCACTTAGAAACATAGTCGACAGCTACTAAAATGTATTTCATCCCATGTAAGCTCACAAAAGGGCCCACAAAGTCAATTCCCCATACATCAAACAATTCGATCTCAAGGATAGGTGTCATGGGAAGTTTGTGTCTGCCTGAGATATTCCCTTGCCTTTGACAATGGTCACAAGCCCGAGCATAATCATGAGCATCTTTATAAATGGTGGTCCAGTAATACCCACATTGTAAGATCTTATGAGCAGTACGCATACCTCCATGATAACCCCCAACTAGGGATGAATGACGTGCTTCTAAAATATTCATCATTTCGACTTCCGGAATACATCTTTGAATCATACCATCAGCACATACCCTAAATAAATAAGGTTCATCCCAAAAGAACTTTCTCATCTCATGCATGAATCTCTTTCTCTGCTGATACGACATGTCTTCCGGGACTAGGTCACTTGCCAAAAAGTTGGCTAAATCTGCAAACCAAGGAACTAAGTCTTGCGATGCTGCCAGCACTTGCTCATCTGGAAAAGTATCATCAATATCAAGATCATCCCTTAATTTAAACACGGCCTCCTCCTCAAGGAGTGATAGATGGTCAGCGACCTGATTCTCGGTTCCCTTATGATCCTTGACTTCAAAGTCAAATTCTTGTAGTAGGAGCACCCAACGAATCAATATTGGCTTAGCATCTTTTTTTGACATAAGATACCGAAGAGCTGCATGATCTGTATGCACAATCACCTTTGTACCAATCAAGTAAGATCTGAATTTCTCAAAAGCAAATATCACTGCCAACAATTCCTGTTCAGTCACAGTGTAATTCTTTTGAGCCTGATTAAGCACTTTGCTAGCATAGTAAATCGGATGTAAAATCTTCTCACGTCTTTGGCCAAGGACTGCACCCAAAGCCACCCCGCTAGCATCATACATAACCTCAAAAGGCATTGTCCAATCTGGTGAAACAATGATAGGGGTTGAAATCAAATTTTCTTTCAGACACTCAAATGCTTTTAGACATGCCTTATCAAGCACGAACTTCACCTCCTTCTCTAAAAGCTTGCATAAAGGATTAGCAATTTTCGAGAAGTCTTTGATAAATCTTCTATAAAATCCAGCATGTCCCAAGAAACTTTGAATTCCCTTCTCGGAGATAGGTGGAGGTAACTTCTCAATCACCTCAATCTTTGCTTTATCAACTTCAATACCTTTTTTTGAGATCTGATGCCCCAATATAATACCCTCATTTACCATAAAATGGCATTTTTCCCAATTTAGCACTAAGTTGCACTCCTCGCATCTTTGCAGCACATTAGCAAGGTGTACCAAGCAATCCTCAAATGAGTCTCCTACAAAATAAAAATCATCCATAAAAACCTCAATAATGTCTTCCACTAGTTCAGAGAAAATAGACATTATGCAACGTTGGAAAGTGGCCGGTGCATTACATAAACCAAAGGGCACCGTTTTAAACGCCAATGCCCTGTATGGACAAGTGAAAGTGGTCTTCTCTTGGTCTTTGGGAGAAATGAAAATCCAATTATACCTTGAATAGCCATCGAGAAAACAATACCATCCTCTACCAGCAAGACGGTCTAACATCTGATCCATGAAGGGCATAGGAAAATGATCTTTTTCTGTCCAAGAATTCAGCTTTCAATAATACATGCAAACTCTCCATCCAGTAACCAGCCTCATTGGGATTAACTCATTTTTGTCATTCGGAACCACAGTGATTCCTCCCTTCTTTGGTACACATTGAACTAGGCTTACCCACTTGCTATCAGCAATAGGGTAAACCACACTTGCATCTAACCACTTGATGATCTCTTTTGTCACAACCTCTTGCATTGGTGGGTTTAGACGACGTTGGTGCTTAATGCTTGGTATGCACTCAGGATTAAGTTGAATTTTGTGAGTGCAAATGCCGGGTGGAATCCCTATAATATTAGCAATGGACAAATCGATGGCCCTTTTAAATCTTCTCAATACCAAAACCATAGCCTCTACTTGCCATTCCACTAATTTAGCAGAAAGAATCACAGGCAATGTGTTGTTGGCTCCCAAAAATGTGTAGCGAAGGTGAGACGGAAGAGCCTTAAGCTCCAAAACTGGAGGTTCCTCAATAGAAGGACGAGCTGGTGGTGTCACCCTATTCTTCAAATCGAGATCAAGTTTTTTTGGACCATAAGTGTAGAATCCCTTACCAGTGAGTGCACCAACCATCTCATCGTATTACTCGATACCATCGCTATCAAAATTCATAATCACGGCCACAAGAGCTTCTACCCCAACCTTTCTTCAAGAGACACGACAATATCACTATCCTCAACTATATTTATTACCAAAATCACCCGCATATCTTTCGGTTACTTCATGGAACGACAAACATTGAAAGTGACTTGTTCATCATTTAACCTGAATTTTATCTGCCCTAATTCCATGTCGACCAATGCATGCCCAGTGGAAAGGAATGATCTCCCCAATATTATGGGAACCTTGAAATCAACCTCGCAATCTAGGATCACAAAGTCAGCCGAAAATATGAAAGATGCAACTTTTACCAAAATATCATACAAAATGCCCCCCAGTTTTTTTACAGTCCTATCTACCATGAGAAGGCTCATAGAGGTTGGTTTTGGTGCTCCAAATACCAACTACTTGAAAACGGCTAACGACATTAAGTTAATGCTAGCACCCAAATCACAAAGTGCTTTAGCAAAGTTGTAAGACCCGATAGTACAAGGAATTGTGAAAGCTCTTGGGTCCTCCTTCTTTTCAACTAGGGAATACAAAGTAACTGCACTACAATGATGTAAGTTATATGCCGGCTCAAAACTGACAGTTCTCTTTTTCGTCACCAAGTCTTTCATAAATTTCGCGTAACCTGGCATCTGTTCCAATGCCTCAACAAGAGGGATGTTTACCGACAGCTCTTTCAACATTGTCATAAACTTTTGATATTTGCCTTCCTTGGCCTTTTTTTTCAATCTTTTAGGTAAGGGCGGAGGAGGTCGTGGGATAGTTTTCAATATTTGTGGGACCTTCTTTTCCTGCCTCTTTTCAGATTTTGCCTTTTTACCAGTACCATGAGGATTTGGAACTGTTTCGACCTTCAAATTATCCGTCTCTATCTCAGTTTCTACATCAACCATCATCGGCTCATTGGCCTTACTACTATCCACAGGTACAGATAAATCAGTTGTGCATTTCCTGCTTCTAGTAGTAATGGCCAGACAGTGACTATCATTCTTCGGATTTTGGACGGTGTTGCTTGGAAGGGTACCTGGCTGACGTTGGTTCAATGACATCGATATTTGCCCGAACTGTTGCTCCAACTGTTTAATAGCAGTCGAATGGGATTCTACTTTCTGACTTATTCCTGAGATGTCTGACCTAATCTCTTTCAAGCAATGTTCTTGACTCTCAGACCTTTTAACCAGTTTATTGAGAAGGAATTCCATTCTTGAATTTCCATAGTCAGCATCGCGGTTTCTTGGGGGTACATATACGCCACTCTTCTCTTTATAATCATCCTTCCGCCTCCAATCACCATCACGATCTCGTTCTCTATCTCTATATCCCGACTTGTTGTAATTTTCTCCATAGTAGTTCCAATCTTGATTCCCTTGCCTCGAGTTCCAAGAGTCTTGATTAGACCCTTGACCCTTGGCTCGAAAACCCACCACTTCTCGATCAAGGTACTTAGCCTCATCATCAGATTCACTATCATCATGCCTAGGTGTTTTACCTTGTGCACCTATAGCATGCACCTTCTCAGCATCTCTGGTCGTTATCTATTTAGCTAGTAAACCAATTTTTGTCCTCAGCTGAGCGACCACTTGAGCTACAGATTCGTCCAAAGACTGTTGTGCTGCTGAGGCTCCAATAGCATATGTGCCAGCAGTCTTTTTTGTCTCCCGAGTATGCCATCCTCGGTTGTTCTTAGTGATACTATCTAATATCTCCAAAGCTCGTTCCCATCTCAAAATCATGAATGCTCCACCAGTGATAGTATATGCTACCGCCTTCGTGTTGGCATTTAAAGCCCTGTAGAAGATTTCAAGTAAATTCCTACCACTCATCCTATGATTTGGCACATTCTGTAGCTTCTTTTTTAACCTTAGCCATTTCTCGTAAAGTGCTTCAGAATGTAGTTTTCTGAAGTTGTAAATTTCATCCTTCAACTGTAGCATCTTGGAAGGTGGAAAAAATCTTTCCAGAAATTGATTTCTTAACTCTTGCCAAGTAGTGATGGAACCTCGTGGTAATTCTGCCAACCATAAAGTCGCCTCTCCTGTTAGAGATAATGGAAACAATCTCAATCGAATAGCCTCTTGGTCAACTCCAAACAAATTATATAAAGTGCAGACCCCCACAAAATTCATCACGTGCATATTTGGATCGTCAGTAGGAAGACCGGCGAACACACCCTTCAAGTTTAGTAGGTGAATCATGGCACTGGTAATGTCACTGGTAACTCTGGTAGAATAATGGCACCAATATCTATTGGCTCAAAATAGGCCACATCTTCTTCCTCGGGATCATCATAAATTGGCACATGCGGTCTTTGAAGTGGTTGGTGAGCTCTCAGTCTTCTTTGTCTCTCTTCAGTCTTATCCAGTCGCTAGGTTGCCGCTTGCACAGCTCGATTATCTCTCTCTGCTTGCCTCAAAGCAGCTTGTCTATCTTGCTCTTCTCGTGTTAACCAAGCCGTAGTTTGGTCTGCTGTTTCATGACCAACTGGCTGAATTGGTTGATTATAAATGTCTCCCAAGGTAGCAGGATCCTGAACTTCATCGGTATTCACCATTCTTCGATTTGCTCTCAGAGTCCTTTTTATTTCAAGATCAAGCAGAATCAGGGGATTGCCTTGACTACTAGTATTGGGCATACACCGGTATGTGCCCTTAGAAGGATAGAAAAACAATACCAATCAACTTCAACAAATAAACTAATCAACTCCGTAACCGTATTCTCCAGTAACAGCGTCAAAATTTAATGTCACCCAAATTACACCTCGCAATGAAGCATAATGCGGTCGTTGTATCAAATATAGAACCCAACTAGGTTAGGGTCGATCCCACAGAGAATAGGTGGAAGTTATGTAGAATGCTAGTTTGAGTAACTGGTAAGTAAGTAAAACTGGGGGGGGGGTTGTAAGTAAGTAATAACGGTAACGATTTCTGATTATAGAGGGTTTGTAGACACTATGAGAAATACACTAGGACTGTGATCCCGAATGATTCCTTAACTCCACCAGTTACTTGTGCTGACGTAACTGTCCCGTTAAGTTGCATGCAAAATTTGACAAGATATGTTTATCTAAACGTCTCTCGATCTTGGTTAGAGGAATTTCACTCTTCTCCTCTCGGTCTCCGAGTGTCGCACTACTAACCCTTGTCCTGGATCTCAGATAACTATTCCTGCTAAGGCTCAAGTTATTAGATGAAGGTTGATAGCTTCAAATCTCTGTTGTTATTTCCTTTTCCCAATCTCTACCTCTCTCTCGAGTAATTCTAGAATACAGGCAAGTTTCTAACGTTTGCAATCGTTAGAAGATCAATCACAATGAAGGAATAACAATACATGCATTCACAACGGTTTAGAATTGCTTTGCACTTAATCCGTTTTGTTAATTCCTCATGGTTCACACAACCCTAGTTGATGAGTTTAGCTACTCATGTTTGCAAGATCACAATAAGAATTTGAGGGTGAAGACATAATTGTAAACTCACAATAATGAAGAAACTCTGAAATCTCAACTATGAATAAAATCCTAAAATCGGGGTTCCAAGATTACAAAATCAATAATGTGTTTCTGAACTAAAAAATAACAGAAATCTAACTCAAAATAATGTAATGGAATCCTCCTAAACATACGACAATACAGGGGTATTTATAGATACAAGGTAAATCCTATCCTAAACAAAGTAGGAGGCTAATAGTCGACAATTTTCCACGGTATCGTGACTTGGTGTCATGGAACCAAGTCACGCCATGTAGGTGAGCTCCGTGGAAATCAGGCACAATTTGACATCTTCAGAAGTTGACTTACGGCATCAAGTCACGCCACGTGACTGCCTATCGTGGGAATCAGGTTTCACTTTCACCCTCTGAAGTTGATCCACGATACAGGCCCACGTGATGTGGGTTGACCTACACTACGCAGGTACCTGCTGTGGGTCTCATCTGTGACTTCATCTTGACTCTTTCATCTTCTGATACTCCGTTTTGGTGCAACATTCTTCCCTTTATCTCCATTTTGCCTTCATAACCTATTTCCCTGTAGGGGTGTTCAAATGAGACCAAAAAACTGATCCGAACAGGTAAACCGAGTCAAAACCGACTTAATAAACCGCAAACCGTCTTGGTTTGATTTGGTTTGGTTTGGTTTTGAACTTTTGAAAATCGATAATATTTGGTTTGGTTTGGTATTGATTCCAAAAAAACCGAAACAAAACCGAACCAAACCGATAAATAAAAACATACTTAAAATTTATATATATTAGACATTAATTAAACTTTATCTATTTCCTTCATAATTTTGGTCATTTCGAGTCCAACACTTATTCAAATAATTAAATGAAAAGTTGACTCATATGATCCCCTAGTCCATTTAAGTTTAAAGTAAAAAAAAGTTTGTCTTACTAGAATTAGGGTGTGTTTGGATTAGTTTTTTTAAAGTAACTTATAAGCTAAAAGTTAAAAGTCAAAAGTAGGTAGCAACCAACTTTTGGCTTTTGCATTTTTTTTTTTGTACTTTTTAAGCCTAAAGTAATGCTTTTGTGCCTTTGCCAAACACTTTCAAAAATCAAAGTGTTTAAAAGCCAAAAACACCTAAAAATAAGTCAATTCAAACACCCTATTAGTGAGCTACTATTTTGTGGAATTATAGGTGCCTTAGTAGCTTAGAGAGTCGTTGATTGCTATAGCTTATATGTTATTTGCTTTGTGAGTCCCTCTACAACATGGACGGTGTGAAGTTCTCATGATGTTCGTTTCCATTTACCAATTGGATATTATTGTCTTGAATTCTCCATTAGCTTCTACGTATCCGTACATATTGCTTTGTATGCTAAAAATACATTCTTAAAACCCGTAAAAACCAAACCAAACCGATAGAACCGACAAAACCAAAACCGATAGAATTTATACTATAATGGTTTGGTTTGGTTTGAATATTAAAAAAACCGTCATTGTTGGTTTGATTTGGTTTCAACCAAAAACTGAGTCAAACCGGACCATGAACACCCCTATTTCCCTGTAAAATTAGGACAGAAAACACATCATACCTACAAGATATACCCAAGTTATTGCATATTTTCCTTGTTTTAAGCGTTGATAGTGTCATGTGATCATGACACATCAATGTTCATCATGAAAATCCTAACTTTAAAAGTATCAGAACCATGCACTCATGATGACCTGAATATCCAACTCCAATCCTCAGAAACACACTTTAAAAAATAGCTGCATGAAATAAACATATAAATATGTTAGCCAGATATTAACGAAGCTGAAAATATGTATCATTTATATGTATCAAACATATAAACAAGATACATATGCATAAATCATATGTCTCATCCATAGTATATATGTATCAAATAATATGTATCATTAAATCTAGTATATATGAAATATAATTAAAGAATCTAATTTACAAATGTATCAAATCTATATAATATATATCTAGAGATTCATTTAATCTGAAACATACAATATGTATTTATTATCTTATTAGTCTTTAATGTATTTACACTCTAGATACATATGTATCATTTATAAACTGGATTTTTATTTTCTGTGAAGCGAAAGTATCTATCTACTTTCAGTAGTACATGTATCATGACATTAACATATTGATGCAGAAAAACAACGTATTGTTGTAGAAAAACAAACCTATTTTTGTCAGATCTCACAACTTTGAAATTAAATTTATGTTCAATGGAATAGTTATGCATCACTAATACAAGAGTTGCTTTGTTGTTGTACAACTGTTTCTCCTTCTCTACTTTGTTATTATAATATGTTATTAGGTGGTCAACATCCATATCCAACACAAAAAGGCTTCAACATTATCAACTAAAGCTAGTTCAAGGCCACCTAATTCAACAGCCTCACGACACTCAATTGCACATTATCCACCTCAAATGTACTTTCAACTATTTCTCTTGTTGTTGTAGTAATACAAAGTGGATACATTCCAAAGGTAGGTGCATGTGTTGAAACCTCCATAAAAAAGCTTCACACGTATATCATTATGAATCTCCATTGGTGTTGAATTCCTTTAACAATGTATCTGGCGTGATTTTATTCCAAAATTCAACAATTTTCAAATAAATTGATATGACAATCATTAAATCTTCATATGATGCTTTGTCGCGTATCACAATTCCATCAATTTTATAGGTGTCATATTTGATCTCAGAAACCCAAACTCCGATATGCCTTAACACCACTGACATAGTCAACATTATTATTTTTTCAGATTCAACGATTTAACAAACAAAATTTTAAGAAAAAAAGAAGATTAATAGAGTTGGAAGAAATTGAGAAAATTATATATTGCAAACGAGATGATCTAATGGAACTTTTTTGAATTTTGCTTCTGTTTTGATAGCTCAGATATTCTCAATATCCTCCCAAACCATTTTCATACAATTTACTCCACCAAATAAGCTATTTTCTTTTTAAGTTAGCCGATTAGTTGGCAATGTATCAAAAAACATTATGTATCAAAGCTATTATGATGTATCACTTAATCTTATTTTATAGAATTATATGTAATATGGCAAAGTTGTGGGAAAAGGAGTAATTAGCTCCTTAAATTGTGGGATGCGTGTTTTTTACTCTAAACAAAACATAAAAGATCAGGCCCAATACTAGACCCAGTCTAAATAAATAATAGGAAACAAGAAGACAACACTTAGACACCCATGATAAAGTGAAGCTTCTATACATCACAGTCTTCTTCTTCGGGTGAGCTGAAATAAGATGTCTCAGTAGAGGGTCCTCATGATCATCTCACTCTAGTAACTTCTCTGCCTTATGTCTTTCATTTTTGATATTTCTTGAAATCTAATCTAATCGTACCTTCTGAATCAATGACAGTAAAGATTCATCTATCTGAGATTTGGAGCATTAACAAATATACACCTCATAGTTCTTATTAGATGCTATGACAAACACTATCAAGGAAGAACTCTTTAATCTCAGCTTTGGATTCTTCATAGATCTTTCTCTCTCTCTCTCTCTCTCTCTCTCTCTCTTTCTCTCTTTAGTTATTCATCTGTCAGTTACTAATCTAGAAGTTCTAATAGTGCATGCTTGACCAAAAAATCTGTTAGATCCCTTCCAACCGAATTGACTCTTCGAGGATCTTGATACCTTTCACTGGAAGGGAAGCCACAAGATTTTTTATCAAGAAAAACTTTTAGCACCATAGTATTTTGCTTCAGAAACTAGGCATCGGTGTTAAAACTGTAGCTTTCATTTCCTTCCATTTTAAGATGTACTTTAGAGGTGTGAAAATCACTTTGGGCATTTGTGGTTGTGTCTAACTCTACTATCTTTAGTTGTTCCATCTATGATCCCAGTTGTAATTATTTGTGTAAGTTTTGTTCTAGTATCTTCTAACTCTCTGATTTGGTATTGTGCCATTTCCATATTTACTATGCATTTTCCTTATGTTGGCAACTCTTGCAAAGATGAGAATTCTAGTGTACTTATTTCTATCCATGAACACATGCTCCACTTTCAGGTTGCCTCTTCCAATCATCCTCCTAATGTCCTGAACGATTAAAGATATTCCCCAGGGCATATTTCATATGCCTTCCGATATCTTTTTCATGGTTAAGAAATCAATCTCAGTAGTTACCAACAAAAACTGGTTTGTTAGGTAGTATCCCAATCCTTCTTTGAAAGTTATTGCCTCTATTGTAATATTGTCTTATTCCGTATCCTCCTTACGGCAATACACTTCAAGTCCTTTTTCGTGTCCCTAATACAAAATCCTATAAAAGTAGAACAAGGGTTAAATTTAGAGGCGCCATCAATATTACATTTAAAGCAAACATTGTCATGTTTCCTCCATTGAATCACCTTACAATTCAGTTGAGGAACATATCCTTCCAAGAAATGTACTATTTAGGCCAGTGTTGAGGAGTTAACTTCGATAATGGATAATTCTTTTCTGCTAGAAAGTAGATGTTCTTGTTTATTTTCTTTGGCATGAGCATGTTCCATATCTTGCATATCAACCAAATAATTTTAACAACCCAAAATATCGTTATGGTGAGTAGGTAGGTATAATTCCAACTTAGCCTCCCCCTAGACTAAATTTGAGAAACTCAGAGCTAGTAGAGTTTTGGACAAATTTTGGGTATTGTGTGGTCTAGGGAAATCTGATGATTTTTGGTGGTTTAGTTGTGGAATTTAATTTGATTTTATGTTAGACAATAAGTTTAGAAAGTCATATAAACTTTTGGTGCATAAAATAGGTTAGTAAAACTCTGGCTATAGCATTTTTCGGGGAAAGATTAGTACGTGATATCAAAATCTGTGAAGTGTGTTATGAATTGGGCATGGATGGAAACCAAGCTCGAGTTTCTATCTAAGAATCGCTGCAGCAATAGAAGTATCGTTGTAGCAGCGTCACTGCAGCGAGGGAGAGGGCTGCCACGACGGAAGGAAAATTTGGCCTAAGCCTCACTGTAGCGGAAGGATTTCCGCTACAACAGAATCATTGCAATGAAAAATCCATCGCTACAGTGATGATTAGATAGTTTTATACCCAAAAATCTGAGACTTAGCATTTTTCATTCTAAAATAATCAGTTTTCGACCTAAGACTAAGGAAGGGCAATTTTCTTCATTCTTAGGGTTTTTCATCATTGAGGTAAGGTTTTTCTACCATTCTAACTTTTAATTACATAATTTAATCCTTAGAACTATAAGGATTGAGATCATGGATAAAAATTGAGGTTTAGCCTAGATTTGATGAATTGGTGGGAATTAGTTGTGAATAGCTTTAATTCAATTGTTATTGACTCTATGTCACGACCCAAATTAGTGGATCATGAGGGAACCTACTCTAATCTAACTAGATAGGAGAACCCATTAACACCCTTTCAATATGATATGTGAAAGTCTTAAGATAAGTAACAAAATACCAAATCCTTATTACAACAGATTTTGCAAATATATAAATGCAGAATTAAAACTACCCAAGGACCTAGTATAAATAGGTACAAGAGTTTCTAGCATAATGAAGGACAAAAAAAGACACAACTTCCACCATAGGAATGAGATAAGAAAAAACTGCTAGAGATTACTATCCACGTCAAACCTCAAACACCTACTGATCCTGTAACTAGACTATACCCTAAAAAGAGTATAGCAAGACTAGTATCAGTACAAACAAAACATATTGGTAGGTATCATCAGTCGATGAGGGTTAGATCACATAAGCACAATATAGAAATCACAAAAAGAAAACATGACAACTTATATAACAATTTAATTCGTAACGCTTTCTTCCACCTATGCTATCTTTATCCGTTGTTTTAACTAAGATTATTTCCATTTTTATTCCCATTGATCATTCATGACCTTCATATCAAGGGTCATCCATCCTAACTCTCAGAGTTTAATACCAATAGTTATTATAAGTCAATCTATTTCACTTACGCCTCAATTAACCTCAACGATTAATGAAAACCAATAATCATCACTTTGTAACAAGTATGACTATGAATACACATTAAGATAAATACCCCAAGTTTATGATACTGAGCCTTTTCAAGTAACTCTACAACTTCATCCAAGTACAAGTCAAGAGACAACAAGTCAAGTCAAACCATGACCAAGTCAAAAACCCTGACTCTAACCCTATCCAAGTCCACAAACCATGACTCTAACAACAAGAATCCCAAAATATATAACAAGTAACCGGAACACACAAGAATCCCAAATATACCAAGAAGCATCATAATTCGGTTCACTCAAGAAACCCACAACAACAACAATAATATAACTTGGTCCACCCATGGAACCAATATAAACAGTAATAATAACAATAATCATATACCCGGTCCACTCAATGAACCGTCACACTCATACATACTTTGTACATACATGCTAAGGGTCTTATGGTTGCCCACTAGTCATGACCTACAGGGGATGAGCTCTGTCCATGTACCAAAACCCAGAAATCAAGTGCCTGCCAACCTTATTCCACCAAATCAAGTAAAAATGTCAAAATACCAGTACATCTTATAAATAACCAATGGAATATCAGAACAATCACAGAAAATGATGATAACAAAGACACTTGTAACAACCACAAGCTTTACATATAAATTCATTGAATGTTATTACACTTAGAATATCAGTTAAAACATTCCTTCCTTAAGTATTCATTGCAACAATAGGCAACCACCCAAACACTTGGTCAACTCAAGTTAATCATTTCAGGTAAACAACAATCATACTTTAACACACCAAATCCCAAGTAGATATGAATCATTGATTTCATAAATTACAACATGTCCGAATACCAATCCATGGCTTATTCAAGTAAGCATTATCAAGCCACATTATTAAATCCAAGTACTTATATTAGGAGAGCAAATTTAACCCCAAGGAGTCTAAACTCTAGTTCAACATTCATTAGTTTATTCACTAATCCAATCCTCTTTTATTTATACCAAGATCGGGGATTTCTTTATTATCCAGCAATCCGTATATTCAAGTCATTACTAGGTTCAAGACCTACTCTATTAGCCAATCATTCAACTCTATTCAACTTACAATCTAGTTTTAGTCATACGCCTTTATACCTTTTACTTCCTAACCCTTATCCTAACTTGACCTTAGGCTCTTAAGTTATGTCACCGCCTCCTTATACCATAATCAGTTCTCATCCCTAACTTTAAGCAATAATATCCCATATTCTAACTACAAATAATATCAAGTTCACTTTTTATGGTAATTAGGCTAAATAACTAGATTATGAGCTCACACAATCTCATTGTCATCTATATACACATAATTCACATTACAATCCACCATAGAGTCATACAGACACAAAAAATCTATAATGGATTCATACATTAACATATCAACACACAGTTAGGTCCTTATTACATTAAATTCATGTTTTATCCACCCAAACTCCATGCCCGTAGGCCTAAGCATAATTTCTCCCATCAAATCTAAATTATGGATACGATTACTAACCACAGTCTACTACTCATAAAACAAAACCTACCTGGGCACCAAGTTGCTGCAACAAGTAAGCTATGCCATGGATGATCTTTCTTTTTCTTCATGTTTTCGAAGGTTAAATCATCTAATAATAACAATTACAAGAGTAATTAATAAAATACTCTTCAAAAAAATACCTTGTGAATTCAAACCCACTTATTCTACCCTCATTTATGGTCTACAGTAGTGAACCATCTAATTTATAACATAAGTATAGCATAACATGATAAGTTATATAATCAGCCCATAATTGTACGTTATCCAAACTCTAGCCAATTTTAGCATTCCCAACTCCGTGCCCGAAGGTCTAGACATGAAAACTCCCATCCATCTATGTTACATTCATGATCTCTAACCAGGGTCTATGCTACTCAGTTAACCTAACTGGATGTCATCCAGCAGTAGAAAGAATGAACGAACTTGAATTCCAACTTTGCCAAGATCACAGACACGTTATTTCTTGAAAATACATAGGTTTGCACCTATACACACCCTTTTCTCCTCCTCTCCATGGTTCCAATACATGGGAGGCAACCCTAAGGGTTTTTTAAGCCTCCTACATCATTTATTTCAACTCAAGTGGAGAAAAAAAATAAAACCCACTTAAGTAGGTATTTTGGTTTGTGTCATGTCGTTATAGAGGCATACGCATCGCTATAGCGGGATGACATCAGCCCGACCCAACTTCTTTAAATTCAAAAAATCAATATAAGTGGACCTACGCGAGTTTACGAGCACGATCCCAATAATATCCACACCCCGCACCCATCGTGAGATGTTTACTAGTAAAGATGGATTAGGTCGTTACACTCTAGGCTTTTAGAATTCACTTTCTAGCATAAAATTCTTCCTTGTAATCATGAAATATGGAGAACTCAAAGAGATTAAAAGGTAGAAAAACATAGAAGGATGAACTAGACTAAGTTCATGGGTTAAAATTAATGGGTTTAGGTTTGTAATGTCTAAAAGTGAGAACTGATGTATTGAAACATTCTTATTTATAGTTTATAGATCAAGAATGAGCAAAACTTGCAAGAAAGGGCAAAGCTTTGGCTAAATAGTGCATTTGGATGTGGAAACAAGGTAGGTTATGGTTTGAAAGTAGTTGTAGACTTGATTTGAATCTATGCTTATATTTGAGTTAGATGATTATGATTAGCCTTTAAGCATGCTTATAATTGTTGTTTGAGATGATGCTAAAGATTCTGATATTAATCTGAAGGTTAAAGTGTTAATGAATGAAATATAAACTTGAATAATAATAATATTGTGTTTTGAGCATTTTCTTGTGGTTTTTACCTATTTTGATGATATTGGGATTAGGTGTCATACTGGCACAAATTGATATTGGGATCGGGTACCACGCCAGTATAGTACATGAACTGAGCTCATCTGCTACAGGTCATGACTAAGGGTCCCTACTGACCCTAGTATGTACGTACATTATTTTAGGCATGCATTCATTGGTTGCATTGCACATATTGTTGGTTACTTGATTGTTGTTGATTGGATCGTCTAAGTATAAATGATTGATATGAATAACCTTAAAAGGATTGCTATGAAGAGGATAATAAGTGGTTTGTAAGCTACTAAGATTTATGAATATCTATTTAAATGTTAGTTGATTATAAGTTGTGTCTTGATTGATTCTTGCTTTTGCTTAACTTATCTATTTGTATGGTGTTAAGTTAAGTCAGTCGATGATGCCTAACAGTATATTATGGTTGTATTGATACTACATGTACTCTTCTTTTTATTAAGTGCAGAGCGTGTTTCAGCATTTGAGATGATACCTCAGCTTAGCTTGGAATGAGCAGCTTATATTAGAGGGTGAGCATCATGTCCGAGTAACCATTAGATCTTCCTCTTATCCATATCTTTTATCAAACAATGACTTTTCTATCTTTAATATTAGTATTTGGATTATGATTTTGAGAATTTGTTTTGATTAGTAGTTCTTGTATGATGGCTTTCAGATCCCGTGGAGATGTAATAGTTTAGAAATACTTTCACAATTTTGTTATTTTATTAGGTTTTGGAGATATTAGAGTGATATTATATTTTGTCATGTTTTAAGTTAACAAATGGTGGTTTTGGAAAAGGACTTAGTAAATATTAAGTTTTAGTGTTTAATTGTTAGGCTAAGGGTTGGGTTGATTGGTTCTCCCACTATAGAGTTGGGGTGGGTGCCACTCACGACTATTTGGGTTGTGGCAAAGATGGTATCAGAGAACTGGGTTTGTCGATCTTGTCGTACAAGGATAGGTTTAGTAGAGTCTTGAAGAATGATACAAAGACCTCTGTACTTTTCTTTGAGAGGCTATAAGACTTTAGGAAAAACTTTCACTTCTTTATTTCCTTCGTGCTGGTACTTGATTCCAATTGGCATCTGGTAATCCAAATTGGTATCTAACTTCCTTCATTCTTGTTTTGCAGATGGTGAATAGTCATTTGATTAGAGAAACAATATCAGCACATGAACTAGCTATTGGGGCCATTGTGCAGGGTAGAGTTTAGGTGAGAGAATGAGGCAGAAGAAGAGGGTGAAGGGTAGCACTCATTAGGGATTGGAGCCCAGGCAACCAGAGGACCGGTCAGGTAGAGATCACCATCCCCTCCACCACAGCAGGTTGCTCCAGACTTAGTCCACACTTTTGTTATTTTATTAGGGTTTGGAGATATTAGACTGATATTATGTTTTGTCATGTTTTAAGTTAATAAATGGTGGTTTTGGAAAAGGACTTAGTAAATATTAAGTTTTAGTGTTTATTGCTTAGATAAGGGTTGGGTTGATAGTATTATCAGCATATGTTGAGTGATTGAGGTGAGAGCTCTACTTTGGCATTCCAAATCCCTCGAAATTTATGTGTTCAAACAATGCATTCAAAGCCCCAAAAAGGACTTTTAAAGATAGCATATATATATATAGTAGGGGATAGAAGATCACATTGATTGAGCCCTCCAGTAGTGAAAGAAACCATGAGATTGTCCATTCAATAGGACAGAGTACCAATTGTTTGATAGCAATCTCCAATCTTATCTAGAAGTATTTTTGAAATGCCCATCTTCTCAAAACCATTATTTGAAAGTGCCATGACACTCTGTCATAAGACTTTGTCATATCCAATTTGATAGCTACATTTGTAGGCTTACCCCTTTTTTGATGTCACTAAAAATCTCTTAGGTTAAGAGTATATTTTCAATAATATTTCAGCCTTTCACAAAGCCAAAATAATTCTTAGAAATTAGATTTGGTGGAATGGAGTCTAGCATGTCATGAATGATTCTGGAAATAACCTAATATAAAAAGTTGCTAAGACTAATGGGTCTCATATCAGCAAAGTTATTAAGTAACTCTTTCTTTGACAACAGAACAAGGTTAGTATGAGTAATGGACTTAGGCAATGTATAACCTTCATAAAAAGCTTTTACCACCTTGACCATATCATCCCTAAAATTTTCACAAGAATTCTGGTAAACATCTAATAAGGCCATCAGGTCCACTGGTATTGTCACCATCAAGTTCAAAAATTTCTTTCTTTACTTTAACTTAAATGGGAATGGTATTTAGGAAGATACTATCTTCTAGTGCTACCATGTTTGGTATATGAATAAGCAAAGGAATGTTCAAAGTGGTTTCCCCATGGGAAAACTATTTTTGGTAGAAGTCAATTGCCTCTGTTACCATCTTCTCCCTTTCCAGTCATTCTCCATCAGAGTTTTGGACTATTTGATCTGCAACATTTTTCTTCAACTATTGACAAGGTTGTGAAAAATCTATTATTCCTATCACCTTCTGAAAACCAAAAAATCTTAGCTTTCTATCTCCAAAAATAATCTTTATAATGCAAGTACTTCGTCATTTCTACTTGTGCAAACTGCAACACTATTCTGTTTTCCCCTATTGGAAATTCTTCAAATAAATCTTTTTTTATTCTGACAATCTCCTCCCCGATTGTGAGATGTTTGAACATGTCACCGCAGCAAATTCTACTTCAACTAGCAATCTTTTCTCTTTTCATCTTCTACTTCAAGCTAATAAAAATGGCATTGGTTTCATCTGCAACCCAGTGTTCCTTTACTACTCTCATAAAAGAATCATGTTCAATCCAAACTTCTAAAATCTAAATAGTTTGTGGAATTTATGTGTTTGATCACCACAAGTTAATATTAGTGGGGAATGATTAGAACTAATTTCTTGACAGATGTTCCATATCCCATTGCCTAAACTGTTGCTGACATTATTGATTTAATACCCACCTATCTAATCTTTTGAATATGCATTCAACATTAGCTCTGTCGTTCCACCAAGTAAAAGGACTACCTTTAAAACTATCATTAAATAACTCAGATAGGTTAATATAAAAAGCAAAGACCTCATATTCAGGTGGGTGGACCGAAAACCATCTAATGTTTTCTCCATCACTCATAACCATATTGAAGTCTCCCCCTACCAACCATGGTTCTACCATGTTACTGTTTAGACCATAGATATTGTCCCATAATCTTAATCTCTCTATACAGTTAGTATAGACTAGAGTTGTAAATGAAAATTTTCCAGACTCCTAAAGAAGAATTTTAAGAGTAATTTATTATTCCGTATTCAATATAACATCCATTTCAATATTGTCATTTACAAGACACCAAATTTTACCATTGGTGCTAAAGTAATTTTTTTCATACCAAGTCTTCTTCTATACCTCTAAATATGTCTTGAGTCTTGAAAGGCTCCATGAAGACAATCACAAAAAACTTATGATGGCTATGTAACATTTAAACCCTATGAAAAGCCTTATGGATATTGATTCATCTTATTCAAAAGAGTGTTTAATCATTTAAAACTAGGTTTTATAGCACCTTCTTTGGTACAATGCTTGTTGGCTGGAGATGTTATCTAGTACTTGCTTTCTTGGTCTTCCTAGCATCTTTATATCATGATTTTGGAGATAATCCTGCTTTTATAGAAACCTAATCATGATTCATGATATTCTTATCTTTATCTACCTCCTCTCTGCCTATATGCTCCTTCAAATCCTCCTCGGTGTTTATGGTCATAAAGTTGTGGGACACAATGCCATGCAACACTTTGATAGGAGATGGATTCTCGTACTGAGCTAGTTGCAGTTCCTCATTCGATTGTCCTGATATTATCTACAAATGAATGGTATCCTTTGCCTGTTGTGTTGGTATTATTTTGAAGTTTGAATTAACTCATTCTTCTACTTTATCTGTTTCACTCATTTGAGACCCTTTCTATGCTTCCTCTGTTGGTCTGTTATCTTGTGACCATTCCACTATATTTAGAGCTAAATTAGGCACCATATCAATACTAGCATATACATTCTCTGTGCTGGAGTTGGTACATAGAGTTTGGCTTATTGATGGTTCAGTATCATCTAGATCTACCACAACCTGGACTAATGTAGATTTTGATATTTCCCCTTGTTTTAGCTCATTCTTCTTTGTACCCTCCTACTTTTTAACTCTATCTCCCCATGATTCTTTTGTAGTCACAATATTAGAGTTGCTCATATTGTCATTAGACTTGTTGTCTTTGTAGGAATCTCCCTATGTTTCTTCCCTCTTCTTTGTCTACCTAATTATGGAGCTACTCACCTTGTCTTTATTTGTGATATCTTTGTGTGATGTTCATAGTATTTCTTCATTTTACTTAGGGATGAAAGACTTTTCTATCCAAACTTTAGTATTAGCTATTTTTTCACCTTAGCCACCACTAAATTGTCCACCTGTCATTCAGTCTAATCCATCATGTTGTTTTGCTTTAATAGTTCCAGTACCTCACTTTTTTCATGTATTCTTATATTTGTTGAATCACTATTATTGTAATTCTCATTCTCCACAATTGTATCCAATTTCCCAAATTTGTTGAGTCTTGACCCTATTATGTGATGTCCCCTGGCTATGGTTTCTCTTGCATATTCTCCTTCCCTTTTGTAGCCTTTCTTTTGACTTCATCAATATTATGTGTTCCCAACTATTTTCCCTCTAGATAGTTTTCTAGGGAATGATCCTGTGTATTGATTAATACCTTGGTTGTCTTGAACATTATTCTTATGTACTTCATTGTTATCTGCTACTCCTTTTTGCTTTCCATCATTGTTGATAATTTCCTATGGCCCCTCCCCCTTCTTTGAATTTTCCTCCTTCCTTGGGATAGTTTTGGATGAAGTACTCTATACTCATAAACATTATATCCTTGTATTTGAATTCCTTTCAATACTTTAATAAGTAGTCATACATAATATTCACCTGTACAATATGCAAGGCCCCTGTTTTCTCATCCTCTATGTCCATTCTTACATGATCAAGTCGTTCGGCTAACAAGTCCACCAAGACTTTGACCTTTACACAACTAGGTCTAGTTATATTTATCATAGTCATGTCCAAATGTAAGGGGATACCCATTGTAGTTCCCAGAGAAAACAAAGATTTCTTCAACATCATATGTAGGAAGAAGGTTTGGGAAAGAAATCCATGCCATGGCCTCGGAGTTTCTTTTTTAATTTTGAACTTTGAATCATAAATGAAATGTGTCATTTGATATGAACTACCATCTTTAGAATTAATATAATAAGTTCCTATTAACGTTAGGTTAGTAAAATTCTCTTTCAAAGTAAATCAAATCAAAATATGACTATTCTGGAATAATCAATTTGGCAATCACCCTTGATACTGCGTTGTGTTGGAATTATTGATCTCAGTTTCTCAAGTTCCGTATGAGAATTTTACAACAACAGCATGTTGGAGTTTTAATGATGTCCATTCTTTCCACCTCTGCCTCTGTCCATTTGATGTAAAGTTATCCATTTAACATTTTTACTTATTTAAAGGGGATGGTAATGGCTAGGTCGTGAGGGGTATTATTCATAGTCTAAGGTTTTAGTAGATTAGCATAGCTAAGGGCATTGTTAGGGTTTGTAGAGTTGGAAGGGTTGGTGGGAGATGAAGGTTGTCAAGCCATAACTGCGGACTGCCCATCAGCTGTCGTGACCATAGCAGTGTTAGGTAATCACGTGTAAGGGTTTAGCATGAGAGGGAAGAGAGTTTTTAAAAGGTATAATTTTATAATTTTAAAATGGTTATTTTTTCTATATTTTTTTAAAAGAAATCTCACCCCTCCCTAAGATCTCCCACCTTTTATGCTTCCTTGGTGACTCGAACTCACAACCTTAGGGTTGGAAGTGAGGGGTGCTTACCATCCTAACAACTTTCTCTTGTCAAAATTGAAGCTTTAACCTCCAACCCATCAAGAAAGTTTCTAAAATAAATGAAGCTTAAGTCACAAGTATGAGACATTGTTATTGGAAAATATTCTTGTTGGGTGAGAAATTCGCGATAATTTGAAATCATATTTTCACCTCAATTTTTAGATTTATTTTATTACATTTTGAATGGGTGAAAAATTATTTTCTCCCTCCAACTTTGCTTCAGAACTCAAATATCTCCCCAACTTTAAATAATTGATATCCTCCCTTACTATCTCATGTAATGTATATTTTGTCCTTGTCATTATCAATCTTATATATTATTTTATATATGAGAAAATTATGCTTTATGTTTACTGGGAAAAAATATTTACACTACATAGTTCATATTTTGAGTTTGTCATCCGGTTTAGCACATCTTTGTGTATAAATACCTTTTATACAGTTTTATATAAAATTGACACATTATGGATAATACTTTTCCCAAGGTATAATATTGTATAATATTATATACGAAAAAGTCAAAACTACCCTCGAACTATCCGAAATAGAACAAATATACCCTTTGTTTGTTTTTTGTCTCAAAACTGCCCCTTCCATCCAACGATTGGCTCACAAACACCCTCCCTTTTAATAGAATGTCACCAGGCGATAGACTTGGAAAAATTAGCCACCTGACCAGTCCACATAAGCATCCTAGGTGGAAAAAGGTCCACTTGGCTACACACCTAAGGCACCTCATTAATCATGAAAACATGTCCCGTTTAAAATCCTAGAGTATCATTCCTGATGTAGAAACTATAACACCCAGAGAGTCTATTTCACAAGTAATATTTTGTATGTTATTGACATAACAATACTTCACTTTTTCCCGCATAACTCTTATTTCTACTTCTATATTACTAGCAATCTCTATCTGTCCAGCCTGGGCATACACTAAGTCTCATGTATCATTCCTGATGTAGAAACCACATGAATTATTTCTTGGTTTTCTTTACTAGCACCATCAGTATTACATTTGAAGTAGTATAAATATTGTGTTAGTTACATGCAGGGGTGGAGCTAGATTAGGGCTAGGTGGTTCATCTGAACCCTTTTCGACAAAAAAGTAAACTATTTATACATAATTAAAATTATTTTATGTATATATAGTAAATGTTGAACCCCCTTCAGTTATTTTAATATTGTTTTCAACCAACTGATTTCCCATCATTAAGTTAGTTATTTGTTCTTCATCTTAATTATTTAATTACTTGATGAGATAGTTAAACTCTATCTATGGCTCGTTGATTGGACTTGAAAGAGAAAATTGCGAGCATAATAAGAATAAATAATAATTGACCGATTAGCTACTAAAGATAGAAATATATATTGCAACTTGCTCATTTGATATAGATGAAATATGCATGCACTTCATTATTGATCGATGACTATTAAAATATATGTGTTAGGGATAGTCGAGTAGTCTTAGAATTATTGGCAAGATGCTCAATAAGTAATATCAACCTGCAACTAGTAACTCAGGAAAATCAATAGGTGAATCAATTGAAGAATATAACGTGATTGTTGTTAGTGCATAACCCTAGATCAATTTTATCTTATCGATAACGTAAAATCTGTTCTTTGGTTGGTTAATTGTTCATTAGCTATTTTATTTTTATTTTTAGAATCAAATGATATATCATCAGGTTTTACCGTATGAATAAATAATTAGCGTTAGTTTAATTTTATAAATAATTAATCGACAAGTCTTTATGGGTACGATAGCTTAACTCAAAATCCTACATTACTTGCACGATCGTGAACACTTGTGTATGCGTCTAGATGCAAAAATTCTTACCCCTTTTTGAATTTCAAACTTTGAATTTCTTCCTCTCCTTTTTTCTTTCTTCTTCCTTCTATGTACTATTTTTCCTTCTTCCTTCAGTTTAACAACTTTCTTCTTCGTGCTCATCTTCTTTGTTTTTACATCGTCATCTTCTTCTCTTTTTCTCTTCTTTTTCATATTCTACGGGCTGTTTTCTATTTTGCTCGTGAAGATATATTGCAAATTTTTTAAAAAATTTCAAGTTAGAAGGAAATGTTGCAAAAAGTCCAAAAAATTTTAATAGTTATTGCAATAATTACTAAATTTTATTGCAACAAACTTCGATAGTTGTTGTTGTAACTAGGAATTTGTTGCAATAACTTTGATAATTGTTGCAATAACTATGAAATTTATTGAACACTCAATATTTGTTAAGTTGTAGCAATATCAATAGTAGTTTTTGTAACAACTATTTATATTCATTGTATAGAGTAAAATTAGTCTGAACACATGGACGATTAAAAAACATGACATGCATGATGACTCGATAACTAGTTGAACAACAACTAATGACAAGTCGTAACTCTGATGACTGAGAAAATTAAGACTGGATCATACAGCAGGCATCAATTGCACTGCGCAGGACAATACACCACTCCAGAGGGCACCTTAGCCCAGAGAAAAGCCGACCAACTTGCATTCGTCGTTGGATGTTGTTACATACTCGACTTAGGGAAAACATCGGATGTTACATCTTTATTATTTGTGTCATTTAAATATACACTAATTAAGAGGTTTAGTGTATAGTATCCAGCCGTTGTAGAGCCAAACCCTTCTATAAGATCGTGTAATCATCATATCGAAATAAGAATTCTACTTCTGAATACAACATTATTGTCCCAATAACATTTCTCTTATTACTATTCAACAACTCTATAACATTCTCAGATTTTAGGCATTTATCTCTCATCTAACCCAGGCATTCATCATGCCACCAACAATAATCTACAATCTCCTAGGCCATGTCAACTCCGTCTCTAGCAGCTACTTTGTTTCACTTCCAACTTACATTACTTTTTTATTTCCTTATAGCGTATACTTTATTATTCTACGCCAGACCGAATCAGGACCTCTTATCCTTTAAATCTTACTGAAAAATTCAACTGTACTTTTTTGGGGCTAAATAGTTTAGCATCCACCGTGGGGATAAGGATAATTGTGGTATTGATTTGGTCACTTTACATCTTTACTAACAAAATTTAATTTTTTTGGTGAAGCAAAAATCTCTCTGGATAGATGGCTAGAACTGGGAATCCAATAAATGTGAACACCGACGTTATTTAGAACAACCCAACAAATGAAGAGATTGATCCAATCACAGTAGAGGATGGACAAGAAAATTCCCAACAACAACAACATACCTAGTATATTCCCACCCAATGGGGTCCGGGGAGGACCGAGTGTACACAGTCCATGCCACTACCTCAGAAGTGAGGTAGAGATGTTGTTTTCGATAGACCTTTGGCTCAAGACAAAATAAATTCCAGGAAAAAGATGTATAAAGGGTACAAAAGATAATAAGGAGTAACACAACAACATATAGTAACAGAACAACACTACCATGAAATAATACTACAAATGATCTACCCAAAACAACATATATCAACATAAATCCAAGAACAAAAAACTAAAAGTGTAGCACTATGTCTACAAATAAGGATAACACTCCTACCTACCAGCATGAACGTACTCCGACCTCCTAACCTTCTACCCTAATTTGCATTCGCAACACCATTCTATCTAAGGTCATATCCTCGGTAAGTTTCTATTGTGCCATATCCTGTCTAATCACCTCTCTCCAATATTTATTTGGTCTACCTCTACCTCTTATAAATCCATTCATAGCCAACTTCTCATACCTCCACATGCTCGAACCATATTAGCCTCACTTTTTCATAGCTTGTCTTCCACCAAAGTCACTTCTATATTATCTTGGATATACTATATCCAATCCTATCTCTCCTAATCAACCCACACATTGATAGGAATATCTTCATCTCGACCACCCTTATCCTCTAGAAGTGAGAATTCTTGATTGACCAACACTCCACACCATATAACATAGGTAGTGTAACCACTATTTAATGGAACTTTCCCTTAAGTTTAGAGGGCACATTTTTATCACACAAAACTTCATAAGTGAGCCTCCATTTCATCCACCCTGCATTAATACAGTAAGTGACATCCATGTCGATCTCTTTATTTCCCTAGATAATAAACCCAAGATATTTGAAACTACCTCTGTTTTGAATGACCTGAGTCTTAAGCCTCACCTCCACATCAGCCTCCTATGTCATCTCGTTGAACTTGCACTCTAATATTCAGTCTTGGTCCTACTAAACTCTAAACCCTTTAAACTTCAGGGTCTTCCTCCAAACTTCCAACTTATCATTAGCTCCTATATGAGTATCATCAATCAAAACTATGTCATTTGCAAATAACATATACCATGGCACCTCATCTTGAATTTATCGCGTTAATACATCTATCACAAAGACAAATAAAAATGGTCTTAGGGTCGATCCTTGGAGAAACCCCATCAATAAGGGAAAGTGCTCTGAGTCTCCCCTGCAGTTCTTACTCGAATCTTGATTCCATCATACATGTCCTTAATTTACCTAGTATATGCCACTGGTATACCTCGATCCTCCAAGCACCTCTATAGAACCTCTGTGGGGACTCTGTCGTAAGCCTTTTATAGGTCGATGAACACCATGTGTAAGTCATTCTTCCTCTCCCTATACTGCTCTACATTCTTTCTCTCCCTATACTGCTCTACATTCTTCCTCTCCCTATACTGCTCTAGCAATCTCCTTACAAGATGAATGGCTTCTGTAGTTAATCATCCTGGCATGAATCTGAATAAATCTCGCGATCCTCCTCATCTCCACCACCCTCTCCCAAAACTTCATAGTGTGACTTCACAACTTGGTACCCCTATAGTTGTTACATTTTTTAATGTCACGCTTATTCTTGTACAACAGAATCATCGTACTCCATCTCCAAGCTTCAGAAATCTTTGTTATCCTAAAAATGACACTAAATAACTCGATCAACCACTCCAAACCTACCCCACCTGTGCTCTTTTATAACTTCACAGGAATCTCATTTGACCCAGTCTCTCTACCCCTACGCATTTTATGGATAGCACCCTTAACCTCCTCCACTTTATACGCCTACAATAACCATTGTCACGACGCCTCTTTGAGTGCTCCAAATCCCCTAACACAATGATATTGTTCCCCCTCCTCATGTAAGAGTTTATGGAAATATGATTGTTATCTCCTCCTAATAAGTACCTCCTCCACCAATACTCTAATGTCCTAATCCTTGATGAATTTTACTTGGTTAAGATCCTGAGCCCTCCTCTCTCTAGCCTTGGAAAGCATGTATAACTTCTTATACCCACCTTTATCCTCTAACTATGCGTACAAGTGCTCAAAGGCTACTATTTTGCCACCGTAACCGCCATCTTTGCCTCCTTCCTATCCGTCTTATACTTCTCCCTATTCGACCATTTTTCCTCTTCATCCTTACTCTCTACCAACTTCATGTAGGCCATCTTTTTTGTCTCCACCTTCTCTTGTACTTCTCTATTCCACTACTAGTCACTTTTATGCCTCCCTAATCGGCCTCTCGAAACCCCCAACACCTCTCTAGCTGTCTCCCTAATGCAACTGGTAGCCTTATCCCACATACTATCTGCATCTCTACTACTCCCCCAAGCTCTCATATTCACCAACTTCTCCCTTATATCCAAGGCACTAGCCATAATCAAGCTACCCCATTTGATTCTTGGTCGGGCATCCATAACTCTTCTTCTTCCCCTTCTTAATCTCCACACCAATCAATAAAATCCTATGTTGGGTTGAAATACTCTCACTTACGATAACCTTACCATCCTTACAAAGATCGCAATCACCCTTCCTAAGGAAAAAAAAAGTATATCTGAGTAGTGGCCACCAAACTATGAAAGGTAACCAAATGGTTCTCCTTCTTTAGGAAACCTGAATTAGCTATCCACACCCACTGGCTCTTGCAAAATCCAAAAGTGAGAATTTGCCTTTGTTCTTACTTTCGAAACCAAAGCATCCATGTACATCGTCATAACTCCCAGGGGATAGCCCAGTCTGCCCATTGAAATCTCCTCATATGAAAAGCTTCTTAGTGTTTGGTGTAACTCTCACAGCATCATCTTAAAGCTCCCCAAAGCTCCTCTTCTCCTCCTCCTTGTCCAAACCCATGTGTGGTACATATGCACTAATAATGTTCATAGTAGACCTTTCAATGACTTACTTGATCGTCATCATTCTATCATTGACCCTCCTAACCTCTACGACTTTCTTCCTAAGCTCTTCATCTACTAAGATACCTACTCAATTTCTATTCATAACCTCTCCTGAGTACCATAACTTATTCCCATCTATCTCCCTTGCCTTGGTACCTACCCATTTGGTTTCTTAGACATAAGTTATGTTAATCCTCCTCTTTTTGAGAATCTTCATTGGCTCTATGGACTTTTCCCATAAAATCCCTATGTTCCCAAATCCTACTTGCAACCTAGAAGCTCCTTAACCCCTCCACCACCCCTGGCCCTCATCTCCATCCCCAACTGAGAACAAGACCCTAGTCCACCAGTGCCACTAAAGAAAATAAAGACTAATCGAATAGTAACTAGTTGTAAATATAAGTAACAAATGACTCGAGCACTACTTTGAAAAGAGAAACACCAAATACAAGAAATAATGAAATACATTCAGAGATGAAACTAATATATAGGAATCAACCAACTCCTAGTTTTAGATCAGTAAAACTATATAGGCTAAATCAAGAAAGAAATAGGAAGAAGAAGGGCTAAAAACAGTGGCTAAATAAAGACTACAAATAAGTGTTTAACAAGAATCAGAAAACACAGGTTGCCTAAGAACTAGAAATATAGGCTAAATCAAAATTAAAGAGGCAGAACATGAACTAAATAATCAGAGGCAAAATCAAGAACTTAATTTATTGAACAAGAACTAAATAATAGAGGCTAACTCATGAACTAAAGAGGCAGAACAAGACCTAAATAGATATGAAAAGAACCAAGTAAATAGAGGCGAAATCAATAGGCATAACAAGAACTAAATAGATCGAACAAAGAATAAAACTAAGAAGCAAAATCAAGAAATACAGGGGCAAAACTACTTGATTATATGCTAGGCATGATTGTCCTCTGAAGGCTAGCTGAATGGTCGCTGGAAAGAAGGGCAGTCATTGATGGCAGATCGCCTAAGATTTAGGGTTTTGACAGAGAACAGAGAATAAAAGAAGAGAAAACTGATCAGCAGTGGCAGACGACATGAGATTCACCGACGGAAGCAGTTGTGGTGAACGAAATGAGATTCGCTAGTGGAAGAAGTGGTGGTGGATGGCGTGAGATTCTCTGACAAAAGCAGTGGTGGTGGACGACGTGAGATTCACCGGCTAGAGCAGTGGTGGTCAGCGTGAGGACTGCCAATGATGTTTATTTTGTTATCCGCAGTCTATCTCCGGTGAGCTACCTTGCTAATATTTTAAATAATTGTCTCGTGCTTTTACTTATATATTTTTTAGAAAATTAATTTTTTCATAGTGAAATTTATCGACATTAGAGTTCCCATTAAAATCAAATCCATCATGTTGAGAGCAACAACAATCAAACTGCCACCAGAGCAACTGAGGCCAATTTTGTAAATTCTTCACTATTTTGGACTCTTATGAAAAATCCATAATGAGCTTGCAAGACAAGGCACCTCTAGGCCCACAGATGCCACATTAGGAATCACCTCACCATGCCAGGACTGAGGACCAGGGGAAACCAATGCACCATTTCCTAACAATAGCGACTGGTCCCATATCCTGGAGTATTGAAAACACTAGATAGCAAAGTGAATCAAAAAAAAAAAAACTCACATTCGTAAGGACCAGATTCCTGGGGCTCCACCAATTTTGAAAGGCCCAAACTCATAAAGATACGTACAACTACTGTTCCCCCCAATTGCGACCCCTAAAATGCTTCCCAAGTTGTTCAAGATGCCAAACATCCCAGAATATGATGGGACAACTGACCTGCAAGAACATGCGTAATAAAAGGCAATGATATGCTACCAGATAAGTGGAATAAGTTCTACTCAAAAAGTTTGAGGAAATCCTGAATTAAGGAGCCATGAATTGGTACTCCATGTTACCCGAGTATTTCATCAAATCTCTTGAACATCTTGCATCTTCCTTTGTGGAAGCACACGCAGGGGCCAAGAAGGTGCAGGCGAGGAGAGTCAATATCTTCAAAATTGCCCAAGGAGACCGAGATGCTCTGAGAATTCGTGACACGTTTTCAAAGAGAAAGAATAATTCTACCTCCAGTTATAGACAAATGGGAAGCAGAGACTTTTACGAAGGGGTGCAACCCTCGAAGCTCAAATGCTTCACTGGAGCTGAAAGAGAACCTGCTGAAGTTCTCACCGATAATGTGGGCGGATGTTCACAATAGGTACATATCTACATTAGAGTTGAAGATAATCAATGGGCTCCACTTGTAGACACATGATCGATAATCCAAAATCACTACAAAAGAATCATAAATATGACCTGAAGACACTGAGAAAAGGAATCAACCCTACATCCCCTCAGAAAAACTCTGAGAATGGGTAAAATGGGAACTCAACGCCATTACTCCCAGATACTAGAGAGAGCTAGGTACCACAGAAGGAATGACCAAAACCACAGGCGAAGAAAGGTGAGTAGAAATGTTGCAGGCCCATCAACGTCAAGGATCAAGAAAATAGAGGCACCATATTTGTTGGAATACTGCTTTAATATGGACATTGTCGATCCGATAGAAACAATCAGATAAATTAAAGACATAAGGTGCTCGAAGCCTAGCAAGACTGATCCCAACACATGGGATCCAAGATTGTTGTGTCAATTCCATGGGTCCCACGAATATTGCACTGGAGACTACCGACACTTGTAAGAAAAGTGGCACGATTACTCAAAGAGATCTAAGATAATTTATGAGTGACCAAGCCAGAAACAACTATGAAAGAAGCAAGAATGCCGAAGCTTCAATTCAGCCAACACCTGATCACATTATCAACATAATCATTGAGGGAGCGAAGGTAAATAGAGTCACATCACCATAGCTAAGAAGACTAAGATAAAAGTCACAGAGGTAAAACAAATGTGGGAAGAGGAAACAATCACCTTCAATAATAATGACCTAGAAGGCATCATACATCGTTGTAATGATGGTCTGATAGTCACTGTTAATAGTTGTTATTTTAAAGTTGAACACACATTGATTAACTTAGGAAGTTCTATTAACGTGATTCATTAGTTGATATTAGAAAAAATGAGATTGTTGGATAAAATTATCCCAGACGGGAGAGTCTTATCGGGATTCATCATGACCAATAAAATGACAAGAGGGAAACCCACTTTTTGTGTAATAGATAGAGACATACGATATTATATGCTCTTCAAAAGATCCTGGATACATGATATGAAGGACATCCCACCAAAGTTGCACCTCATGCTGAAATTTCCCACTCCAAAGGAAATCAAGCAAATTTAAGAAGAGCAATCAGCGGCCAAAGAGATGTTCACGGACGATGAAACTTTGAACGAGAAGCAAACAAAGAAATCAAATAGCAATCACAGCAATCATAATCTTCCCACGAGCCCGAAGCAAGGATGAAAGACCCATCAAATCTTGGAGAACTCCAGCACCACCTCTGTAGCTCCTTTTGAACACCGGGGACTCGATAGAAACAGAATCAAAAGACAAAAAAAGATCGGATCATGAGAAACTTCATAGTCCCAAAAGAATTTGATGCCACTAATTCTTCGTGGAAGTGCTTGAGCAAGTATCCCTACTTGTCCACTAGCTGAAAATAAAAGTATACCTAGGGACCAAAATAACTATGGAACTCAAGAATAAATTGATCTCTTTTCTTAAAATTAACTCCGACTATTTTGCATGGTCGCATTTAGATATGACAGATATTTCACTAGAGGTCGCTACTCACAAGATGAACATAGACCCTAGCTTGCCACCAGTAAGGCAGAAAAGTGCTCGATGTTGTTGACACCCAATTTTTGTCCTCCCTATTTCGAATTAATTTAAGCTTCTACTATTTTCAAACAATTTTGAAATGGTTGTTTTATTAAAATTTAGGCTTGTTTAAAATTAATTTCAAGCTAATTTTTCCATTCTTAGTAAGAACATATATTTCTATATTTAATAATATGGAATTATATAAATATTATTTTAGAAAATACTTTAAAAAATTATTTTGAGTAAAAGACTATGCTTAAATTGAAAATGCTTTAATTTTCCTCAAGATTAATTTAAAGTTGGAAATTGATTGTATAATTATTTTTCTTGATTCTAAGTAAAATAATTATGCTTTTAAAAAATAATTATTTTGAGTTGTTGTAATTAGAGAGAGCGCAATTAATTAATTAGAAAATCATTTGTCTTGATCCATTTGAAATTTTTCCATTATCTAAAGTTGTCTAATGGGAAAAGTTCAGAAATAGCAAACTTGAGCCTTTAATTAAGCGCTTCATAGCAACAAGTTGCTAATGACCCAAAATAGCAACTTGTATTTTGTATTTGAGGACTTTTTTACCGATAAAATACATATACAAAAATCTGAACAACGCGTTTTTTTCTCCACTCTATTGAGATAAATTAGGAAATGAATATTCTAACCACTACAATCACACGTACATATATTCAAAAATACATATACATATGTACTGCATATGCAAAAATACATATACAGATGTACTTATTTGCCTATAAATATTTGCAATTGTATTTGACAAATATACATATATATGCCTAACTATATAAACTTGTAAACTCACTTAAAAATATATATGTATTTGCAGCTATATACATATGTACTTATCTGCAAACAAAAATACGTATGCAGTTACATTTATGTATTTGCAGCTGTATTTGGAAAAAAACATATGTATGCCCAACTATACAAACCTGTACACTCACTTACAAATACACATGCAGTTACATATGTATTTGCAGCTGTATCTGCAAAAAATACTATACAAACCTGTACACTCACTTAAATATACATATTCAAAATTGGAATATGTATTTTGCTGGTTCAAAAATACATATACAATCACCACTAAACAGCCTCCAACCTTTCCCTTCCCCCATTTTTCTCGATGACCTCCACTACCACAAGTATCTATTTCTTTATCATCCTCGTTTCTTGAGAACCGCCATTAATGTTGAAGCTTTGAGCTTCAATCAAACAAATTCCATTTTCTTTTTCGATGAAATCCAACCCACTAACAAGCTTCAACTACACTTAAAACGCTTTCGACTTTCACGGATAGCAAATCCATGAACTCCGACGAACAACCACAACAACCACGAACCATCAATAACCTTTTCGTCAAACCAACAGTGATATCCTCTGATGACAACTCCGATGATGTTCAGATCTAGCCGGAACATAATTGAAATTGAAGAAATTAGATGAAATCGAATGAAGAGTGAAAGAAAAATAATGTGAGAAATATTGTAGAATTTCAAATCTTAAAATCGAAGAAAAATTGGAGAAGTATGAAAGAGGTAAACTCAAAAAATGAAGGGGATAAAATTGAAACCATGAAAAGAGGGAGAAATTTGCGTAAGTGCTGCAGTTGGGGCTTGGCTTACTGAAAGTAATGCTACTTTTGTTATTTCGGGTAATTTTATTAAAGTGTTGATATTTAGCTTAATTATGGACTTAAATTTGCTAATCTATGTACTTTCCCCTTGTCTAATTTGCTTTGGACCCATCAAATTTTCCAGGCCCCAAAGTTTAGTCCTCATAACCTCCGACCCGAGCCCAACTTCCCCTCTTTTCCTTCTCAATTCAACGACGTCGACAGAAGACAACAACAGAGCTCAACAGACCCTGCAACACCCATCCCCTTATCCCTGCGAACTCTTCCAAATTCACTGAATTTCAAGCACCATAACGTCTCCGTCTTTGAATTATTACTGACTTATAATCTTCTTTGTTGACTTCAGTTCAAAGATTGCTTATTTTCTCACCCAAAAATCCAATCAGAATCAGAAACTATCACACTCGAATCCAGATTATGGGGATATGTTTTCATCTTTTTTTTACTTTTGTCAAATCTGAATCCCTTCCCTCTCTCAAACGGCTCAATTTTGAAATTCAAAATCGACCATTTTCGGCTATAAATAGCCATATCATTTTCATTAAAAGGGGGAAGAGAGAGGAGGTGGAAGAGAGCTTGGGGAGTGTTACAGTTTTCTATTCACTAATTCTTGATAGTTCTTTGCTTTGTTTTCTCTTATTTTCGATGTATTTCCCGCTATTATTATATCTTTTTCATCACTCATACTCAAAGTTGGTGTGAAAATTCATCCTCGTCAACTCCTCGTCTTAGTTCGCTGCTCGTTAAAAAGTAATTTTTCCTTCTCATCTTAGTATTTTTTAAGTCCTGCGCATGATATTTCTTGTGGGAATTAGTTTTCCATTTTACTTCAGCTTGCTTTCCATGGTTGAATACAGTTAAGGTGCTTTTCTTATTGTCTGCTTCTAATTGTACTAGACAAGCTTATGTGTTTAAGTATAATAGGATTGCTTCCTTGATGTGGTATTCTGTAAAGAGCTAGAATTCGACGCTTAGTCTAGATTTAACGTAATCTCCCTCTCTATTCAAATTTCTTTCTCTGTATGCTACTCAGGGGTCCTTTGGTAGGATGCATTAGAAAAAACAATGCATGCATTAGCTCTGTGTATTACTAATAACTTGTTTGATACACTTTTTCAACCTATGTATAACTAATGCATTAGTTATACATTCTATTGTGTATTATATTATGCATAACTAATACATGGGAAACCTTTGGTATTAGCAATGCAAGGGACTTTAATGCATGCATTAGCATGAGTAAAGACACAATAGTCCTTCAAAATCTTTTCCACATCATTTTTATTATAATTGTGGAGGGTATTTTTTATAAATAATTTTTTTATTTAAAAATATGCAATGCAAGTTATTTTTAACACACCAAATCAAACACTACATAAGAAATAATCTCACCATAATTAATGCAAGCATAACTAATACTAGCATTACTAATACATCATATTTTGCACTATTCTTATACACCCTACCAAACGAGCCCTCATTGTTTTGTTTGCTTATGCTTTTGTTTCAATACGTGGTGAATAGCATAGGCGTCATGTTTTGTTTGTATTTATTGGTGGAAGCCAGACATTTTGTCTAGAAATTTTAATTCCCAGTTAGGTATCTTTTGAACTGATCCTTTTGTCTTTTGAACTATAGAGTGTGTGTTGAGCATGTTGCCTGTCTAAGTCATTTTTTTTTTCTTTTCTCATTAAAATTATTCTAAAGCCTGTGTTTTAAAATTTCCATGCATAGTGGCATATCTGGTTTCTTGCAATAAATTAAAATTAGTGGTGAGTTCTAAAGTCATCCTTGCTTTTAACATAAATGTTTAAACTTGTGAGTTTATAAGTTGGTTTAACTGATTGTGTGAAGTGCCTGCCCCATTTGATTGGAAATTGATAACCTATTTTCTCGATCATGTTTCAGTTAGCTCTTGAGTATAGTTTGAGTAATCGGTTTAAAAATTGTCCTCACCTCTGCCCCCACCTGCATTTAGAGTTGATTTAGAGTTTCAAAAATGGAAAGTTGAAAGGAGTTGAAGTTCTTATCCTGTTTGTGTGTAAAAAATTCCTCCTTGTTTTCCTTAGCGGTATGTTTAGCTTTGTGTATTTCTAATCCAAAACTGAATGGATTTAACTATGTAATTTTTGTATGCTATAATGATAGATCGGCTGATTTCCAAGTTTAAAGTGCAATGTTTGGTATATTTTGGAAGTTCGCCTGCGTTATTGATATAAATTTTAGCAATTCTCTTTCGTTTTTTCTGTTATATCCCCTTTGTTTTCCTCTAAAAAAATCAGATTTCCTTCAGTTGTTGGCTAAGTTTGAGTCGTCGTCCAATTCTTTAAAAATCAATTTAACCAATGTTACTGTCCTTTCATTATTGTGAAGATTAATAGCATAGTCTCGATCAGTCTTGTGTAGTAATATATAGTCAGCCGCTATGTTCTTCACTTAAAGTTTAAATTTTTCTTAGTCTTTTTTACATTCTGTGATTTGCGTTATAGCTCGCGTTTGTGTTATCATTATGGATAGTCCCTTTCAGAATTGCTTAAAACTGGAATTCATTCGAGTATAAATAATTCTTATCCACATCCTTGTCTTCCATGGCCTACTCCCGACGTTAGCTTTTGCCTGGTCGTATCCAAGTGAATAAGATAAGCGTGCCGCGCAACTTTTAAAGTATATCAACGTGTTTATGTACTATCTCGTTCACTAGTGACCAAGTCTGAGACTTCTTTGCCATGTCAAGATTACAAATAGTTTTTCCATGGCTGTTTTACATCCCCACAGTAAGCATATCTCCCTGTTTTCTAATAGATCATTTTGGTTTCGGCTTTAGGAAGCAAAGCTGGTAGTAATTTTATGTTTCTTGCTTAAACCCCAATCTGTTTTTCTGGTACAGGCAATACGAGTGAGAGAATGCTTAAACTAATTTGTTTTTTTTATTTGACTAGTTGAGATGATTCTTTATTTGAGACTTTGACCTCTTTCCCAATCTACAAGCATGTATTCCAATGGAATTAGTTACAACTTCTCTTGTCCTCTTTTAAATACATTTAGGAGCTGTCTGTTGGATTTGTGCTATTTTCCAGTAAAAAGTTTTGACAACTTCAAAATATAGCATGTGTTTTTTCAAGAATCTATTAGTGTGTGTGTTAATACTTTACTTTGAGATTTCTAGTCATATATCTTTTTTGCTTTTAATTTTCTTATGTGCTAAAGCTTGAATGAGTCTATTGTGGTTTAATTTCAATAGCGTTTGACGTCAAATTAGAGTGAATATGCTTTGGTACAACTCTAGTATAGCCGATGTTAAAATATATCAAGGCTCTTGACGTGATAGTATTTGTCAAAGTGTTGGACTGTTGGTTCATTATTTGTCTTCTACTGTTATGTTGTTTAACTTACACAAATTTAACGAGCATAGTTATAGGACGATAACTTTAGTTCCACGTTCAAATATTAGTTTAAATGTGTATTGTGGTGTTTAACAACAACTTTTTTTCTTCTAGTTCATGATGTATCTTAGTTCCCTAAGTAAAATTTGAGAAGTTATCAGTTTGCAACTTATTATGTATTCTTTGTTTGTTTCTCTGTTTTACGAGAAGTGTTTAATAACTACTAAATACATGCTTTGAAACTTGGAAATATAGGTCATTTGATTTAGTCTCTCGATATGAATTGAGTCTTATTCTCCATCTTTTGAAAAGTTAGACAGAATGTAATTTTGAGTATATTGACTTTTATTTGCTGCTTTGCATATTTTTCAAGCGTTATTTTAACTTTAATCCATTCTGTTACTAATTTTTATTTTTTCCTTGCTTTTCTATGCATGAACTCGACGAGTCTATTGGACTCATTTCCCGCATTCGTTGTTCGGTGAAGCCCAACATGATATCTGAGCATCGAGTCAGCCCTTCTCTGCCCAAAAGCTAAAATGTGAGCTTTGAGTCAAATGTCCAAACAACCAGTGCAGCAACATCTAGAAAGAGTGAAAATTGGGCTTAGCAGCCGAACTCTAAACTCCTTTTATTTATGTTTTAGCTGTTGTTGTATGATGAATGTGTGTTAAAGTGGCTTAAGATTTTACTCTTGTTTTCTTTTCCCGATCTAGATGAATCCACAAATGATATCATTTTTAAATAAGTTTCTTTATTATTCCATATTATGCCTACTTACTAGTAAAATACGTAAAAAAAAAAAACAGATTAAACAATCCGCTTCAATTTTTCTTTAAGTAATATTTTGGTCCAAAGGATGGTTTTTCATGTACAAAATTTTAAAGCCTTCCCATGTCCTCCACGATATTTTCTTAAAAATATTTTCTAATGATTTTCCATAGAAATGACTCAATGTTTAGATTCTCATTTTATTAAACACCGAACGTTTTGATTTGAAAATAAGTTTCATTTTATTTTTTTTGAATTAGTAAGAAGATATTAAAATTCACATATTGACAAATGAAAGACCCTTAAGTTTGTTTTGCCATGAAAAGTTTTTAATCCGCCGGTCAACCGCAGTTTGTGGATTTTTCAAAATGCCTAGCCCCTTCTTCGAAAAATCACTTGAACCCTTATCCAAAAACTTTGTTTTTGAAATAAGGTTTTCTTAAAATCTTTTTCTAAAAAATGGTTTCCTAATTCTGTAAAAATTAGGTGGTGACTCGGTGTTTTTTCACAAATAAGTTGTGAAACGTTTTTAATAGAGTTTAAAAACGGATCGTAACAGATGTCAGAACTCAAGAACAAATTCATAAAAGAAGAAGTGGGCAAGATGTTTAATATTGGTTCTATTTGAGAAGTTAATTATCCCAAATTACTAGCTAATGTGGTGGTTGTATCGAAAAAGGTAATAAATTAAGGATGTGCGTTGATAGTAAAGATTTAAATAAAATATGCCCCAAGGATTCATTTCCTATGCCACACATAGATCAAATGATTGATGCAACGGCAGGGCACGACATGCTAATTTTACTCGATGATACTTTAGTTATAATTAAATAAGGATGAACCCGAAAGACTAAAAGAAAAATGCTACAATATAATGTTTTTCAAACTAAAAAACACCGGAGCAACCTCTCAATAGTTAGTTAACGGCATGTCCAAAGAATAAATAGAAAAAAACTATGAAAATATATATAGATGACATGTTGGTCAAGTCTCTGGATTCGGGACCATATGCAGCATTTACAAGAAACTTTCAAGATATTCCAAGAGTACACCATGAAGCTGAACCCCGAAAAGTAGCCTTCAATGTCTTGTTAACCAAATTTCTAAATTCTTTGTCAACAGAGGGAGGTCAACCTAGATAAAATCAAGACAATCGAAGAAATTTCCGAAATCCTTGATGTAAAAATAGTGCAACGCCTCACCGAAATATTGACCGCGTTAAGCTAGTTCATATCACAATCCTTAGAAAAAAATCACAAATTTTTCTCTCTACTCACGAAGAAGAATGGACTCCAGAATGCCAAAGGGACTGAAAGATTTGGAGATATATTTGATAAGTCAACCATTGCTGGTCAAACCTAAAGAGGGAGAACCCTACTCTTATACCTTGCGGTGTGCTGGTGTCTGAAGTAGCGATCAACGTTGTCCTGGTCCGAGAAGGAAACGCACACAATTTTCAATTTATTATGCTAGTAGAACCTTGGAAAGTGCGGAAACTAGATTTCTACGCTTGGAAAAACTAGCCCTAGCATTTGGTAATGGCCGCTAGAGATCGTTGGCTATATTTTCAATGTTATAACTATATATTTTTTAGAAAAAAGACATAAAATCACAACTGAAATTGTTCCGAATTTGCTAAAAGACACTTTAACTTTGTGGGTGTCCTATTTCACCATAAAATTATTTTTGACCAAAATAAATACACCCTTTTGACCTATTTTTGCACCTGTTGTGTCCTCACGTTAGAATAGCACGTGAATGTTTTAAAAAAAATAACCCAAACCAGTACAATGAAGCCATGTGGCATTACCAATTCAATTCTTTTATAAAAGAAAAAGACTCATTTTTCCCAAATCAATTCAACCACCATTGAAGCCTGTTGGAGTGCCCATAACTTAAGTTATTATCTATTCTTTGTTTGCTAAGAACTATGAAGCTCTATTTCTTCCAATCCAACATTACTGTAGCTTTTTTATTTTTCAAAATTAAACCCGGAGAAAATTTATTTTTAATCACGATAATAGAGAGTTGAAGTTTATTAGGAGACAAAACAAATTTAAATTGGGGTTTCTAAAAACTCCTACAAGTTGCCTCTTCGGATCATCTGATGCTTATAATTGGGGAAATTATTTAATATGAAATCAAAATTTTGAAAACGAAATATTGAATCTGAACTTTTCTACATAGATAGGGACAATAATAGCAAATTGACCATCATTCTATCTAAAATTTTAAAGTCTTTTGTCCACTGACCTCCTTTATTTATGTGATAACTAAATTTTTCAATTTTCTAATTTTCTATAAGAAATAAAAATGGCATTTCCTTGTCTCACACTACTACAGATCAAGTGGATGGGGGTAGGCGGAGAGGAGGATGGAGTTTGGGGACTTAGAGAGAAGAAGTAGAGAGAAAAAATGAAAATGAAAAAGAAATAAAGTGCAAAAATATAAATAATTATAAAAACTAAATAAATTTAACACGTGGTAGATAATGATTGGTGCGTGATTTCCCCCCTTCTCCTTAAGACTGATGTTGAACAAGAATTGTTGTATTTATACTATTTAAAAATTATTCAATAGGGTAATAGGACTTTCACAAAATTAAAGTGTCTTTTTACAAATTCGAGACTACTTTAATGGTTACTTTATATTTTTTCTCTATCCTTTAAGAGCCCATTTGGATAGGATTAAAAAAATAGCTTTTTAGCTTAAGTGATTAAAAGCTTAAAATAAGTGCTTATAAATTAAGCAGATAATTGTTTGGATAAAAGTGCTGAAACTAAAAAAAAAAATTTGTTGATGTGTTTAACAAGTGTTGTTAAACACTTTTTGTTGTCAAAATGACTTAAATGTCCTTAAAGTTGCTAACACCATAAATAAGTTGAATTATATATAACTTTTAATCTTAATAATTCAAAAATAGTTTTTATTTAAATGCACTTTCAACGTAAGTGATTATATGTGAGGTCAATCTATAAATATAAGTTACTTAAATGTTAAAAAATAAAAAATTTAGGACATCTTTTATATAAATATAGTATTATATTATAATATTGCAAGTTTGTAATAATTTGGCTATGTTAAAAAATATGTTATTGAAATATTGTTATGGCTATTACTATTACAATAGTTTATATCGTTAAAAATCTAGACAAATCAACAGTATAAGGGGCTACATAAAATTCTTTCAATAATGGATGATGAGAAATCATTCTCAAGAAGCTAATCTAATCTCAAAAATGAATATATTTAAATAAATTCAGATATAAATTCGCTGAAAACAAAGGAGAAAGATGAAGATGATGGAGGGAAGAGACGAAGAGAAGCGTAGGGGTGGGCATAAACACCGAAAAACCGGACCAAACCGAATTGATTCGGTTTTTCGGTTCGATTTTGGTTTATTTTTTTCTATAATTTCGATTTTCGGTTATAGGGTCCATATATTTCGGTTTTTCGGTTAAACCGAAATTTAAAATATAATTTATTTATTTTTTAAATTTTTATACATATATAATGAAATTTATAATTTATTTATATACAACACCAACAACTCACTTAAATGAGTTAAATCTAAGCCCAACACCAATAGCCCACTTAAAACATAAACCTAATTACCTAAGTCCTAATTCAGTGAATTCACTACACACGAAAAAACTCACCAACACTCGAGCAACGGCGATTCAAAACTCACCTACACTCGAACAACGACGATTTCAAACTCACCAACACTCGAACAACGATGCAACCGGTGGTGATTCCAAACTCACATCGAATGACGATTCCATTTCCAAATACCATTTTATTTTTTTCTGTTTTTCCTCTTCTTCTTTCAAAACCGAAAAAACCGAATTTATAAACCGAAATCGAACCGAACCGAATTAAATCAGTTCGATTTTTGGTACACACATACCTATAACCGAAAAAACCGAAATAAATAAACCGAAACCAAACTAAATTACCAAAAGCCCACCCCTAGAGAAGCGGCAAAGAGAAAAAGAAAGAAAAATCATATATTTAAGGGCTACAAATTCAGAATATTGTTGAAATTGGAGAAAAATATAAGAGATAAAAAAATAAATATTTTGGTCAAACTTAAAAAAATTTAATCTTAAAAAAAAAAGCTGAGGATATTCAGTTTCTCACTTTTTATTTTTTTTAATCAGCTTTTAGCTTTTTTTAAGTACTTTTAAATTTTACCAAATACCTAAAAAAGCTAAAAAAGAGATTAAAATCTCCAAACCGGCTCTAAGAAACATCACGCATAAGCCTGAGTTATCGAGAAGGCTAGTGAATGGGCAATAGTGAATTTTGTTAAAGGAAGTAGAGAAAATGGTGTTGGATTTAATGAAATTTCTTCTTTGGAGCTACTAAAGAAGATAACAATGGTAGATTTTGTTTTCCACGTGGGGCTACAATTAGACTTTTAACACTTTTTTTTTAACAAATTCGTTAGGTTTAAGGCAAAGGACTAAATGAACACCTTTTATCATATATTAAGGATCATTTCAATCAAGTGAGATATATTAAAGACCAAAATAAAGCAACACCCATACATTAAGGACCATTTTGATCATTTTCTCTCAAACATACAATTTTGACTTCAAATACTTTTTCCTTCAAACTGAAATCAAATGCTGTACTAGTCTCCAAATAATTAGATAAAATAACAATAGCTAAAGTTAAACTATATCGACGTGGTCTTCACGTTCTCCGCAAATTCTTTTGAAAGTTGTACCCCATTACCAATAGTGACTAAGTGTACAACCAGATGGGGTTCACCGTCATAACAGCAAAGTACAAATAAAACTCCCAAAACATTTTTTTTTTTTAAAAAGGAAAAAGATTTTCCACTAACTTATGGTAACAGTGAATGACAACAATACCCTTGTATGCTTATCAAATTTACAACACAACACCCATCCCAATACAGAGAACATGCGAAATTTTTTTTTTTTTTTTTTTTTTAAAAAACTAGCTAAATTCAGCCACAGATCCCCCAATTTTCTTCCCTTTCCATTTTAGACCTTGAGAATTTTGGCAGCTCTAACGACAGGATTTTCCCTTGCTATTGCTTCACGACCAGCTGCTTTGTAATCGTAGCTGCAATCATGCCGATCTGAATATCTATGCACAGAGCAAAACACCTCCCCACAACGGCATCGGATTCCTATCAATCCTACTTTCCTTCTGCACCCTATTCTTGAGCATCGACTAGCCTCCCTCGGCCTCTTCACCGACAGCCGACTATCCTTTTTCTCCGATTCAGCCAGATCCGATCCGGAGCTAGATCTCAAATCATCGGTTGCAGAGATTTTTGGATCTGAGATATCTGGTGTTCTACCAGAAGTTCTCGACGGTTGTGACGATACTGGAAGATTTGGAGTACATAAAGGTATAGATTGTGGAACTTTCAGCTCCGTCTCTTCTTTTTCTCTCTTCTGCGCCATGATTTCTGTGTGGTTGAGAGAGAGAGAGATTGGAGCTTTTTCTCAATGGAAAGCGCAGAGGTTTGGGGTTGACGAAATGGAATGGAAATGACAAATTAAATTGAAATGCAAATGGGGAAAATAGAGAGGATAAGGCGTGTTTGGATGGGGTGTTTTTTAGGGAAAGAAAATGGGGAGAGACCAAAGTTTTCATTCTTGCTTTCACGAGAAACATTCATTTTATTTGATTTTTACACTAAAGAATTGATTTCATTATAATTTAACTATAATATATTTTTAATAAGGCAAATAAGCTTAAAAAGAAAGAACATTTTTTAAAATATATTTTAATTTTTTTAATATATTATATTATTTCTATAATTACAAATTTTTGTGTCTAAAGATAATAATTAAAAGTTTTTAAATATAAAAATATATATTATTATCGTATAGTAAATTTTATAAAAATAAAATGAAATGGAATATTAAAGGTCTATATGCAAAGAAGACAAACAGAATGGGAAGGGTCCTAGCTACGCTATGCGTTCAATACAAATCTGAAAAGCTGCAGAGATGATAAAAAGAGGGCGCTTTTCTGTGTTGCACTGAAAAAAAGGATCATCTTTTTCTCATGGTCTGGTCTAGTCAGTATCTGGTCGAGCCTCTTTTGTTCCAACGAATTTGAATTTGAAAATCAAAATGTTTGGTAAAGGGCAAATTTATCTCTCTACTTTAAAAAATTGACTAAATATATCCTTCATTATATTTTGGAGTTACATTTATCCTTGATGTCATACTTTGTGGTCGTATTTACCCTCGTTGTTAAAAAACTTTTCACTTGTACCCTTTCTTTAATAGAAAAGCTCAAATCAACATTAAATGCCTAATTTTTTAGAAATAAAACATACCCTAATCTAAACCGTCAGACCCCATTCGATCCATAAAAATACACAAATAAATATATCCCTCCCTCAGTTCTATTGATCAAATTTTTCCAACGAGATTAGGCCACTGAATATTTATCAGTGCATAACTCATGAAAAATAGATTTGCATCAGTGCAGACACAAATAAATATACCCCTCTCTCAGTTCATGGATCTGCATCAGTGCATAGCTCATGAAAAATGATACTTAATGGTCAAATACAACATATTAGGTTCACTAAATATTTATCTAGATGATTAAGTTAAGAGGTCTCCTTATGTGTCAATCATGACATCTCTTCATTCTTATGTCTTTACATACAAAATGGATTTACACAAATTTTTCATCATTCCATTTGCTCAAAAAACTTATCCACTGGTTCTACAATCTAGATGTATATAGAATTGAGGGAGGGGTATATTTATTTATGTATTTTTTGCTGTTGGTTGATTTGAGCTCTGCACTGATGCAGATCTATGAACTGAGGGAGGGATATATTTGTTTGTGTGTGCACTGATGCAAATTCATTTTTCATGAGCTATGCACTGATAAATATTTAGTGGCCTAATCATGTTGGAAAAATTTGATCAATAGAACTGAGGAAGGGGTATATTTATTTGTGTATTTTTATGGGTCGAATGGATTAAATTAAGATGTGTTTTATTTCTAAAAAATTAGGCATTTAATGTTGATTTGAGCTTTTCTATTAAAGAAAATATACATGTGAAAAATTTCTTAATAACAAGGATAAATTTAACCTCAAAAAATAACATCAAAAGTAAATTTAATCTCAAAATATAACAAAAAGTATATTTAGTTAATTTTTCAAAATAGAATGGTAAATTTAATCCTTTTCCCTTTATTCTTTGTGCACATCAAGAAGGCCACATGCGACCCTGAAAGGAACGTGGAAGACACGCGTTTGTGGAGGAATTGATGAAGATGCCCTTTAATAAAGTTATTATTCATTTTGTTCATATTTGACTTCACATATTATAAGAAATAATAAAAAAAAAAGAGTAATTTATTAAATCAACATTATTAATCATATGCTATTTAAATATTAATAATATTTAATAATAAAAATGAAATAAATATAAAATAATTAATTATCTCTTTTTTTAATTGAACAGGTAAAATCAAATAATTATTTTTAATATATTAAATAAATAAAAATAATCTTAACTTTAAGATAAAAGTAAGGTCTTCATAAATTTCAAGGTAAAGGTAAGTTCATAAATTTTATCATTCAAACTCCACACTACATTATATGTTGTTGGATAAATAAAGATGGACAAGGGAATACCCAATAAGCTATTGTGGGGTTTTAGATCAGCACTGACGTGTTGCTTCGTGGATTTAGGTAACACGTTAAAGATGGCTTCTTTTTTCATTTTGATTATTAGAGTTTACAGAAACATGAGCGGCTTCAAGAAGCTTCTAACTGAAACGCGACTCATTCTAAATGTTAACTTGTGAGTTGTGACACTATTTTAGAGCAGTATTTTAAAAGGCGGCGGCGTGAGGTGAGACGTTTTATATAGTATGGGGCGAAACATAAGTCTCGAGACATGGGGCGTAAGTTCTGACGATCTACGGGGCGTGTATCTTATATATCTTTATTTTTATAATTTGATTACTAAAAGTATAAGTAACAACAAAATTTTCAATGATTTTACAAATAATTTCTTAAAATATATGACTATCATACTGTGTAATTTACCTCCCTAAAAGAAATAATCAATAAACTATTAATATTATAATTATGTTTTAATATCAAGAACAAGAATAGTAAGTAAAGAACAAGAACAATATAGAAAATAAGAGGAACAATATTATAAGATAGATTTCTTTCAAGTGTCTTCAACATCATCCTCAAGTCCTCTATTTATAGCATTACATTGAGGAACTTAAAGGGGTGTCATAAACATGACATTTAACTCAAGAGAATGTGGGGAAGGTTATGGGATTATGGAAGAATAAAGAAGAGGTGGTGGAGGTGTGGGAGTTACTACACTTAAAGGAGGAATTACTCATAGGTGTTATGGACCTTATGGTCATCCACAATTACTTTCATTTACAACACTCCCCCTTGGATGACCATTGAGATAATACGCATTGTTTGCTGCCTCGTTAAAAACCTTGCCAGTAAAACCCATTGGGACAAAACCTAGGCCAAGGAAAAAAGAGTGCAACTCGTATTTTACTCCCCCTGATAAAAACATCATTTCATTTCTCAAAGACGACGCATCCCAATCTTGAATACCAGCTTTTCAAATGTTGAGGTTGGTAACGCTTTAGTGAACAAATCCGCCAAATTATCAACCGAACAAATTTGTTGAACATCTATTTCACCTTTCTTCTCAAGATCATGAGTGAAAAAGAATTTTGGTGAAATGTGTTTTGTTCTGTCTCCTTTAATGTAACCTCCTTTCAACTGAGCTATACATGCAGCATTGTCTTCATACAATATAGTTGGAATATCCTTTTTCAAGATAAAACCACACATTTCCTGAATATGTTGAGTCATTGATCTCAACCAAACACACTCCCGGCTCGCTTCATGAATGACAATTATTTCTGCATGATTTGAAGAAGTTGCAGCTAATGTTTGCTTCATTGAACGCCATGATATAGCTGTGCCTCCATATGTAAACAAATAGCCCATTTGTGATCGAGCCTTATGTGGATCAGACAAGTATCCTGCATCTGCATAGCCAATCATTTCTGACTTGCATTCATTAGAATAAAATAATCCCAAGTCAATGGTTCCCCGAAGATATCTGAATATATGCTTGACACCATTCCAATGTCTTTTTGTTGGGGAAGAGCTGAATCTTGCCAATAAACTTACCGCAAAAGAAATATATGGACGAGTATTATTGGCAAGATACATTAGTGCCTCGATTGTACTAAGATATGGAGTTTCATCACCAAGAAGCTTTTCATTATTTTCTTGAGGTCGAAATGGAGCTTTATTTATGTCAAGCGATTTCACAACCATTGGGGTACTCAACGAATGTGATTTATCCATGTAAAATCATTTAAAAACCTTTTCAGTATATGTTGATTGATGGACAAAAAATCTTTTTGTCAAATGCTCAATCTGTAGGCCAAGACAAAATTTTGTCTTTCCCAAATCTTTCATTTCAAATTCTTTCTTCAAACACTCAACAGCTTTTGAAAGCTCTTTAGGAGTGACAATGATATTCAAGTCATCAACATACACAACTATTATAGCAAATTCAGATCCAGACCTTCTTATAAAAATACAAGGGCAAATAGGGTTATTTTTGTACCCTTCCTTTATCAAATATTCGCTAAGGCGATTGTACCACATCCGCCCTGATTGTTTCAATCCGTATAAGGATTTCTGAAGCTTTATTGAACAAGTTTCTTGTGAACTTTTATATGCTTCAGGCATTTTGAATGCTTCTGGGATTTTCATAAAAATTTCGCTGTCCAATGAGCCATACAAATAGGCCGTGACAACATCCATTAGGCGCATATCAAGCTTTTCATGAACTGACAAATTTATTATATACCTGAAGGTAATTCCATCCACCACAGGAGAATATGTCTCCACATAATCAATGTCAGGTCTTTACGAAAAACCTTGTGCCACAAGTCGTTCTTTATATCTTACGACTTCACCTTTTTCATTTCGTTTTCGCACAAAAACCCATTTGTATCCCACTGGCTTGACACCTTCAGGTGTTCGGACAATTGGTCCAAAAACTTCACGTTTTTCAAGTGAAGTCAATTCCGCTTGAATTGCATCCTTCCATTTTAACTAATCATTTCTCTATCTACATTCATTGACAGATTTTGGTTCCAAATCCTCATCTTGTTGCATTATTTCAGTAGCAACATTGTAAGAAAAAATATTGTCAACCACAATATTATTTCGGTTCCACCTTTTTCTCGTCGAGACATAACTTATTGAGATTTCTTCATTCTCATTATTTTCAGGTATTTGAACCTCCTCGGTGGTCTTATCATTTGTTATGTCTTGAGGCTTTTTTTGAGCAATTGCCACCATATCATGATCATTTTGATAATTTATTCCTTTTCTTTTTCGAGGATTTTTATCCTTGGAATCAATTGGTCTACCACGTTTCAAATGTGGTCTAGACTCATTTGCATTAACCACTTGTCCTATCGGGACATCAACTCGAACTGGAGCATTTACAGCTGGAATATAAGATTTAGTAACCCTTGGAAGGTTAGTAAATGCATCTGGCAGCTGATTTGCTACATTTTGCAAGTAAATCATCTTTTGAACCTCTTGCTCACATTTATTTGTTCGAGGATCTAAATGAGATAGTGATAATGCATTCCAATCTATCTCATTTTTCAGCTGCTTATGTTCTCCCCCTAATGTTGGGTATACTGATTCATCAAAATGACAATCAACAAATCTAGTCGTAAACAATCTCCTGTCATAGGTTTCGAATATTTTATAATGGAAGGAGATTCATACCCAACATATATCCCCAACCTTCTTTGGGGTCCCATCTTTGTGCGTTGTGGTGGAGCAATTGGAACATATACCGCACACCCAAAAATCCTAAGATGGGAAATGTTTGGCTCTTGACCAAAAGCCAACTGTAATGGGGAGAATTCATGATAATTGGTTGGCCTTATGCGCGTAAGTACTGTTGCATGCAAAATAACATGCCCCCATATTGAAACAGGAAGTTTTGACCTCATTAACATTAGTCTAGCTATCCATTGAAGACGTTTGATCAATGATTCTGCTAGACCATTTTGAGTATGAACATGAGCAACCGAATGTTCAACTTTTATTCCAGTGGACATACAATAATCATTAAAGGACTGAGATGTAAACTCACCAGCATTATCAAGACGAATAGTCTTTATTGCATAATCTGGAAATTATGCTCTTAGCCTTATTATTTGAGCCAACAATCTCGCAAAAGCCATTTTGCGAGTTGATAATAAGCACACATGTGACCATCTTGTAGATGCATCTATCAAGACCATATAATATTTGAAAGGTCCACATGAAGGATGAATTGGTCCACATATATCACCCTGTATACGTTACAGAAATGCAGGGGATTCAATCCCAACCTTAGTTACTGATGGTTTAATAATCAACTTTCCTTGAGAACAAGCAGCACAAGAGAATTCCTTTGATTGAAGAATATTTTGATTCTTCAAAGTATGCCCATGTGAATTCTTAATAATTCTGCGCATCATATTAAAATCGGGATGGCCCAACCGGTCCTGCCAAATGATAAAATCATTAGAACCTGTAAACTTTTTGTTTACTACGGCATGTGATTCAACCATATAAATATTTGTATGGTACAACCCAGAAGAAAGTGTGGGTAGTTTTTCATGCACAGACTTTTTTCCCATCTTTATTGTAGTAATATAAAGATATTCAACCGTTCCTTCACTAGCAGTCTCAATATGATAGCCATTTTGGCGAATAACCTTGAAACTTAACAAGTTTCTTTGAGATTTACTACAATATAATGCATTATCAATGGCCAAAATTGTTCCCCCAGGTAGTAATAAGGTCGCTCTTCCAAAGCCCTCAATTAGTTTTGTACTACCGGATATTGTATTAACATAGGCCTTTTTCATAACCAAATTAGAGAAATATTTTTTCTCTCTTAATATAGTGTGAGTTGTAGCACTATCAATAAGACACATATCTCCATTACTCATCTTGGATCCAAAGGAAGATTGGGGAAATTTATTATCTTCACAAAATAAAAATACATGATAAGAAATGTGAAATCTCACAATCTTACAATGAAACTTAAATTATTTTTTTTTCTGGAAAAATAAAAACAACATAATGGAAAAACTTGATAACTAAAAATCACATAAATAAAACAACATAATTGATTTCCCCAATAAATTGATGAAGATTTAGTTTTGATCTCCAAAGAAGTCTTCAACTTCCAAATGAGTAATATCATCAAGGCCATCAAAATCATCATCTTTCAAAATCAAATTTGCCTCAACATTGTCATCATATTTTTGTGAAGGTCCTACCTCATCATCATTTTTGAAAGTCAAGTGTGACTTCATTCGGACATTAGAAGAGGTTCCACCTTCATTTCCCTTTCTTTTGAAAGAATCTTGATATAGCCTAGCAAAATGCCTAGGCGACCGACATTCATTCTTCCAATGGCCTTTCATGCCACAACGATGACAATTGCCTCTTGAAGGATTGCTTTGAGAACCCATTTGGTTTTCCCTTTTCTGGTTACCACCACCACGACGATTATTATGTCTTCCTCTGCCATTGCCATGCCCACGCATATTATTTTGACCCCGATTTTGCCATCTTTCAGGCTGGCCATATGCTTGTACCTCATTTGCTTCCGGTAATGAAGCAGTTCCAGTGGGACGAGCTTTATGATTTTTCATCAAAAGGGCATTATGTTGCTCAGCCACCAGAAGGCATGAGATTAATTCAGAATACTTCTGAAAGCCTTTTTCACGGTATTACTGATGCAATATCACATTTGAGGCATGAAAAGTAGTAAGTGTCTTTTCCATCATGTCCTCATCATTTATAGTTTCCCCACATAATTTCAATTGGGAAACAATCCTGAATACAACAGAATTATATTCAACAACGGTTTTAAAATCTTGAAACCGTAAGTGCATCCACTCATAACAAGCTCTAGGCAATACCATGGCCTTTAGGTGGTCATACCTTCCCTTCAAATCAGTCCACAATTCAAGTGGATCTTTCACTGTTAGGTATTCAACCTTCAATCCTTCATCCAGATGATGACGAAGGAAAATCATAGCCTTGGCCTTGTCCTGACTCGACGCTGCATTGTCCTGGGTAATGGTTGCACCAAGACCTTTAGCAGCTAGGTGGATTTCAGCGTCGAGAACCCATGACAAGTAATTTTTTCCGGAGATGTCAAGTGCCACAAACTCAAGCTTTGTTAAATTCGACAGGATAAAAACTATCATAAAAAGAAATTAAGTTAGAATAATATTACCTCAAAACATTGACATTATTTCCATAAATAAGTAACACTTTTTGCAAAAACAGTAGCCACAGAAACAAAAGTTTTTTTTTTTTTCATGAAACAGTAACATTTTTTCTTTTAAACAGTACGTTAAAACAATGATACTTGAGATGGTTATCAATAGACCACTACTATTATCATTGTTAAAAGTTATCAAAACCACTTATTATCTTACACCAATACTAACAAAAGAGTTGGAAATTATTTTGATAAGCAATAACTAACGTATATAATCACAAAAAAAAATAAAAATTAACAGTGACATGAATTGATTCATTACTGGAAATTATTGTAACACTAAGTGTTATACCTAGTTACTGGAATATGACTAAGTGATATAATTACTATTAAAAAAAAATAATCTCGTACCTTTTAATACAGTGACTAATCAAAATAAAAAGCGATATACCTTGTTTTGAAACGACAATTAGAAATGATGAACTTGATTAGAACGTCGTGCTGATAACGTATTTTAATATCAAGAACAAGAATAGTAAGTAAAGAACAAGAACAATATAGAAAATAAGAGGAACAATATTATAAGATAGATTTCTTTCAAGTGTCTTCAACATCATCCTCAAGTCCTCTATTTATAGCATTACATTGAGGAACTTAAAGGGGTGTCATAAACATGACATTTAACTCAAGAGAATGTGGGGAAGGTTATGGGATTATGGAAGAATAAAGAAGAGGTGGTGGAGGTGTGGGAGTTACTACACTTAAAGGAGGAATTACTCATAGGTGTTATGGACCTTATGGTCATCCACAATTACTTTCATTTACAACAAATTTAAACATAAACTCTTCCATGAATAAAAATAAAATACTTTCAAATAACAAAATAAATTATAATAATTTTGAAATATAGGACAAAAATATAACGATCAATGACAAGTGAATATGTAAAATTCGGATATGTATTTTAAACAGAAATGTTAAGTCATATTCACCCTCACGCCATTCTCAATTAGTACATATAGTTACTTTTAATTTTTGTATTTCAGCAGATGAAAAAAACTACTAAGCATCATTTAATTAGTAGAGAATTATGAGTATCAACAGTGTTGACTAAGAAATTTGACACAATTTGTGTAAGAACTATTAGGCGAGTGAGTCCCTGACGTTGGGCGTTAGGCGTGTTCAGGACGTACAGTCAGGCGCTTAGATTGTAATCCTCACAGAACTAAATCCCACATATGAGCCCGAGGCGTTTTGCCAGTGCCCCGCCCCTGGGCGAGTCCGAACTCTGCCTTCTAAAACACTGTTTTAGAGGAAGACAATTTTTTCCACCTTTCAAGAGTTAGACCCGTATTAAATAGAACTTGTCATCTAAAATTGAAACACTATCAAAAAAAAAATATTTCCTTTATTTTAATTTATTTAGCTAATTTTAATTTGATACGAAGGTTAAGAAAGTAATTTTTTTTTGAATTTTATAATTTTAAAGTTAATTATATGTAGAATATACCAAAATTTCTTTTATCTTATGATCTTAAACGTATCAAATAAAAAATAATAAGTGAAGAATTGCCTAAAATGAAGAGAGATATTCTTTTTCAAATGGACTAATAAAAATATGACAAACAAATTGAAATTAAGAAGTACTAAAAAGTCAAATTTAGCTCATATATAAAGTCGGGGAGATATAAACTAGTTTCGAGCTTGTTTTGGCTTAGTTCTACCATATTCTTGCTAAGCTCAAATCTCAATTCAAGTTGTATATGCCAGCGAGTACAATTCTGCATGTTTGGCGCAGCTTAGCTCGACTCGGATCAAAATTGCGATGAATTTAGTTTAAGGTACATGAACAGTGTCACATTTGAAAAAAGAAAACAATGTCACATGATTAATATCAAAAATTGTGTCTTGAGTTACAAAATAAAAGAAAAGAAAACAGTATCAATTTCTGAAAATGCTGAGTGTCGATTATATTTAGCCAATTCCGGAAGAGATATTGCTCAGGGAAGTACTCATAGTCTTTTAACTCCAATTAGTTACTCATGGGTTATTATTTGAAGGAGCATTTATTTATTCCAAGAGAATGACTTGATATTAGAATTGGAAGTTAATAACAATTCATTCAGTTTGTTTGGTTTTTCTATTTATTACTATTAATTAACTTCAATCTATATAAACTAGTATTAATAGATTTATCACATTTGTTATGTATGAGGTGTTCACCTGTAACATCCCGTACCTTCCCGACCCTACTTGACGACGTTGAACAATGTTTACTTAGGTGTCGAGAGCCACAAGTATGTATTTTGTAATGTTATTGATGAGATAATTGAATTTGGCCTCGGACATGAGATTAAACCTTCGTAGGAGGTGTTTTGTGACTTCGTGGAACATTTTTGGGGTTAAAAACGAGGCTTGGAGGACCTCCAAACAAAGGATATTAAAGCTAAGAAGTAAGTTAAAGAATATAACTTGAAGTATCTAACCAAACCCGCGAAGAAAAGTCGAAAAATGAAAATTTCAAAAAAACTAAGGGTCAGGCGCGCCAGAGGGCGTGCCAGGCCACTTATTGCCCAAATTTTTTGGGCACAGGCAGCAAGCTGACGCGCCCAAGGGCGTACCGGGCTGCTTGTGCGCACCTTTCAATGTTGGAAATTTTTCTCAAGTCCCAAGGGTACCCGGGGACGTACCGGGCCGATTTTTGCCACGTTTCTTCTACAACCACGAGCATATACATGGAATGATTGAAGTATTATATTGGTGTGGTAAAATTACTCGTGAATGAATTTGGCATCAAAATGACAATTTTGCCCTTGTGGTCAAAGTAGGCCATACGTGGCTAGAATCATTTGTTTTTGGGATTGAGGCTACGAATATGAATCGCGTGAGTGGGAATATTGTCGTAACACGTATGAAATGAGTTAAACATGAGAAATTATTGATTTCATTGGATTAAGTGAATTGGGCTCAATAAAAGGCCCAAAAATAAAGAAGAAGACATGGGCCAAAATGGGTCAAATGACTCATTCTTCCCTTGACCTTCTAGATATAGCATTAAATGCTATAAGAGTGGCTAAGGATGAAATTGAGGACTTATATAAAGGACCAAAAAATCTGATTTTTATTCACTTGAAACTCTCATGCTTTCTAGATATTTCTCAATTATTTTTCTCTCAAACGCTAAGCACTCAAAGCCAACTTTTGGAGCAAGATCATCATTTCTCAAGCTTGGGTAAGTGATTATTCTTATGGATTAATATATTATATGCATGGGAGAGTATGTAAATCATGTTGGTTATGCTTGGAAGTGTTGAACATGGTACTTTGTGTTTTTGTAAAAGATTGTTATCCATGGGATTTAAGCTTGAAGTATAACCTGTGATTTTGATGAAAGAGCATGGTATGGATGAAATATGAACATGTATGGTGTGATTAGGTTAAAACTTGTTATTTTTCTATAAGTGTAAATTATGGAATTTTGGCCGATATGAGCTATGAGGTGAATTAAGGTAACTTGATGGATAATTTGTGATATGGCGTGCATGAGAAAGTGTAAAGGAGAAGCTTTGTGGTGAAATGTTATTGGTATATGATGTTGTGGTCAATGTATGGTATGATTAAGGTATTGCTGGTATGACCATGCCGAAAATGGTATTGTAGAGAAGGAAATGACATTTTTATGGCAAACATGTAACTCATTGACGTCATACGCATTTGTAAGGTAGTTGGTGGTTAATTTAAATTCCGTTATGTATTTGTGTTGTAGAGTGAAACATAAGGAATGAGCGGGACATTGTATGCGCATCTAAGATTAGATATTCGTATTGAGAATACAAGGTATGTAAGATTACTCTATCCGTATCTTTTTGCAACACATAGTATTAGCATTGACATCGCACTTGTCCTATCCCGAAATGTGCTAAGGTATCCTATATCCGGTTACCAATTGTCAATATCATATGTTTCATACTCATTGGTAAATTGTGAATCACATGTCTCATATTCCTTGATAATGTTCCGAAAGCCCAATAAGGTGGTGTTCTAATGTTCCAATGGTGGTTATACTCATGTATCTTGTTCATTGATTATTGTCCAATGGTTCCAATAGTGTTATGTTTCCAATAGTGCTATGTTTCCAATAATGTTTATTCACATATCTCTCACTCATTGATTAATGATCCAAAGCTTCAAATAAAGTTATGACTATCATTGTATCAATCTCAAAGTAATGAATGAAGTAATGCATATGTGGTTAATGATCAAGTATGGGTGGTAGCTTTGGGGGCAAAATGCCTAGCTCAAGCCAACCCCGAGATTGTTAGATCAGGGGGCAGTCCTAGAGGCATAAGCCTAGCTCGGACCGATCCTGACAGGGGGTAGCTCTAGAGGTAATAACCTAGCTCGAGCCGAACCTGATATGTTGGTATGGGTGGCAGCTCTAGAGGTAATAACCTAGCTCGAGCCGATCCCGATCTATATTGATTCATGGGTGGCAGCTCTAGGGGCATAAGCCTAGCTTGAGCCGATCCCAACATAACGTTATGTTATGTTAAAACCCACTGTTCAGTCGGGTCCCGGGTATCACAGGTCACAGGCAAAGATGAATAATCATAGAAGCAAAGATACAAAGAAAGTAATGAAAGCAAAATACGTGGTTTCCAAAGTTCAGTATAGTGACTTATCCATATTGGTTATGCATTTGTATTTGAGTTCATTGACATATTTACATATCATACAGTTTCTTATGAGCCTTACATACTTAGTACATTCTTCGTACTGACGTCCCTTGTGGGACTTACCTTACTTGTTGCAGGCTCAGATGCTAGTAGGCCTCCACAGTAGGTTGCCAGTTGTGTGCGGATCATTGGTGAGATCCAGTTAGTTCGGGGTTTCTCCGAGTCACAGTTGTATATATGTTTTGGTGTTGTACATGTTGTATAAAGCGGGGACTTGTCCCGACTTTTAGTTCATTTTGGTCAATGCATCTGTTAGAGGCTTTTGTAGACGTATGTAGGTGTATGGTTGTAAGATGGTACATGACATTTTGACTTGATGGCCTCAACGACCAAGTTTTCCATATGTATATATATATCACATGTTCCACGAATTTTGTTGTTGGTATTTAAAGCTCTTATGTGATCATGGATTTCTTATGGCATGCATATGATTGAATAGAAGCAGAACTTGGTTCTCTCGAGCCTTGTCGACTAAGAGTGCCAATCCGTCCCGATGGGATTCGGGGGGTGACAAAAGTGGTATCAGAGCAGGTCGTTCTAAGGGTGTCTACAAAGCCGTGTCCGAGTAGAGTCTTACTTATCGATGTGTTGTGCACCACATTTATAAGTAGGAGGCTATGGGACATTTAGGATGTTGTTTCTTTCCTTCACTTCTAGATCGTGCAATAGAGCTAGTGTTGTAAGTTGAATTGTGTTTGACCATGGTAATTGTTTCTCTTTGATATAGTAACAATGCCGATCACGAGAAGAGGTAGAGGTAAAGGAAAGCAGGTAGATATGCCTGCTGAAGAAGGAATGAGTAGATTACCACCTGAGCAAGATAGTCAAGGTGGATCAAATTCTGAAATTTCATCGCGGTCTTCTTCTACTTTTCCAGCTCCGAAAGAGCCAGTCGGTAGAGAAGTACCGGCAGAACCACCAATGAACACCACAGATCAGGATCTTAGAAATACAGTACATATGTTGACACAGTTAGTGGAAACACAAAGTCAAGGATGAGCTGGTCCAGTGACACATGAGGATGACGCAGCTAGAGTGGAGAGTCGCAGAACACAGGATTTTTTGAAATTGGACCCTCCTATATTCACTGGGTCAGATCCGAAAGCAGATCCACAGGACTTCGTAGATCAAATTCAGAGGGCTCTGGAAGTTATGCACGTGACGGGGGTAGAAACAGTTGAACTTGCTGTGTATAGGTTGAAAGGAGAGGCGATATTGTGGTATGAGGATTGGAAGAAATCTCGTGATATTGGTGCAAATTCACCTGATTGGGAAGAATTTAAAGCGACTTTTCTTGATCATTATCTTCCTTATGAGATCTATGAGGCTCGTGCGAATCAGTTTTTAAATCTCTGTTAAGGAAATTTGAGTGTTAGAGAATACAGTTTGCAATTCAATTCCTTGGCACGATATGCTCCAAATATGGTGGCTACAATGACAGATAGAGTACATCGATACGTGGACAGATTAAAACCATATTTGGTAAGGCATTGCACCATTGCTGCCTTGAACAAGGACATGTACATAGGTAGAATACAAGCCTTCGCCCAGAAAATGGAAGATCAAAGACAGAGAAGAAGGGCACATGAATTTGATAGAGGACAGTCCAAAAGGGCTAGACCTATGGGACCATCTATGATGTTCCAAGGAGGATCTAGACCTCGTATGTTTCCTAGACCACCTAGACCATCGTTCTCTCATGCCACAGCAGGCGCTCACTCTCAGTTCCGAGGGTTTAGAGGTGGTCCATCTGGGAAGAGTAGTGGAGTTCACGGATCACAGGCAGTAGGTTTTCCTTGTCAGCAGTGTCAGCACTGCGGGCGTATTCATGCAGGTACATGCCGAGTGGGGACAAATGCTTGTTTCTGGTGCGGCATGACAGGACACATGATGAAAGAGTGTCCCCAGAGGAGCATGGGTGGTATAGCACGACCGGCAGGATCGACCTTTGCGTCATCAGCATCGGTTCCTTCTTTGGGCCGAGGTGTGCAGTCTGTTGGCCGGGGTAGGGGTGCCAGCGGAGCAACCAATACTAGTGGGGTTTAGAATAGCACTTATGCTTTAGTGGACCGACAAAATTCAGAGGCTTCTCCTGATGTCGTCACAGGTACATTATCCATATTTTCATATAATGTATATGCACTGATTGACCCAGGTTCTACATTTTCCTATGTTACTCCATTGGTTGCTGCAAAATTTTCAAAGGCACCAGAATTATTCATTAAATCAATTGAAGTGTCTATACTGGTTGGTGAATATATTGTTGCAAAAAGAGTATATCGTAACTATGTGTGGTCATGATACATTGGCCGACCGTATTGAACTAGACATGGTGGATTTTGATGTGATAATGGGAATGGATTGGTTGGCCTCTTGTTATGCTACGGTAGATTGCCGGGCCAAGAAGGTGCATTTTTGTTTTCCACAAGAAAATGTTCTTGAATGGCAGGGTAATGTAGGGGCACCACGAGGAAAATTTATTTCCTATTTAAAAGCAAGGAAAATGATTGCCAAGGGATATATATGTCACTTAGTACGAGTGAAATATAATGATGTGGAACCACTAACTCCGCAGTCGGTTCCAGTGGTTAATGAATTTCTAGAGGTATTTCCAGAGGATCTTCCAGGCTTACCCCCATAACGGGAAATAGAGTTTGGCATTGATGTGATTCCGGGCACTCAGCCTATCTCTATTCCTCCATATAGAATGGCTCCAGCAGAATTACGTGAATTGAAGGAGCAATTGAAAGATTTGCTGGACAAGGGTTTCATTAGGCCTAGTGTGTCCCCGTGAGGTACACCGGTATTATTTGTATGGAAGAAAGATGGCACATTGAGAATGTGCATTGACTACCGATAATTGAATAAGGTAACGATCAAGAGCAAATATCCCCTCCCTCGAATTGATGATTTGTTTGATCAGTTACAGGGTGCCATGTGTTTTTCAAAGATTGACTTGAGGTCGGGTTACCATCAAGTCAGAGTTAGAGAAGAATATGTACCCAAGACAGCTTTTCGAACACGGTATGGCCATTATGAATTTTTAGTTATGTCATTTGGACTAACAAATGCACCGGCTGTGTTCATGGATTTGATAAATAGGGTGTTTAAGCCATTTCTAGATGTGTTCGTCACGGTATTTATAGATGACATCCTGGTTTATTCAAGATCACCAGAGGACCATGCTAATCACTTATGGAAACCATGATGGTTCGTTGGAATCCAAGTGACCTAAAATATGTAAAGAGAAGCTTACTTATGGCCTTGGACCATTTATTGCAAAAAAAGACCCAAAAGAGACCCTTTTTGGCCGAAATGGGCACCCGCCCTTACAGACAAGGCACTTGCGGGCGCAGATGCCAATGCAGATGGCCCTGGACAGGGACAAGGGTCACTTGCGGCCGCACCTCAACTACCTGCGGGCGCAGGTGGCTTCGCAGGTCAGCTCAGAACTTCATTTTGCATGTTTTTGTCTCTCTTTGATCCCCGAAGGCCCCTATACCCTTTTTGGATGTAATTATCAACTTATGATACCTATTTAATGACTTTAAGGGGTCGTTTGGAGGCGTGTTGGATTATATCAATTATGTATTGTTGTTAATATGTTGTTATGAAAGGTATTGAGGTGACTTGATGGAATAATTGTGACGTAGTGTTAATGAGGAAGCGTAAAGGGTAAACTTGGTATGAAATGCTATTGGTTTATGATGTCTTGGTCAATGTGTGGAATGTTATGGTATTTTTGGGATGGTAATGTAGTGAATTGTATTGTAAAGGGTGAAACGACTTTATAGGGCAGTCATGTAACTCATTGTCGTCTTATGCACTTGTAAATTAATTAGTTGTTAATGTGAGCTCCGTTATGAACTTGTGTTGTAGAGTAACACGTAAGGAAGTAGATGGACTATTGTATTCACATATATGACTATGCATTCTTATTGGGAAGATAAGGTATGTAAGGTTACTCTTTTCAGTAGCCTTTGGTAGCATCTATTGTCCTTATTGTTACCGAGCTTGTTTCTCATTTCAAAATGTCTCAAAGTATCTCATGTAAAGTTATCACATGTTGTTGTTCATATGTATTTTAATCATTGACTGATGTTCCAAAGCTCCAATAATGTTATGACTATCAACGTATCAATCTCTCAAAAGTAAAGAAATAAAGTAATGCATAGTTGTTGGTTGTAAGAGTACGGGTGGCAGCTTTAGAGGCATAAGCCTAGCTGGAGCCGAACCCGAGATTATTGGACCAGGGGGAAGCTCTAGAGGCATAAGCCTAGCTCAGGCCGAACCTGACAGGGGGCAGCTCTAGAGGTAAGAACCTAGCTCGAGCCGAACCTGATATATTGGTTTATGGGTGGTAGCTCTAGAGGTAAGAGCCTAGCTGGAGCCGAACCTGATGTATTGATTTATGGGTGGTAGCTCTAAAGGCATAAGCCTAGCTCGGGCCGATCCCAACATAACGTTATATTATGTTAAGACCCAGTGATCAGTTGGGCCCGGGTACTATATGATTTAGGTAATGATGAATAAACATAGAAGCAAAGAAGCAAAGAAAGTAATGAAAGCAATATACATGGTTCCAAACATACAGAACGATAGTTTATCCATATTGACTATTCTCTTATATTTGATTCCATTGAAGCCCTTATGTATGATGCAGTTTCTTATAGCCTTACATACTCTGTACATTCTTCGTACTGACGTTCCTTGGGGGACTTACCTTACTTGCTGTAGGCACAGGTGCTAGTAGACCTCCACGGTAGGTTGCGGATCATTTGCAGATTATTGGTGAGCTCCAGGTTGTTCGGGGCTTTTCGAGTCATATGTGTACATTGGTTTTGGTACTATGTAAATGTTGTATAAAGCGGGGACTTGTCCGGCATTTAGGTTGGTTACGTCTATGTATCTGGAGAGACTTTGTAGATATTGTGGGACAGATGAATGGATGTAAGAAATGTATGTCCATTTTGACTTGATGGCCCTAACAGCCAAGTTTCATATATAGCATATGTTGCCATGGCTTTCGCCATTAGTATCTTATAGTTACATGAGATAGAATGATTTTCATACATAGACATGCATATGAATGTACATGAATGAAGATTGGTTCTCTCTAGCCATAATGGCTTCGGGTGCCAGTCTGCCCCGTTGGAATTTGAGGCGTGACAAAAGTGGTATCAGAGCAGGTCATCCTAAGGGTGTCTACAAAGTCGTGTCTGAGTAGAGTCTTGCTTATGGATATGTTGTGCACCACATTTATAAGTAGGAGGCTACGGTACATTTATGAGTTGTTTCTTTTCTTCATTTCTAGATCGTGCAATAGAGCCAAAATTGTAAGTGGAATTATATCTGACCATTAGAATTGGTTTTCTTTGTTATAGTAAAATTCTGATGACAAGACGAGGTAGGGGCAAAGGTAAGCAGGTAGATATACTTGCCGGAGAAGGCACGAGTAAATCACCACCTGACCAAGCTAGTCAAGGTGGAGCTGACACTGAAATTGTATCGCGGTCTTCTTCTACTTTTTTAGCTCCAGAAGAGCCGAGGAGGAGAGAAGAACCTGCTGAACCGCCTATGAATGCCACTGAATAGGATTTAAGAAATACAGTGCATATGTTGACTCAGATAGTTGCTGCATAAACTCAGGGATGAGCTGGTCCAACGATAAGCGAGGATGACGCGGCTAGAGTAGCTAGTCGGCGGACACAGGGTTTTTTGAAATTAGACCCTCCCATATTCACTGGGTCAGATCTGAAGGCAGACCCACAAGACTTCGTGGACCAAATTCAAAGGGCTCTAGATGTTATGCACGTTACTAGTGTAGAAACAGTTGAGCTTGCGGCCTATAGATTGAAAGACGAGGCTATATTGCGGTACGAAGACTGGAAACGATCGAGGGGTATTGATGCACCTCCAGCTGGTTGGGAGGAATTCAAAATGGCCTTTCTTGATCACTACCTCCCATATGAGATCCAGGAGGCACGTGCAGACTAGTTTCTAAATATTCGGCAAGGGAATATGAGTGTCAGAGAATACAGTCTTAAGTTTCATTCTTTGGCTCGATATGCTCCAAATGTAGTGGCCACAATGGAAGATAGAGTCTGTCGATATGTGGACAGATTAGAGCCATATTTGGTGAGGGACTGTACCATTGCTGCTTTGAACAGAGATATGGATATAGCCAGAATAACGGCTTTTGCACAGAAGATGAAGGATTAGAGGCAAAGAAGGAGGGTGCACGAATTTGAAAGAGGCCTTCAAAGAGGGCTAGACCTATGGGACAGTCTATGGTATCCCAAGGAGAATTTAGGCCTCGAATGTTTCCTAGACTGCCTAGACCATCATTCTCTTATTCCACTGCAGGTGCTCAATCTCAATTCTGAGGGTTAGAGGCAGGCAAGCTGGGTAGAGTAGTGTGCCTCAAGGTTCACAGGCAGCAGGATTTCCTCGTCAGTTGTGTCAGCACTGCAGACGGACTCATTCAGGTATATGCCGATTAGGGACGACTGCTTGCTTTTAGTGCGGTATGTCGGGGCACATGATGAGAAAGTGTCCACAAAGGGGCACGGGTGGTATAACATGACCTACGGGATCAACCGTTGCATCATCATCACCGACTCCTTCCCTAGGCAGAGTTGTACAGCCTGCTGGTTGTGGTAGAGGTTCCAGAGGAGCAGCCAGTTCCAGTGGAGCCCAGAATCGCACCTATGCTCTAGTGGACCGGTAGAATTCGGAGGCTTCTCCTGACGTAGTCACAGGTACATTGTCCATATTTTCACATAATGTATATGCATTGATTGACCCGGGTTCTACATTGTCATATGTTACTCCATTGGTTGCTGCAAAATTTGAAAGAACACCAGAATTATTACTTAAGTCAATTGAAGTATCTATACCAGTTGGTGAATCTATTGTTGCAAAAAGAGTATATCGTAATTGTGTAGTAACTGTGTGTGATCATGATACGTTGGTTGATCTTATTGAACTGGAAATGGTGGATTTTGATGTCATAATGGGTATGGATTGGTTGGCTTCTTTTTATGCCACGATAGATTGCCGAACTAAGAAAGTACATTTTCATTTTCCACAAATGAATGTTCTTGAATGTAAGGGTAATGTAGGGGCACCGAGAGGAAAATTTATTTCCTATCTTAAAGCAAGGAAAATGATAGCCAAGGGGTACATATGTCACTTAGTAAGAGTGAAAGATACTGATGTGGAACCACTAACTCCTCAGTCGGTTCTAGTGGTCAATGAATTCCTTGATGTATTTCCTGAGGATCTTTCAGGTTTACCTCCAGAATGGGAAAAAGAGTTTGGTATTGATATGATTCCAGGCACTCAGCCTATCTTTATTCCTCCGTATAGAATGGCTCCAACAGAATTGCGAGAACTGAAGGAGCAAATCAAAAGATTTATTGGACAAGGGATTCATAAGACCTAGTATGTCCCCGTAGGGTGCACCAGTATTATTTGTATGAAAGAAAGATGGCACATTGAGAATGTGCATTGACTATAGGCAATTAAATAAGGTAACAATCAAGAACAAATATCCCCTCCCCAGAATTGACGATTTGTTTGATCAGTTACAAGGTGCCAAATGCTTTTCAAAGATTGACTTGAGATCGGGTTACCATCAAATCAGAGTTAGAGAAAAAGATATACCCAAGATAGCTTTTCGCACACTGTATGGTCACTATGAATTCTTAGTTATGTCATTTGGACTAACAAATGCACCAGCTGTTTTCATGGATTTGATGAATAGGGTGTTCAAGCCCTTCTTGGATGTATTTGTGATCGTGTTTATAGATAATATTCTGGTTTATTCAAGATCACAAGAGGACTATGCTAATCACTTACGACAAGTGTTAAAAAATTTTCGTGAGCGTAAGTTGTATGCAAAGTTCTCTAAATGTGAATTTTGGTTAAAATCCATAGCATTCTTGGGTCACATTGTGTCAGATGAAGGAATAAGGGTTGATACACAAAAGATCGAAGCGGTGAAAAATTGGCCAAGGCCTACGACGCCTACGGAAATTCGTAGCTTCCTTGGGTTGACAGGTTATTACCGAAGGTTCGTTGAAGGGTTTTCTCCCATTGCTGCACCTTTAACAAAGCTTACACACAAGGCAATCAAGTTTCAATGGAATGATGCATGTGAGAAAAGTTTCCAAGAGTTGAAAGATAAATTAACTTCCACACCCATATTAGTACTTTCGGAAGGCACCGAAGGTTATGCAGTATAATGTGATGCTTCCCGAGTTGGCCTAGGGTGTGTATTGATATAGCACGATAATGTAATAGCTTATGCCTCACGACATTTGCGGCCACATGAGATAAATTATCCAACACATGATCTTGAGTTAGCAGCTGTGGTATTTGCTTTAAAGATATGGAGACATTACTTGTATAGAGTTCATGTTGACATCTACACTGATCATAAGAGTTTGCAATATATATTTAAGCAGAAGGATTTAAATCTGAGGCAAAGAAGGTGGCTGGAACTCTTAAAAGATTATGATATTGATATCCTATATCATCCAGGAAAAGCAAATGTGGTAGCCGATGCATTAAGTTGCAAAGCAGTAGGAAGCACTAATAGTCAACTGACAGAGAAGCAATGTATAGTCAAAGATCTACATCAACTAGCCATCTTGGGAGTTCGTCTTCTTGAATCTCCAGATGAAGGGGTTATTGTGCAAAATGCAGCAGAATCTTCATTAGTAGTTGAGGCGAAAGAGAAGCAGTATATGGATTCTATTTTATTAAAGCTGAAGGAGAATGTACAACAGGGTCTGACTAGGGCATTTGATCTTATGCAAGAGGGATTACTTCACTGCTAAGGTAGATTATGTGTACCGGATGTAGATGAGCTAAGGAAACGGATTATGACAGAGGCACATATTCACGATATTCTATTCATCCGGGATCCACCAAAATGTATCATGATTTGAAAGAAATATATTGGTGGGGTAACATGAAAAAGAACATTGCAGAATTATAGCTCAATGTCCAAATTGTCAACAAGTCAAAGTAGAACATCAAAAACCTGTAGGTTTTATGCAATGTATCAATCTTCCAGTCTGGAAGTGGGACATGATTAACATGGATTTTATCACCGATTTGCCTCGTACACTGCAAAAATTTAATTCCATATGGGTAATAGTTGTCAGGCTTACCAAGTCAGCGCACTTATTGCTAGTTAAGACCACTTATACAGCTGAAGATTATGCAAGGTTGTATGTTAAGGAGATAGTGCGATTACATGGGATTCCAATCTCTATTATATCTGACAGGGGAGATCAATTTACTGCACATTTTTGGAGATCTTTTCATAGGAGTTTGGGAACTCAAGTGAATTTGAGTACGACTTTTCATCCTCAAACAGATGGACAAGCAGAACGTACTATCTAAACACTTGAAGCTATGCTATGAGCTTGCTCATTGGACTTTAAAGTAGTTGGGATGATCATCTACCTCTTATTGAATTTGCCTACAATAATAGCTATCATTCAAGTATCAAAATGGCACCTTATGAAGCTTTATACGGAAGGAAGTGTAGATCACCAATTGGATGGTTTGAAGCGGGTGAAACTTCTTTACTTGGGCTAGATCTTGTTCATCAACCTATGGAGAAAGTTAAATTGATCTAACAGCGGCTACAAACAGCCCAAAGTCGACACAAGTCATATGCTGATGTTAGAAGAAGAGGGCTTGAATTTGCGATAGGTGATTGGGTATTCTTGAAGGTGTCATCGATGAAAGGGGTAATGAGATTTGGAAAGAAAGGGAAGTTGAGTCCCCGTTATATAGGGCCATATGAAATTGTTCGAAGATTTGGGCAAGTTGCGTATGAATTAGCATTACCCCAAGAACTCTCCACAGTTCATCCAGTATTTCATGTTTCGATGCTTCGAAAGTGCATAGATGATCCATCTCGTATTGCTACCATGGAAGATGTATAGGTTACGGAGGATCTTACCTATGAGGAGATACCTATTGCTATTATGGATAGACAAGTGAAGAGGTTAAGTAATAAAGACGTAGCTTCCGTAAAGGTACTTTGGAGAAATCAATAAGTACCCGTATTGTTTCACACGAAAGAAAAAGTTCAAGGTACGGAAGTGGAGCAATAACAAGTAAGTATCTATAAGGATTACGTGTATATGTGTATATGCTAACATAAAGGTGCATTTGTTGTAAATTGGATGATATCACGAACATTCGAGGACGAATGTTTCTAATGGGGAAAGGATGTAACACCCCGTACAGTTTTGAACCTACTTGATTGTCTTAACATTCATGGAATTATTTAAACATGAGATTGTTCGTGTATTACACATTAAATTTGGTGGGCTGAATTAACATGTGCTAATGGGCTCAATTTAAGGCCCAAAATTAAGTCATAAAACATGGCCCAAATGGGGAAAATAACCCATGCTTATGTTGACCAAGTAAACATAGCATTTAATGACCAAGAATTGGCTAAGATGAATTGAGGGACTATATAAGGTAAGGAAAATCATATTTTTATTCATATCAATACACATGCCATTTCTAGACATTTCCAAGATATTTCTTTTATCTCTCAAACCCTAAGCCATCACTCCCGTGGACAAGATCACCCTCTTGTAAGCTCTGGTAAGTGTTTATTCTTATGGTTTAGTATATTATATGCTTAATATGGTGTATAAATCATGTTGGTTATGTTGGCAAAGTGTTGGACAATTCACTATGTGTAAAACAGTGTACTTTTGCTTAATCGGTGAAGGGTTTTGCCTTCTAAACTTGAAAGTGGACTTATGGTCTTGAAGGAAGTGAGTTTGATGGATTAAATATAAACATGTAAGAGGTGGTTATGTTCTTAACTTGCTTTCTTTATGTGTATAACTTGTGGGATTGTTGTTATGAAATTGGTCATGGAATTAGTGGTGTATTGAAAGAAAAATGTGGTTTTGGTGATGTTCATGTGTGTTGTGAAACCATGATGGTTCGTTGGAATCCAAGTGACCTAAAATATGTAAAGAGAAGCTTACTTATGGCCTTGGACCATTTATTACAAAAAAGGACCCAAAAGAGACCCTTTTTGGCCAAAACGGGCACCCGCCCTCGCAGACAGGGCACCTGCGGGAGCAGATGCCAATGCAGGTGGCCCTGTACAGGGACAAGGGTCACCTGTAGCTGCACCTCAACCACCTGCGGGCGTAGGTGGCTTTGCAGGTCAGCCCAGAACTTCGTTTTGCATGTTTTTGTCTCTCTTTGATCCCCGAAGGCCCCTATATCCTTTTTGGATGTAATTATCAACTTATGATACCTATTTAATGACTTTAAGGGGTCATTTGGAGGCATGTTGGATTATATCAATTATGTATTGTTGTTAATATGTTGTTATGAAAGGTATTGAGGTGACTTGATGGAATAATTGTGACGTAGTGTTAATGAGGAAGCGTAAAGGGTAAACTTGGTGTGAAATGCTATTGGTTTATGATGTCTTGGTCAATGTGTGGAATGTTATGGTATTGTTGGGATGGTAATGCAGTGAATTGTATTATAAAGGGTGAAATGACTTTATAGGACAGTCATGTAACTCATTGTCATCTTATGCATTTGTAAAGTAGTTAGTTGTTAACGTGAGCTCCGTTATGAACTTGTGTTGTAGAGTAACACGTATGGAAGAAGCTGGATTATTGTATTCACATATAGGACTATGTATTCATATTGGGAAGATAAGGTATATAAGTTTACTCTTTTCAGTATCCTTTGGCAGTATCTATTGTCCTCATTGTTACCGAGCTTGTTTCTCATTTCAAAATGTCTCAAAGTATCTAATGTCAAGTTATCAAATGTTGTTGTTCATATGTATTTTAATCATGGATTGATGTTCCAAAGCTCCAATAATGTTATGACTATCAACGTATCAATCTCTCAAAAGTAAAGAAATGAAGTAATGCATAGTTGTTAGTTGTAAGAGTACGGGTGGCAGCTCTAGAGGCATAAGCCTGGCTCGAGCTGAACCCGAGATTATTGGACCAGGTGGTAGCTCTAGAGGCATAAGCCTAGCTCAGGCCGAACCTGACAGGGGGCAGCTCTAGAGGTAAGAACCTAGCTCGAGCCGAACTTGATATATTGGTTTATGGGTGGCAGCTCTAGAGGTAAGAGCCTAGCTCGAGCCAAACCTGATATATTGATTTATAGGTGGCAGCTCTAAAGGCATAAGCCTAGCTCAGGCGGATCCCAACATAACGTTATGTTATATTAAGACCCACTGATCAGTTGGGGCTCGTGTATGATATGATTCAGGTAATGATGAATAAACATAAAAGCAAAGAAGCAAAGAAAGTAATGAAAGCAATATACATGGTTCCAAACATACAGAATGATGGTTTATCCATATTGACTATTCTCTTATATTTGATTCCATTGAAGCCCTTATGTATGATGCAGTTTCTTATAGCCTTACATACTCTGTACATTCTTCGTACTGATATCCCTTGGGGGACTTACCTTACTTGCTGTAGGCACAGGTGCTAGTAAACCTCCACAGTAGGCTGCGGATCATTTGCAGATCATTGGTGAGCTCCAGTTGGTTCGGGTCTTTCCGAGTCACATGTGTACATTGGTTTTGGTACTATGTAAATGTTGTATAAAGCGGGGACTTGTCCCGACTTTAGGTTGGTTACATCTATGTATCTGTAGAGGCTTTGTAGATGTAGTGGGATAGATGAAGGGATGTAAGAAATGTATGTCCATTTTGAATTGATGGCCCTAACGGCTAAGTTTCATATATAGAATATGTTGCCATGACTTCCGCCATTGGTATCTTATAGTTATAGGAGATAGAATGATTTTCATACAGAGACATGCATATGAATGTACATGAATGAAGATTGGTTCTCTCGGACCATAACGGCTTCGGATGCCAGTCCGCCCCGTGGGAATTTGAGGTGTGACAGTTTGTGGGATTAGTTAATTACTTAAATTTTGTTATTTCTTCTAAATATCGATGGAGGATGGACAAGGCATCCACTGAGTGTCTCATCAACAAGTTCGTTCATGTTGTTGTTAGGGTCAGTCACTTTTTTACCATGTGCCTCTTTTCTTAGTTTTAACCCTTTCATTTATATGATAAACTTATGTTACTTTGTTACAGGCCAACTTACTAGTGGCAGAAAGCCTTTAACGAGTTTTAAAGGAAAGAGAAAGGATTTTGAAGCACACCAAACTCGAGAGGACTTTAGCCATTATGCGGGACCAGTCTGCCTCTCCTCATACCCTTACTCAGCGAGCATCCAGGCTTGAGGTGTTAAGAGGCGAGTGGGATGTGGTTTTGTGTGAAGGGGAAGGTTTGGTTCAAGGAAACAAAAGCCTTGCAGCATGAGAATGCTATGCAAAATTATATGATCGAAAAGCTTATGAGGAAACAATATGAGCTGGAGGAAAGCATCCGTTTGGAGGGTATGGGTTCGCGCTAGTGGGTCATATATGCTCCTTCCACTGACATTTCGACGTCATCCCAGGCTGAGCTCCATTATTTAAAGAGGGAAATTATCACTTTGGTCTAGAAAACCAGACTTAGGAAAGGCAACCGTGACTTGGAGAAGGCTCGTGATGCCTATATTGCATGGCTTGAGCTTCTGAAGGAAGCTCATATAGGTAGCCTTGATTTTGATAGAGAGATTACCAAGTCCAAAGCTATGGTCGATCTGGCTGATCAACTAACTTTCAATAATGAAGAGGCACCTACTATTTCAAAATGTGAGGTTTTAGTTGTTGAGATATTCAACAATAGCACAACCCACAATCCTGAAGGAATGGGAATAATTACTTTGACTATCAGGGTTTTTTCTTTACATCTATTATTCATTAGTATTTTTACTTATTTATACCTTCAGGGTTCCACCTTTGAGACCTCAGGTGTGGCCCTTTATACTCTAATTAGAATAACTTGACAAGATTCTTCATCTCTCCCTTTTTTTGTGATAAAAAAAGAAGTCAAATGTACTTTTTCTTTGGGATCTGAACCACTGGGAAAGAGAAATCAGCCTAGGTGCCTCATTTCCTGAGAACCATCGCATTATGTTCTGACGACATTAAATGCACTATCCAGGTAGAGGGCATCCATGACCTCTCTTCTCCCTTGCATCAAATGAGGTTTGCACTATAAAAGCCAGCCTTACTTACCTGAGACCTTCATTTCACACAGAACCCTCTCTCTATTTTCACAACATTTTTTAGAACAAAAATGAAAACACTTCTTATGGGGCCTTTTCCTTATCTTTTTTGGCAGCTCGACTATGTGCTTCGATCCGTCTATAATTTTCTCCTTATCTTTGTCTTTGATCCTGGCATTATGCCTGAGATCTCATTGTTGAGGTTTTTGATGAGGGTAAGGTAAAATTATGGGTGAGGCCAAAGGCAAGAGTGGTGAGAGATAGGTCACCCAACCACTCTCCTCCTCAGTAATCCTGAGGTGTGGGCTTATTCTATACCAATCCTCATATTGAATTTTACATTTTTATTTGTTTTAACCATTTATCCCTCTCTGTAGTTGTGTCATGATATTTGTGGTCTATGGGAGTAGGTGGCATACTTTCTAAGGTGATAGGTTGTGATTTATGTTGGTGTTTCATTTTGATAGGCTTTGAAGTTGGAATGGTTGACTTCGATCAATATTTAGTGTTTTACATATCCTATGAGAATCTGTTAGTTCTATTAGCTCTAGAATGTCATTTTTGGGTTAGTAGCATCGTTGGTTTGAGTTATGAGGTTTTTGGTTTGATTTTAAGCATTTGGGTGAAACTTTGGAAAGTTAAGACCTAGAGTGACTTTGGTCAACATCCATTGTTAATGAACTCAGTTGGTGAATCTGATAATTCTATTGAGCCCAAAATGATAATTTTAGTTTAGTATCATAGCTGGATTGTGTTCACGAGGTTGTGAATGTATTTTGAGGGTCAATTTAGAGAAAGTTTAGTCTATTTCCATTGTTGGTGTGCTAGTTCTAGTGTAGAGGAGTTTTCCTCTTTGCATTCACGATAGACCTCTCGCGATCACGAAGGTCTATGGGCCTTGGTCATCGCTATCCTAATGGGTTATATGAGCTCGAAAAAGAGAGATTGAGTCGGGTGGGATGGGTTTGTGTTTGATCATTGCGACCACAACTGGACCATCATAAACACGATGGGTCCAGGCAGAGCATGACTGCAATTGCAATAGGGTGTTCCGCGATCGCAAAGAACAGTTGCCCTGGACATGTTTTAAATTTCATTTTTGATCTAAAATCTCATAACTCAATTTTTGAAGCTTGGGAACTCATATTGGGGAGATTCAAAAGGCGATTTTCTAGATTTGTTCATTGGGTAAGTTTCTAAACTAATATTTTAATATTTCCCAATGATTATTTCATCTTCAAATTTTGGGGTTTTTCTAGTAAGGTTAAGAAATGGTATTTTCATGATTTCAAGGTCAATTTCAACTCCATTTTCAATGAGATTTCAGATTTAAACTCCTTAAGTTATGGGTAAATTAATTTTTCAATAAAATTTCTTTTTTTCCTTTTGGGGATTCAGGGTTTACTTTTGGGTTAATTTTTTGGACCTGAAATTTAAGTATAGAAATATGGGTATCTATGGATTTGTTTTCTTATTTAGAATTTGTATTTGACTAGATTTGGCTCATTCAAAGATTCTTCAAATGGGAAAGACTTCGGTTTGACTTTATGGGTTTTCTAAGGCAAGTTGAGGTTCTCTTGACTCTTTTTGAAAGCATTTATGTGCTAGTTATGTATATGGGGTCAATGTCGATTTGGGGGTCCTATATAGACAAGATGCTGAACATCTATGTGGGTACCAGTGTTTTGTGATAGGCTAAAAGCAATTAATTGACTTGTTGGACTATTTTCACCCTATCTGCTAATATAATAGTTATGTATTGTATCTGAAAGTGAATTGTCGAGCATGCTAGTTGGTGATTTTACTTCTCTTTGAGATTTTGAGTCAGATTATGGTGATATTTAGGGAAAGATTGAGATTTTTGATATTTTAGTATTAAAAATAAGCCTATCTTGGTTTTGGAATTCGAAAGAGGTGAACTTGAACTGAAAGTAGAATTGACTTATGATGTGAAATATTTTGCTTGATATTGTACTTGTTATTTGGGGATCGAAGTAGCGTTCCTACACATTATACATTACATTTTATTGGAATCAGTATTGCACGTCTTCACAATATTTATATATACATGGATCGGAGTTGCCCACCTGCACATTATTTATATACATATATGGATCGGAGTTACACACGTGCATAATATTATATTGGAATAAAGTGGCACACCTTCCCAGTACATGGACCTCGTGAGTCCCCCATAGATCCCAGCTAGCTATACATAGCACAGGTGTATACACAACATATTCATTATATCCATCCATACTTTCCTCCTGATTTAGTATGTGCAAGGTGTTGTTTGATGAATGTGTGTTTTCTTGTTGAGAAATATGGTTTCTTGTTATCTTATCCTATTTGATTGTTGGTTTACTTGATTTAGAAATACTATTGGACTTGGAAGTGTGAATAGGTGAATTGACACATTATCCTAGTTGGAATTCTTGAGAGGCTACTTGTACTGTGATACACATATATATATGTATGTACATATATAGATATATGTATGTATGTATATATATATATATGTATGTATGTATGTATATATATATGTATGTATGTATATATATATATATGTATGTATGTATATATATATATGTATGTATGTCTATATATATATATATGTATGTATATATATGCGTGTATGTATGCATGTGTGTGTATATATATATATATATATATAAAGTCGTGGTAATTTTCTCTGTTAGCCTAGGTGTGGACTGCCTGTTGTCAAGTTCGTGTAAAGTATACTGAATAGTTGAGAATTTGGGTGGTTTTCACCATCACTCTGAATTAATGTCGACCAACGATGCTACTGAGTACATGTGTTTAATACTTACACTTGTTTCCTCTGCACTTTTATGTGCAGGTTTTAAGTTTAAGCTCTGGGTTATTGATTTCCCTTTATGCTTGGATCCAGTCTTTGAGAGTCGAAGTAGCTACTGCCTAATTCGTAGCTTCTCAGGATTCCATTTACATTTTCTTGTTATGTTGTCTCTCTCTTGTATTTTGGCCATTTCTGACTCTTAGTTGTATTCATATTCTATTAGAGGCTTGTACTTTGTGATTTTTAGATTTTTGGATGGCTTCCTTATATATTTTTATTAAATCTGAGTTCTCTCATTATCTTCTTTTATTTACTTCGTATCTTGTTCATCTATGTATATGTGTAGGTTTTGGATTACCTATCATGAGAGGTGTGATAAGTGTTATCACAACTCGAGTTTTGGGATCATGACAAGTTTGTATTAGAGTGCTAGGTTCATTGGTCTAACAAGTACATGTCGAGTCTAGTAGATTCTTGTGGATCAGTGCAGAGACGTCCATTATTTATCTTTGAGAGGCTATGGGACTATAGGAAATTTCCTTTCTTTTTACTTATCATGCGAAGATTGAACTCACTAGTTACTGATATTCTTGTTTCATTCTCTCACTGATGGTGAGGACTCATGGTTCTATGGATGTATATTGAGATCCCATTCCAGCACCCATGCTGGGACATTCAGATATGGCTGGGGACATAGTAGGGGTCGAGGCTGGGGTCGAGAAAGAGGTAGGGCTTAGGCAGTGGTCCTACGGGTTTGATTATAGCACTTTGAAAATATGTAGCCCTGCCAAGCAATAGTGGCGCTCCTATGTTGACTCCAGACTTGTAGGGTCTCTTATGAAAATGTGGGCATTATTTGTACAAGCTTTTCTTAACTGATTTGTTCCTTGTAGCTTGAGGGAAAAGATTAGGAATCAATTAGACCACTTGACTCAGGATGGGATCTTAGTGATTGAGTATGAGACTCGATTTTATTAATTGTCCCACCATGCCATGGTGATCTTACTGGATGAGAGGGAGAGGATTCACAGATTCATGAGCGATTTGCCTTCAAGATTCAGGAGGCAGTGTTTCTTTCAACTCAGTTTGGAGCTACTTTTCAAAGGGTAGTTGAAGCAGCCAAAGAGTTTGAGCTCATGCGATCTTAGGAACAAGAGGTCCCACACTTTTAGTCAGTTCAGTGGTACCTCATACAGAGGTTGGGGCTCTTTCAGGTGAGGCTTTTGTCCCCAGCATAGTAGGGCAGTTCATATGTCTATTCAGTTATCGGAGTGTGGGTATTCTGGACAAGAATCCTTTGGTCCAGGGAAAACTTCCCATGGTTCTTCCTAGAGGTTATCAGGCCATGGTGGTTATTCTCGTTATTGATGTCGCCTAATTTGTAACTCCGAAAGAAGTATAACACGGTCGCTATCAAATATAAAACCCAACCAAGGTTGGGGTCGATCTCACGGGAAAAATGGTTCGGATCTGGGTCAGAGTAAGTACTTGCGCCTTTTAATCTACTATTTTCGGATGTTTTTTTTTAAAATAATAACTAAATAGTTTAATAGTAGCAGTTATCAAATTATTCGAGTTGTGATCAATAAGAGTGAGACACTACGACTGTGTTCTCCATGCTTACATGTAGGTTCTCCGTACTAGTAATCTATCCCGGTGCTTAACATGAAGAATCGATAAGTTAACTTCACCTAAACGGATGGTTCTCCCCTATTAGATGACTATCCTTAATTACCAGAACAGGTCTCATGAGTTTTACAATCTAACCATTATCCTAGATTCCAGATTAGCTTTCCCGCGACCACGACTCAAACTATTAATTAAAGATTGATAGCTCTAAGTCTCCGTTGTTGATTCCCTTTTCCTAATCTCTACCTCTATTGGTTTAAGTAAGTAAAGAATACAGGCGAGTTCTAATGTTGTAAACCATTAGAAAGCAATCAAAGTGAAGGGAATGACAATGCATGCACTCACACCGATTTTGAATCACTATGTACTTAAACCCTACATTGTTATTCCATCATAATTACCACAACCCCAGTTGTGAGGTTTAGCTATGTATAATTGCAAGAACACAATAATAATTCAGAGAAGAAATAATAAACATGCACTTACAAAAAAAATAGAATAAATAAAAAATCTCAACTATGATTAATATCCAAACGAATATGTTTAACAAGACTTAAAAGCGTGTCTATCAACTTACAAGAAGTAGTCGTAATGTGTAATAAGTAAAAGAAAACCTAAGAAATGTATTTATAGACAAAACAAAACCTATCCTAAATAGAATGGGATTGTAAGTCTGACAGCTCAGACAAAGGTATAGGACGACTCGTTGTATGCTATGACGATCCATTCTTTCTACTCATTGTTGGATGATCACTTTTGCAGGTCTTCTGAAGTCCTTTAGGATGCTTCTTAAGATGAGCTCATCCTTTCATAGAATGACTCATTGTAGGTACTTGTTGGTTCAGACTTGAGCTTTACTCTTTTCAGGATCTCCTCCAACGACCCTCAGGACGAGCTTGTTGTATCTCACACTGGGTCATGGGATGATATCGTTATGAACACTTCTAATTTCACATCCTCTGATTCTTTCCATGACAGCCTAGAATGGCTCGTCATTTTCTCCAACGGCTCGTTGAATGGCTCATCTGATGCACTTAGGCTTTATTTTCATATTTCTCTAAATTTAAACTCTCGGAACCTGTTTTCTTGAAAACACCATAAAAACACATCATATCTACATAAACATACCTTAGAACTAGCATATTTTCCATGTTTTTTGCATTGAAAGTGCCATAAAACCATGTCACATTAGTTATTCAGGATCTTCTCAGTAGATGATGATTCCTATGTCTTGTTATGAATGTGGTAGTCTAGTGAAACTTAGGAAGGCGTGCCCCAGGCTTAGAGTTGGTGGTAGACAATAGAGTTCTTAGGCTCTAGTTAGGGTAGAAACATCCCCAACTAGGGGTCGGTATGGATCTCAGGAAATTTGAGGTGTACCACCAGCCGGTTGCGGAGGTAGTAGGGGAGTTGTTCAAGAATGAGGTAAAAATGCTCGGTATTAAAATTTCTCGAGTATCCCTGATGCAAATTCTTCTAATGAAGTCATCATAGGTATCATCTTCAGTATGCCATCAAACTACATTAGTGTTATTTGATCCTGGTTCCACTTTATCCTATGTATTTTCTTATGTGTGAGTCTCTTGATGTGCCTATCATGTTGATACCCTAGTAGGTGATTCTTTAGTGGTGGATTGGGCATAGTATCTTGTATTGTGACTCTTTTGGGGAATGATACTTGGGTAAACTTGATTATTCTTGATATGGTAGATTTTGATGTGATTTTTGATATGGATAGGGTTTCTCCTTATCATGTTGTCTTGGATTGTCATTCCAAAATAGTTACTTCGGTTATGTTGGGTGTCCTAAGGTTAGAGTGTATTGGTATACAAGGTTCGTATCCTATGTGGGTGATTTCCTTCCTCCAAGCTCCGTGGTTGGTTGAGAAGGGGTGTCTTTCTTATTTGGTATATGTTCATGATACTGGCACAGACACGTCTCCTTTGGAGTCAGTGAAGGTGGTTTGAGAGTTTATACATGTGTTTTCTACAGATCTTCCAGGTTTTTTTCTTTATAAATATATTGATTTTGTCATTAACTTGGAGTCGGGCACTAAGCCCATTTCTATTCCCCTTATAGATGGCTCTGGTAGAGTTGAAGGATTAATTGTAAGATTTATAGAGTAACAGATTTATTAGACCCAATGTTTTGCTTTTTGGTGATCTCGTGTTGTTTGTTAAGAAGAAGGATGGGTCTATGTGGATGTGTATTAATTATCGATAGTTGAATAACTGACCTTCAAGAATAAGTATCCTCTTCCGCGTATTAATGATTTATTTGATCAGCTTTAGGATGCTTCATAGTTTTCAAAGATTGACTTGAGGTCGGGGTACTTGATGTACCATGAGTTTACAGTACTTTCGATGCTTAAAACATAGAAATGATGCATGTTCTTGAGTATATTTTGTTTCGTATGATGTATTTTTATGTGTTTGTGTGGGAAAATAGGTCCAGGAAGATACAAGTGGAAAAACAAGCTAAAAAATACCAAGTGTAGCTCGTGGAATCTAAAGTAAGAGTCGTACTTTGAAGTACGAACCATACCCACAGTCGTACTGAGGATCAGTGGAAGTTAAAGTACAATGTTGATACCTTGACTCATCCAACAACTCGTGAAGAGATAGTCTGACTTGTACCTTGACTTGTAGAGTGAAAAGCTAGAAATGTGTAAAGTTAGCCTCAAACAGTGCGATGATATCCCAAACTAACCCCTTGCGTCAAGTTTGATATCAGGAGTTGTACTCACCCAAATACACTTTCAAAAAGTCCTATGGATTCCTTATTGAGTTAGATAACATAGAATCAAGCTCAAATTTATTACATTTACCCAATCCATTCCCTAATTACCCTAGACCATACCTCACTTTGATTTTATTCGAAACTAGCCTAGCCTGAAATTTTTAACTTTCATTTTGGGAAGAAACTTAACCCTAATTTTTGCACGATTGACTCACCCGTAATGATGGAAAGGCTCATTACGCTCCAAATATTCTAGGTAAAGTGAGTACCTCTTTCAGAAACAATGGAGATGGTACACTATGCAATCGAACAATCTCTCGAATGTAGATCTTGGCCAACTTCTCCGCATTATAATTCACCCTCATAAGAACGAATGCGCCAACTTGGTCAACATATCCACAATCACCCAAATGGAATCAAACTTCCCCAAGGTCGGGGGTAGGACAACTACAAAATCCATGGTGATCCATTCCCACTTCCACTGAGGAATGGGCATCCTCTGCATCGTACCACCCAGTTGTTGATCCTCATACTTTACTTGCTAGCAATTCAGACACTTGGCCACAAATTCCACCATGTCTTTCTTCATACCACCCCACCAATTATGTTGCTTTAAGTCATGATAGATCTTAGCCGCTCCTGGGTGAATGGAATACCTTGAATAATGAGCCTCCTCCAAGATCAGTCTAATCCAATCTCCAACTCTTAGCACACAAATGCCACCACAAATCTTCACAACATTTCGGGATCAATAGATGTCTCCTTTGCCCCACCACTTAACACTTTATCACGAATCACTCTCAATCTCTCATCTTCAGATTAATAAGCTCGAATATGCTCCATCAATGAAGACCTAGCCTCAACAAAGAACAAAATATGCTCGGGTGTCGAAATATCAAGCCTAACCAACTGGTTAGCTAAGGACTGAACCTCCAAGGCTAAGGGTCACTCCTGAGTCAAAAGATGATCCAAACTCCCCATACTCACCGCCTTCCAGATCAAGGCATCCACTATTATTTTAGTTTTGCCTGGATGATATAAAATATTAAGATTATAATCCTTAAGCAACTCAAGCCATCGATGCTGTCTCATATTAAGATCTTGTTGGGTGAAGAAGTACTGAAGGCTACGATGAAGAAAATCTCACAATGGATTCCATACAAGTAATGTCGCCACAACATCAACACGAACACAACCGCGGCCAACTCTAAATTATGAGTAGGGAAGTTCTTCTCATGAGGCTTCAACTGTCACGAAGCATAAGCAGTAACCTTACCCTCATGCATCAACACACCAAACCAACTCCAAAAAAATCACAAAACACGGTGAATCCCACGCCCTCCTTGTGCAATGTCAAAATAGGAGTCAACGTCAACAACTCCTTGAGCTTTTGAAAGCTCTCCTCATAAGCATTCGACCTCTGAAGTACAATCTTTTTTTGAGTCAACTTGGTCAAAGAAACCGTAATAGAAGAGAAACTCTGCATAAAGCACCAATAATAGCCTGCTAACCCAATAAACCTTCAAATCTTGGTAGGAGAAGTAGGTCTAGCCCAATCATAAACCATTGCTATCTTTGTCGGATCGACCATAATGCCATCCTTGGTTACTACATGACCCAAGATAGAAACAAAACCCAACCAAACTCACACTTGGAGAACTTAGCATACAACTTCTCATCCCGTAATCTCTAAAGTGAGGTCCTCAAATGCCGCACATGGTTGGACTCATTCTTGGAATAAACCAAGATATCATCGATGAACATGATCACAAAAGAATCAAGGTAAGGCCGAAATACTCTATTCATCAACTCCATAAACGCTGTCGCGACATTAGTCATCCCAAAAGACATGTCTAAGAACTCATAATGACTATATCGCATTCGAAAAGCTATCTTTGAAACATCCAAAGCTCTAATCCTCAACTGATGGTAATCGGACCTCAGGTCAATCTTAGAAAATACCAAGGCACACTAAATTTGATCAAATAAATCATCAATTTAAGGAAGAGGGTAATTGTTCTTAACAGTCACTTTGTTTAATTGTCGATAGTCAATGCACATACGCATGGATACATCTTTCTTCTTTACAAATAAGATAAAAGCACCCCCAAGGAGACATACTCGATCTAATGAAACCCTTACTCAACATGTCTTGCAATTTCTCCTTCAATTCTTCAACTTCTTCAACTCAACTGGAGCCATCCTACAAGAAGGAATGGAAATAGGCTTGGTGCCCAACTCAACATCAATGGAAAAATTGATATCTCAGTTCGAAGGCATACCAGGTTAGTCCATAGGAAACACATCCATGAACTCTCTAACAACACGTACAGAATCCAAGAGAGGCAGTGAAACAACACTAGTATCATATACATAACTCAACTAAGAAAGACACCTCTTTTCTACCATGCGACAAGCAGGTAGAAAAGACATAACCCCCTTTGGATATGCACTAGGAGTACCCTTCCATGCTAATCTAGGCACACCTAGAGTCGCTAAGGTCACGGTCTTGGCAAAACAATTCAAAATTTCATGATAAAGATCCAATCAATCCATACCTAAGATAACATCAAAATCTATCATATCTAGGATAATCAAGTCTACCCAGGTCTCACGCTCTGCAAAGGTCACCATATGATAGGTACACTAGATCCATTATTAAAGAATCACCTACGAGGTAGAAACAGCAAGGGGCTCACATGTAGCATTAAAAGCAGTAGCAAAAGATATGGACACATAAGAGAATATAGACACTGGGTCAAATAACATAAAAGCAGGATGATGGCAAACCAGGAAGATACCCATGATAACTGTATCATAGTCCTCTGCCTCAGGTCTCTTAGGAATAGCATAACACTGAGCAATCCCGCGTCCATTGTTATGATCTCTCTGAGCACCATCTCGAGTACCTCTATAACTATAACTATGTCCCTGTGTACCACCTCTAACTACGACACTATAGTCAGACAAAGCTGAAGCTGAACACTAACCTTAGGAGGACTCATAACAGGCAGGGGCAATCCCTCTCTAAGTGACCAAACTCATCACACACATAACATCCTCTACTAGCTGAATTATGCTGAGAGGGTCCTAAAGAACCAAAATGTCCTCTATAACCCGATAAACTAGAATGGGACCTATGACTTGTATGTCCTAATCTCTACCAGCTCAAGGCCTCATAAATTGTGGACCTACCACCCGAATTCTACAAGGCTGCCTGCACCAGCCTGCTATGATAATAATGCAAACCTTTACCAGCGAAATCCCTTCCTCAGGATGGATGATCACCAAACTCACCATGATGATATATCCTCTTTGCCCCACCACTATGGGTTCCCAAGTGAATAATCTCAATCAAGTTAGCATGATATACGATACTCTGAAAAGAACCACCCAAGACCACTAGCTGAGCTGTTACTTTTTGGTAATAACCATTTAACCCCTTAATAAACTTCTTAATCTTCTCAGGCTTTGTAAAGATAATAGTAGTGACGTGTTGGATAATGCATGAAAATGAGCCTTATACTCTATAATAGTAATAAATCCCTGCTCCAAATGATCAAAATCGTCCCTCAACTGGTTCATCAAGCTATAGGGAACAAATCTATCCAAAAAAGCCTTAGAAAACTTAGTCCATATTATCTGAGAGGAACCCAACGGTCTGTACCTGATAAGAGATCTCCACCACTACTTAGCCACATTAGTAAACTGGTAGGTAGTGTAAGAAACACCATTGAACTTAAGAGAACTGAGGTTATGCAACCTCTCCTGGCAATCAATCAAAAACTCATAAGCATCCTCGTCAATAACAATACTGAACTTGGGAAGAGCCAACTGAATAAACCTTTCAAATCACTTCTGCTCCTTGACAGATATCTTAGGACCAGGAACTATAGGAAGAAAATGAGTTTAGTAGGCAAAGTCTTAACACGTGGGGCCACCACAGCAGTGGGCTGTGCCTTGAGAGTCTGAAAATCGACAATAGGAACTTGCCCTGGCAGATGAACACCTCCTGTAGTCTTGGAACCTGTCACGACCCAAAATAAAGTTTGTGATGGCTTACACCCTATGGTACAGGTAAGCCTATCCTAACTCAAACTCAATAATTAAAGTAAATAAGAAATGGAAGAAAAAGAATATGATAATCCAAAAATATAAAAGATGAAATAATAATTCAATATATATCCCAGGTCTTGTTGTCACTAGCACAAGCCTCTAACATAGAATAATATTGATTAGTCTAAAATATCTTAAATGCAAAAAAAGCACAAGATACAAAAGAAAAGATCCGATAACTCTGAAATCCGTCAGCCACTACTTCGATTTCTGTAATTTTAATACTGAAGAAATGATATCCATGCCTGTTACTCAAACCAATACCTGGATAGGGTGCAGAAGAAAAGAAAAAGGAAAGAAAAGCAAGAGTGAGTATAAAACACATGTACTCAGCAAACATCGTTGATAACCGACCCTAATCCAAGGTGTTAGCAAGAACTAACACCCCGACTACCCTAGTCACCCAATCAATCTACAACTATTAAATACACTACTTCATCCTAATAGGGTATCCAAACACAGCAGTCATAGGATTATCAATAAATAATCTAGGCAAATTAGTCTAGGTGAGTCAACGCTAGTCATTTTATGATCAACAAATAAAGAAAGTCATTTATGAGGGAGACTCACTAACACAGTATAACAAGCTCAATTATAATGTTCAACCAATACTTTGGGATAAAATAGTGAGAGTGTATAAATATATGTATATCATGCTACCTATAGGTGCGACACAACAGTCTCTTTGATCAAGCCTTAGCCATACCCCACGTGTTATAATATCTCAACCTCTAAATAACCTAAGAGATGGTACAATATGATGTAATATAGTGAAATAAATGCTCAATACACAATATCACAAACAAAGTTCAATTGCGGTAAAACAGTATAAAAAGGAATAATCAAATGTAATAGCAATCATACAAAGGAATGCAATGCAATGTAGTGATTATGATAGGATGTTACTGATATAAGACTTTGCATAGAAGCCATCACATGGCTTCCTATACACCTTCTGAGCTTCAGCGCTTCAAGATAGGACCCATGGGGGGTTTGCAACTCATATACTTTCACAATCTCAATCACCTTACCGGCACATCCCTCAATCAAGGGTTTTGTAAAATGTTTTAGTTTCTTTTAAAATTAGTGTTTCTCAGTGGTACCAATCTCATGAATATGTATGAATGTAATAAGGATGTTATGCTCATAACCAATCAATATGAAATAATGATCAATTTAAAATTTGGTATAAATGACCTAAAAATCAACTTAATATGACATAATTCATGATATAAGCCATCGTATGGCACCACTGGAATAAATAGTCATGTAAGACATCAATAATATGAATCCAAGCCCTTCTATCAGACATCACTATAATGATAGAGACATAAAATGCTCAAATAAGGCCTTTAATATCAATCTAAGCCCCCACTCAGGCATCACAATAATAATAGGCAGTTAATCCATAAATAAGGCCAATAATGTCAATTTAAGCCCCCCCACAGGCATCATAAAAATATAATCTCTCAAGTCAATAATAATATGCATATAAGCCCCCACACGGGCAACATACAATCCAAACAACACCCATATATAGTGAAACTTACCCGAACCTAACTTGCTTCATACAATAAGTCTCATCTTTTCAAAAGATGACACCATTAGACTAAATTTATTAAGAGAAGAACTACGCAATATAATATCATGCTCTAAGAATTATCTTCATTCGCTTACTTAATAACTAAACCAAGATTTTTACTTTTAACTACTTACTATACTATCATCCGTTACATCTTAAGAGATACTAAGCCCCAATAACTGTACTGACTATTTCAACAATAGCATAGTTATCCCCTAAATAGTTGCTAAACCCCAATCGTCACAACAAAATCTACTAAACATGATTCAAGCTCCTGAATAGATGCCCACTATTAATTTACTCAAGATCAATAAGCCATCTATCTATAATTTGTTTTAAACATATTAGCAAGTAACAAGACTAAATAAAATAAACTACTAATATAACTACAACTCATCAAAAGACTCCGATACCCGCAGAGATGCTCGCCATTTTATCTAAGGGGGACCCCCAATTCCTAAGAGATTCACAAAATACAAACAAATAAGCATACAACACATAAACACCTCAGAAAAGAGTCAAGGTACATCTCAACTTGCCTTTAAAAAAGATCCACAAGCCAAAACACAGTCCGAAGCATCAAATGAAAGATCTAATCCCTTAAATCATCACCAAACACATCCAATCTAATCAAATATTACATCTACAAGTCAAAAGGAGTCCATCGATACCCATATCGATATATTTTGGTTTCGGGTCTAAAATTACTTTGAAAATTAGTTTCGAAAATAAAATGGTAAACTTGGGATTTTATTTAAGAATAATGTTTCCCATACTTTAAGGGTTCTAAAATTAAAAACCAAATGAAAATTGAGTAGAAATCGGGTTGAAAATCACCAAAATATCAATATTTCACTTTATCAGTAAAACTCCAAATCTCCATTATCAAATGCGGTTTAAAACGAGAAATTTTAGAAAACTTTTGTTAAAATCAGTTTACCCATGATGCAAGGACCTTAAATCCCAAAAATTAATGAAAATCTATTCCAAATCGACCTTCAAATCAAGAACTTTCGATTTCATAACTGTGGGTTTTAAATCTCAATATTATGAATCAAAATTATGAAAAACGAGATGGATAATCTTAGAAAATGAATAAAATGAAGGTAGAATCACATACTCAATAATTATACAAGAAAAACGCAGTGAGAATCGTCTCAAATGAAACTTTCTAGCTCCCAAAAGTCAATTTTTAGCGAAAGAATAAAGTTTAAAATTTATAATATGCTCAGGTGTCATTTCCGTCACTAAAGCCCATTTTCCGTCACTAAAAGTCTATTTTTCCGTTGCTAAAGGTGTGCACCAACAACCTTTTGCACTAGCAACTTTTGTTTTCATTAAAAAGGCCATATACTATAGCAAAATGCACCGATTTATTTTCCTATAATTTCTAAATAATGATACAAGTCTACTCATTTAGTCAGAACTCAATTTCATGCATGTTTGCCCAGTCAGATATTGTTTTTGCTCGTTAAAGAATTATTTCATGTTCTGTAATAAAAAATCGATCTCGACTAATCAAAATTATACCAAACTTTCTAGATCAATCCTATAATTTATGCATGAAATTTCAGATGTTTTGAAATAATTTTTCGATCTTTAGAACTAATATTGAACCTTTTTGCCGATCGATTTTACTTAAACAGGGCCAAAGCATTCAAAATGGTCAAAAACTCATCCAGAACCTCCCAAACACAAACCAAATATGCTAATAGCTTGGAAACGACATTCTAGACTCAACGAAATCATCAAATTTACAAAAAGAGGTTGTTTACAACAAATTAACCCCGGACCCCCTTTTGGTCTATTTTAACTAATTACCGTCTAAACACTCAAAACAAAATAAAAAATCTCAAAACCCAAACCTACTATGCTACAAACCCAAAATTGAAATTTTAGATCTAATGGAATTGGCGTAACTCTCATTCGATATTCGGATCACAGAATGTTGACCAAAGTAAACTATACTACTCTAAAGGCCACTCAAAACCACAAACTCATATAAATTACTTCTGAATGCTTCAGGGACCATGTCAACCATCCCCACAACTCATAAATGACATAAAGCAACTATGGGGAAGGGCAAAATGGTCAAAATATAGCAAAAGCTAAAAATCACCATGAGGGTTGTTACAAAGCCATCCGGTGTACCCGGTAGAATACCTGCCCGAGGAACACCATCTAAGAAACTTAGAAGTTAAATAAGCAAATCATGAAGCACCGGAGTAACAACAAAACCCTGAGGGGCTTGAGCTGGTCCCACCTTCTCAGTCTAATATAATGCCTAATCTTGCTTAATCTTAGGCTCAGAGGAGGCCGCTCTAGCTCATCCTCTAGCCAGAGCTGCTCCTCGTGCCCGAACTCTACCTCTGACTTGGCTGTGACTCATTCCTTATCCTCTGACTGGGGCTCCTACAGTGGGTGCTGGCTCATCATCCTCAACAACTCTAGATGTAGTCCTCACCATCTGTACAGAAAAGAATGGAATGCAAGTTTAAAATATTGGATATGAACAACACCCATGATAAGGAATCAAGTTAGAGTCATTTTTCTAAAAGATGTCCTATAGCCTTTCGAAGATAGATACATACGTCAACAAATCGATCCGTAAGACTCTATTAGACACCCTGCTCTTTTACTTATGAGACTGGTAAACCTAGAGCTATGATACCAATTTGTCACGATCCAAAAATAAAGGTCATGATGACACCTACCCCGACCCAACCTTGGTAGGTAAGCCGAAAAACCATAAGATATGAAATAATAAATAGGAAAAGAAATAAAACAAATACGAGGTATCATAAGTATAAAGAGCATCTAAAGCAGTACTGAATTTGATAATACATATCTAACTCCAAAAATAAATAAAGACATAAAAGATAGATGGAGTTTGGAACAAAGCTCCAGACGGGGAGCTCACCAGTACTCCAAAAACCAACTCTCAATAGCACAAATCAGCCATCGGGGGTAGCACTCATAATGGAATCTACACAAAAAGGGCACAGAAGTAGGAATGAGTACGGTCCACTTATAGTCAGTAAGTATCATAGACCGACTAAGCAAAGTAGAAAACAAAACAAGTAAAGAATGCTATCAGCACGCTTCCACCTGCATACAGAAAAGTTCCCAAATGGTTGCTAACACCGTATCACATAACAATTTCTATAAGTATAATATTAATATAAAACTACCTATAAGTATATGCAATAGAGAAGGCTAAATACACAATATCAACGCATAAAGAATGCAAATGATGCAATGCAGTGCAATGTCCATGATGTAATGTCTCAATATCACCTCATATACACCTTCCGAGCGAAAGCTTCCAAGAGAGGACACCATGAGGGGTTCGCAACCCATATATGTTCCAATCTCATATTTCAATCAACCTTGTCGGTACATATACCAACCAAGTATTTTATAAAATATCCCATTTTATTTCAAATTCAGTGTCTCTATGTGGTTCCAATACCATGTATATAGATAATTGAAATGAGGATGCATGCTCATAACCAAGACAATATTCTATAATGATTCAATTCAATGATGGTATTAAATAAGCTCAAACTCATTAATATGTCAGTAAATCATGATATAAACCTTTGCATGACACCCCAATAATGAATATTCATGTAAGACACTAAAAGTATATCAAATCAAGCCCCCGCTCGGGCATCATAATATTAATGAAGGCTATTAATGATAAAACAAGACAAATACCAAACTCCACTCATGTATATGACAATAATTATTTATCAAGTCAAATATAATATACAAGCCCCCACACAAACATCACAATAATAATAATATCTCAATTTGACCATGAAACATCATATAGGCCCCCACACGGGCAACACAATAAAATAACTAACTCAAAATATAATCCCCACGATGAAATTCCCAACCCATAGCATGATTTACAAGAATAGTTAACTACCTAACCCAGTTTGAAGAAAGTTAAGCCTAACGTACCTCAAATAGTTGATTCTCTAGCTTGGACCCTTTAACATGGAGCTTTTCCTTTACGAGTGACTTCGGATTAGACCAAATCTATCAAAAATGTAATATAGACATCAAAAGAAGTCTAACAATACCCATATAAGCTATATTTGTTTTTGATCCAAATATAGTTCAAAAATTGGCTCGAAATAAAAAAAGAGTAAATCTAAAATTTTATTTACGAATCATGTTTCCCATGGCAAAAGGAGTTTAAAACTGAAAACCCAACTAAAAATGAGTTAAAATCAGATTTTAAATCGAAGTAAAACCAATTTGGTAGTTTACCTGGTAAAAGGCCAAAATGCAAGTTGAAATCAAAGATTTGAAGTTGTTTTGAAGTTGAAATCAATAGGAAATAATGAAAATATGATTTCAAACTCACCCACATGAATTTTGATGAAAATATCCTTTGAAATTGCCACAAACCGAGGTCTCAGAGATGAAAAATAGTGAAAATGGGATTTTGGGTGAGAAGGGATTTAAAAATCTATCCAGGCATAAAATGCCCTTCGCAAATACGGATCCTTGGCCATGATCGCAACCTGGAACAAACCAAAACCATCACAATAATGGGAGGTCTACCGCAAATGCGATGAAGGAACCGACCCAAACCCGATCAGCTTGCCCTCACGAACACAACCACCACTTTGTGTTCGTAATGACCGGAGATTCTTACCCTTCCTAATTGCAAGCTCTCCACCGTGTTAACCCCCATGACCCTTTTTAAGCTATTTAACTAGTTTCTCACCTAAGAAGTCAAAACGACATTTAAAGGCTCGAAACCCAAAATAACCATGCTATCTACCCCAAAATTGACATTCTAGACCTAATAGAACTGAAAAAATCACCATCCAATGCTCGAATCATATAAAGTTGACCAAAGCTAAAATAAGCATTTTGAAAGCCTTTAAAAACCTCAAACTCACTCAAACCACTCCCCAATTGCTTTGAAAACTATTCCAACTATCCCCACAACTCATAAATAGCATATTAAAATTATGGAAAAGGAAAAAATGGTCAAAAGATAGAAAAACCTAAAAATCACAACTATGGTTGTTACAAAGGGTTAATACGTGAACACTCATAGACCTAACCGATGACTGAGTGATATTCATCTAATGGGGGCCAAAAGTTGTTTAGGTGAACTTAACTTGTCGATTTTGTATGTGAAGCACCGGGATAGATCACTAGTATGCTACGCTTACTGAGTTAGGAAATCATGAGTAGTGGTGTCAAAATAAGCCCAAATTAATTGAACCCGCCCAACCCAACCCAAAATTTATGGGTTTGGTTCAAGATAATTTATAATCGGGTTCAATCTCAACCCATTAAGCCTCAACCCATTTTTAAACAATCTTCAAGTGAGCCCAATTTAATTTCCACTTTCAGCCCATTTCAATCTCTTCTATTTCTCTTTCTTATTTTTTTCCTTTTTCATTTTTTTTTGTATTTTTTTCTTTCTCATTTTTTTAATTTTTTTTCCCTAACTTTTTTTATTTTTTCATTTTTCTCTCTCCCTTCTATCTGTAGCTTCTATTTCTCTTCCTTTTTTTTGTATATTTTTTCTTTCTTGTTTTGGTTCTATTTTATATTTTTTGTATTTTTTAAAAATATGGCTATGTCAAGCACAAGCCATGGATGCTAACGAAAATACCACAATCACTTATTGTATTTGTATTTATATTTGAACCATCATTTATATCTTTGTATTTGTTGATACAATTGCATTTATATTTGTATTTTATAGTTTGCACTTGTATTTGTATTTGTATTTTATAGTTCGCATTTGTATTTGTATTTTGTAGTTCGCATTTGTATTTGTATTTTGTAGTTCACATTTGTATTTTATACAAATACAAATGTTACATTTGTATCAAATGATACATGTTTATGCAACTTGAATCATACGCATACAAATGATACCCGTTTATATACAAATGATAAATTTGACATACAAATACTAGCGATACATTTACATTGAATGACACATTGCATATTGTATAACTTAGACTCAAGCATACATAATTAATCCATATACTTATTTGTATACAAATACAAATGATAAATTGTACATATTCATGGCTAAACTATTCAAATATAAATAATAATTTATTTAAAATATATAGTATGATACAAATAAATATAAAATATAAAAAAAATATAAAATATAAAATACAACAAAAAAAAATGAGAGGAAAAAAAACACAAAAAAAAAAAGAAAAAAAGAAGGAGAAAAATGATTAATAGTCCATTCTCACTAACTATTACAACTACAAACTGTTATTTGTTACTTGGTTACTTAAAGTTTGCAACTTGATACTTGTTACTGTAAAACCCCTTTTAAAAATAAAGTATTAATAGTTGAAATAACCGCATTGACCTAGCTTCTAGCCATATTCTCTATGGGATCATCCCCAACCTAGTTGAGTTCTATATTTGATTCAACAATCGCTTTGTACTTCATTTATAGGTGTAATTTGGGCAATATCAAATTTTGGCACCGTTGATGAAGAATATGGTTTAGGAATAGTTCAATTATATTTCTTTGACTATTAGTCCTTATTTGCTAATTTACTTTTTTTTTTGTTTTTTGTTTCCTTCAGGGTACAAGTTAGTTTATGCCGATTACCCAAAGTTAAGGAAACCCCTTGATTCATATCAATCACAAACTTGAATGAACTATCAGAAAAATGAATGCTCAAGAACTCATAGAGCAAGAGGCAACCTGTCAGGCTATAACAGAAAGGCAGGCTGTAATGGAAGGAGCCTGAGTTAATCAAGGAGATGCAGTATTTACTGTGGATGCAACAAATTCTCAGAGGAATAATAGGCCCAGAGGCCATCACCAAATTCGGTCATTTATATGATGGTCGGGATGACAAAGAGGATGCTGATTTTGATGGAGTGGGCGCTACTAGTGCCATTGTCCCTTCTGTTTTAGCCTCTGGTGTCAAGTTTGACATCACAAGTACTATGATCCAACTACTGAATCTAAAAGGTCTTCTTAGAGGTGTTCCAGAGATGATCCAAACCTCCACTTGATTAATTTTGTGGGGATCTGTAAAGCATACAAGCTACCTAGTGTGAATCAAAATGCTATCAGGTAGAGGCTGTTTCCCTTTTGATATCTAGGGAAACAACACTATGGTTGATGAAACTTCTTGACGACTCCATTACTAACTGGAGGAAATTAAAGCTTGCTTTTCTTGAGAGATTTTTCCTGCTTTCCAAAATGTTACAGCTTAGAGATGAGTTTAATAACATCAGGCAATTACCTGGAGAAACTTTGCATGCGTCTTAATTGAGGTTCAATAAGAGAGTGAAATAGTTCCTTAATCATAAGATTTCTGATGACTATCTCTTGAAGATCTTTTAAAGTTCACTAAATTCTACAATGAAGCCAATTGTTGATACTATTTTTGGAGGTTCGTTGATATCACACACATATGCAGAAGTGACTATTATGCTTGATCAAGTTACTAAGACAAATAGAACATGGTATACTAGAGAATCTAAAGTTTCTGTGGGTTTTTATTTGGTGAGCATGTGCTGAGCAACGCTAAAAAGAAGAGGAATGCGATCAGGATATGGTTTTTTTTATGTTAAATTTTTGGTGGCTTGTTAGGCCATTTTATTAATTAAAAGCAAAAACCAAAAAATAAATAGGTCTGACCCAAATCTAAAAAATGACACGGGCCTAACCCACTTTCCATATTTGACCTATCGATATAAGTGTCTACCTTTCCCCATTTTAAGCTCACAGTCTCTTCAGCTATGTAGCCTTCTTGCTGCCATTGGAACCAAGCTCTTTGCCTTTTTCTTCTGTGGGTTGTGTGTGCTCTAATTCTTGATGCTTTATTCATATTCTTCTTCACATAAGATGTATCACTTGACCGAGGTAGGAAATCCACCATTTTTGTACTAAATACTGACTCATTTTCTATACTAATTTGGTGCCAATCTTCAGGAGAATGGGTGTTTTTATTGGATAATGTCGAAGGAGGTAGCCATTTGGAGTTTGCCATTCATCCGGATGTCCTTTGGAGTGGATCTTTCTTCTCTTCTTGATCTTTGGGCCTGTAGCTGACCTCTAATAGTTAATACAAGATCTGATGCCACTCTCTTTTGTTTTTGGTGATGAATTTTGTCTGCTAACATAGATTAGCCTATCTGGTTTAGCAACAGTAGAAATCCTAATGTTAGGACAAACTTTTTGGTACATATCTAGGTTGCTTACAATCTATAACTCGAATGCGTTATCTCTATTGTTAACTTTGTACATGTGGTTTGATCCTTCTGGTTATTAGTTTTAATGATAGGATTTGTGACTTTTCAATGTTTATGAATTTTCTTCCTATCATTGGTAACTACTGAAATGAACTAAATACCTGCTTGCTAATGCTGTCAATATCTAGATTAGCTATGTAGTCAGCCAATTTATTACCTTCCCTGTATATGTGTTGAGTAGTCACCTCCATTTTGGTTAATGCCTATTTAATCTCATCAACATACTCTGCTAGTTCCCATGGAACTTTCCATACCTCATTTATTATGTTAACCATTAGTATATAATCTGATTCTAGGATTAGTTTCCTTACCTCATTGGTTACACAGTATTTTATGGCCTCTAGGATGGCTTTCATCTCTGCTTCTATATTGGTTGTAACACCAATGTTACTTGCCTCGGCATACACTAGATCACCCTCACTATTCCTTAGTAAAAAATCATAAGCACCCATACCTGGATTCCCTTTGCATGCTCCATCAGTATTGCACTTCAATACACCTTCTTGAGGCAACTCTCATTTGACTATGCAGTTGTGTAGTCTTGGTTTGAAAGCTCCCAAGGTGTTGACTATATCCTTTAACTCCTTCCTTTGTATACTTATCCATGTAAACATCCTTTTCATCATGAAATAGATGTTCGGTAGTACCTGACATATCATGCTTTGTAGGGATGAATCCCCACCATGTTTTCTCTTATTTTTCCTTTTCCATAATACCCATCTAATCAATGTGGGTATCACCTTGTATATCACCTGCAAATTGCTTGGAGTCTGTACATACCACTATATCATCATGATATATGGTAGTTGTATGCCCTCCACAGTGAGACCTACAAAATTAGCAAAATGCTTCTATAACTTAACAACTATGAGAGCTATTAGAAATAAATGCTCCATAGTTTCTTGGTGAAACTGCTCACAACACCAGCATCTAGACACTAGATTAATCCTCATCCTTTGTATGTTGTCATCTGTAAGGATCCTTCCTTTCTATATCCCCGCTAAAAAAAGAAATTTATTTTGAAAGGAATCCCCTTGTTCCATATTTTTGTGCATACTTCATTCTTTTCTCTTTTATATCTTAGTAGCTCCCATGTTGACTTAACACTGAAGATCACTGTTGAGTTACCCATCCACCAAGCCTTATCTCTAACTCTATCCAGTAGTTTAGGATTGATGTTATGTATGATATAATCCACCATCTCTTCAGACACATGCTGCCTCAATTTTTTTATCTTCCCAACTTCCTTATTTTATGAATTCCTTCACTTCTACCTCTTTATCCCCTTGATTTATTTCTTCTACATAGTATAAAGCACATTGTTTAGTCCAGTTGTTAAACCAAAAGCTTGATTCCCTTGTTTTAATTTGCCACCAAATATTATATTCCACTTTCTCTGTTATTTGAATCATTTTCCTTCGCACATGAAAGATCCTTGAACCTTGGGCAATAATAAGGGATTTGTTCTTGTAATATTTGTTCCATATAAAGTGGCTCCATAATGAATTTGAGAAAGTCCTAAAGTTCCACCAAAGTTTAGCAAATAAAGCATCAGCTACAGTATGTAGTGATCTAAAATTAATCCCTCCTACCTCCTTAGGAATACACATATCCTCTAGGCTACCCAATGGTTCCCTTTAATTCCACCAGTTTTACTCCAGAAGAATTTAGCCATTATCTTATGCATTTGATCTATCACACCTTTTGGGGGGGTTCATTACAGACATTAGATATATGGGCAAAGATTGTAGTATATTACTAATCAAGACATACCTGCTTCCATAAGTTAAAAGTCTGTTATTCCAAGACATCACCCTTTTACTCACTTTTCTGACAAGATCTTCAAAATGGCACTTCTTCTTTCTTCCATAAAATATAGGACATCCCAGATAAGTGAAAGGAAAAGACCCAATAGAAATTCCTATAATTTTTCTAATTCTGTTCCTGACTGCAATGGGAACCTTCTCATGTAAATAAAAGAAGCTTTTTGTTAGGTTGATGAGATGACCTGATGTTCTCTCATATTGATTCAATACTTTCATCATCTTCCTTATTGAACCTTTATCTCCTAAGCAGAATAAGATAGTATCATCAGTATAAGAAAGATGATTATCTTTTCACTCCATTTTGGTAGTCCAAATCCAATGAAATCCTTATCCTCATTGAGACTATTCAAGCTTCTTGCTAAGACTTCTGCAACAATTATGAATAAGTTTGGAGATAGAGGATCTCCTTGTTTTAGACCTCTAGAAGAGGAGAAAAATCCAAGGGATCTTGCATTAGCTAGTACTGAGTACCAGTTATTTGAAATCAATCTCCACATCATATCAATGATCCTCTCAGAAAATCCAAATTCCTCATTACTTTGGTCAAAAATATCCAAGATACCCTGTCATATGCCTTATTCATGTCCAGCCTGACTGTAATATTATAGAATTTATTCCTCTTATTTATGTCCCTGATGATTTCTCGGGAAAGCAACGCATTCTCAACAATGTTTCTCCCCTTCATGAAACCTGTCTAGTTTTTTGATATAATTTTAGGAAGTACTTTCATCAATCTACCTTGTATGACCTTGGAGTTCACTTTATTCATATAAGTGCTTAAGCTGATAGGTCTCAAATCTGTGAATCTACTAACCTTTTCTTTCTTTTGGATAATAATAAGGTTTGTATGATTTACATATTTTGGAAGTTCAAAGCCACAGAAAAAATCAATAATTATCTTGATGATGTATTCTTTGATAATCCCCCAACAATTCTGAAAAAATTTCCCTGAAAACCCATCTAAGCTACACGTACTGTCACTATTTAATAAAAATACAAAATCCTTCACTTCTTCCTCTATAGGTGTTTTGTCCATAGCTTTTTCTATTAATCAGTGATAAAATGAGGTATGCAATCTAGCATTGTGAAATCATCATTAAGATTACCCTCTTTAAACTGCAAATCAAAGACCTTCACTGCTTCTTCTCCTATACATCCAGTGTCTTTAAGTGTCAATCCCTGATCACTTTAAATTTTATTCAAGAGCAACTTTCTTCTTTATCCTGTCACATAGGCATGAAATTTTTTTGTATTTCTATCACCATCATTAAACCATTTCAACCCCAATTTCTACTTCCAAAACTCCTCTTCCAGCTGATAGTGCTTTTTGAGATCCTCTTCGGCCTCCAATAATTTTTTTCTAGTTTGCTCTGTGTTGTTGAATTCTAGTTGCAGTTCCTTTACCCTGACTACATCTTACAGAGTTACAACTTTATGAAAGATGTTCCCACATGTTTCCTTGCTCCAATTTGCCAATACTTTCTTCAAATTTTTCATATTTTCCTGTATTACCCTAAAAGGGATTTCTGGTCTCTGTATTTGTCACTCCTCGAATTCCAATGAGGCGTGATTGGCGCCCATAGCCGATAAGGCCCGAGAGAACCAAACTGTACTTATGTTCATTCATATGCATGCCATCAGAAACACCCTTATCATGTAGGAGCTTATAATGCTAACAATGAAATTCATGGAACATGTGACATATATACATATATGAAACTTGGCCATTGAGGCCATCAAGTCAAAAATGACATGTACCTTTTACATTTATACACCCACATCTGTCTACAAAAGCCTCTAACAAGTGCATTGACCAAAATGAACTAAAAGTCGAGACAAGTCCCCGCTTTATACAACATGTACAACACCAAAACTTATGTACAACTATGACTCGGAGAAGCCCCGAACTAACTGGAGCTCACCAATGATCTGCAACGACTAGCAACCTACTGTGGAGGCCTACTAGTACCCGCGCCTGCAGCAAGTAAGGTAAATACCCCAAGAGGGGTCAGTACGAAGAATGTACTGAGTATGTAAAGCTCAAATGAAACTATATGATATGTGAATATGCCAATGAAATCAAATTCAAATGCATAACCAATATGGATAAGTCACTATACTGAACTTTGGAAACCATGTATATTGCTTTCTTTACTTTCTTTGTTTCTTTGATTCTATGATTATTCATCTTTGCCTGTGAACTGTGATACCCGAGCCCCGACTGAACAATGGGTTTAACATAACATAACATTATGTTGGGATCGGCTCGAGCTAGGCTTATGCCTCTAGAGCTGCCACCCTAAGAATCAAAGCATTGGGTTCGACTCGAGCTAGGTTATTACCTCTAGAGCTGCCACCCATAAACCAACTTATCAGGTTCGGCTCAATCTAGGTTTATACCTCTAGAGATGCCCCCTGTCAGGTTCGGTCTGAGCTAGGCTTATGCCTCTAGGACTGCCCCCTGATCCAATAATCTTGGGTCGGCTTGAGCTAGGCATTTCGTCCCCAAAGATGCCACCCATACTTGATCATTAACCACATATGCATTACTTTATTCTTTACTTTGAGATTGATACAATGATAGTCATAACCTTATGGGAAGCTTTGGATCAATAATCAATGAGTGAGATACATGTGAATAAACATTATTGGAAACGTAGCCTTATTGGAAACATAACACCATTGGAACCATTGAACAATAAGCAATGCACAAGATACATGAATATAACCACTATTGGAACTTTGGAACGTAACCTTATTGGGCTTTGGAGCATTAGTCATGAATATAAGACATGAGATTCACAATTGATCAATGAGTAGGAACTATATGATAGTGACCATTGATAACCAGATATAGGATACCTTAGCACATTTCGGGATGGGACAAGCGTATCGTCAATGTGAGTAGTATATGCTGCAGAAAGATACGGATAGAGTAACCTTACATACCTTGTATTCTTAATATGAATATACAATCTTAGATGTGCATACAATAGTCCTGCTCCTTCTTTATGTGTCACTCTACAATACAAGTACATATCGGAGCTTACATTAGCAACTAGTTACTATACAAGCGTACAAGACGACAGTGAACTACATGAATGCCGTATAACTTCATGTCATCCCTTACAATACAATCCACTGCATTTTCATAGCAACAACACCATAACATTTCACACATTGACCAAGATATCATACATCAATAACATTTCACACTACACTTACCCGTTATGCTTTCTCATCGCCATTCCGTCACAATTACTCCTTTATAACAACATATGAACAACCATACATACTTAATATAGTACAAAACACCTCCGTACGACACTTTAAAGTCATTAAAACGCCATCACAAATTGATAATTACATCCAAAAAGGGTATAGGGGCCTTCGGGGATCAACTAGAGACGAAAACACACAAAATGGAAACCTGGGCTGACCTGCGCTGCCACCTGCGCCCATAGGTGGCTGAGGTACATGTGCAGGTGACCTTTGGAAGCAGCCAGAGGCACCTGCTTTGGCATCTGCGCCCGCAGGTGCCCTCGTCTGCGGGGGCGGATACCCGTTTTGGTCCGAAATGGTTTCTTTTGGGTCTTTTTATGCAATGAATGGTACATGATCATAAACAAACTCCTTTTAATATATATTTTATCATTTTAATGCCAAAAATCAGCCATGGTCTCACCACACCCATAAACAACACCCAAAACGACACTTCTTGGTCAATACGTCACCAAATCCATAACCAATTTCACAATAGCAATTCCAAACAGTATACACAAGGACAAAACAAGGTAAGGATATAATAACATATCACATATCAATATTTATCCATCAAGTTCAATTCCTTCATGACTATAAGTCCATGATCAAGTTCACAAGACAAAACCATTCTCCGATTGCAAAAATAAACAGTTTTACACATAGCACACTGTCCAACACTTTGCCAAAACAACCAACATGATTTATACACCATCTTAAACATATTATATACTGAACCATTAGAATAAATACTTACCAAAGCTTACCAAAGAGTGATCTTGGCCCAACAAGTAGTTGCCTTAGGGTTTTTGTGTGAGAGATAATGTTTAAGAAAAATATTAGAAAGGCATGTGTGTATCTAATGAATAAAAATCTGATTTATGGGTTTATATAGTCCCTTTTTAATGATCCTTATCCACACACTTGGTGGGTTTACTTGGTCAATGGATGAGCAATGCAAGAATGGGTCAAAAAATCTCTTTTGGGCCATGGCTTTCTCATGATATTTGAGCCTCATTTAGGGCCCAATTGTACAAGACTTTTAAATGCCCACAATTCAATACATAATTCATCAAATCTCTCATGTTTTCATATTTCTATAAATGTTACGGTAGTCAGCTAGACTCCGAGACGTACGGGGTGTTACATTTCCTAGTTGTAGAAACTTCTCATGATTCACCCAAAAGTTCAAAAAACGTAAAAGGTCTGATTACTCTTTCCTGATTAACAAATCAGTAAACCTATATTGGAGTGTGATCTGAACCTTCTCTGATTAGATATAGTACTTCTGAAGTAGGGAATTCAGTCATAAATTCCATGTTCCCAAACACCCTATCTATCATTTTAAGAATGCTATCCTTTTTTATTCTCCCATTTCACCAAATGAAATTACTCCCTGAATATTTCAATTCTGCTAAAGCCCAAGAATTTATACATTGAGAAAAATTAATTATTTTATAATGAGTAACTGGTAATCCACCCAATTTCTCAAAGGAATCCATAATGACATTGAAATCACCACCTACCACCCAAGGCTTGTCTATATTGCTGCTATTCTCTTCCAGATCTTCCCACAATTCAAGTCTCTCCAAAGTATTGCATCTGGCATAGGCTGTAATTATGAAAACCTCTTTCTATATTGATTGATGTACAAATTGTATGGTGATTTGCTGATGTTTATCATTAACTACACTTCTATTCCATTCATCATTCCAAAACACCTAAATTTTAGAAGAACAGTTGGCTACATTATTATCCATTCCAAGCTTCCTTCTATAACTTTCTAATTCATAAGGCCCTTGAAAAGGTTCAAAAAGGGAAATATATGCATATTTGTTTCTTTTTCTTAGATCAATTAGTCTGTCAAAAGAATTCTGAGTGTTAACTGATCTAATGTTCCAAAAAAGAAGTTTTTCCATCATCATTTAGACAATAGGGGTTTTACAAAGCTACTCCTTGTGCTTCTAATCTTACCAAATTTGGTAGTCTTCCTTCCTATTCTCATATCCTTTGTATGTCTTGGTGATAAGTCTCCATTTACACTCACATCCTTGATAGTTGCTTGGATGTCTTCATCTTCCTCTTTATCTCTTTTGTCATCTGTATTTTTTGTTCCTTGATGTTGTATTGAATCCTATTCTGATTCATCAACTGCTCTTATTCTATGCTTATTTATTATTAAACCATCATCTTCCTTGTTAATTTACTAATCAGCTTGCTCTTTGTCAGGTGTTTTTTCCTCTTCACTTTCCCCATCCATTGTTTTATCACCATCACTTTGATTGTCATTCTTGTTTTCTGTCTCCTGACTCCTTTGACTATCATCAATTTTGGTAATAGCCTTCTCCTTCTTCTTCTGCTCAATTTCTTTGTCATCCTCCTCTATCTTGTTTGTATTCTTGTTTTTGTCCTCATTATCTCTTTCCCTTGTTTGGACTTCTTCCCTTACATTCTGTGTATGGTTATTATCTTGTGGATTTTGTTTTGCTATATTTCCTTTGTCCTCACCCTATTTTCCAAATACATCATCTACCCATTTTTTTGTAGATTCTTTACCCTTTTGTTTGTCTTCATGCTTTGTCTTTATTGCTGTGTTTGATGGGACTTCCTTCTGCTGATCACCAGTACCTTAATTCCCGTTATCTTTATTCAGTGCACCAAATTTATTTCCTATAAGAATTTCATCATCCTCCATAGTAGGATCTTTTAGATTCCATCTCTGATCCATCCCTCCTCTATATAAGTATCTTCCTCTTCTTGCACCATTCCTTTGCTTTGTCTCATAAAAGTTGCTCTCCTTCTTCCCTTTTTCACTTTGTTCTGACTTTTCCATCTAATTTTTTTTCTTTTTGATTGCTAGGCTTTTTCTCCTCTTCTTTCCTTTCACTGTCTTCCTCCTTCGGGTATAGTTCGGGGTGAAAAACAAAGCACTCCTTCTCATTATGCCCCTGTAATTTACAATTCTTGCAATATTTAGGAAAATAGTCATATTTGATTGTAATCCAATTGGCCACTATCACTCTCGACTTCTTCTTGAAACAAACATTAACTATTTTTGGGAAATCACTTAATAAATCAACCTCCACCTTGACCTCGCACAACTTGGTCTTATTTTATTGCTTGTGGCCATTTCAACTTGAAGAGGTTTACCAACTGCAACAAGTGAAAAGATAGTTTTTTTTTTCCAAAAAATTAGGTGGTAATACAGGTAGTGAGATCCATGCAATTGCTATTTATATTTCCTCCTCAGGATCAAATAACAGATCCCATTTAAGCATCCTCATTGGGTAATTCTAATTTCTATGAGCAATATAGAAAATAGGTTTTGATAGGAGGTTCACATATTCTTCTATCCTTGAAGCTTTTATGAGAACATATCGATTTCATAACAAGCCTATGTTGACATCTCCTTTCAATTTACGTTGTTTAGGAATGATCTTCCTAAGTTCTTGGATATTCGGCCATCCACATGAGAATTTTCCAACTATTGCATAGTCCAAATCCTCCTTTACTATCATATGTGTTATCTCCTCTTCTTCCCAGACAACTCTAGGTTCTCTATGAAAGTAAATTATGGGTTTTATTGGTAAAGGTGTGCGAGTGGATAATGTGGGTTGAAGGGTTGCAACATAGGTCATCTCCCCACCAGTATTCATTATAGGAAGTGTGTTAAAGGGTTGAGCAACCTCTATGGGAGGCTGCCCAATGGCCAAAGTGGCCATTCCGGTATACAAGGACGGCGAAAGTAAGGTTAGCGTTTTGAGAGCATTTTTCCTTCGATCAAGATATGGCTTATATGAAAACTCAGATGAATTTTTCTTGTAAAGCATTTCTTCGGGGCCAGGTACAAAAGGGCGAATACGGTTGGATCCCAAGGTAAATCTTAAAGGACCGATGACAGTGATTCTGATTTTGAAGAGGAAGAAAACTATGTGAATAACTAGACAGGGGTTTCCAGGCTAACACCCAAGGGTCTAATCAAGACTCTTGGTGCCAAGGTCAAGGAAATAGAAGTCGGGACTATTAAAAGGATGATAAGTATGATCGGTTTGGGTGTAGAGACAAAAGTCGTGGTAGAGATCAAGAAAACTTGAGGAATAAGGATGGCTATACGAAGGATAGTAGCGGCCTTTATGTTCCTCCAAATGGTTGTGATCAAAGTGAGTCGAGTGGTTCACGATTGAAAGACATGATGACCAAGGTGCTCAAACAGATGGAGTCCACTGATTTTGTGTGGTGAATTTTCTAAGGCTTCCAAAGTTGTTGACTCTCACTCCACTGCCGTCAAGCAGCTTGAGCAACAAATAGGGTTGATTTCTCTTGCATTGAATCCAAGAAAGAGTGGTAAATTATCGAGTGACACAGTGCCAAATCCAAGTCATTGTATGATAGTCACCACTAGAAGCAGAAAGTAGTTGAATGAGCTGCTCTAGTTAATTGTTATTGATGATAGTGATGTAGTTATTGTTGATAATGGTCTTGAGAAAATAAATGCGAATGATGAAGAAGAGCAAGTCGTGGTTGATGAGAAACAAGAGTGAACTAGAAAGTCTCTAGTTAATGCAAAGGAGGCTAGTGTTGAAAAGGGAAGGAAAATGAGGTCCCAAAAATCTTGACTCCTATTCAAAGGCATCCACTTCCATTCCTACAATGCTTGAATAAGAAAGTGAAAGATGGTGGATTCTACAAATTCATATCCATGCTAAAACATTTATCTATGAACATCCTATTAGTTGAGGCACTTGGGCAGATGCCTAGTTATGCAAAGTTCATGAAGGATCTTGTGATGAAAAAGAGGATCATTAGTTTTAAGCTAACTGAAAATTTGCACTATTATAGTGCAATAGCTTCCTATTCTCTAGTACAAAAAAAAAAGGATCCTGGGCTTTTACTATTTCGTACACTATTAAGGCATTTAATTTTGCAAAGGTGCTATGTGATCTAGGTGCAAGCATCAATCTTATACCACTTGTTGTGTTCAAACAGTTGGGTCTTGGATTTCCCAAACAAAATAATATGCGGCTACTTATGGTGGATCACACGGTGAAGCATCCTAGTGGGCATACTGTATGATATTTTGGTGAAGGTTGAGACCTTCATTTTTCCTATTAATTTTTTCATATTGGACTGCGAGGTTTATTTTGAGGTCCCCATAATCTTGGGGTGGCCATTCTTAGCTACCGAAGGGGCACTTGTTAATTTTTTTAAAAAATTAAAAGGGGCCTAGAGAGAATTTTTATTAATAAATAAAATATATGTACAGGCCCAAAGCTCAGTTTAGGAAAAGTACAAAACCGAGGTTTCAGAAAAAAACAAAACAAAAATAGAACAAATCTAATGCTACAAAAAAAGAAAACAAAATAGGAAACCTAAAGAAACAACTAGACATCCTCCTATGCCCATCATCTCTCCACTATAGCGATATGTTGCTGAAGCAGCGCTGACAATAATAAGGTGGTGAAAGCTCAGAAACAAACTAAGAAAAATGATTCCAAATCTGTGAAGAGGGTGAGTTATGGGTGATTTCATTTTGGACATTTACAACATCTCACAACTGTCATGAAATTGAACCATAAAAAGATTTCTTCAATTCCTTTTTATGCAGATTGGAGCTCGTGACCCTCAGATAAGTTCTAATCTTTGCCCCAGACCCTTTTCTTACATGATTTCTGTTGTTCAAGTTGCATATAAATCACACCCTTGATAGGTTGAGCTTAACAAGGAGTTGATACCACTGACTAAGGGCATTAACTTAAATGCTTCAAGTTCCCGCAAAAATGGTTAGTAATCATTCTTAATTGAACTCAATCTATGTGCTTTGTTGCTTGCATCTTTTTCATATTAAAGATCTTTACTTATGCATCTTTTCCCAACTTTTATTGCTTCTATAAATACTATCTTCATAGCCATTTATAACATAATTCAAATCGATTGTATGTCCCATAATATATTTGACTTGATCTATGAGATTATCCACTATTTAACGATTATCTCCCTCAACTTAATTTTCCTGTTGTTTGTTATTTCAATCATAATGTGTTGTGTGACCTGACTGCTCCTTAAACATGAAAATCCTTGTTTTCGCATTTGACAACCTTTATTATCTTTTTTTTTTTTAAAAAAACAATCTTTATTGTGGGTATTTGGTTTTTGTCCATTTTTATGATAGCTCTTCCTTCATCTGTAATGTCATGTATAGAGTTGTAGTTTATAACTTGACCACCTGCAAAAAATAAAACTCCATTACCTACAAAATCTACCACCTTGTTTCCTTCTTTTAGAGTATACATCACATTCACTTGGAATTGTCCCTTCAACCATTGGATTCTTTTTATATCAACTGCTATCTTCCAAAGAACCTCCCAAATTCCAACTAGGATCTTTTTTAGTATTAGAGAACCAGTTTCCATGACCACTAGAAGTAAATTTTGATTCATAATATTCCAAAACCCTCTTAAAAGCACATACTTCAGCCTTCATACTAGATAATGTCTCACAGTTGAAAGAAGCAGCAAAAATGAAATCTTCTCCACTGTTTCTACTACAAAAGGCACCACCACATGGGCCAGGGTTGCCTTTAGAGGAACCATCTGTATTACACTTGTAAACACCTTCAGCAAGGGTGTTCCACTTCACAATAGTAGCTTAAATAAGAGATATATAAGCTTCAATAAACTTAACCAGCATAGGCCAACTGTTTGGTAGATTTCTCAACTAAGGATATCTCATCTTAACAAACAAGTATAGATTCTTATTCACTTCTAGTTTCATGCCATGAATAGACATCCTACCTACATGTTTAATGATGTTTCTTCTCTTGCAAACTTGCCACAAAGTGAAGGTAGGGATAGCAATAAAAAGAGGCCTGAGCTTAGCACTATATTTAGCATTCCACCACTTATAAATAGTATCTTTTAGTTGAAGAAAAGGTCCTTGCACCCCAGCTGCTGAAGCAAAATCAGACCGCAATCTACTAGCTGCATAACATTGAACAAATAAATGTTCATATGATTCATCAAACTGTTAAATCATAACACAAACAATTTGATACTTCTTCCAGACTTGTACTAATAAGAAAATCACCAGTACGTAATCTTTTCTTCCATAACCTCCAAATAAAGAAAGGTACTTTAGAAGGTATCCCTTTTTCCCATACAAATCTAAGATCCTTATTTACCACACCAGGCTGCCTTATGATATCCCAAGCACTACTGATAAGAATTTTTCTGAACTTTGTAGCGTCCACCATAGCTTATACCACTCATCTGATCTCCCTTCTAATCCAATCTTATTAAGAACATGGCTGCATAATTCTTCAGGAAGAATTTCATTAAGTAAATCCACATTCTATCTTGATTCATCAATTATTGCACATCTTCCAACCCTTTATTAATATTGTGATTAACAAAAAGATAATAGTGTTTCCCCCATCTTGAGTCCAATTGTCAAACCAGATACTAGCATGCCCACACTTAGGCTCCCACCATATCTCTTGGTCAAAGAAGTCCCTAGTTTGTAACATAAACTTCCAGGTTTGAGAACCCTCTTTGCATTCTACCACTTGGGGTCTATGCTTTTTACAACACTTGTTCCACATAAAATTAGTCCACATCATTTTTTTTGTTCTAAAAATCCACCACAGTTTTGCAAACAAAGTTTTAGACACATCAAATAATGACCTAAACCCCATACCACCTTCCTTCTTTGGTAAGCATACTTCAGACTATGAGACCCAATGCTTATTTCTCATTACTTCTTTAAAATTCCATAAAAAATTTAGCAAAGAATCTATGTAAATTATGTACCACACATTTTAGGGCATAAGTACAGATAAATGATAGATAGGGATACTTTGCAGCACATTATTAAGCAACACAACTTTACCTCCAAAAGACAACAGTTTTTCCTTTCACAACTGTAATTTGTTCTGTACCTTCTTCAGTAATTCTGAAAAATGAGTCTTTCTTTTCCTAGCATGTCCAATGGGACACCTCAAATAAATTAAAGGAAATTTGCCTTTGCGAAAACCAGTACAATCTTCCACCAATTGAGCATCATTCTGAGTAGCCCTATTATGAACAAAATAAGCACTCTCCTCTTTATTAATCTTCTAACCTAATTGTTTTTCATATTCCCCTAGCATCTGCATAATTAACTGTATAGAAAATCTGTCAGCTAAAGAAAAAATAATAGTGTCATCTGTATTTTCCAGATGATTAATTTCTTCACTCCATTTAGGCATTCCAAAACTCCTGAAACCATTGTATGAAAACAAACTATTAAGTGCCCTAGATAACACTTCAACAACAAGTATAAACAAAGATGGGAATAGGGGATCCCTTTGATTCACACCCCTGGAAGAATGAATAAACCCATAAGCCTGTCCATTTATAAGAATTGAATACCAGTTGTTGACCACTAGTCTCCATATCATATCTATAAAGCAATTAGAGAAACCCATCTTCTCTAATAGTTTGATCAAAAAATTCCAATCCACCCTATCATAAGCTTTGGCCATGTCAAGTTTAATCACCTCATTAGCAGACTTACTTCTTTTCCGAATGTCACAAATAATCTTCTGTACCAATAAGACATTCTCAGTGATGCTTCTACCTTTAACAAAACCAGACTGGTTTTGAGAAATGAGCTTTGGCAAAACTCCTTCAAGACTGTCATGAATAATTCTTGAGATGAATTTGTTTAAAAAATTACTCAAAATAATAGGTCTTAAATTAGAAAAGGTTAAGATGTTTTCTTTCTTTGGCAATAACACCAAATTAGTATGAGTAACTGATTTGGGTAATGTCACTCTATCAAAGAAGGAAGGAACAACCTTCATAATATCTTCCCCAATAATGTCCCAGTAAACTTGATAGAAATGAACAGTAAAATCATCTGGACCACAAACACTGTCCTCATTCAACTCAAATACCACCTTTTTTACCTCTTTAGTATTAGGAACATCCTTTAGTAAAAGATTCTCTTCATCTGTGACCAACGTAGGAACCAAATTAATCAAAGAGCTATCACCAGTAACACTTACCCTTGTGAATTGTTCCTGATAAAAGTCAATAGCTTTAGCATCCACCTGATCTCTATCTTCAGCCAAAGAACCATCACTTCTTTGAATTCTATCGATCTCTAATCTCTTCCTTCTACCTTTTATCAAACTATGAAAAAATTTGGTATTCCTATCCCCCTCGGAGAACCACTAAATACTAGCTTTTTGTCTCCAGAATTCCTATTCATAATACAAATACTGCCTCAACTCAGCTTGTGCCCTCTGAGGAATTATAATGTTAGCAGCAATAGGACTTTGTTTAAATAAATCCTCTTTGATTCTTACTATGTCTTCCCTGATGGCCAATTGTTTAAATTATATTTCCAAACTTAAGCCTGATTCATGTAGTTGGATCCATCTTGGGTTTCTTTATCTTCTTCATCAGATTAATAAATATATCCCCAAAGTCTATTGAAACCCAATTCTGCCTTACCACCTCTTTGAAGTCCCTTTTTTAGTCCAAAATTTCAAAAACTTAAAAGGCTTGTGAACTGACGATTTTGACCACCACATGATAATATCAGGGGGTGCATGATCTGTGTTTTTTCTGGCTAAGTGTTCCACCTCAACACATCCCATAAGCCTTAGGAAAGCTTGATTGATAAAAATTCTGTCTAATCTCTTAAAAATACACTGCTTATCAGCCTACCATTCCACCAAGTGAAAGGACTTCCTTTAAAATTATTATCAAATAAATCAAATGAATTGATACAAAATACAAAGTCCTCATATTCATTAGGGTACACAGGCAACCCACTAATCTTTTCCTCATCATTCATGATAACATTAAAGTCCTCCTACCATCCAAGGTACTCTAATGTTATGGCTCAAAGAATAAATGTCCTCCTACAAAGCCAACCTTTCACATTCATCATATTTAGCATAAAAAGCTGTAGCAATCACCTGGTGGATATTTTGAAATTACAAGTGAGAGGTAATTTGTTGGTCAGAATCTGCTACTAACTCTGCATGAATATGCTCCTGAACAAAAATCTATATCTTGCCATTGACATTGTAATTTGCATACTGCATTCCTAACCTTTTTTTACACCCCTGTAAATGCCTTTTATCTCGAAAAGTCTCCATTAAAGCAATAAAAGTAAAATTATGATGCCTATGTAACATTTGAACGCTATGGAAAGTATGTTGTGACTTGACTGATCTAATATTCCAAAAAAGAGTTTTCAAATTCATTTGATATTTTCTTTACCACTCCTCCTAGGTATGATCCTTGTAGGCTTGTCATCCTTGACCTTAACCTTTTTACCCTTTGTATTTGTTTGTGGTGATAATCTTGTATCCTTCATCACTTGGTTCAATTATAACTATCTCCTTTTTTTTATCTTCTATCCGTGATTCATCTGTTTTTGCGAAAGCTTGCCCTGTATCATCAGTTATTTGATATGAAATCAGATCATGCAGTGTCTTGACAGGGGAAATACTTTATGTTATGACTGTTAAATTACTTCCAGTTATTGCCAAGGACTCATCTGCAAGTAACAACTTTTCATCTGTTTTAGGTGGTAAAATACCTTCTGTCTTCAATAATGTAGCCCCATCACCTTATTTAACTCCAAAGTCATCAACCTGAAGTGGCTCATGACAAGCAGCCTGTGCAAGGGCTAGTTGAACTTCATCAGAGTTTATGTCAAGAGGTAAATCCTTCCCAATAATATCTCCCCCTCTCACACTGTGATCTTCTTTATTCAAAGCCATAGTAATATCTTGGTTTTCTTTACTTACTCTTGTTGCGACCCAGATATACACGCAAGTTGATACAATCCAAATCGGCGTCAACCTTTTTGGGCTTGTGTTTCCGGGACGACAACAAAGGACCCAAACCACAAAGAGTTCAAGAACACATGGATATGGTTAGAGGTTCCATTTTGCACTCCAAGTAAAGCAATATAGCGTATTGAAGATAGCTTGGAGATAAGGGAGTCATTGGAGGGGCGTTGGAGAGTCGAAAAGGAGCTCAGCGACACACTGGAGTGGTCTGCGACCTCACCTGCGCGCGCAGGTGAGTGACCTGCTGCCGCAGGTGCCTTCTGCGCCCACCACCTGCGTGGGCTTTAGTCCTAAGCAGACAGCTTGCTATTTTTTGTTAAATGGGTCATTTGTTTGGCCCATAAAATGTAATAAAAGCCACCAACTATAAATACTAGTTTCCTTTTCATTTTTGGGTACTTTTAGATGATATTAAATATGTAAACACTTTGAGAGTGTGAGTGAGGAGGCTTGGAAAAGCCAATGTTGATTCTTGTCTAGAAACGGTGGTCGCGAGGGAGTTACGATTCCCTCAAGGTCTTCGTAGGAGATTAGGTGCCTTCGTTGGAACAATCCTTCGAGGTTATAGGATTTAATATATCCTTTAGTTTTGTTGAATTCCTTTTTTTGTGTCAATCTATCTATCTATCTTACTTTTTCCGCATTTTAGTTTCCATCGTGTTTTCGTGTGTTTTCTCGATTTCCGTGTCATTTTACGTCTCTGTATTTTGCACTCTATCATTTGGTATCAGAGCCGAGTTTGAATTCTTTTCCACGGATTCAATCTTGGGTGTGTTGTCCAAAGAGAAAAATCAAAAATCAAAATAAAAAAAAATCTGCCTATTTTTCGTTTCCAGTAAATCCCAAAATATATTTTTATGTGTTTGAGTTTTATTGTTGTTTCAACACTAGGTTTGCTTCTCTAGTGTTTGTTTGAGTCGGAATCTTGAGTTTGGATGTGTTTTGAGGTGATTTGAAGAGAAAACCCATATGTTGTGTTCTTGAAGTGAAGAAAAAATAGAAAAATGGGTTTCTAGATCTTTTGATCGTGGTATGGATTTGAAGGTTAAAGGTGGTTGAAAAGTGTTCCCCTCGTTGAAAGGAACATAAATCTGAAAGATAGTTGCGTTCCGGGATCGTTTGAGTGAGGCTCAAAATTTTGGTATTGTTGTTGTTCTTGATGTTCTTGGTATCTTCATATATTCAAGTGAAGAAGATACAAAAGGGTGTTGTTTGATCTTTGCAAGAGCAATAATCCAAGAGAGAGAGTGAAAAAGGGCCCACAGAAAAGCAAAAAATAAAATAAAATTGGAGTCTCCAGCGAACTGCCCAGGGCCATCTGCGCCCCACCTGTGCGCGCAGGTGGGCATCTGCGGCCGCAGGTGACCAACGCAGGTCACCTGCCCAGTTTCTGTTTCCATCTGCGACCAGCCACCTGCGAGGGCATGTCACGACCTGGGTCCGCAGGTCACTCCAACGCACATCACAGGTCCAAAATCTAACTTTACTCAAGTTCCATTTTCTTAGTTTCATTTCCTAATTCCTTAATTCATTTCTTGATTCCTAAACTAATTATCAATGGGTAATTGTCCTTACTTAGTTGGTCGATTAGTTCTTGAGTCCGTTCTTTCTTAGTCCATTTTCTTTTGTGCTTTTCTAGTTTAGCTTCGTAGCTAACTTCGTGTTTCAAGTCCTTTTAGTTTATAATCGAGTCGTCCGTCTTTCTTTAAACAAGAATCTATTCCGGCAAAGAGTAGCAATCGACACCTTGTGTACTACCGAAGTATAGGCAATCTTCAACACTAGCCGCTCCAATTGTGAGGTAATCAAAGGTGTGTAAACACGAGTGATTGTAAGCTTCATTTTGCTAACGCTAACATTGTTTATTGTCTTTGTTGAGTGTCTTAATTGCTAGGTACAATGGCTTCAGATAAAGAAACTCAACTTCCCATGAGCAGAGACATGTTGAAATCTATATGGGATAAGATTGAGCACATGAACCATACCATAGGAGCGATGGAAGGTCGTCTAGACTCCCTGGATGGTATCATGTCAAGCATGGTTTGTGAAATGGCACACATTGAGGAGTCATTTGATTCCAAGGATCCCACTTCCCAAACCAACTCACAAGTATCACCAAGTGAACAAGTCCAAATTTCCCCAACTCAAAAATGTAATTTGGTGATCTTGGAAGGGGATGAGGAGTCAAGTAGCTGCTTGAAAGACGTGGGCAAGGAACACTTGATAGTGGGACCTGTCAACACACATCCCTTGCTACCTACTAACCGTGATACTAGCATTTTACCTAGTATCACTCCTTCTCTCATACAGGTCCCTGAACTTCCAAAGGAGGATCCAAGGAGAGTTCCTTGCGATCATATGCTTGAAGACCTAACGGAATTTTTTGCTAAGGATTCCAACTTTGGGAAGAGCGATGAGGACTTCCCAAAGGAGAAAATGAGCTCCCACATTTAACACCAAGGTGAAGACCATACATTTTTCAAGCTACAAGGTAACAATGCTAAACCTTACACTTCACTAAATTCAAAATGTCTTGTTGTGGCTAGTGGCCAAGTGAGTGTGATTGGTGGATTATCTAATGTAGAGTCTTACGAGTCTTCCCTTTGTGATACTCTTGGTAATGCTAAGTTGCATGATGATCAAGTTCTTGTTGTGAGTTTGCAAACACTAGTTGATCCTATAGATGACCGAATTGACTCTTCTGGCAAGATCAATTTGTGTCCACCTAGTGCTAGCACTTGTAACTTGAATGAGGATCCATTGCCATGTGATAAGAGTATTCACACACTAGTTGACCCTTGTGAAAACCAAGGTGAGTCTATGTTGGTATATGAATTGTCTACAACTAGTGAAGGTGTGTGTGTATTGATCAACTTGCTCTTGAATTAAATCCGCTACTTGAGGATATTTGTGATGTGATTAGTGAGCCTCAAGTTAGTGACAATGTTGATAATATTGATCATTTGAATAGGAGTGACCCCTTGAGCATGTCTTTAAATGAAAATTCTATTACTTGCTTTGCTCATAGGGATGATCATGCGATTGAAACGTCTTCGAAATGGGATAATTGTCTTTTTGAGAGTGATCCTACATGTTCCAATTCTTCTTCTTGGATTGATCTTTCTCTCTCTAAGAACAATTTCTTATTTGAAGATAACGAAATCACTCCTTGTAGATTACCTAGTGGTGAGGATCATGTTAGTGATATAGATCCTCTTGAGGACTATATTCGATATAACAACCCACTATGGTATGGTGACATTCCTCCTAAAGATGGAAATCTCTTCTTGGAAGATGAGAGTACTCTTGTTGGAACGGACTGTGAAGAAATGAAAGGTGTTATTGGTTTAGAAATTACTTCTTATGGTTTAGAAATTACTTCTTCTTCTTCTTTGAGTGGTTCCCTTGTTGAAGATACTCATGTTGATTATCTTGAATCTAATAATGAGTACATGAATGGGAACACCTTAGTTGAAGTTGACTTGAGAGAAACCTTTCCCTACCCTCTCTTTGCTTATACTACTATCCACTATAGTATAGAGGGTATGTCTATTTGTGAGGTTGACACCTTCGAGAAAAATGGGTATTGTCTTAACCCATGTTCTTGGATACTTCTCCCATTTGACCCCGGTGACCTCTTGGAATGTGGTGGTTGTTATACACCCAACTCGGTGCTTAGTCAAGACGACAAGCAAAGTTTGAATGCGGTTGTTGGTAGCCTTCCCTATGATGAAAAGTCTTTCTTGGGGATATACAATCCACTTGGTAGACTCAAGTTGTGTATGGGAGACATGTCCAACAACGATGATTGTTCTTTAAAGAAAAGGAGTAATGAAATGGTTCAAAGGAATTCGCCATTGTGTGTGTCCATTCTTGACCAAGGTTTTATGACTTGTAGGTCAATGAGTGAGTCTTCTCTTGAGGACACTTTGGAAGGATTCCATTCATGTGATACCTTTCTTTATTTCTTATTTGCTATTGATGCCCCCTTTCTCAAAGGTGGAATCATTCTTGAGGACCCTAGGGCAAATGTGTCATTGCCTCTTTGGGGTTTTGCTTACATACTTGCATCCTTCTTTGACACACTTGTGCTTAAGTTGTGTGGACCACAACTTGTGGATGCTAAGTTGATTACTTGTTTGAAGAGTCCATGGTTGTTAAAGAATTCTTGTCACCTTCATAGGGTTAGACAATTGGAAGTGTCAAGTGGGACTCTTGGAAGCATGCTTATCATCAAAAGAGGGAATCAAATTTCTTGTGAGAACCACTTGTCTTGGATTCATTCATTGCATAAAAGGTTCTCCAATGTCCCTAGTAGCATGATTCCATTGTTGAACACCTTTACCTTAGGAAGTTGTTTGGAGAAGAGAGGTTCTATGTGTGTGAAATGTCTCTTTATCCCTTTGTGTGTTCCTACTCATGAGCACACCTTGGATGAGATTAGCGTCCTTAGCACCTTTCTTCATTTCCTTTTTGCCTATGATGTTATTCATTACCATGATGAATCAACATCTTATGTAGGTTTCGGCTACAAAGAAAGGAAAAGTGGTGTGTGCCTAAATGAATTGAGTCCATCCTTGAGTGTATTAGTTGCTAAATCTCTTGAGCCATGTGGCATTCTTGTAGATAGTAATACCCCGGATGAGATTCATACGCTTGATTCCTTTCTATATTACCTCTTTGCTTATGAAGATATCCATACTAGTTGTGGAATTATTTTATTTGGAGGTAGTAAGCCCTTTGGTTGGTCCACTTGTTTGAGTAATGATGCAATCTGGGTCTCTCATATCTTTGACCCCAGAAAACTCATGTGGATTTTTGAACCATTGGAGGCCCACCCTTTGGTGCGGTATCTTGGAGAGGTATTGAAACAATTGTGTCATATGGCTCCTAAAATGAATGTGATCTTACCTCCTTGGTTTGTTGACGCCATTATGACCTTTGTAATTTCTTTATCTCTCAGTACTTTTCATAGTCGAGTCCTTTGTGTCCTTTGCAACAAGCTTTCTATGTTAAACCCAAAGGATCCTTGGTTATATGTTAAGTGTGAGCAACCTTGGCATGATGATGAGATTGATTTTGCTAACACTAACCCTCATGCCATGAGGAAAATTGTTGTTGTTTGTTTCCCTATGATTTTTCAAGGTTCGGATTCGAGGTCGAATCCTTTTCAAGAAGGGGAGGATGATACAATCCAAATCGGCATCAACCTTTTTGGGCTTGTGTTTCCGGGACGACAACAAAGGACCCAAACCACAAAGAGTTCAAGAACACATGGATATGGTTAGAGGGTCCATTTTGCATCCATTTTGCACTCCAAGTAAAGCAATATAGCGTATTGAAGATAGCTTGGAGACAAGGGAGTCATTGGAGGGGCGTTGGAGAGTCGAAAAGGAGCTCAGCGACACACTGGAGTGGTCTGCGACCTCACCTGCGCGCGCAGGTGAGTGACCTGCGGCCGCAGGTGCCTTCTGCGCCCACCACCTGCGCGCGCAGGTGGTCTCCTGCGTGGGCTTTAGGACTAAGCGGACAGCTTGCTATTTTTTGTTAAATGGGTCATTTGTTTGGCCCATAAAATGTAATAAAAGCCACCAACTATAAATACTAGTTTCCTTTTCATTTTTGGGTACTTTTAGATGATATTGAATATGTAAACACTTTGAGAGTGTGAGTGAGGAGGCTTGGAAAAGCCAATGTTGATTCTTGTCTAGAAACGGTGGTCGCGAGGGAGTTACGATTCCCTCAAGGTCTTCGTAGGAGATTAGGTGCCTTCATTGGAACAATCCTTCGAGGTTATAGGATTTAATATATCCTTTAGTTTCGTTGAATTCCTTTGTTTGTGTCAATCTATCTATCTATCTATCTTACTTTTTTCGCATTTTAGTTTCCATCGTGTTTTCGTGTATTTTCTCGATTTCCGTGTCATTTTATGTCTCCGTATTTTGCACGCTATCACAAGTGTACGTGATCGTTCAAGTAATATAATGGCTCCATTAAAAGAGCCGGATATCGAATCCAAAGGACTTTCGTCAACAAAAATCAATTTTAGACGTCAAATAGTAATTAAAAACTAGTGTTGCGAAAATGGAAAGGGATTCGTTACTAAAAATTAGATGATTGCGGACTATGGACTCCTATCTTCGCTACCGCAACTTCAGTTTTCGCAAATATGCTTTAAAAGTCAATAAAAAGTGAATTCCCAGGGTCAAGGCTCTCCGAATGTCATCTCTTGAGCATAATTGTTACTAGTTTAAGCAAATTGAGTCGTTTATCTTGGTTATTGATCACGAGGTTAATGTTACAATTATATTCGTCTCCAAACTATAACCTTCTACTAGAAATTGGAAACCTAACTACATCATTGAGCGGTGATAAGTTTAACCAATTCTAATGCCTATAAGCTATCTTCTCGTAATTGAACAAGCGCGACGGTTTAGGTACCTCTCATTCCTAACCACATATCAATCTCTTGGAATCCCTTCTTCGAGTAAAGATCACGCTTCTTATATTCCACGTTCTATCTCTTAGTTTCTCTCTCGAGCTTACCTCAAGACAAGGGATTTATTTCAATGGTGATCAAGCAGTAAAATAGTAAAATTAAGAATATAAGAATAACCAATAAATGATAAACTTCAGTAAAAACCAATAAATTCAACTCAAGAGATTCATGTTCATAGCCTCAACCCTAAGAATGAGGGATATTAGCCACTCATAACGTCAATTAACATCAGAAAGTGATACAGTACCATAAAAAGAAATAAAAACTAAAAAGAAGAGGAATGAAACCTAATTTCGATGCCAAAAATGCCCAAAGTAGTCTAGTGAAGATGGAATTGTGATACAATAACCCAAAAGCCCTATTTATAGACAAAATATCGAGGCAAAAATTTGCCAAAAAACGACCCGGCACTCCCTTGGGCGCGCCTGGCACTTAGGCAAATTTTGCCTCTAAAAAGGTGCTCCTAGGCGGCCTGGCACGCCCTTGGGCTCGCCTGCCTGCTGCCCATTTGGGTGGAAATTTCACCGGGCGTGCCAGGCCCTGAAATTTTGATTTTCTTCCTTTCGTCAACTTTTCTTTGTGGATTTGGTTGGATTCTTCAAGTTTAAATCTTTGTCTTGCCTCTTATCTTCAATATCCTTCGCTCGTAGCTTCTTCAAGCCTCGCTTTCCACGCCCAAAATGCTCCAAATAGTCGTAAATTCAACCTACAAGGGTCTAATCACATTTGTTAGCACAATATCACATATTCCATCAAAACCATACAAAATACATACGTATTGCTCTCAAAACTAAGGTAAACATGGGTTAAAGTCGACAATAAGGCATATAAATACGCCTTAGATCAACTCTCTGTATTACACTTAAACCTTTGTTTGTCCTTGAACTATAACCACACTCAAACCCGGGAGACTTAAGATAACCGACACACAATAGGTATTCCTGCATAGCTACACAACCACATTCATCAAGTTATGCACTAACATGCTAGTATCACAAAAAAGTGAATAGCAAATTGAAACAACCTATCCTCACAAAACAACTTTACTAGTTGCGAATTCATGCATGACACGTTACCAATAGATCACCACACTTCACTAAACATGCGCCCTCACCACAAGAGAATCACCCAATATTTCACACAAAGTAATTATAAATGGGTGCATGAATAAAAGTTCACTCACTCTCGAAAAGAATTCACATGCAACACAAGATGAACCATAAGCTTGCCCTTAGTGTAGTACTCCACTAATGTCAAAATGTTAGAGCTCAAGATCAAGTAGGACTTTAAGGGGTGTAATGTAGGCTAAGGGATGGGTCGAAACTAGTTGGTCAAGAATAGTGACTATCTTCCCTAAGCGCTTTAATACACTACAAATTACATTAAGACCACCTTTAACCAACCTATTTTCCACCACTTTTATCTTCCCAACTCTCTTTTGTTTTGCCCCATCTCTTTAAGCTAGCTTAAGCATATTAGGCAAGGAGTAACTGCTATCAACAAATGATTCACTTTTTTTTTTTCATTACAATACTCCCTACCAACAACACATAAATTTTTTTCACACACCCAAAGGCTATTTACTTGGGGCTTCAACTTCACTTTTTCCTTCATTTTTTTTTTTTTACACTCCTTATCATCTTAATTTCTCAATTAAAGCGCTTAGGAGTTTTGGATCAAATTATGGTTCATTTAAAGACAAGGATTAAGCTACATATAAGGCTACCAAAGAATAGACAAAAGGCTCAACGGGGCTAACTAAGATTATGCAAAAAGGGTAGATAAAGTCGGTATAAAACATGGCTATCAAAGAAATGCCTATATCATCTCCTAAACTCAACACCTTTTATTTCGTTTTGCAAACACACCGGGCAAGTTCTAGACATCAATATGCACATGGAATATCACAAGAACCTCACTCACTTATGGCACATGTTTAACTCAAGCAGGCTCACCATACAATTTATACGAAGTCATGCACAAGTTCAACATTAAGCAACTTATCAAGTCGACTAAGTGAGCATTAGATGTCTCAACACTTGCTATTGTATATCCTAGCATGTTTAACACGTGTATGCACAATTGTATAGCAAGCAAGAACACCCAACAATACATGACTAATTTGCTCTTAAGACGGTCGTCATCCATCCATCATAGAGCAAAGCCTTTAATCCTATGACTAAAAGAGACTCAAAAGTAATAAAAACCAAAAACAACATAAAAAAATTAAAATCTTTTTGTGGTTTTCTACGGTTCAAAGGGACTATCCTTAGTAAAAGAACCGAAAACAAAGGCTAAGGAACCCAAAATAGAAGCAACTAGAAGCATACAGAAACACACATATACATACATAAAAAGGAGTCCCATAACACCCCACCCCACACTTAAAAGATTAGCACTGTCCCCAATGCTACAAAAATTAAACAAGGCAAGAGTAGGGTGTAAGGAGCTCCCTGGTCAGTCAAGGAAATCATCATCCTCCGGCCCGCGAACTGATAGCGGTGTATCATCCGCCTCCTCCTTGTCATCATAGAAATTGGTCTGTCGGTCATTCTCATCTTTGGGGACATCATCATCCACAGGCTCAACAAAATCAGGCCCAATGCGCAACAATGCCATGGCATGCTCATTAAGAGGATAATCCCTCTCAACCTGGCTCAGCTCTTCCTCCGTAGAGGGCCTACCCCCAGTCCTGTTCCAGGGCATCTCTAACCCATACATACAGGCTAAAATCCCATCATCACGAGCGTGATGCTCTGCTAAATTAAGAGTGGGGTCGAGTGCATCAGGTGCCTTGGTTTGGATGACATCCACAGGTGTCGGCACCAAAGGAGGATGATAATCAAATGCTTCTTCGGGAACTTCGAATGCTCTCATTAATTTAGTCAATATACCGCCAAAAGCATACCGAAGACCTCCTTGTAGATGAGCTTGGTGCATAGCCGACAGAACCTACATTAATTTCCACATCGGTCATGAGAGCATACACCAGACAGACACGGTCCCTAGTGACCTCCGTCATGTGGCTACCCGAAATCAAGAAACAACACACAATCTTCAACCAAATTCATTCCTCTTTATTGAAATGAGCATAGGGTAGACTCATGTGGTGCCCTTTTTTGTGATGGCGAAGCCATCTCACTGTCGAACGTTGGCCGCAAAGAGTGTGTCAAATTTTTACATAGGGAGGCCTAGCATTCAGCCTGAGTAGGTCGTGGGTACTAGCCTGAGTGTTTGCTCCCAATAATCTATTAAGGCCCAAGGAATCAAGTATAACATCTGACCCTCGTACAATCACCGAGCTGGTAGGTGCATCCGGGTTCCAATTAGCATACAATTCCCTCACTAGATGAAGGTTACAATCTGTAGGTCTGTCGAAGATGAAACCCATACCCACTTGCACAATTCGAGCCAATATCTTAGGGTAAGTCCGAGCTAGACTGGCCCTATCAATACTCTCATCCGCAATGTATTTGGCTCTGGGGTGGCTTTTGTACCTATTCTTGCTTGCACTGGAGACGACATTTATCCCATATTTCCATTTCTGACCTTTTAGGACCGAGAGAGCTGCGGGGACCTTATTTCCTGACCGTCGATGCTTGTGAGAACTGGAAGCAACCACATTAGATTCTGACATTTTACCTGTAACAAAGCTCCACAAGCATGTCAATTTCCCACGTAAAGATAGCTAACCAACTCAATGTGCGTTGGCTTTAAGGGCCACCCTACACTTTGTTGCTTAGCACGAAGTCAAAATATATGGGTGTAAGGTACTCAGACTTACCCTCATCACTTAATTCCCAATTACCAAGTCCAAACCATAGACAAATTTAACATTTCCAACACAAGTTCAACAATCCCATAATTATCATTAGAATGACGTACTTGTTTTACTCAAGAATTCAAACAAGATTTATACATATTCAACAACATATGAGTTATATCAAGTGTTTTCAACCACCAATTCTCTCAATTATCACCAATAAAGCTAAACCCACTTTCAATTATTTCAACGAAAAACAAGATTAATAAGAACAATTCAAGTTCATCTTCAGGACACCCCATAAATTTCAACAATAGCATAAGAAGCAAGTCAAACTACCAGGACAAACGGGGCATCACAAAATCGAGTTGCTAGAATTTCACCACTTTCAACATGCTCATAGCAATCTAGAGAGAGAAATCTTAAAGAAACATACCTTGATAGCTTGAATGGGGACTTGTAATCATAACCCAAAGATGACAAGGTGAGAATTTGAGCTAAGTGTGGGCAAGAGGAGAGAAAAGTAAGAGAAAATTTTTGATTTTAAGGAGAGAAAATTGGGTCTTTGTTGGGGACTTGGGGAAGATTTTGTGAGAAAGAAAGAGAAAATTGGGGATTTAAAGGATAGGGGTGGGGTGGGTCGGGTAGACTAGGCCCCCTTTTTTAAAAAATTTTTGCCCAAAAAAACTTAAGGGGTAGCGGCCTGGCACGCCCACTGCCATGCTCGCACAAAATCTGGGCAGGAGCGGCCTGGCACGCTAGCTGCCGCGCCTGCCCACTACCTATGGGAAATTTTTTTCGGGCCTAAGCGGCCTGGCACGCTGCTTGGTGCACTTGCCCACTGTCCATGCCAAAATATTTTTAGGCAAGTGCAGCCCGGCACGCCAGGTACCGCGCCTCATACTTAACATCATACCTGGGCGTTTTTCACATTTTTCACATAATTTTAGGGCTTTTACAAGTCCTATGATGCAAAATTTTTCTCCAAAACATGTCCTACCTTCCCGGTACCTTCAAATGATCATTTATCCATAATTTACCTTTTTATCTTGGATTACCATGGAAAAATACTCCGTGTGTCTCTGCATAAACAATAAATCCTAGAACTAAGTTAGAAAAGACAAAATTTTAAAAGAGATGGGTTGCCTCCCATCAAGCGCCTTAGTTTTGGTCGTGGCACGATTCTTCCTTTTGTATTTTTAATTTATAATTCCTAACTATTATAATACATTCATGGGTTGCCTCCCATGTAGCGCCTGGTTTAATGTCGCGGCTCGACCACACTCAGCTCAATTGTTATCAAGGTGAAGCATGTCCTCCTTCTGCTTCTCTTCTTCACCAAAATAGTGCTTCAATCTTTGGCCATTTATCATAAATCTCACATCATCCTCTTTATTCAAGATTTCTACCGCACCATGAGGAGTTGTACGACTTACCTCAAAAGGCCCACTCCATTTAGATCGTAGCTTGCCTGGAAACAACCTAAGTCTCGAGTTAAACAAAAGTACCAACTGGCCTGGATCAAAAGTAAGGTGGAGGATGTGCTTGTCATGCCATCGCTTCGTTTTCTCCTTGTATATCTTTGCATTCTCATATGCATGGAAATGAAACTCTTCCAGCTCATGGAGTTGCAACAACCTCCTGTTACCAGCCAACTCCGGATCTAGATTCAACTTCTTCACTGCCCAATATACTCGGTGCTCAAGCTCAACCGGAAGGTGACATGCTTTCCCAAAGACAAGATGATAGGAAGAAGTCCCTATAGGAGTCTTATAAGCAGTTCGATAGGCCCAAAGAGCATCATCTAACTTGAGTGACTAATCTTTTCTCTGAGTATTCACCGCCTTTTGCAAGATTTGTTTTATTTTGTGATTAGACACTTCCACTTGGCCACTTGTTTGAGGATGATACGCTATTGAAACCTTGTGTCTGACACCATATTTCGCTAACACACTCTTCACCCAATAATTTACAAAGTGTGAACCTCCATCGCTAATATTGGCTCTTGGAGTTCTGAATCTCGTGAAGATATGTTTTTGAAGGAAATTTACCACAACCTTGGAATTATTCGTAGGAAGAGCATCAACCTCTACCCACTTAGACACATAATCAACTGCTACAAGTATGTATTGATTCCCATTCAACTTCGGGAAAGGGCCCATAAAATCTATCCCCCATACATCAAAGATTTCAGCCATAAGATCTATCCCCCATACATCAAAGATTTCAAATTCTAGGATATTAGTTAAGGGCATCTCATGTCACTTTGCAATCATCCCCATACGTTGGCATTGGTCACAACTCTTCACAAATGCGTGAGCATCTTTAAATATAGAAGGCCAGAAGAAACCTGATTGCAGAATTTTTCAAGCTGTGCGTTCACCACCATGATGACCACCATAAGATGATGCTTGGCATCTCTCTAACACCTGCTTCACCTCCGCATCTGAAATACATCTTCTTACTGCTTGATCATGCCCTTGCTTGAATAAATAAGGCTCATCCCAAATATAAGAACGTGCCTCATATGACAACTTATTCTTTTGTTGAGGACTCGAATCAGGAGGAAATAGCCCACTTACCAATAGATTCATAATGTCTGCATACCATGGCAACTCATCAACCCCCAAAATGAACAATTGATCATCTGGAAATTCCTCACACATACGCCCATCATCAACTACATGTGTCAAGCTTTCAAGTCTAGAAAGATGGTCAGCAATCTGATTTTCTGACCCCTTCCTATCTTTAATCTCCAAATCAAACTCTTGTAACAATAAGATCCATCAAATCAACCTCGGCTTTGCATCTTTTTTATTGAACAAATAACGTATTGCAGCATGATCCGTGTATACAATGACGCTAGTACCTACCAAATATAATCTAAATTTATCAAATGCGTATACCAAAGCTAGCATCTCCTTTTCAGTCATCGTATAATTCACTTGGGCTGCATCAATGGTCTTACTCGCATAATAAATAGAGTGAAATATCTTATTCTTCTGCTGCCCAAGAACTGCACCCACTGCAACATCACTTGCGTCACACATGAGCTCAAATGGTAAATCCCAATCAGGAGCAATAAGGATAGGTGCCTCAACCAACTTCTTCTTCAATACCTCAAATGCCTTTACACATGACTCACAAAATACAAACTTAACATCTTTTTCTAAGAGTGTGCACATGGGGCGTGCAATCTTGGAAAAATCTTTAACAAACCGTCTATAAAACCCAGCATGTCCCAAGAAACTACGCACCCCTTTCACCGACACAGGTGGAGGTAATTTCTCGATAACTTTAATCTTCGCTCTATCAACATTGATCCCCTGCTTTGACACTTTATGTCCAAGAACTATACCTTCCATCACAAGAACGTGGCACTTTTTCCAATTGAGAAAAAGATTAGTTTCTTCACACCGAGCAAGGACCCTATCAAGGTTTTGCAAACATACCTCAAAAGAGTTATTAAAGACTAAAAAATCATCCATAAAAATATCTACGAACTCCTCCACCATGTCATAGAAAATAGCCATCATGCAACGCTGAAAAGTGGCCGGTGCGTTACACAATCCAAAGGGCATACGGTTGAAAGCGTAAGTGCCGTAAGTGCCTGGGAATGTAGTCTTCTCTTGATCTTGAGGATCTATAGAAATTTGATTGTATCCAGAATACCCATAAAGAAAGCAATAATATTCCTTCCCGGCTAAACGATCCAACATCTGATCAATAAAAGGGATTGGATAATGGTCTTTCCTCGTAGCATCATTTACTTTTCGGTAATCCATGCAAATACGCCACCCAGTCACAGTTCTTGTAGGAATCAACTCATTATTATCATTCGTGATCACCGTCATACCACCTTTTTTTGGAACACACTGTACTGGACTAACCCACGTACTATCAGAAATAGGGTAAACAATTCCCAAATCTAACCACTTAATTACCTCTTTCCTTACCACTTCTTTCATTACTTGATTCAAGCGTCGTTGGTGTTGTACACTTGGCTTATGTCCTTCCTCCATGTAAATTTTATGCATACACAAACCCGAATTAATACCATGGATGTCAGACATCTGCCAACCAATAGCCTTCTTTCTTCGTTTTGAGTATCACTAATGCTTCCGCAACTTGTTCCCTTGATAAATTTGCTGCAAGAATAATAGGAAGGGTCTCATTATCACCTAGGAAAGCATATTGAAGATGAGATGGAAGTTCTTTCAATTCAAGCTTCGGTGTCTCCTCAATTGATGGCTTGGGTGGAGGACTGAGTGGATGATTTAAAGGTTCCCATCGACCCTCTTTAGCATAGATACCCATAAGATCAAGAACCTGCACCATATCAATAGCTTCCGCATCACCAAAAATATTTTGCCCCATCAAAACTTTTTCCAACGGATCTGTAAACAAAGTGTGGATGTCTTCAGCCGCCAAATCTATAGCTGTAATAACTGACAAGTTCTCATAAATTTCTGGTAGCTTCAAATCCCTATAAACATCAAAAACCTTAACTTTATCATGAGCTCGCATAGTCAGTTTCCCTGCTGCTACATCAATGATCGCACCTCCTTTGGCCAGAAACGGATGCCCCAAAATAAATGGGACTTTCGGGTTAGGCTCAAAATTCAGCACCACAAAATCAACTGGAAAGATCAACGAACCTACTTGAACCAGAACATCCTCAATAATACCATTAGGTCTGGTCACGGATCGATCTGCAAGCTGCAAAATAATAGTAGTAGGCTTAGGAAGACCCAAACCCAACTCCTTAAAAATCGAAGTGGGCATCAAATTTATACTAGCCTCCAAATCGCACAACCCACGGGCACAGACACGATCTCCAGAGTAGTTTTTACAGTGAATCTTCCAGGATCCTTCAGCTTGGTGGGTAACCAATTTTGAATGCGAGAGCTACACTCCTCAGTCAATGCAACTGTGGCATACTCTGTCAATCTACTCTTGTTTGCCACAATATCTTTCACAAACTTAGCATACTTTGTAATACCCTGCAAGATATCCACAAGAGGCAAATTAATGTGCACTTGTTTAAGTAGTTCAATGAACTTACCAAAGCATTCATCTTCCTTCTTCTTCTTGAACTTCTAAGGAAAAGGAGGAGGCAACTTTACACTATGGATCACTTTATCATCTTTGGAGCTGTTGGCAGAATCAACTTGTTCGTCTTTAATCATAACTACTTTCGGCTCCAATTCTTTTGCTGGTGGAACTGTATCCTCTAACTGCTTACCACTACGAGTGACAATAGCATTCACCTGATTTGGGTTAGGATCGGTATCACCTGGAAGACCTTCTTAAGGCCTTGTATTTTGTACATTTGGTAACTGACCAATTTGCTTCTCCAAATTTTAAGTAGCCACCTAATTGTTTCTCACATCTGCTGCCAGCTTAGCTTGCTCTGCCATAATCTGCTTCAACATATCTTCCACGCTCATATCTCCAGGCTTAGAACCCACTTGATTTCCTTGACCCTGTTGTTGGTTGTATTGTGGTGCATATCCTTGAGGTCTATATTGATTCTGATTATCTCCCCAATATAAGTTCAGATGATTTTTCCACCCAGCATTATAAGTATTTCCATAATTCTGTGCTCCAACTCCTCTTTGGGAATTACCCACAAAATTCACAGAATTTGAATTTGCACTGCACAACTCGCTGTTATGGTCCCCATTTTCGTATACACTACACACCACAGAAACCCGTTGCTGTACTGCATTTACGGGAGCTTGTTGCTGCCCCAAATTCAAACTACTGAAGTGATTGTTCATTATGTTTTGCATAGCTAAAATTTGGGCAGATAATGCCGTAACTGCATCCACATCTAGTTTCCTAGCAACCTTCTTTGTAGAATTCCTAGAATTATCACCATGCCAGTCTGGATTTGCCTGCGAAATATGATTCAACAAAGCATATAATTCATCATAAGTCTTCTCTAAAGCTTGTCCACCTGCAGCTGAATCAAGTAGAATTTTAGTGTTGGGGTCGAGAGCCTCAATAAAAGTATGCACCAACACTTCATTTGCTTGGTGGTGATGGGGACAATCCCTCATCATGGATTTGAATCAGTTCCAGGCTTGGTATAAATTCTCATGATCTCTTTATCTAAAACTCAATATCTCACTCCTCAACTTTGCTGTCTTTCCAGGCGGAAAGAACCTTATCAAGAATTTCTGAGCAAGATCATCCCAAGTAGTGATAGAATTAGCCGGCTCTGCATCTAACCACCTCCTTGCTTCCCCCAATAGAGAAAAGGGGAACAAAGTAAGTCTCACATAATCTGAAGACACACCCGTAGGAATATAAGTGTCACTGATCTCCAGAAAATTATGGATATGCCTCTGGTCCTCATGAGCAAGACCTGTAAACTGTCAACTTGAGTGCAAGAGTTGCACCATATTCTGTTTAAACTCAAATCTACCTCCAGCTGTCGGTTTTAGAATACTGGAGGTCACATTAGTAGCGAGTGGGATTGCCACGTCGCGAACTGTTCTAGCTGCCATCACTATCGACTCAAGTCTATCCACCACTGGTTCTTCAATTCTCATGGGATCACCCTGTATGCCTTCGTCAACCAGTTTGACTTGCGGGATTGGGTAATCTGCAGCCTGTCTCCTCAATCTATGGAAGTAGCTTTCGGGTTCAGACTGCGGAGTTGCCAAATATTTGTTCCTTGCCAGCTTTCAGATGAAGTAAGCCTGCAAAATAGAATAGCTAAGATCAAGTTGTCAACACTTAGTTGAAAATTAAAGTAAAAACGTCAATAATTAAAATCTATCTATTTGAAAGTCCCCTGCTATGGCGCCAAAAACTTGTTACGCCCCAGCTATACACGCAAGTGTACGTGATCATTTAAGTAATATAATGGCTCCTTTAAAAGGGCCGGATATCAAATCCAAGGGACTTTCGTCAACAAAAATCAATTTTAGACGTCAAATAGTAATTAAAAACTAGTATTGTAAAAAGGGAAAGGGATTTGTTACTAAAAATTAGATGATTGCGGACTATGAACTCCTATATTCGCTACCGTCACTTCAATTTTCACAAATATGCTTTAAAAGTCAATAAAAAGTGAATTCCCAAGGTCAAGGCACTCTGAACGTCATCTCTTGAGCATAATTGTTACTGGTTTAAGCAAATTGAGTCGTTTATCTTGGTTATTGATCATGAGGTTAATGTTACAATTATATTCGTCTCCAAACTATAACCTTCTACTAGAAATTGGAAACCTAACTACATCATTGAGCGGTGATAAGTTTAACCAATTCTAATGCCTATAATCTATCTTCTCGTAATTGAACAAGTGCGGCGGTTTAGGTACCTCTCGGTCCTAACCACATATCAATCTCTTGGAATTCCTTCCTTGAGTAAAGATCACGCTTCTTATATTCTACGTTCTATCTCTTAGATTCTCTCTCGAGCTTACCTCAAGACAAAGGATTTATTTCAATGGCGATCAAGCATTAAAATAATAAAATTAAGAATATAAGAATAACCAATAAATGATAAACTTCAGTAAAAACCAATAAATTCAACTCAAGAGATTCATGTTCATAGCCTCAACCCCAAGAATGAGGGATTTTAGCCACTCATAACGTCAATTAACATCAGAAAGTGATAAAATACCATAAAAAGAAATAAAAACTGAAAAGAAGAGGAATGAAACCTAATTTTGATGCCAAAAACGCCCAAAGTAGTCTAGTGAAGATGGAATTGTGATACAATAACCCAAAAACCCTATTTATAGATAAAATCTCGAGGCAAAAATTTACCAAAAAGCAGCCTGGCACGCCCTTGGGCGCGCCTGGTACTTAGGAAAATTTTGCCTCTTAAAAGGTTCTCCCAAGCGGCCTGGCACGCCCTTGGGCGCGCCTGCCTGCTGCCCACTTGGGTGGACATTTCACCAAAAGCGGCCTAGCATGCCCCTTGGCGCGCCAGGCCCTGAAATTTTGATTTTCTTCCTTTCGTCGACTTTTCTTTGCGGATTTGGTTGGATTATTCAAGTTCAAATCTTTGGCTTGCCTCTTATCTTCAATATCCTTCGCTCATAGCTTCTTCAAGCCTTGCTTTCCATGCCCAAAACGCTTCAAATAGTCGTAAATTCCACCTATAATGGTCTAATCACATTTGTTAGCACAATATCACAAATTCCATCAAAACCATACAAAATACATACGTATTGCTCTCAAAACTAAGGTAAACATGGGTTAAAGTCGACAATAAGGCATATAAATATGCCTTAGATCAACTCTCTGTATTACACTGTTGTTGTTGTTATCTATTTGCTTTCCACTTTTGGATGGATTATTTTGTTGATTCAGGGATCTATCCACTTAATTTAACATATTTAAACATGATGCATCATCCTTTAATGGTTTGCTGGTATCTTCATGATGTTGCTTATTTGAAGTGTGGTCTGTATTTTGTGTATTACCCATCATTGTCTCTGCATTGTTATCCTCTATATCACTGTTTGCCACTTCCTTATCCAGTTTATCCTTCGATTCTTCCTTTTGTGTGTCCCTGTTGTCTACACTTTCCTCTTGAAGAATGTCAAATGAGTTAGCAGTGCTGACTCCTTTGCTAGCATATTTCACCCATACACCATTACCATCTTCTTTTATACCCACTGCAGTACTAAAAAATTTGCCCTTTTCAACTCTAAATCTTCTACTTATAGGATTTCATTTAGCAAACACGACCTTCCTATTTATGTATCTTCTTTCCACAGGCGTGGTATTTTCCTTTTTATTGGTGTTCTTTTATTCCCCTATGCTATTTTCTTGCACATGAGATTTTAGTTTAGGATGCAAACTCCTACACTTCACTTCCTCATGACCCTGAAGTTTACAGGTGAAACAATAATTAGGTAACATGTCATACTGTATTTTGATAGTTTGGATCCTTATTTCCTTTGACTTATTATTAGCCACTTCTATCACTATATGATCAGGTAACTTTGCAGCTAAATCAACTTAAACTTTCACCCTCACACAATTAGGACTGGTTTTGTTGATGGTGGCCATGTCCAGATGTATGGGTTTTCCTACTGCAGCTCCCATAGAAAAGAGGAATTCTTTCACAAAGAAAGTAGGTAAGAGATCAGGGAAGGATATCCAAGCCATCACTTGTGTTGTCTCCTGATCAGGTTTAAATTTAGCATCATAATTAAGGGGTCTCATTTGATATGCCATACCATTCTTTGCAGTGATATAATACACATTCTTTGACAACATGTTTATAAAATCTTCTCCTAGATTGAATCTAATCAAAATGTGCCTATTTTTAAGCAAACCAACCTTACAATGTCCTTTCACCTTGCATTGTTTAGGGATTTGATATCTAAGTTCTTCGAGCGTAGGCCAACCATAAGAGAATTTTACAATTACTGCAAATTGTAATTCCTCAATGATATTCATCTTGTTGACTTCTTCCTCCGTCCATGTAACTCTTGGTATGCCATTATTGTAATCAATAGGTTTAATATCAATCGACTCTTGCAGTGGCTTTTTTCCTTGTTGCAAATTCATATTAGGTTTCACTATATCTACATAGTTAACCTTTTGGGGAATTCCATCTTCATTATTTTCAATACTGCTTCACATTTAAACATTCACATCATCACTAGGCAAGCCATTAGATTGGAGGCAAACTAGGGTTTTTGGGAGAATTAGGGTGGTAAAATTTAGAAAAGTTGATAGGGATGTGAGAGACAATGTCTGGCCAACCTCAAACTGCTGACCAGTGGCCGGACCGGCCATGTCGGCAATGATAACTAGGGTTTTGGTTTTGGGTTTTGAGTTTAGCTAGAGAGAGAGCATTTTCTTTTAATTATAACTAAAAATAAAAAGGGCCCCTGCTAACATGGAGAGTGAAAAATTAAAATTCCAGTTGAATGATGAAGATATGGTATTTAATATGTTTCGATCAGTGAAGCAACCAAATGACATGAGAGTTATTTATGTCATAAATATGATTAATGAGGCGGTACTGATCTGAGGCGTATTTATATGCCTTAGTAGCGACTTTAACCCATGATTACCTTAGTTTTGAGAACAATACTTGTGTAGTATATAAGTTTTTGATAGAAAATGAGATAATGTGCTAACCAATATGATTAGACTCTTGTAGGTGGAATTTACGACTTTTTGGAGCATGTTTGGCATGGAAAGTGAGGCTTGGAGGAGCTACGAGTGAAGAATATTGAAGATAAGAGACAAGCCAAAGAGTTGATCTTAAAGAATCCATCCAAATCTGCGAAGAGAAGTCGACGAAAGCTAGAAAATTACAAAAAAAGGGCCTGGCGCGCTAGGCAGCGTGCCAGGCTGCGTTTGGCAAAAATTTCATCTGTCTAGGCAGTGCCCAGGCGCGCTGGCCAGTGTTCCACGCCTCCTGGGAGCACCCTTCTTGCTGAGGCAAAATCTGCCTAAGTGCTAGGCGCGCCCAATGGCGTGCCGGGCCACTTTTTAGCCGCTTTTTGCCTCGACTTGGGTCTATAAATAGGGCTTTTGAGTTATTGTATCACATTCGATCATCCTTAGAATATTTGGGGCGTTTTTGGGCATCTTAATTAGGTTCCATTCCTCTTCTTTTCAGTTTTTAAGTATTTTTTTGGTATTTATTTACTTTTGGATGTTGATAAACATTATGAGTGGCTAAAATCCCTCATTCTTGGGGTTAAGGCCAAGAACATGAATCTCTTGGGTTAATTGTATTGGTTTTTGCTGGAGTTTATTATAAAGTGGTTATTCATATATTCTAAAATTCATTATTTTGATGTTTGATCACCATTGGAATATATTTCTTGTCTTGAAGTGAGCTCGAGAGAGAAACTGAGAGATAGAACTTGAATATATGAAGTGTGGTCTGTCTCAGAGAAGTAATTCTAAGGGATTGACCTGTGGTTAGGACCGAGAGGTACCTAACCACCCACACTTGGTCAATTACAGGAAGAAAGCTTGAATGCTCTAGAATTGGTTAAGCTTATCACCACTCACAGATGTAGGTAGGTTTCTAAGTTCTAGTAGACAATTATAATTTGGAGACGAATATAGTTGTAAAATTAACCTTGGGATCGATAACCATGATAAACTACTCAAAAATGCTTAAACCAACAACAATTATGCTCAAGAGATGATGTTCAGGGTGCCTTAGCCCTGGGAATTTACTTTTCATTGATTTTTCAAGCAAATTTGCGAAACCCAAAGTTATGGTAGCGAAGATAGGAGTTCTTAGTCCGCAATCATTAAATTTTAAGCACCAAATCCATTGTCGTTTTCGCAACACTAGTTTTTAATTATCGTTTGACGTCCAGAGTTGATTTCTGTTGACGAAAGTCCCTTGGGTTCGATATCCGACTCTTTAAAAGGAGCCACTTTATTAATTGCACAATCACGTACACTTGCGTGTATAGCTGGGTCGCAATGAGTTTTTGGCGCCGTTGCCGGGGACTTTCAAATAGATAGATTTCAATTATTGATGTTTGTACTTTAATTTTTAGCTACGTGTTGACAACTTGATCTTAGCTGTTCTATTTTGCAGGCTTACTTCATCGGAACACTGGCAAGGAACAAGGATTTGGTAGCCCCGCAGTCTGAACCTGAAAGATATTTCAATAGATTGAGGAGACAGGCTGCAGACTACCCAATCCCACAAGTCGAACTGGCTGGCGAAGGAATACGGGGTAATCCCGTGAGAATTGAAGAACCAGGTGCAGAGAGACGTGAATCGAAAGTGATGGCAGCTAGAACAGTCCGCGATGTGGCAATCCCACTCGCCACTAATGTGACCTCCAGTATTCTCAAATCGGCAGCTGGAGGTAGATTTGAGCTTAAACAGAACATGGTGCAACTCTTGCACTCAAGTGGACAGTTTACTGGTCTTGCTCATGAAGACCCGCAGAGGCATATTCAGAATTTTCTAGAGATAAGCGACACATATATTCCTGCGGGGGTGTCTTCAGATTATGTGAGACTTACTTTGTTTCCCTTTTCTCTGTTGGGGGAAGCAAGAAGGTGGTTAGATGCAGAGTCGGCTAATTCTATCACTACTTAGGATGATCTTGCTCGAAAATTCTTGATAAGGTTCTTTCCGTCTGGAAAGACAGCAAAGCTAAGGAGTGAGATACTAAGTTTCAGACAGAGAGATGATGAGAATTTGTACCAAGTTTGGAACAGATTCAAATCCATGTTGAGGGATTGTCCTCACCACCACCAAGCTAATGAAGTGTTGGTGCATACGTTTATAGAGGCTCTCGACCCCAACACTAAAATTCTACTTGATTCAGCTGCAGGTGGACAGGCTTTAGAGAAGATGTATGATGAATTATATGCTCTTTTGAATCATATTTTGCAGGGAAATCCAGAGTGGCATAGTGATAATTCGAGGAATTCTACAAAGAAGGTTGCTGGGAAACTAGATGTGGATGCAGTCACAACATTATCTGCCCAAATTTCAGCTATGCAAAACATGATGAACAATCACTTTAGTAGTTTAAATTTGGGGCAACAACCAGCTCCCGTGAATGCAGTCCAGCAACAGGTTTCTGTGATGTGTAGCGTATGTGGAAATGGTGATCATACCAGCGAATTGTGTAGTGCTAATCCGGATTCAGTAAATTTTGTTGGTAATGCCCAAAGGGGAGGTGGAGCTCAGAACTACGGTAACACTTATAATGCCTGGTGGAAAAACCATCCGAACTTCTCATAGGGAGGAAATCAAAATCAATATAGGCCTCAAGGATATGCCCCTCAGTACAACCAACAGCAAGGTCAAGGAAATCAAGTGGGTGCTAAGCCTGGAGATATGAGTGTGGAGGATATGTTAAAACAGATTATGGCTGAACAAGCAAAGCTGGCAGCAGATATGAGGAACAATCAGTTGGCTACTCAGAATTTGGAAAAGCAGGTTGGACAGTTAGCTAATGCACAGAATATAAGGCCCCAAGGAGGTCTTCCAGGAGATACTGAGCCAAATCCCAAGCAGGAGAATGCTATAGTTACCCGTAGTGGTAAGCAGTTAGAGGATACAGTTGCACCAGCGAAAGAATTGGAGCCAAAAGTAGTGGTGATTGAAGACGAACAAGTGGAGTTTACCAAAAGCTCTAAAGATGATACAGTGAGACCTAGTGTGAAATTTCCTCCTCCGTTCCCTCAGAAGTTCAAAAAGAAGAAGGAGGATGAATGCTTTGGTAAGTTCATTGAATTACTTAAACAAGTGCACATTAATTTGCCTCTTGTGGATATCTTGCAGGGTATTCCAAAGTATGCCAAGTTCGTGAAAGACATTGTAGCAAAAAAGAGTAGATTGACAGAGTATGCCACAGTGGCTTTGACTGAGGAGGTTAGTTCTCGCATTCAGAACTGGTTACCTACTAAGCTGAAAGATCCTGGAAGCTTCACTGTAAAGATTACTCTGGGGGATCGTGTCTGCGCTAGTGGATTGTGTGATTTGGGGGCTAGTATAAATCTGATGCCCACTTCGGTTTTCAAGGAATTGGGTTTGGGTCGTCCGAAGCCTACTACTATTATTTTGCAGCTGGTAGACCGATATGTGACTAGACCTGATGGTATTGTTGAGGATGTTCTGGTACAAGTGGGGTCGTTGATCTTTCCCGTTGATTTTGTGGTGCTGAATTTTGAGCCTGACCTGGAAGTCCCATTTATTTTGGGGCGTCCGTTCCTGGCTACAGGAGGTGCAATCATTGATGTAGCAGCCATGAAACTTACTATGCGAGCTCATGATAAGGTTGAAGTCTTTGATGTATATAGGGCTTTGAAGCTTCCAGAGATTTATGAGAACTTGTCGGCTATCACAGCTATAGATTCGGCGGTTGAAAGCATCTACACTTTGTCTACAGATCCGTTGGAAAAAGTTTTGATGGGGCAAGATGTGTTTGGTGATGCAGAAGCTAGTGAGATGGTGCAAGTTCTTGATCTTATGGGTATCTATGCTAAAGAAGGTAGATGGGAACCATTAAATCGTCCACTCGGTCCTACAACTAAGCCCTCAATTAAGGAAGCACCAAATCTTGAATTGAAGGAACTTCCATCGCATCTTAAATATGCTTTCCTAGGTGAAAACAAGACTCTTTCTATTATTCTGGCAGCAGATTTGTCACAAGAACAAGTTGATGCGGCATTGTTAATTCTAAAACGAAGAAAGAAGGCTATTGGTTGGCAGATGTCTGACATCCATGGGATTAATCCGGGCTTATGCATGCATAAAATTTACATGGAAGAAGGGCACAAGCCGAGTGTGCAACACCAACGACGCTTAAATTCGATAATGAAAGAAGTAGTAAGGAAGGAGGTAATTAAGTGGCTGGATTCTGGCATTGTTTACCCTATCTCTGATAGTACGTGGGTGAGCCCAGTACAATGTGTTCCAAAAAAGGGTGGTATGACGGTGATCACAAATGACAATAATGAACTGATTCCTAAAAGAACTGTAACGGGATGGCGTATTTGCATGGATTACCGAAAACTTAATGATGCTACGAGGAAGGACCATTATCCAATCCCTTTTATTGATCAGATGCTGGATCGTTTAGCCGGGCAGGAGTGTTATTGCTTTCTTGATGGGTATTTCGGTTACAATTAAATTGCTATAGATCCCCAAGATCAAGAGAAAACTACATTCACATGTCCTTACGGCACATATGCTTTCAAGCGTATGCCATTTGGATTATGTAATGCACCAGCTACCTTTCAGCGTTGCATGAAGGCTATTTTCTATGACATGGTGGAGGAGTTTGTAGAGATTTTTATGGATGATTTCTCAGTCTTTGGTAACTCTTTTGAGGTATGTTTGCAAAACCTGGATAAAGTCCTTGCTCGGTGTGAAGAAACTAATCTTGTTCTCAATTGGGAGAAGTGCCATTTCCTTGTGACAGAAGGTATAGTTCTTGGGCATAAAGTGTCAAAGTAGGGGCTGGAAGTTGATAGGGCAAATATCGAAGCTATTGAAAAACTTCCTCCACCTGTATCGGTTAAAGGGGTGCAAAGTTTTTTGGGTCATGCGGGATTTTACAGAAGGTTTATTCAAGATTTTTCCAAAATTGCACGTCCCATGTGTGCACTCCTGGAGAAAGATGTGAAGTTTGTATTCTGTGAATCATGTGTGAAGGCATTCGAGGTGTTGAAAAAGAAGTTGGTAGAGGCACCTATTCTCATTGCTCCTGACTGGGCTTTGCCATTTGAGCTCATGTGTGACGCAAGTGATGTGGTAGTAGGTACGGTTCTAGGTCAACGGAAGAATAAGGTATTTCACTCTATTTATTATGCGAGCAAGACCCTTGATGCAGCCCAAATGAATTGCACGGTGACGGAAAAAGAGATGCTAGCTTTGGTATATGCATTTGATAAATTCAGATCGTATTTAGTCGGCACAAGTGTTATTGTATACACGGATCATGCAGCGATACGATATTTGTTCAATAAAAAGGATGCTAAACCGCGCTTGATTAGATGGATCCTATTGCTACAGGAGTTTGACTTAGAGGTTAAAGACAGAAAGGGGACAGAAAATCAAATTGCTGACCATCTGTCTAGACTTGAGAGCTCGACACATATAGAGGATGATGGGCATATTTGTGAGGAATTTCCAGACGAGCAGTTGTTGGTATTAGAGGTCGAGGAGTTGCCATGGTATGCAGACATTGTGAACCTATTGGTAAGTGGATTATTTCCTCCTGATTCGAGTCCTCAACAGAAGAAGAAACTGGCATATGAGGCACGTTTTTATATATGGGATGAGCCGTATTTATTCAAGCAAGGGCCTAATCAAATAGTACGAAGATGTATTTCGGATACGGAAGTTAAGCAAGTGTTAGAGAGATGCCACTCATCACCTTATGGTGGACATCATGGTGGTGAACGAACAGCCCGAAAAATATTGCAATCAGGGTTATTCTGGCCTTCGATATTTAAAGATGCTTATGCCTTTATAAATAATTATGATCAATGTCAACGTATGGGGACGATTGCCAAGAGACATGAGATGCCTCTTAACAACATCCTAGAAGTTGAAATTTTTGATGTATAGGGGATTGATTTCATGGGCCCTTTTCCACAGTCGAATGGAAATCTGTACATACTCGTTGCAGTGGATTATGTATCCAAATGGGTAGAGGCTACAACTCTTCCTACTAATGACGGCAAAGTTGTGGTAAAGTTTCTTCAAAAGCACATCTTCACTAGGTTCGGAACTCCAAGAGCTATTATTAGCGATGGAGGATCACACTTCATAAATTATTTGGTGAAGAATGTATTGGAAAAGTATGGAGTAAAACACAATGTCTCAACAGGATATCATCCCCAAACAAGTGGCCAAGTGGAAGTGTCTAATCGGGAGATAAAGCAAATCTTGCAGAAGACGGTGAATACTCAGAGGAAAGACTGGTCACTTAAGCTGGATGATGCTCTTTGGGCCTATCGAACGGCGTATAAGACTCCTATAGGGACTTCTCCCTATCATTTGGTCTTTGGGAAAGCTTGTCACCTCCCAGTTGAGCTTGAGCATCGAGCATATTGGGCAGTAAAGAAGTTGAATCTAGATTCGGGGTTGGCAGGTAATAAGAGGTTGTTACAACTCCACGAGTTGGAAGAATTTCGCGCCCATGCATATGAAAATGCGAAGATTTACAAGGAGAAAACGAAGCAATGGCATGACAAGCATATTCTTCCTCGTACGTTTGAGCCAGGTCAGTTTGTACTCTTGTTTAACTCAAGACTTAGGTTGTTTTCGGGCAAGCTAAGATCTAAGTGGAGTGGGCCTTTTGAGGTAAGTCGTACGACACCTCATGGTGCGGTGGAACTTGTAAACAAGGCGGATGGTACAAGGTTTATGGTAAATGTCCAGAGATTGAAGCATTACTTCGGTGAGGAAGAGAATCAGACGAAGGACGTGCTTCGCCTTGATGATAGCTGAGCTCTTATAATTGGTCGAGCCGCGACATTAAACCAGGCGCTACATGGGAGGCAACCCATACATGTGTTGTAATAGTTAGATTTATAAAGTAAAAATACAAAAAGAAGAGTCGTTCCCCGACCAAAACTAAAGCGCTTGATGGGAGGCAACCCATCTCTTTTACAGTTTTTATTTTCTAACGTAGTGCTAGGATCTTGTTTTTATGCAGATGCACGGAGTATGTTGGTATGATAATTCACAAGAAGGTAAATTTGGTGGATGGATGATTATTTGAAGGTGCCGGGCAGGCAGGACATGTTTGGGAGCAAAGCATTGAGTCTTGGGACTTGTAAAAGCCCCAAGATTATGAAATGAATGTAAAAAATTGCTCAGGTATGAGGATAAGTGTGGGGTGCGCTACCCAGCGTGCCAGGCTGAAAAAAGCTAAAAAAAAATATTTGTTGAGGCAGTGGGGAGGCGCGCTGGCCAGCGTGCCACGCTGCCTTCCCCAAAAATTCAGTACGCATGGGCAGTGCACAGGCGCGCTAGGCAGCGTACCACACCGCCTGTGCATGATTTTTGGTCAAGGTGGGCAGTGCACAGGCGCGCTAGGCAGCGTGCCACGCCGCCTGTGCACAATTTTTGGTTAAGGTGGGCAGTGGGGTAGCGCGCTAGGCAGCGTGCCACGCCGCTACCCCTTATTAAATTTTTTTAGTTCTTTTCTTAAAAGAGAACCGACCCACCCCCACCCCTCCTCTTTTAAATCCCCAAATTACTTCGTTCTTCACAAATATTCCAACACCCCACACCCAAACTCACGATTTTCTCCCCCCAACTTCAAAAATTTTCTCTATTATTTTTCTCTTCTTACCCACACAAAGTTCGACTCTTTGCTTTCTCACTCTGGGATTGTGTTCTAGTCACAAATCAAAGCTCTCAAGGTATGTCTCCTTCACTTTCTCTTTCTACAAATTGCCATGAATTGTGCGATTTTGGGTACTCTTGATTTTGTTTATGAACATAATATTTTCATGGTTTGTTGACTTGGCGTCCTATCATATGATTGGTGGCATTACATTGAACTTGGAAGGCCTGTGCACTTGTGGTTAATAATCTTATTGTGGTGCAAAAAGTGGAAGTGGGTTTACCTGTATTGGTGAAAATTGAGCAAATTAGTGGTGGAAATCACCGAATACAACTCATATGTGTGGAATATACATGATTATTGCTGGATTTCGTTATTAAGAATGTACACTTATTTATGGTGGGAAATTGGTTTTGGGGAATTGAGTGATGAGGGGAAGTCTGAGTACCCTCCGCCCATAATTATTTTGACCTGGTGCTAAGCGACTAGGTGTGGGGTGGCCCTCAACGTCACTGCGCATCAAGTCGGTTAGCTATTTGTTACATGTTTTATTGACTTGGTTGTGGACCTATGCTACAGGTACTATGTCTGATTCTAATATAGCAGCCTCTATCTCTCACAAGAGACGTCGGTCGGGTAATAAGGTGCCTGCAGCTCCCCCAGTCCCAAAAGGGCAAAAACGGAAGTATGGGCGCGATCTCCAGTGCGGGGAAAAATTGGTACAAAAGCCATCCGAAAGCTAAATATTTCTCCGATGAGTGTATTGATAGGGCAAGCCTTGCTCGGGCTTACCCAAGAATTTTGGCTCAGCTTGAGCAAGTGGGGATGGTCTTTGTTTTCAACAGACCTACAGATTGCAACCTCCACCTGGTGAGGGAATTGTACGCAAATTGGAACCTGGACGCACCTACATGCTCGGTGGTGGTACGAGGTTCGGATGTGATACTTGACTCCTTGAGCTTGACTGGATTATTGGAGGTTCCCACTCAGGTGAGTCCTCAGGACATACTCAGGCTAAATGCCAGGCCTCCATATGCTGAAATTCGACACACTCTGTGCGGCCCACGTTCAACTGTGAGGTGGCTTCGCCATCACCAACGAGGGTACCACAAGATTCTACCCTTTGCCCATCTCAACAAAGAGGCTAGGATTTGGCTAAATATTGTGTGTTGTTGTTTAATTCCGGGGAGCCACATGACTGAAGTTACAAGAGATCGCGTCTGTCTGGTATATGCTCTCATGACTGATGCAGAGATTGATGTTGGTTCTGTTTTGTTGTCAGCAATGCGGCGAGCTCGCCTTCATGGAGGTCTTCGATATGCTTTCGGTGGACTATTGACCAAATTAATGCGAGCATTCAAAGTGCCCGAAGAAAATTTTGATTATCATCCTCCGTTGACGACAACACCTGTGGATGTCACCCAGACTAAGGCGCCAGATTCACTCGGCCCCACTTTGACATTAGCAGAGCGTCATGCTCGAGATGACGGGATCTTAGCCCGCATGTATGGATTGGAGATGCTGCGACACAGAACTGGGGGTAGACCCTCCACGGCGGATGAGCTGAGCCAGGTAGAGAGATATTATCCTCTCAATGAGCATGCCATGGCCTTATTGAGGATTGGTCCTGACTTTGTGGAGCCTGTGGATGATGATGTCCCCACAGATGAAGAGGACCTCCGGAGTGGTTCTGAAGACGAGGAAGCTGAGGCAGATGATCCACCGTTAGAGGTCCGTGGGCCGGAGGATGACGACTACCTCGACTGACCAGGGAGCTCCTTACATCCTACTCTTGCTTTGTTTATTTTGGTAGCATTGGGTACAGTGCTAATATTTTAAGTGTGGGGTGGGGTGTGATGGACTTCCCTTGTATGTATGTATATGTGTGCTGCTGTATGCTTTTATTTTGGGTTCCTTAGCGTTTGTTTTCGGTTCTTTTACTAAGGAGAGTCCCTTTGAACCGTACAAAAAAAAAAAAAAAATATATGTTAAATTTTGGATTTTTGATGTTATTTTGTGTTGTTTTGGGGGTTTATTACTTTTGAGTCTCCTTAGTCAGAGGACTACGGGATTTGCTCTATGATGGATGGATGACGACCGTCTTAAGAGCAAATTAGTCATGTAGTGTCGTGTCGGGTGTTCTTGCTTGCTATACAATTGTTCTTACACGTGTGAAACATGCCCGTATATATAATAGCAAGTGTTGAGACGCCTAATTCTCACTTAGTTGACTTGCTAAGTTGCTTAATATTGAATTTATGCATGATTTCGGAGATTTTATGGTGAACCTGCTGAGCTGAACATGTGCCATGTATGAGTAAGGTTTTGTTATGATATTCCATGTGCATAATGATGTCTAGAACTTGCCCGGGGTGTGTGCAAAGCGAAATAAGAGATGTTAAGTTTAGGATATGATATAGGCATTTCTTTGTTAGCCATATTTTAGACCTATTTTACCTACCCTCTGTGAATAATCCTAGTTAGCCCCGTTGAGCCTTTAGCCTTTTCCTTGTTAGCTTTACATGTAGCTCAATCCTCTTCTTTCAGTGAACCAGAATTTGATCCAATAACTCCTAAGCGCTTTAATTAGGAAATTAAGAGGTGAAGGAGTACAGGAATTGGGAAGAAGGAAAGAGTTAAGTTAAATCCTCAAGCATATCTCCTATAGGTGTGTGAAAAAGTTTGTGCATGTTGGTGGGGAATATATTAAAAAAAAATAATAATAATTAAAAAAAAAATATAAAAAATTATTTTTGGAATCAATGGGTGATAACAGTATTCCTTATCCAATGTACGGAAGCTAGTTTAAAGTAATGGGGGAAAACAAAGAAAAATTGGGAAGAGAAAAGTAGTGGAAAATAGGTTGGTTGAAGGTGCTCTGAATGTAATTTGTAGTGTAATAAAGCGCTCAGGAAAGATAGTCACTATTCTTGACCAAATAGTTCCTACCCGTCCTTGTGCCTACATTACAACCCCTACAAAGTCCTACTTGATCTTGAGCGTTAACATCTTAACATTAGTGAAGTATTACACTAAGGGCAAGCCTATGGTTCATCTTTGTGTTGCATGTGAACTCTTTCTGAGAGTGAGTGACTTTCATTCATGCACCCGTTTAGTAAGTACGTTGTAGAATTGAGGGGTGATTCTCTTGTTGTGAGGGCACATGGTTAGTGAAGTTTGGTGATCTATTAATAATGTATCACACATAAATTTGCAACTAGTAAGTTGTTTTGTGAGGGTAGGTTGTTTCAACTTGTTATTTAATTGAGTAATATCCTAGTATGTGGTGCATAAGTTGATAAATGTGGTTGTGTAAGCTGTGCAAGAATGCTCATTATGTGTCTATTGTTTAAAAGTCGCGCTGAGTTGAGTGTGATTAATTGTTCGAGGACAAACAAAGGTTTAAGTGTGGGGTGGTGATCTGAGGCATATTTATATGCCTTAGTAGCGACTTTAACCCATGATTACCTTATTTTTGAGAACAATACTTGTGTAGTATATAAGTTTTTGATGGAAAATGAGATAATGTGCTAACCAATATGATTAGACTTTTGTAGGTGGAATTTGCGACTTTTTGGAGCATGTTTGGCATGGAAAGTGAGGCTTGGAGGAGCTACGAGTGAAGAATATTAAAGATAAGAGACAAGCCAAAGAGTTGATCTTAAAGAATCCATCCAAATCTGCGAAGAGAAGTCGACGAAAGCTAGAAAATTACAAAAAAAGGGCCTGGCGCGCTAGGCAGCGTGCCAGGCCGCGTTTGGCAAAAATTTCATCTGTCTAGGCAGTGCCCAGGCGCGCTGGCCAGCGTGCCACGCCTCCTGGGAGCACCCTTCTTGCTGAGGCAAAATCTGCCTAAGTGCTAGGCGCGCCCAATGGCGTGCCGGGCCGCTTTTTAGCCGATTTTTGCCTCGACTTGGGTTTATAAATAGGGCTTTTGAGTTATTGTATCACATTCGATCATCCTTAGAATATTTGGGGCATTTTTGGGCATCTTAATTAGGTTCCATTCCTCTTCTTTTCAGTTTTTAAGTATTTTTTTGGTATTTATTTACTTTTGGATGTTGATAAACATTATGAGTGGCTAAAATCCCTCATTCTTGGGGTTAAGGCCAAGAACATGAATCTCTTGGGTTAACTGTATTGGTTTTTGCTGGAGTTTATTATAAAGTGATTATTCATGTATTCTAAAATTCATTATTTTGATGTTTGATCACCATTGGAATATATTTCTTGTCTTGAAGTGAGCTTGAGAGAGAAACTGAGAGATAGAACTTGAATATATGAAGTGTGGTCTGTCTCGGAGAAGTAATTCTAAGGGATTGACCTGTGGTTAGGACCGAGAGGTACCTAACCACCCACACTTGGTCAATTACAGGAAGAAAGCTTGAATGCTCTAGAATTGGTTAAGCTTATCACCACTCACAGATGTAGATAGGTTTCTAAGTTCTAGTAGACAATTATAATTTGGAGACGAATATAGTTGTAAAATTAACCTTGGGATCGATAACCATGATAAACTACTCAAAAATGCTTAAACCAACAACAATTATGCTCAAGAGATGATGTTCAGGGTGCCTTAGCCCTGGGAATTTATTTTTCATTGATTTTTCAAGCAAATTTGCGAAACCCAAAGTTACGGTAGCGAAGATAGGAGTTCTTAGTCCGTAATCATTAAATTTTAAGCACCAAATCCATTGTCGTTTTCGCAACACTAGTTTTTAATTATCGTTTGACGTCCAGAGTTGATTTCTGTTGACGAAAGTCCCTTGGGTTTGATATCCGGCTCTTTAAAAGGAGCCACTTTATTACTTGCACGATCACGTACACTTGCGTGTATAGCTGGGTCGCAACAGGTACCTGAGGTATCTATTAAGGAGCGATCTATTGTTAAGACTATGGCTGAAGACATCATGAATTTTGATGGGAATGACAATGATAAGTACAATGACATGGTCCAAGCACTTGCTGGTATAGGGTCTAACACTTATGCACCAAAGAAACTAAATCTCAATTTAAAGAATTGAGCAACTCCACCGTCCAAGTCTTTTATTGAAGAGCCTCATGTTTTGGAGCTTAAGTCTCTTCCATCCCACTTTTGATATGCTTTCCTGGGAGCTAACAATACTTTACCAATTATTATAGCAGCAGATTTAGTTGAATGGTAAGTGGAAGCTCTTGTGTTTGTATTTAGGGGTTTCAAAAGGGCGATTGGTTGGTCCATTACTGACATCATTAGGATTCTGACAGGTATTTGCACTCATAAAATCTAGCTTGAGCCCAATTTTATTCTTAGCATTCAGCATTGGCGTAGGCTGAATCCACCTATGCAAGAGGTAGTAAAGAAGGAAATTATCAAGTGGTTGGATATAAGGCGTGGTTTACACGATCTCAAATAGTAAATGGGTGAGCCTAGTACAATATATGTTAAAGAAGAGTGGGATCACTATGGTACCAAATGCCAAGAATGAGCATGTTCCAATGAGGCCAGTCACAGGTTAGCGAGTGTGTATGGATTATAGAAAGCTGAATGAGTAGACCCATAAAAATCATTTTTCGATGCCTTTTATGGATCAGATGTTAGATTGTCTTGCTGGTCAAAGATGGTATTCTTTTATTGATGGTTATTTCGGATACAATCAAATCTCAATTGCTCTTGAAGACAAAGAGAAGACCACTTTCACCTTTTCATATAGGGCTTTTGTACTCAAGAGGATGTCGTTCAGATTGTGCAATGTGCGGGCTATTTTTCAGAAGTATATGATGTTTATATTCTCTGACATGGTGAAACACTATTTAGGTGCTCATAAATGATTTCTCAGTCGTAGGTGATTCACTTTAGGCATGCTTAGCTCACTTGGGTGATATATTAAGAAGATATAAGGAGACCAACTTTTTTCTAAAATGTCACTTTATGGTGAAAGAGGGTATAGTGCTTGGCCACAAGATCTTTAAAAAGGGGATTGAGGTTGATAAAGCAAACATTAAGGTGATTGAAATTTACCCTCGCAAATTTCTGTGAAGGGTATTCAAAGTTTTTTAGGGCATGCTGGATTTTATTGTAGATTCATAAAAACCTCTCTAAAATTGAACATCCATTGTGCAAGTTGCTTGAGAAGAAGGTGTAGTTCGTTTTGATGATGCGTGTCTAAAGGCATTCGAGTGCCTAAAAGAGAAGTTGATCTCGGCCCTTATTATTATTATTATTATTTCTAATTGGTCCATGCTATTTGAGGTTATGTATGATGCTAGTGGTGTGGCGCTAGGAGTAGTCCTAGGCCAAAGGTATAAGAAGATTTTTTATCCCATCTATTGTGCTAGCAAAGCACTTAATGTGGCTAAAAATAATTACACTGTGACAGAGCAACATCTACCTTCTGTGGTATTTTATTTTGAGAAGTTTAGGGCCTATTTGCTTGGCACAAAGGTAATTATGCATGCTAACCATGCAACTCTTAAGTGCCTTATGGAAAAGAAAGATGCAAAACCAAGATTGATACGATGGGTACTTCTATTGCAAGAATTTTATTTTAAGGTCAAGGACCGAAAGGGAATAGAAAATCAAGTGGCTGACCACTTGTACAGACTTGAGGAAGAGGTTATGCTGAGACTGAAAGATGAAGTTGATATTGATGATGTTTTTCCTGATAAGCAAGTATTGGATTCATCTCTTGATTTGATTCCATGGTTCGTGGATTTTTCTAATTTCTTGGTGAGTGATGTGATGTCCATGGATTTTTCCTTCCATAAGCAAAGGAAGTTTCTTATGATGTGAAGTAGTTCTTTTGGGATGAGTCATATTTGTTCAGAGTGTATGACAATAACAAGATTCGGAGGTGTGTTCCTAAATATGAGATGATAAGTATTTTGCAGGTGTGTCACTCATCTCCTGTTAGGGGTCATCATAGTGGTATTCGGACAGCCCACGAGATTTTACAATGTGGGTACTATTATCCCACCATTCATGAAAATGCTCATGATTATGAAAGGGCATGCGATCAATCCAAAGGCAAGGGGGAGTATTAAGGAAGCATGAGCTGCCACTCACCCCTATTCTTGAGATAGAGCTTTTTGATGATTTGGTATTGATTTCATGGGTTTATTTTTGAGTTCTAATGAGATAAAGTTCATACTTGTAGCTATAGACTATGTTTCCAAGTGGGTGGATGTGGTTTCACTTTCCAACAATGAAGGCAAGAGTGTTACAACATTCTTGAAGTGTAACATTTTCTCTAGGTTTGGTACCCCAAGGGCTATTATAAGTAATGGAGGCTCTTATTTTTGTAATATGTTGTTTTGAGCTCTACATGAGAAGTATTGTGTGAAGCATAGGTTGAACCACCTTATCATCCTCAGTCAAGTGGGCAGGTAGAGGTCTCTAACTGGGAGATAAAGATAATCTTTCAAAAACTTTGAATGCAAATAGAACGGATTGGTTAAGGAAGTTGGATGATGCTCTATGGTTGTATCGGACTAACTTCAAGACCCTTATAGGTATGTCTCCATATTAGCTTGTGTTATGAAAATCATGCCACTTGCCGGTTAAACTTAAGCACAAAGCCTTGTAAGCACTCAAAAAGCTGAATTTGAACTAGAGTGATGCCTCTAACTTAAAGCTTGATCAGTTGAATGAGATGGATGAGTTTTGACCTGGAGCTTATAAAATTGCAACACTATACAAAGAGAAGATGAAGATGTACCATGATCGAAAGATTAAAAAAAAAGAGTTTAATCCGAGTGATTTCGTCTTGTTATTTAATTTAAGTCTTCGCTTATTTCCTAGCAAGCTGAAATCTAAGTGGTTAGGACTATTTTTGGTGCTACGATGTTCCCATATTGTGCTATTGAGATTTAGAATTATGAAGGCAAATGGTTCAAGGTAAATGGACAACGTGTGAAGTTATACTTGGGAATAACCAAGGAAATAAAGGTAGTTGATGATTGGATCCTTGATGAAGTCTGAGTAATCAAGGATCCCAAGTTATATTATGATGATAAATTAGGTGTTTCTTGGGAGGCAATCCATGGGGTATCTTGGTGAAGCCTGAGTTATCAAGATACACGCGTCATGTCGCGATATTAAATCAAATGCTTCTTAGGAGGCAACCCAAGGCTTTTTATTTTGTTTTGCTTTCATTTTTGTTTTTAGTATAGGTTTGATGTGTCCTGAAGTGTGCAGGTATAACTTGAACAAGAAAGAGAAAGAATAGAAAATTGGGCAAAGCAGGGGCCAAGACTCCATTTAAGGAGTCATACTATGATTGCACAACTCGTGGTCCCCTTCATGGTCACTGAAACAAAAATTTCACAAGTCAGGAGTGAATCTACTATGAGTCATACTCACAAAGTACGAGTCTTGGAATCACTCATACAAGTTTGACTCAAAGTTTCATCCTACTGGACCAAGGATCCACGAACTTCAGTAAGGATCGTACTCTGAAACCATGAGTATTACTGTCATGCCTGGGATTTGGGGCAAATTGAATAAAAAATCCCTTCTCTATGAGCCTTACTACAAATCATGGTTTCACACCATGAGTCATACTATGCACTCGTAGATACCAGGTAAGTTTTCTTAGACTGAATACTTCGTAGCTGGTTTTCATGACTTATGGTCCCTTACCACGGTTGTAATAATGGTCATGATAAATAAGTCAAGCTTTTCAAATAATAAGATAAACCCAACCCAGTTCTGACCCAATTAACTCAAAACCCCTAATTTTCTACTTGATACATATCCCTTTGAATCCTAAACGGCTAATAACTCCCTCCTTTCCTTAATTCTAAAATTCCTTAATATCCTCCATAAATTCCTCTCCTAAATCCCATTACAATCGTAACTTCTCCATAAATGTCCTCTCCTCTACTAGAAACTGACACCATTGTCGCCATCTCCACTATGTTTTCACCACCATAATTGTGGGTCAATTGTTCTTTCACTTTATTCACCAATTTTTCTCAAGTTCACCAAATCTAATAAGGTATGAACTTGATTATTCATCCTTGGTTGGATTTGAGTTCGAAACTACTTGACCTAGGTTGGAATTTTTTATTAACTTATGTAAGAGTCCCTTAGAATGATGGTAGTAGAGTAAAAAAATGGAAGTAGAGTGCCTACTTGTGCTTATATTGGATTAAACTTATGGGATGAATGTTAGGGGGAATTTTGCCTTTAATCTGATAAAAAATGGGTTCCGTACCATTATTCTTGATGGTTGTTGGTTTGGGTGTTCATACACATTGAGTCGGTGGGCATTACGATTCATAAAAATTGCCTTGGAAACAAAGCAAGGATTGTTCTGCCTACCCAACTCCCAATAATCCAGATTATTGATAGTACGAGTGAAGTCTAGTAACCTGAAGTGTGTTAATGTAAAAAGGGTGGAAGTTGCACAAATTTGGAATTTCGATGATCGTAATTGATGTTTTGTACTATTGGAATGAAAATACTAAGGGTTAAACCAAAAGAATTTGAAAAATATCCATGAGCATGAACTACAATTGACTTCACGACTCGTGGTTCTATATCACAAGTTGTGGTATCAATACTTATCCCTGTTCTAAGGTGTTATTTTTCAGGTTAGCGACCACGAACCTCATTATGGGTCTTACTCTCATGTCACGAGTCGTACTGAGAGTCGTGGTAACCTAATCTAAAAGTTCACGTTCTAGACTCATCTTCACGAGTCATCCCACGAGTCATGGTTTTATACCATGAGCCATAGTATGACTCATACTGTTGATGGTAAAATAACTTAGTTCTAAACTCTTAAGTATGAATCAAGTACGAGCCGAGGTTTCAAACCATGAGTCATAGTATGACTCATACTAAGTGGGGTCAAAATTCTAATTGTCTATTTTTTTGTCATGAGACAAGTCACGAGTCATGGTCAGCTCTCTATGACTCGTACCTGGGCTCGTACTGTCATCACTGTCAAAAGGGTGGAAGATCGACATCTTCCTAGTGGATCGTTGAACTTATTGATGAATCTAGTGGGTCTAATGAGTAATATAAGGTTGACATTAAACCATTAAAACATGAGCCTCGAGCTATGAGGTTGATAAGTTGAGAGCAGGCTGAGGCTATAACACATGCATATGTACAGGTGCAAGTTCAGGTGACCCTTTCTGAGTGGAAAGAAGGAGAAGGGTCATCTAAATCAGCTGATGGGAGGATTCTAGGTCTGGTGACTTCGGATCCAAAAGTGGAATATATGTTGAGATTTCTAGGGTGCAGAATTCAATTGATGAAACAAGAAGAAAGGTAGAACAATACAGTAAAATAGAATTGTTCTATAAAAGTCTTTGATGGCAGGTTGAAGGTTCACGGTTTATGTATGATCGGGACTCCGCCCTTTTTAACAAAGGAAATCCAAATAAAGACATTTATGAGGAACCTTGGAACAGACAGTGGGGTTGAGTGAAGTGCCAAATATTAAGGAGTTATAGATCATTATCCGCTCAGGTGGATGGCTAGATCCTTAGGTTTTGTATAGTGCAGCCTTGGTAAGAGAATTCTATGTTGCTTATGCAGCAACTCTTAAGATAAAGACACCGAATGGGAAGGCCTACAACTCATCTATAGACAGTTCAGGTGCGGGGTAGACAGGTGGACATATCAGAGTGCACCATTCAACGCTTCCTCTTTGGTCCCACTTACTAGGCTCCCAAGTATATTTCAGAGTACGCTTACCTCGTTGATGTAGTAATGGTTTTAAGGAAACTTTTATCGGAGGAGCATCTCACACACTATAAATAGTTGACTAGCATTATTGCTGACAGGAAAGGAGAGGCTGACTGGGTAATTGGCAAAGATGAGATGAATATGGTTTTCTTGAATTTTGTATCCAAGTTTTGGTGGTCCATTGTACGTCATAGGCTGGTCCAACCATCAATGACAACAACTTGACTTCAAACAATGTTGTTCTAGTAGCTAGCATTATAGAAAGGTACATTTTTAACTTTGTTCAGCATATTGCGAAAGAGATTCGTGAACGTGCTATGAAAGACAACACCAATATTTCTTTCTCGTGCTTGATTACTGCTTTATGTGATCTTGTTCATATGCCTATATTTGTTGGAGTCGACAATCAGGTGGAGGTGACTTGTCTTGCTGATATTAGTCTGATTCATAATAAGATGAAATTGGTTGCTCGGGCGAGAGCCCAACCCTCAAGTTCTTTAGGAGCAACAATATTTGAGGGGTTAGAAGATAGGGGTGAATAGGTTGATACCTACATCCACATTGATCATAGTGACACGACTGCTATGGAGACATAAACAGTGATTCCATATACTAGGGTTGGTTCTATAGAAACTACTACTACAACTCCCACTTCAGCTTCCACACTGACAACTTTAGTTCCTCTCTGTATTCTATCCCCAGTTGACTCTGGGTTTTGCTACAGTTGCACAGGAATTTATATAGAATATGGTGAAGCAGAAATATCACACTGAGAAATAGGTGGAGGTGTTGATGAATTAGATAAAGCCTTAGGTGCAGAATGAGATTGCAGAGGTTGGGTGGGGTTTGTACGGTCACTTAGACGGATTTGAGTTATGAATGAATAAGTTACTAGCATCCCTACATGCTTCTGAGTTGACAAGGCTTTTTGAGGAACTTACTTTGCTACAAGCAAAAGTTACAGAGTTTTCTATCTGACAGACTCTTATGATACTGATGCCGACCATCCCAAACATTATGGAGGAGCAGGAGGATGATACAGAGGTTGTTGATTTTTGGACCTATATTCCACCCCCCAGTTGAGCAGGGGAAGAAAAACTAGAGAGGATAATGATATTGATAAGGGCGACCCATTGAAGGCATAAAATATTTTTTAGAAAGATCTTTATAATACCATGTGATCCTAGAGAGATGATCAACGAGTATAGAAGGTAGAGTTGGGAAAGCGGGATCGAGGAGAATTCGCTAGTTCAGCACATGTGGGTATCACTACTACTGGAGGTGAAATCCTTGCAGCTGATCCTCTACTATTGAGTGTGTCGGTCACTGCTGGCTTCACTATTTCTGAGATTGGGGCTGCACCAGCAGCCCACACTGATTCACTACACCCGAGCACCTAGAGAGCCACAGGTATGTTCCTACTTCTAGTGTTTTATTTTAATTTAATGCATTGGGGAAAATCCATGTTTACTTGATGGAAGGTGGGGTGTACTTGTGGATCTATTCTGAACTTGAGGGTTTTTCTTGTCGTGTTACTTTTCCCTCAAGTGTTCTATTTAGTAGAACCAACATGTTTAGGATTTTACTTTTGTATTTTCTGTGTATTTTGCTTTTTGTGTTTTGGTGGTAAGTAGAGAAAAAGTAGGAGAACTTAATGCAGTCCGGAATAAATTCGTGGCACATAAAATTGTTTTGAAAAATGGATACTCCTCCATTTATGTGTGTGCTTCATGGCTTTGATGTTGACCTTTATGGATCTTTGCATGACACTGTGAATATGAATGAGATAATCATAGCTTAAGCTAAGGCAGGAACTCAATATCTAGGGGTCGATAGCATAACTTTGTATCATGGTTCTCTATATGATATTTTTGAGCAATAAAAAGTTTTTACTTGTGTGTTAATGCTTTAAGGGTTCTCCATTTCTTTAGCTTGAGCCTGTAATAAATCACCTTGTTCATTCCTCACATAATATTAAGAGTTTATTTATGAGTTAGTGTGTCATACTTAGGGTCATGAGTTTTGGACTATTTTGTTAGATGTTTGAATTAAAGGTACTTGCAACTGAATAAGCACTTGTTTGAGTAACAAATTGTAGCTATGGTTGCAAACATTAGTCTGATTGCTTGCCTAAGGTTAATATGATACTACAAGGGCTGTTTAACTAAGATATGGAATCTAATTTATTTTATGAAGTGATGCCAAGCTTAAATATGCTATGATCTTATATGACATCTAGTTCTATCCCCAAACATTATGTGTGATGGTCAATCCCATATGAACTATGGATGTATTTTTTTTTTGCCTACTTGAATTACTTCAAACTATTTGAGGTAGTTTTTGATATAATTTGAACCATGTGTGAGGTCTTAGATAAAGTTTTGGTTATGGCATGTGAAATTTGCTTGTATGTGATAACTTAAAGAAAAATCTTAAACACTAATGCTAACTTGCATCACCTATGTGTTGTGAACTAAGTGTCAGATAAGATAAGATTAAACTATCTTACATAACCATACGCAAGTATGTTTCGTGCTAGTTGGAATGTGCGACTAAGTGCCTTTATTTAAGTGCTAGGTAATGTTGATGCTCAATTGTAAGAGTCGTGTAGTTGGATTTAGTGGTGGAATAACCGATAAGGAGTTAAAAGGTGGTAACTCTTCAAAGGCTGCACTGTTAGATAAGTTGACCGCACATGAAAAAAGAAAATGAATCACTAAAAAGACGCATGGATGAGTTAGAGAATAAATGTGAATGCATGGATGAGCTAGAGAGTAAATATGAATGGCTTGCAAGTGTGGTGCTTGGTCAACCTTCATCACCATCATCATCATGTGATCAATAAATAGGACCATTTAACAGGTTAGTAGATTGAACTTATTCTTTTCTTTGTGATGAAATTATTGCAATGTTGCATGAAAATATTTTTGTTAGTTGTAAAAGTTAATTGGTTTCATACTTTTGTTACCTCTCTGTTGAAAATCAAAAGGAAGCTTCAAAATCACGTGCATGACTTCACATATCCAAAATAAAAAGACACAAAAATTTGGAGAAATGCAGGATAAATATATATTCCTCCCTTATCACTGAGTGCCATTATTTTATGATGAATTCTCTTGATTCCATGATGGAATCTGTTAGACAGATGTATATTCAGGATAAATATATGTTCCTCCCTGATCACTGAGTGTCATTATTTTCTAAAGAATTCTCTTGATTCTCCGATGGATTAGATATATGTATGTCTAATGACTTTTTGAGAGTTTAATCATTGAATACTTGCACCTAGAATCATATAATCAAGACCTTCGAGAACTAAAATTCCAACTAAAACTAAGGGTAATTGATTTCCACTCCAACTGTCACCAAGATTTTAAAAATTTCCCTCTTTATTCCCAAGTGATTTAGCTGCCTGATTTTTTTCTTAAACAATTTATGTTCCAGTAGTTTAGTTAACATATGAAGCATTCACAATGTAATAGGTAGAATCCATTCACAATGTAGAGGTTCCTTCGATAGAGGTTGTCTTGAATTAGGCATACTTCATATAGTGCAGTACTGTAGTCCAGCTAAAACAAATGATTTTTTTTATGGTAGCTTGATTTTTCAAATAAGCTTCCATGACTGGTGGCCAGTGAGTTGATTAAGTGTTATTTACTATTTGTAGGCAACACTCACTATGTAATTGTCACACCCCAAATTCGAGGGGTGCAACTGACACCCGGTGCCACACTTGATAAAGCGAAACAACAATTGATAAGGTCATTTTAAACCACAAGATGTATGAAATCTAGCCAATAAAACCAATATATACAAGAATCTGGCAAGGCCAATAACTAAGAATACAATTGACAACAAGCCCAATATGGCCAAAACCGAGTTAGAGGTCTCACAATAGAAGTCAACAAGACTCTAAGATGAAGAGCTGGTAATAACTAGTCAGGACAGGACCTGACATACTCATATACTACACTAGGCAATAGAAAACTCCAGACTCATCAACTCTGAAAAGAACGGAGAGTACTAATCATAAGCTGAACTTGACCACGCACAATGAGGATTACTGTGTACTTGGTAACCTACAGGCATGAATGCAGTGTCCCCCAGGCAATGGAGACAACAGTAGGAAATAATGTACCGAGTATGTAAAGAAAATAATAACTGAGAAGGTATCACAAAGTAATGAATGTAAATATAGATAAGGGCCAAAGATAATATGAGAGTGCTTACTGGCTCCTGAATCTATAAATAGCTGATCTGATACCATAAGGAACAGTAAATAATTGAATGGAGAGTCAAAGTTAGCCAAAAAGTACTTACCTTCTCATGGCTTAGACTTAAAACCATAACTAATTAATAGTTAACTTAACTAAATCGAGCTAATGGATATTATCAGATTCTGAACATACTTGGGATGGAGAGTCAGGAATGATCACAATACAATCTAATGGCTTCTAACACATATTCTACAATAATAATCAAACAACAACCTAGTCGAGCCCTCATTAAATCTACAAATACAACAAAGGTATCAAATTCAATATTTAAAGACTCAAGTGCCAATAAAGTTCCAAGAACTAGTTCACAAGAGGTCAAGTAACAAGTTTTGCCCAATATGTACATTATGCCGTCACACCAAGCATAATCAAATATCAAGAAGGTCTGAAGCCCTGTATCAAGAAGGACAAAACCCTGTATCAAACAAGGTCGAATCCCAATAATAAAGAGAATCAAGAACCGTATTAAAAATCACTTTCTAATTCGTACTTGAAATAGACAACTTCCATAATTAAAATAAACCACAAATCCAAAGTCAAAATGGCAAAAGATTCTAATCAAGAGGAATGTCAATCGTAACAAAGTCATTGCCACAAGAAAGACAAAGTCCCAACAAGAATGCCAAGTGATCAAGCAATTCGTACAAGTGGGCGAGTTAAGCAAGTGTCTTTAAAGATAATACCAGCACCATGATATTAAGTGAAGAGAAGGTAACCAAGGTGCCAAGGTAAAATTTCAAATACACCAGCAGGTACCAAGAGTACAAGTTCAAGTTTATATACAAACTTAGTCGTTTAACATATAAACAGTCCAGTTATAGCTTGAAGAGTTTAAATCATAATCCAAAAATTTATTTCAAGTTCCTCAACTTATATATAATTATATACAACCTTGAATACATAATTAAATACCTTTTGAATTTCCATTAACTCTAATATGTTGATATGGATCAAGATTAGCATCAAAAGGTATAACAATCCTTCTTGTGATTTTTAGTTTTTCTGGTATTTTGATTATTTTTCCCTTCCCCATAGTTGTTATATGTCATTTATGAGTTGTAAAGATTATTTTCATGGTCCCTAAAGCATTTGAGAATAATTTGACTGAGTTTGAGGTTTTGAGTAACCTTAAAAGTGATTAGTTTGACTTTGGTTAACTTTTCATGATCTGAGCATCGGATGGTGATTCTGTCTATTCCCTTAGATCTGAAATATCAATTTTGGGTTAGCAGCATGGTCGGTTTGGGTTCCAAGTCTTTACATTGAGTTTTAACCTCAAGGACGAGAAACTAGTCAAATTAGCCTTAAAGGGGTCCTGGGGGTTAATTTGTTGATAACAAAGTCTTTTGATAAATTCAATGGTTCTATTGAGTCTGGACGTCAAAATTAGCCTAGTAATGTTATTTGTGTATTTCTGTAGGGTACCAAATGAATCATGAGGGTCCGTTCAGAAGAATTCGGATCATTTCATTTCAGCTAAGTTGTTGTAGCTGGTGCAACATTAAAGCCTTCATCATGATTACATGGCTATGTGTTGTGATTACAACCTTTGATTGTTTTACTCATTGCGATCGCGAGGTGGGTTATTGCGATCACGAAGAGTTACATGATGGATCATGTCGGGTTTTTCATCTTGGTTGCAAGGTTCACCTACCGCTATTACGATGAACAGTTTAATATCGGTCAAACATTGACCCTCGCGATCATAAGGTAGGGACCACAATCACAACATACTATTTACCTAAATAGTGTAAAATCTTCTTTTCTCGATTTTTCACCATTTTGAACTTTGGGACCTTGAGATTGATGATTTTAAAAGAGAGTTTTTCGTCAAAGGTGTTTCGGTACATTTCTAGACATGATTTCAATCTTTATTCATTGATTTTATCTCTAAAACACCTTCTAAACCTTGATTTTAAACTTGAAATTTTAGAGTTTTACCTGGTAAAGTGAAAAAATAGTTTTCCAATGATTTCAACTTATTTTTTGATGGGTTTTCGTATTTAGGATCCTTGAAGTATGGAAAACAAGATTCTTTGATAAAATTCTGATTTTACCCCTTCTCTTTTGGGGTTTCTGAACTATTGTTGGATCCAAAACTAAAATAGGTTATATGGATATTCTTGGACTTCTTTTGACGTGTAAATTGTTTTTTTGATAAATTTGGTTTGTTCTAAGGCTGTACAAAGGGGAAAGGCTCCTTGTTGATGGATTTAGGCTTGATTTTCAGCTTTTCAAGGTAGGTTATGGCTTAACTTTCTTCAGACTAGGCTAGACAGTTAGCCATTCATATAAAGTATGCTATGGATTGGGGAGTTATCATGAGATTCATCTTTTGGGGTTGGTATTTTATTCGTGTTACCTGTGTGGGAGCTTATGTGAATATTATTATTGTTGTGATGCCCATATGGGGGCTTATATTAGTATTATATTTGATTGGGAGAGAATTATTATTGTGATACCTGAGTGGGGTTGGTATTGGCCTTGTTTGAGCATTATTTGCCATTATTAAGTTTTGTGATGCCTGAATGAAGGCTTGAAATGATATATTTGATGTCTTACTGACTATTCATTACTGTGGTATCATGTGATGGCTTACATCATAATTTATTGAGATTTGAGGAGATTTAAGCTCATTTAATACCATCATTGAATTGATTCATTATATGATATTGTTTTGGTTATAAGCATGAGTCCTCATTTCATTTATCCATATACATGGAATTGGTACCACAGAGAAATACAAATTTTAAAAGAAAATAAAACACTTTATAAAAACCTTGATCGAGAGATGTGCCGGCAAGGTTGATTGAGATATGAGATTGTGACATTATAAGGGTTACGAACCCCCATGGTTTCCTATCCTGGAAGCTTTTACTCGGAAGGTGTATACGAGGTGATATTGAGACATTACATCATGGTCATTGCATTACATTGAATCACTTTCATTTCCTCTATGTGTTTGATATCATGTAGTTAGCCTTCTTTTATATATATTCCTATGTAGTCATATACTATTATTATAATTATAGAATTGTTAGGAAATATGGTTTGAGCCACCATTAGGAACTTTTCTGTATGTAGGTAGAAGCGTGCTTATAGTAATCTTTACTTATTTAGTTTTCTACTTTGCTCAGGCTGCCTATGATACCTCCTGAGTACAAGTGGACCATACTCACTCCTACTTTGTGTACCCTTTTGGTGTAGATCTCAGTACGAGTGCAACCCATGGAGCTTGAGATCGTGTAGAGTAGAGGTAGTCTCGGAGTACTAGTGAGCTCCAGCGTTCGGGGCATATCCCGGACTCCATCCTATCTTTATTTTATCTTTATTTACTTATCAGAGATAGATTCATGTATTTTGGATTCTATGTTAGTTTATTAGTGCTCTTACTCATGACACTAGATCGTGGATTTGTGTGTACTTATTTCAGTATCTGACTTGCTATATATATATATATATATATATATATATATATATATTTGATCTGACTTTATCTTAAAGTCTCCTATCGGGTTTTATTAACTTCTTTTTTGCATTCTTTATCTTGTTTGGTGTTGGGCTTACCTACCATGGTTAGGTTGGGGTCGGAGCCATCATGACCTCTTTTGGGTCATGACAAAAGTAAGTCTAGTTTTTGCAAATTACACTAAATCCTCAAAATAGTAAACCTGGACAGACCCACTGTCTGGTGTTTTAACTTAGTTTAGAATTGGTAAATGGTAAAACCAAGCTTATTAGCCTTATGAAAGTTGTAGGTATATATCTTGAGGTTGCATAGAGTCTAGAATCACTAAAAGATATGTTTTGTACAAAACGATTACATCAAAATACTAACAGTAGCACATAGGGGATTTCTAAGTTGGAAAACTGGACAGAACTTGTCCTCTATTGCATCCCCTATTTCGATTTCATAACAGCAAAAACAACTTTTGACATAAAAGTAAAATTGTAGAGTTATGAGTTAGCTTTCCAAAACATATTTTTGTACTTAAAATGAAGTTCTACACAATGAGATATGTTATAGTTACTAAACCCTATACAATTTCAAAACCTGTTTAAGTTACTTACATATACCTTATCATATATCTAAACCCCTGATATTTCCTCGATTATAGTGTTTGATCGCATATGAACTATCCTTATGACTAGAGATTCTCCATTTTTTTACTTTTTGACGAGGCACTACATCCATATTAACATGAGTTCTCGACAAGGAATAACTATTTCAAATGAGTGAGAACAATATAATCAGGAAGCTCCACAAGATATTTCTCAATATTACACTAGATTCAAAACTCTTGAGATCAAAAATCATGAAATGAAAAGAAGACAACAACCTTTACATACCTCCAAGGTCATGTACTGAAGCTACCACCAACTCCATCTATCCATTTTATTGGTCAAACTTATGTTTTTATACTATTCAAAATCCACACGATATGAGGATCGAGAAAATAACAGAGAGATCACGGGGCTTAGTCCAAAAGAATTACATCTTCCAATTGTTAAAGAGGTATATGTGTACACATGAAGGAGGGGCTAAATTCTTCTATGCCTTAATCTAAGTCACTACAAATATTCTTTGACAAAAACAATTGCAGCAACAATTATGCTACTACTAGACTTCATAAAACTATAGAAATATATTAAGTACAAAGGTACATATTGATGATCCGGCTATTGATGGCCCATTTACGCTTTCAACTAAGAATATTCATGAGTTTTTATGCAACCGTTGGTAGTTTTGATGTCTTTTTGTGTGTAATTGTAGGAAACTAACTCAAGGGTAAAAGGGAGAGAAATTGGGCTAATTAATTTAAGTGGTGGTTAATATGACGAACCACACCGCCACGCCAACCGTCAAACAGAAATAGAATCAACTAAAGAAGTAAGTTGTGTGACAACTCAGCCTGATGATCCGTCAAGGATGTGACGAGCCTTCACACCCAACCGCTAAGCCAAATCAGAGTATGCCAAGCACACCTTGCATGTGATGAAATACATTGACGAACAACCAAAAGGCTAACGGACTGTTAGCCCTTTCGTCAGAGCTAAACAGAATGGATGTCTAAGTGAAGTCAAGTGACGGTTCATTTAGCAAATCGTCATGACCTTAACGAGTCGTCAGGCGATGCGTCACAGTAGGATCGGCAACCCAAATTTGAATTTTAATTCCCATATTCTTGGAACGTATAACTACCTAGTCTATAGTTTAAAATATGCATCTTTCTACACTCTGAATATTTTTACGAGATATTTTCACTGGAGACAATGGTTTTGAGGTTTTTGTATGCTATTCGTGGTTTCTCTTAGAGAATTGAAGGCTTAAATTCCATTTTTGTAAGAATTCATCTTTCATTCATGAAATATATTTTTTTCATTCTTCATTATCGCTATGTGTGGTTAAAACCCCCATAACTAGGGTTATGGAATCCTTGGCTAAAAAGTAATTCTATGGTTAATGTTGGTGTGAATTCGATTAACTTTGGTAAATGTATTGTTAATTCCTTCATTTTTATAGATATCTAATAGTTGCAAACATTAGAACCAGCCCTAGGTCTGACTTACTAGAACAAAAGGTTAAAACAGGGAAGAAGGATTTAACAACGAGAATTTGGAGCTCTTAATCTCCGTCAAATGAATAATGCTCTAACGAAATTGGTCACTTGAGGCTTAAATCGAGTTTGTTAATTCCATCACTTTAAGTTTGAAATAATTAAAGGGATAATCGCCTAATTAGGTTGGGAAACATTTAGGAGAACATTTGAACTCATTTGCTTTACATTTACTTGAGTTACTATGAATTCACCATCGACTTGACTCGAAAGTGGTAGGAAGCCAAGGTGAAAACAACCCTAGTTTGTCATAAAAGTTCATAAAGTTAACTTTGACTACTTGAAACAAGTTGAATCATTATTCAAAAATCACTCATACCCCCCCCCCCATTTCATGGAAATTGACGACTAATAGTCACTTAAATTATATTCGACTTAGTTATCGCCATATTTCCTATGGAATTCATCCCCAACCATTGTTAGGTTATATATTTAACAATGACCGCTTATGATTCTTAAAGGAGTTGTAATTTGGACGTATCAAATTTTGGCGCCTTTGCCGGGTAATACGGTTGTCAATTAAGTTGTTGTGTTTATTTGACTCTTAGTCCTATTTTCTAATTTTACTTTTATTTGTTGTTTTTGTAATTTAAAAGGTACTAGTTGTGCATGCAAAATACTCAACGTTCGGGTGAACCATTACTACCTTTCGACCCCAAACTTGCAAGAACTTTTAGAAGGAATACAAATGCACAACAACAAGAAGTGGCAAGGCTTGCTGCGCTTACTACTGGTCAAGTGCATCAACAAAATCTGAGTACACCTGGTATTGTACTAGATAATGATTATTTGGGTAACAATGAGGATACACAACTTGATGACAATATCATTCCAGCTAACCAGAGTCAATAACAAAGAGGTAGAGGCCGACGACAACCTACTATGGAGTTGGTGCTACTGGAGCTATTGATCTTCCACCACAGCTCCAGGAGCTAAGTACAAAATTACTAGTACCATGGTCCAACTGTTGAATCTCAAAGGTTTATTTGGAGGGATGGGTGGTGATGATCTGAATATGCACTTGATGAATTTAATAGGAATATACAAGTCCTTCTTTGATTTTCAAAGAGTTAGTTATAATGCTATTCGGTTGAGGTTATTTCCATTGTCTCTATCTAGGGAGGTAACATTGTGGCTGATTGAGCTAGCACCAGATTCTATAACAAACTGGAGGCAACTGAAATGAGCTTTCCTAGAAAGGTTCTTTTTGCCTTCCAGGATGTTACAGTTTTGGGACGAAATAAGCAATTTTAGGTAGCTACCAAATAAAGCACTACATGATACATGGCTGAGATTAAAAAAGAAGTTGACCCAATGCCCTAATTATAAGTTGAATGATGAGAACTTGATGGAAACCTTCTACAGGTCATTGAACTCAAACACCAAGCCAACAGTTGATAATGTAGCTGGCGGAGCTTTTATGGCATTGACTTTCACAAAAGCAACTGAAATTCTAGAGAGGCTGACTAAAACTAACAAAGTTTAGCACACTAGGGATTCTGAGGTAGCAAGCAGTACTTATGCTATGAGTATGTCTGTTGAGCAACGTCAAAGGGAAGAAGAATGTGACCAAGACATAACACACATGAAAACTCAAATGGATTTGCTGACTAAGCATTTGTTGGCAGGTGGTTTAAAAAAGGTGAATGTTGTTGGTTCACAGGGCAAGGCAGTTGAATCTGATTCTGAATAAAAAGTGAACTATTTAAACAACTAGATGAGGAGTTTCTGGGCCAATTGCTAAGAAAACCAAGGTCGAAACTATTTGAGGGAAAACTATTATGATAGGGATAGCTACAAGGATCGTGACCAAGGAAATTGGAAAAGTAAGAATTACAGGAGTGGGTTATATGTACCATCAGGAAATCATGAACGAGCTAGCAACTCTTCCAGGAAGTCTAAAATGGAAGAAATGATGGTGAGGGTGTTAAAGAGTGTAGAATCTACTGATGCAGGAGTTAAGGATATGAAAAATGACTTATCTTCAATTAGTTAGCTTGTAGATTTACATTCGACTTCTATCAAGTAATTAGAGTACCAAATGAGTCAATTGTCTACAGTATTCAACCAGCAGAAGAGTGGTAATCTACCCAACGATACTGTTCAGAACCCTAGGAATAATGGGAGTTGCATGGCTATCACTACTAAGAGTGGTAAAATGTTACTTGAACCACATCCAATGGTCCAGATATAGGTGGAAGATATAGCTATTGATTATACTTTAGTGGATGATGATATTGGTGTTGATGAGATTCTGAAAGAGTCTGAGAAACCAAAAAATATGGATGATAAAAAGGTAGACGCGAAAAAATATACCATTATGAAGGATGATGTTATGGTGCGCAAGGATAAGAGAAAAGAGGTTGCAAAACCTATAACTCAAATCCCTAGGCCTCCTCCTCTATCCCCACACAAGATGAAGAAGAAAATGGAGGATGGTAAATTTCACAAGTTCCTCTCTATGTTGAAGCAACTGTCAGTAAATATCCCATTGGTAGAAGCTCTTGAGCAAATGTCGGGATATGCTAAGTTCATGAAGGACTTAGTCACGAAAAAAAGGACGGTGAGCTTTGAGATAAAAGGAAATATTCATCACTGTAGTGTGAGTACATTATGATCATTAGTGCAATAAAAGGCAGATCTGGGGGCTTTTACTAGTCTGTGCACAATTGGTGCAATTACTTTTACGAAAGACTTATGCGACCTTGGTGCTAGAATCAATTTGATGCCTCTAGCAATCTACATGTAGTTGGTCTTGAGAGCCCCCCAAACTGATGACTATGTGGTTATTGATAGCTGAACATTCGATCAAAAGGCCAGTAAGGATACTGTATGACATGTTGGTGAAAGTAGAGAACTTTATATTTCTGGCGAATTTTGTGATTCTTGATTGCGAAGTGGATTTTGAGGGACCCATAATATTGGGTAGACCATTCTTAGACACAGGAAGAGTGTTGGTAGACATGAAGTATAATGAGTTAAAATTTAGGTTGAATAATGAAGAGGTGAAGTTCAACATATGACAGTCGATGAATCAATCGAGGGACATGAGTGTTGTCTCGGTCATTAATGTCATTGATGAAATTGATATTGAGGTACCTATTAAAGAAAGACTTGTGATGGAAACATTAGCTATTATGATGATGAACTTTAATAGGGAAGATATAGAAGATTATTAGGAGATCGTGAGTGCGTTGACTGGAATAGGGTCGTAATCTTATGCCCCAAAGAAGTTAGATCTGGATCTAAAAAATTGGCCAACTCCTCCAGCTAAACTATCAATAGAAGAACCACCTATGTTGGAGCTTAAGGAATTGCCTGATCATCTTCAATATGTATTTCTGGGTGAAAATAACACATTGCCTGTGATCATAGCTGTTGACTTGATAGAATGGCAAGTGGAAACACTGATTTCTGTGTTATGAAAGTATAAGAGGGTGATAGGTTGGACGATTGCAGATATCACTAAAATTCCATTGGGTATTTGTACACATAAGATTCAACTGGAGGAATACTGCTCACCCACTATTAAGCATCAGTGGAGGCTTAACACACCAATGTAAGAGGTGGTGAAGAAAGAAATAATTAATTGGCTAGATGCAAGTGTTGTTTACCCCATCTCAGATAGTAAATGAGTGAGTCCCGTGCAGTGCATCCCAAAGAAAGGAGATATGACTGTTGTTGCTAATGAGAAAAATGAGTAGATACCATTAAGGCTGATCACTGGTTGGCGGGTGTGTATGGACTACAGAAAGCTTAATTCATGGACTCTATAAGATCACTTCCCAATGCCATTCATTGATCAAATGCTTGATAGGTTGGATGAAAGAGGTTGGTACTTCTTTTTGGATGGTTATTTGGGTTATAACTAAATCTCCATTGCACCCGAAGATCAAGAAAAGATGACTTTTACATGCCCCTATGGGACATTCGCCTTCAAGTGTATGCCCTTTGGGTTATGTAATGCTTCTGCAACCTTTCAAAGGTGTATGATGTCAATTTTTTTTTTGATATGGTGGAAGACACTTTGGAAGTGTTTATGGATGACTTCTCTATAGTAGGTGATACTTTTGAAGACTTCTTGGCAAATCTCAGCAATGCCTTGCAAAGATGCAAAGAGTTCAATCTTATGCTTAACTGGGAAAAATACCCCTTTATGGTTAAGGAGGGGATTGTGTTGGGACACAAATTTTTTGAAAAAGGAATTGAAGTAGACTGTGTTAAAATAGAGGTGATTGAAAAACTACCTCTGCCAATTTCAGTGAAGAGTGAGAAGTTTCCTTTGTCATGCAGGTTTCTACTGGAGGTTTATTAAGTACTTCTCCAAAATTGCCAATCCATTGTGTAAATTATTGGAGACGGAAGTTAAGTTCATATTTTATGGTGATTATTTAAAGGAATTTGAATTCCTTAAGGAAAAATTGGTAGTTGCTCCTATTAGTGTTGCCCCAGATTGGTCTCAACCGTTTATAATGATGTGTGATGTATGTGGGGTTGCATTTGGGGCTGTGCTTGGACAAAAACTAGAAAAGATTTTTCATCCCATTTACTATGCTAGTAACACATTAAATGGGGCATAAAAGAACTACACAGTTACTGAATAAGAGCTTCGTGCAGTTGACTACGCCTTTGAGAATTTTTGGGCGCATTAACTTAGCACTAAAGTTATTGCACACACTGATCATGCTGCATTAAGGTATTTAATGGCAAAGAAAGATGCCAAGCATCAGTTGATTAGATGGGTGTTGCTGTTGCAGGAGTTCAATTTTAAAGTTAGAGATAGAAAGAGGTGTGAAAATCAAGTAGCAGACCATCTATCCAGAATTGAGAATGAAGGGAAGAAGCCGAATGACTTGGAGTTTGATGACTCATTTCTGGATGAACAGGTAATTGCTGCCTCATTTGATCTTTTACCATGGTACGTTGATTTTGCTAACTATTTGGTCAGTGATATGATACTGGAAGATCTGAATTTCCATCAAAGAAAGAAATTTCTTTAGGATGTGAGCAATTAATTCTTGGATGAACCTTATCTGTTTAGACTATGTGATGTCAATATTATCAGAAGATATGTGCCAAAGGTGGAAATGTTAGATATTTTATAGGTTTGTCACTCCTCCCCAGTGGGGGGACATCATGCGGGTGATCACAAGGAAAGAAAGATATTGTAATGTGGGTATTATTGGCCTACCATCCACAAAGAACCCCAATACTTTGCCAAATCCTATGATCAATGCCAATGGTAGGGTTCAAACTCCAAAAATCAAGAGATGCCTATGTCCAAAATGCTGGACGTGGAGTTATTTCATATGTGGGGCATCAATTTTATGGGCCCATTTGTGAGTTCTTATGGTCATAAGTATATCTTGGTAGCAGTCTATTATGTGTTCAATTGGGTGGAAGTTGTGGCCTTAGCAGATAATGAAGGCAAGAGTGTGGTGACGTTCTTGAAAAAGAACATTTTCTCCCGTTTGGTACTCCTTGCACGATTATAAGCGATGGGGGATCCCACTTTTGTAACAAGGTGTTTTTTATAGTTCTTGATAAATATGGAGTGAAACAAAACAAGGTGGATACTCCCTATCACCCACAAATTAATGGGCAAGTAGAGGTGTCAAATCGAGAGATTAAGATGATATTGGCTAAGTCTGTGAATGCTAACCAAAACGATTGGACCAGGAAACTTGATGATGCTCTATAGGCTTATTGCATTGATTTTAAAATGCCAATAGGTATGTCTCCTTATCAACTCATATTTGGTAAAGCTTTTCATTTGCCGGTAGAGCTTAAACACAAGGCACTGTGGGCCCTCAAAAAGCTTAACTTGAGTAGGAGTGAAGCTGTGGATCTAAGGTTGGAACAACTGAATAAGATGGATGATTTCCAACTTTGAGTTTATGAGAGGGTTGTCCTCTATAAGGAGAAGATAAAATTGTACCATGATAGGAGAATTGAAAAGAGAGAGTTAAAGATGGGTGACTTAGTGCTGTTGTTCAACTCAAGGTTCAAATTGTTTCCCAGCAAGCTTAAATCAAAATGGTCCGAACCATTCAATGTTACCCAAGTATTTCCATCTGGAGTAGTAGAGTTGGAAAACAAAGATGGGAAGATGTTTAAGTTGAATGGTCAATCGGTCAAACAATACATTGGACTCCCGAAGAGGTAAAGGGAGTATCACTAGTGTATCTTGATGAAGTATGAGTAATCAAGATACTCAGGTTGTGTCATGACGTTAAATCAGGTGCTAATGGGATGCAACCCATACCTTGTTATTGTTGTTGTAAAATGACTTTTAGCATAGTATTTTATTCTTGAATATGGTTAATTTATGTGTGAAGTGTGCAGGAAAAATAAACATAGGTGAAAAGCTGAAGGAGTGCATTCTGGTTTAGCATGACGGTTAGCCTGATGAAACGTCAGGTCTCTGACGAACTGTCAATTCAATATGTCAAGAGAAACTGGTAAATACCACATACTGGTTAAGGTCTAATGTCTCACGTGATGAATCGTCACTCTCCTGACGATCCATCAACCTCAACTGTCACAAGAAGGAAAGTAAGACCACATTCTAGTTAGTGCTAATAGTTCACTTAGCGACCCATCATAACTTTGAATAACCGTCAAGGCTTATCTTCAAACCTAAACAATCAGGTGTCCATTTTTCTTAACGCTGACGGTACGCTTGGCAAAGCGTCAGGTGCTGACGGTCCATCAAAACTTGGCATCACAGGTAAGTACATTTTTTATTTATTTCAAACCTTAGCCGACCCGACCCAAATACGAAATCTAATTTGAACCTACCCATCAACTCGATCCATATCTGATAAAACCTTGAAATAATTAAAGAACCTTTTGAAATCTTAAGCGGTTTCCCCTTCTTCTTCTTTATTCCTATCATTAAACCAAAGACCTATGTATCAAACCCATAACTCCCATTTATCTCCATTACCCACGATCAAAATCCACTCTCACTATAACTCAAATCCCATCACTACTCAAACCTCTTGAATATCATGACTCCTCTCACATACTTTTTCCCTCACTCCATAACCATAGTTATGTGCTCAAGAACAATACTAGAAGTATTTTCCACTCATCATCGATACTCTAGGTATTCTTATACATGAACCAAATTAATTTTAGTTTATTTTTTGTTGTTATTTTATGGTGGAGTAGAGACAACACAACCTTTGATCTTTTATTCTTTAAAGTCGAAGTAGGTTGTTTTGTACTCAAATTTTGATTTGTGGGGCAACCGAATGGGTGAATTCTCAGTAACCCAGCTATACCAAATGATTATTGGTAGTTGGAGGTGTCAAATAAAATCAAACTCTAAAAGAAAGTGTAATAAAAAAAAGATGCCCACTAAGTGTTTGAAAAAATGCCTCAGTGAGGAGAATGTTGACTGGATAGCCATGATGGCTTAAGTGACTAACCTTCACAAATATGACGAGCCGCCAAAATGAGTCGTCATAAGAAAGAAATTATCTTAGCATTCTGTTTATGCCTGACGGTTCATTTGAAGAGCCGTCAGGGCAAGTTGTCAGCCGTCACCTAGTGACTGACACATTGGAAAGAGCAAACGGTTGAGGTTGACGAGCCATCACGAATGTGACGAACCGTCACCCCAACCCATCCGACGCAAATAGTTTTTATTTTGAAGTGGTTTCTCGGGACTTGGTTTTGTACAATTATTGATTTGTTTCCTCCACAGGTACAATGACTCAAAAACTTCCCATATCACGTGGTAGAACCCGAAGGAGGAAAGACAGGTCGTCTTTGACCCTGAAATTATGAGATGAATCGAAAAATGTGGTCGAGGAAACTTAAACGCCAGGCTATTATACTAGCCTAACTGCAAGGCAACGAGCTCATGCCTCCTAGTATGATGATGAGGATGAATCATAAAGTGAAGGCTCTAGTAGTAGTAAAGAGGGGTGTGATAGCTCGATCTCAAACCCAAATAAAGATGGTGGTGCTGAGGATACCAAAAGTCCAGAAATAGAACCTGAATAGGACAAAGGTGAAGTGATCAGAACCAAGGTCCCGAGGTTAAAGAATCTATTCGTTGGAAAGTCGAGGGGAGAAAAAAATATTACCAAGATGGTCTCCTTCTAACGAAGACAAGGAAGATGATCCAAAAGAGATAAATGAAAGGAGAAGAAAAGGAAAGGAAAAGATGGGGTAAATATTTTCTAAAGATGGGATATCTATGTAATGGTGGCCTAAAGGGAAATTTTGATGAGAAAAATTAAAATTTATTTTAAAAGACGGAGATAGTATTTTGTTTCACAAGTTATGCAAGATGGCTCCATCTTTTCTTTATTAATACTAGTTTAGTGTACGTGCGTTGCACGTGTGCATCACGTCAAGCCATGAATCAATATAAAATGTTTAAAAGAAGAATAATTTATTAAAAATAGCAATTGTCTTTGAGCAAAATACAATATTTTTTTCTTAAATTTCAACAATGAAAAATGAAATTCAAGATGCGCTTTTATCCCACTAAATTTTAAACAAAGAAAAAAAGAGAAAAAGAAAAAGAAAGGAAAAGAAAGAAAAAGACAAGATGATCCAAAAGATTTGTTGCACTCGGAAATAGGAATGATTGATAGAAAAAGTTGAATAAGGGAAAAATTTTAAGTTAAGTGGAAATAGAGCTCGTTCATGTTAAGGAGGGTTGAGTCACTGATCTCCAAATGTATCCTACTAGCACCCAAGCCTTCATTACAAGCCTAGAAAAGCCATGTACTGATCCTGGTCAATGTTTTAAAAAACTGAATTAGGATAGTAAGGGCAAGCCTATGGGTTCATATGTGCATTATTGGAAATATTTTTTTTGTGAGTGCGAGTGTAATTCTTCCCAATCCCTGGTTAAATTTGTTATGTGAGTGTGGGACTTCTTTATAGTGAAGGAACCATAAAGGCATTGTTGATTACTGACTGTTAGGATAACGGTTATTGTGTATGCAAATTATTCATTGATACCATAATGACATGCTTAGATCCAAAATTATTAACATATTGGATGACTATTATGTGCTTGATCGAAAATAAAATGAAAAGGGGAGGGGTGAGTTTTGGAAAGAATTGGAAATTGTAAACTGAATGCTACTGTTTAGCCTAGTTGTCTTGTGTTTAAAAGCATTGGTTTAGTATAATATTTGTTTAGTTGCTTGAGGACAAGAGAACATTTTAAGTTGAGGGTGTTGATGAGCCAGCTATTGATGGCCCATTTTACGCTTTTAACCAAGAATATTCATGAGTTTTTAAGCAATCGTTGGTAGTTTTCATGTCTTTTTGTTGTAAATGCAGGAAACTGACTCAAGGGAAAAAAAGTGAAACTGGATAATTAAACTAAGTGGTGGTTCATCTAACGAACCGCCTAAGAGTTGAAGGACGGCCACACCAGTCGTCAAAGATAAACAGAATCAACTGAAGAAGTAAACGGCATGAAGACTCAGCCTGATGATCCATCAAGGATGTGACTAGCCGTCACACCCAACCATCAAGCCAAATCAGTGTATTCCAAGCACACCTCGCATGTGACGAAATACATTATTGAACCGCCAAGAGGCTGATGGACTTTCAACCCTTCTTTCAGAGTTAAACACAATGGATGTCTAAGTGAAGTCAAGTGACGATTCATGTGGCGAACTATCACGACCTTGACGAGTCATCAGACGAGGCAGTCCAAATTTGAATTATAATTCCCACATTTATAAAACCTATAAATACCTAGTTTAGGGTTTAGAACAAACATCTTTCTACACTTTGAATATTTTTACAAGATATTTTTGCTGGAGATAACGATTTTGAAGTTTTTGTATGTTATTCTTGGTTTCTCTTGGAGAATTGAAGGCTTAAATTCTATATTTGTAAGAGTTTGTCTTTCATTCATGAAATATATTTCTTCATTCTTCATTATAGCTATATGTGGGTAAAAACTCCATAACTAGGATTGTGGAATACTTGGTTGAAAAGTAATTCTAGGGTTAATTTTGGTGTGAATTCGATTAACTTTGGTAAATGTATTGTTAATTCCTTCATTTTTACAGATTTCTAATGGTTGCAAACATTAGAACCAGCCCTAGGTTTTACTTACTTAAACAAAGAGGTTAAAATCAGGAAAAAGGATTTAACAATGAGAATTCAGAGCTCCTAATGTCCGTCTAATGAATAATGCTCTAACGAGATTAGTCACTCGAGGCTAAAATCGAGTTTGTTAATTCCATCACTTTAAGTTTGAAAAAATTATAGGGATAATCACCTAATTAGGTTGGTAAATATTTAGGCGAACATTTGAACTCGTTTGATTTACATTTACTTGAGTTAATATGAATTCACCATCGACTTGACTCGAAAGTGGTAGGAAGCCAAGGTGAACACAATCCTAGTTTGTTCTCTCTATTGAAAAAAGTTTGTAAATTCAACTTTGACTACCTGAAAAAGTTGAATCATTATACAAAAATCACTCATAGCCCCCCCCCCTCTAATTTCATGGAAATTGACAACTAATAGTCACTTAAATTACATACAAATTAGTTATCTCCATATTCCCTGTGACATTCGACCCCAACGTTTATTGGATTATATATTTAACAACGACTGCTTATGCTTCTTAAAGGAGTTGTAATTTGAGTGTATCACATATCCCTATATGTAATGTACTTATTAGAGCTAGGCGGTCGAAGCATTAAACAAAGTGGGATATGACTTTTTTTGTTTTTAGTAAATTTAACCACAAAACTTAATTACTAAATAATACAAATGAAAGGATATATCTACACGTGTACATGCTACTATAATGTGAAAAACAATAATTTAAGAGATAATCGCAAAGTAATATTTATCCAAAATAATGTTATTTTATCCTAAGATTTATGTATTAGAATATTGAGTATGTTCATGATAAAATAAACATAATTTGTTGGATACATCAGAATTAATGAAAAAATATTTCAAATAATGCGTACCTCAAATAATAATAATTTCTTGATGTAACTAGACTCACTATCTCCATCAAAATATTAATAAGTTATAAAAATTCTTTCAAAATAAATACATATACAAATAGACCGTAACTATAGAATTATTTTAAAAATATTTAAGACATTTTAGGAAGGCAATAAAAATATATTTTTTTAAATTCTAATTTAAATCAAATATTCCTGAATCACACAAAGTGTTACAATAAAACACTCAAATCTAGGCTCATAAGTATTTGATGCGGGACGAAGGATACCCTTAAACACCCGGAGTGTTACATTCTTTCCCCCTTAGAAACATTCGTCCTCAAATGAAAATAAATGTGTATGGGGCTAAGTCTAGGAAATTTTTGAAATATATCCTCTATTATGGGACTATCTTAATCATAAAACTCAGTTAAAACCAACATTCGTAAAACTCCGTTAAAACCAACATTCGTAAAACTCAGTTAAAATCAACATATGTGCCTCTGAAGGTAGTAACAAATATAATAGAAGACATGATTGATAAAATCTCGCTAATTACCATATACGACAAATTGCAACTTGAGAGGATGACTTACTCTTACCAATTTACTCAAGTATTTGTGCATAAAATAGTATATAACATATAAGTAATTCATCCGTCATGTATAATTCATAATGTTCAAGTAACCGAGCATGTAGTGGTACTAAAAAAATTAAAACAGAACAAAAGGTTCTCATCTTGTGAACATATAAGTCCTTAGGCGTATGATAAATGCACAACTAAACTACAAGAATATGTAATCTTATGTGAAATGAGCCGTGAATTATATGAAAACGTGTATATCAATGACCTCTAAAGCATGTAGCAAGCAGGTGAATAAACTATAGTTTGAAACTTATCAGGTAATCTCATGAGCAGAAAAGATGTGTAATTACCTTAAACATAATTTCTTAAGCTAAAAAAGAAAACTTGTATTTTACGAGTACTAAATTATAATACATAAGCTCTACAACGCATAAATCGAGAACTTATATGTTCATAGCCTCCACACAACTAAATATTTTGTTTCTGAATGCTAGTTATGTACCTTCTATACATATGATCTGTGAGTATATAACATTTAAACAAATAAGTTATGAGTCATATGACATGTAGGAAATTAATTCATAAAACATATAACTCCCTAATGTGAGTGTAAATATTTTTTCCTTTAACATGCAATCAATAAGTCCTAATGCATTAGCACACACATCTAAATAAATATTCTTATGAGACAAACAACATAAAGGTAACTATTTCAGAAAGCGCTTAGCATATGAGATAATATTCTTTGGTACTTTTTTTTTCATATTACCCATTTTTTGTGAGGTCACACAATATAGAGGCAATAGCCTAGGCAGCAAGAATCTTATAGACATATAATCTACAGTACAAATAGTGTCCAAGTAGATAGTCGTTAAGGGATGCATGACATGCAATTACTGAGTTATGAATACCAGTATCCTAAAAGCATATAAATTGTATTCTCAAAATAGATACACTTCTGTCTAACAATTATTTAATCACACAATAATAAGCAATTAAACTTAATACTCCTGAATCAAAGGAACTTTGAAAATCATGTAACACTTAAAAAATGACTTACTAGGTCTTTGTCATATAAATAGGTACTTTATAATGTCCATAACATGCCTACAAATAACCTTCAACACGTACTCAACTAGCATGACGTGAAATCCTTCTTACCACCTGTTTACTCGTAACATCAATTTTGTACCAAACTGATCTTTTTAAAAGAGACAAATAACATGCAGCTGAAAAAAGGTAAAGCCATCAACATGAAAATAGGTGAGCTATAAGGTTTGTATCACACCACTGGTGAACAGTACAACACATACTGTATACGAGCGTATACCGACTCAATCAAGTAAATAACTGATGCCCCATGCCCTTCATGTAGTTACCTTTCTATTCTCAGAATAATTGTGCTCTGATTGAAAACCTTACCGGTTCATAACTACTAAACTCAAATTATTATGGTATCATGTCATTAATTCAAAATGTAGTCATTGCTTATTCGAAATTATCTACTGCCATATCTCTTGTCGTTCTAGGAATTTTTGTACATTCTACCTATGTCTAACTCCTAAATTTTTATTTACTCTAATGTAAGCGAGACAACAATTTCTCTTAAATTTTTTCATATCACACAATAGACTAATATGTATGTAATAATTCACATACAATAATTTCAAAAACATTTACCTTCAAGCTTGATGTAAAGAGGCCCGCACAGGTCATTCTCCAGCTTGAGATATCTGAAGCACGCAAGATGTTGAAGTCATTGTTTCAACTAATGGCTATAAATTGAGGGTTGCCCTTGTGGCAGTTCTAGCATTTGACCTCTCAGTCTAGTTTGAGTTTTCCCTTAATAGGCAGAACCTAGGTGACTCTTAACTGAGGGTAGATAAAAAATAACCCCTCCTGACTTAGCTTAATAGCACAATCCGAGGTGACTCTTATCTGAGGGTATATCAAAACTAAGCCCTCCTGACTTAGCTTAATAGCACAATCCGAGGTGACTCTTATCTGAGGGTATATCAAAACTAAGCCCTCCTGACTTAGCTTAACAACACGAATCAGATAAAAGAAAGGTAACCAACCTTCAATGCCCCATATCCTCATGATTATAAGTGTAGTGCACAACACATATATAAACAAGATTTGTAGACTTCCTAGGACACGACCATGCTCTAATACCAAGTTTGTCATACCTCAAATCTGAGGGGCACAATTGGCACCCGGTGCCACACTTAATCAGGTGAAACAACAATTGATAGGGTTATTTTGAATCACAAAATATACAAAAGATAGCCAATGACACAAATATATACAAGAGGCCGGCAAGGCCAATAACTAAGAATACAACTGACAACAAGCCCAAAGTGGTCAAAACCAAGTTACAGGATCCACGGTAGATGTCTATAATTCTCTAAGATGAAGATCTGGTAATAACTAGTGGGTACAGGCCCTGGCATACCCATATGCTACACCAAGCAAAAGAAGACTTCAGACTAATCAACTTTGAAAAGAACGGAGAGTACCAATCATAAACTGAACTTGACCATACGCAATGAGGATTACTATGTACCTGATAACCTACAAGCATGAATGCAGTGTCCCTCACGCAATGGAGACATCAGTATAAAATAATATATAGAGTATAAGGCAAATAATAACTGAGAAGTTATGACAAAGTAATGAATATAAATACAGATAAGGGCGAAAGATAATATGAGAGTGCTTATTGGCTCTTGAATCTATGAATAACTTATCTGATACTATAAGGTATTGTAAATAATCGAATGGAGAGTCAAGGTTAGTCAGAAAGTATTTACCTTCTCATTGCTTAGACTTTAAAACCATAACTAATTAATAGTTAACTTAACTAAATTGAGCTAATAGATATTATCAAATTCTGAACGTACTTAGGAAGGAAAGCCAGGAATGATCACAATACAATCTAATGGATCCTGATGCAAACTCTACAATAAGAATAAAAAAAACAACCTAGTTGTGCCCCCCATATACTCTACATAAATTAAGTAAACGAATACATCAAAGGTATCAAACTCGATATTTAAAGACTCAAGTGTCAAGAAAGCTCCGAGAACTAGTTCACAGGAGGTCAAGTAATAAGTTTCACCCAACATGTACACCATGTTGTCACACCAAGCATAATCAAATATCAAGAAGGACCGAATCCCTGTATCAAAAAGGGCCAAAACCCTGTATCAAGAAGGTTTGAAACCCCAATAATCAAAAGAGTCAAGAACCATATTAAAATTGGCTTTCTAGTTCGTACTTAAAATGAACAACTTTCATCATTAAGACGAACCACAAATTCAAAGTCAAGATGGTAAAAGATCTGAATCAAGAGGCATGTCAATCGTGACAAAGTCACAGCCACAAGAAGGACAAAATTCCGACAAAAATATCAAGTGACCAAACAATCCGTACAAGTGAGTGAGGAAAACTAGTGTCTTGCAAAGCCTCAAAAATACCAACACCACGATATAAAGTGATGAGAAGGTAACCAAGGTACCAAGATAATATTTCAAATACACTAGCAGGTGACAAAAGCACAAGTTCAAGTTTATATACAAACCTTAGTATTTTAACATATAAACAGTCCAGTCATAGCTTAAAGAGTTTGAATCACAACCCAAACAATTATTTTAGGTTTCTCAACTTATATACAAGTATATACAATCTTGAACACACAATAAATAACTTTTGAATTTCTAGTAACTCCATCATATTGATATGAATCAATATTAGCATCAAAAGTAAGTCTAGTTTGTGCAAATTATACTAAATCCTCAAAATAGTAAACTTTGACAGCCTCTATCTGGTGTTGTAACTTATTTTAAAATAGGTAAATGGAAAAATCAAACTTTATAGCCTTCATGAAAGTTGTAGGTATATGTCTTGGGGTTGCAAAGAGTCTAGAATCATCAAAAGATACATTTTGAACAAAAATATATTATCAAAATACTAACAGTAGCGCATAGGGGATTTCTAAATTGGAAAACTTGATAGAACTTGTCCTCTCTTGCGTCCCATATTTTGAGTCCATACCAACAAAAATAGATTTTTTCATGGAAATAAAAGTTGTAAAACTATGTGTTAGATTTCCAAAATATATTTTTGTACTTAAAATAGAGCTCTACACAACGAGATATGGTATATTTATGTCACGCCCCGAATCCCAACGAGGTGTGATTGGCACCCAAAGCCGATGAGGCTCGAGAGAACCAATCTTTGCTCATGTCTATTCCCATATGTATGTTCGTGTATGAATATCATTCTATCTCATGTAATTAAATATTAATGGCGGAAGTCATGGCAACATATGCAATATATGAAACTTGGCCGTTAGGGCCATTGCGTCACAATGAACGTATACATCTTACATTCAGCTTCCCACATACGTCTACAAAAGCCTCTAACAAATGCTTATACAATACCAACTAAAAGTCGAGAAAAATTCCCGCCTTTATACAACATTATCAACATCAAAACAACTGTACAACTATGACTCAAAAAGTCCCGAATCAACTGGGGCTCACCCACTGTCTGCAATTACTGTCAACCTACGGTGGAGGTCTACTAGTGCCCTGCACCTGCAACATGTAAGGTAAGTCCCCCGAGGGGGTCAGTACGAAGAATGTACTGCGTATGTAAGGCCATGTGAAACTAGAACAATAGAACAATACATAAGTACTTCCAAGAAATTTAACGTACGAGAAATAATCAATGTGAATAGACCTTCAACCTGAATGTGGAACCATGTTCATTTCTTCTATTATTTCATTACTCGGTCATTCAATCGCATCATCTTCATCATTATCATAACCTTTATATTTATGGAAGGAATATAGTCTCATCTCTTTTACAACTATCTTTATTATTATTCACTCAACTAGTTAGTACCGGGCCTCCACCGTTGGTGGGCTATAATATATGAACATAATACCGGACATCCACCTTTGGTGGGCTATCATATATATATATACCGGACATCCACCTTTGGTGGCCTATCATATATAAATATAATACCGGACATCCACCTTTAGTGGGCTATCATATATAAATATAATACCGGACATCCACCTTTGGTGGGCTATCATATATAAATATAATACCGGACATCCACCTTTAGTGGGCTAGCATATATAAATATAATATACTATTGGGATTATTCCATCTTGAACTTATACCTTTTTGATTGTAATCCATTCTCAATGAAACATATAGTAACCATACGTACATTACCTCTCTACAAATCTCGTATCCTTCCCATAGTTAGGAGAGTAACACCTTAAAGATCATGACACTAAAGCTCATACTTATATACACATCTCACCTCACTATCTTACTTCATGGGATTGACATCTTCACTTATGAGGAATAATTATATTAACTTGCACATTACCTCTCTTATTACTCTTATGAGATTGGTACTAAGATAATCCTCATACTATAGGAATTTGGAACATGACATAGTTGGAAAATGCTTTTTAAGCATAACTAGATTCTCTTACATCTAACTTTCTCTGAGGTAGTTCTTTTAGAAACTTCAACGTTATGGCAACTTTCCTTGAAGCTTTGGATCATTAACCAATGAGTGAGAGACATGAGAATAATTTGGCAACATAACATTATTGGAAACATAGCCTTCATGGAAACATAACACTATTGGAACCATTGGACAATAAGCAATGAGCAAGATACATAAGTACAACCACTATTGGAACATTGGAACATGACCTCATTTGAGCTTTTGGAACACTAACCATGAATATGAGACATGTGTAGAACTCTATTGGAACTTTGGATCTTGACACTAATTGGAACACACCCATATACTTTACCTTACTCTTGTACTTTATGAGATTAACACCTTAGCCAAACACGTACTTACATGCACATCTCACTTCACCCATTTATCTCATGAGATTGACAATTTCACTCTTATTGGGATAATTCTCTTAGGATCTACAACATATGACAACTTAAGAACTTCCGCCCATAAATAAGGACTAAGTGATTCATGATTCGTATAAGAGTAAAACACATATGACTATCAATATATCAACCCTAGTTGGAATACTATAGACCCCCCTTGGTATAGTACACTTTTAGAACCTTAACGTAATGATCACTAAATACGATACATGTGGATACTAACTATTCACCACCCTGCAGTGCAATACCTTAGACCATTTGGAACTTTTGACATATTAGCCAATGAACGTGAGTCAACCAATGGACATGAGTCAATCAATAAACATGAGTTATACGATTCACCATTGACCAATGAATAAGGAACATATGAGTAACTCTAGCCAACTATCGAATATGAAATACCTTAGAGTATTTCGGAATCAAGTGAGTGCTATGACAGTGGGAACATCATATGTTGCAGAAGGATTTAAAAGTAACCTTACATACCTTGTCTTCCCAATGTAAGTACACAATCAAATATGTGAGAGCAACAATTCCGCTCCTTCTTTACGTTTCACTCTACATTACATAATAGAACCAACATTAACCACCAACTACCTTACAAATGCATACAATAACAACAAGTCACATGTTTGGCTTTAACATGCCATTTCCCCTTGATAATACCATTTTCGGCATGGTCATATCAATAATACCACAACATGCCCAACATTGACCAAAATATCATTTATGAATTTATTCTCCCAATAATCCCACAATATTCCATACATTTACCAAGACATGATAGCCAAGATCATGTCACACCAAGTTCATACTTTACACTTCTCCATCACCACAACATCACAATTATGCCATCAAATTACTTCAATATATCTCACAACAACAAATCGGCCAAAATCCCATAATTTACACTTTTATGGAAATAACAAGTTTAATACCAAGTTTAATACCAAAAATAACACCATACATGTTCATATTTTGTCCATACCATGCTCTTTCATCAAAACAACAAGTCATAATTCAAGTTACAATCCCATGGATAACATATCTTTTTAACAAAACCAAAAATGAAGCCTGAACAATGCTCAAAGAACTCCAAAGAACCAAAAGAAACCATCTAAGAATCGTCGTAGAATTGCGTCGCGAAACGAACTCGGGAAGGCAAAATGTTTGTTCCTTGCGCCACTACTGCAAAACAAGCCAGTGGCGCAATAAATGCACCCTCTCTGATCTCAGGGGCTTGCACTACACCCCCTGAAACAGGGCAGTGGCGCAAGTTTCCATGTCTTGCTGAATTTTTCGGCAATTTTTCCAACACTTGCGTATCGTCCAATACCTTATCAAAATACTATAAAATACTTACTTAGTGACCTTAATCATCAAGTAAACATGACTCCAAATCACCAAATAAGGTTAAAATGTGTACGGGGTATGACATAAACGCTTCAAGAAGTCATAAAACACGTCCTATGAAAGGCTCGTCACATGTACACAGCCAAATTTTAATTTTTTTCTCATCTTTACCATTTCCAAATACATACTTATGACTCTCGACACTTAAGTAAACATTATTCACTATCATCAAGTAGGGTTGGGAAGGTACGGGGTGTTACAATTTAGTAAACCCTGTACAATTTCAAAACGTGTTTAAGTTACTTACATAGACCTTGTCATATATATAAACTCCCGATATTTTCTTGATTATAGTGTTTGATCACATATGAACTATCCTTATGACTAGAGATTCTTCATTTCTTTACTTTTTGACTAGGTATTACACCCATATTAACATTAGTTCTCGAAAAGGAATAACTATTTCAAATGAGTGAAAATAATATAATCAAAAAGCTCACGAGATATTTCTCAATAGTACACTAGATTCAAAACTCTTGAAATCAAGAATCATGCCATGAAAAGAAGAGAATAGACTTTACATACCTCCAAGGTCGTGTCCCAAAACTACCACTAACTCCGTATTCATTTTTCTCGGTCAAAACTTATGATTTTCTACTATTCAAAATCCACACGATATAAAGATCCAGAAAATAACAAAGAGATTACGTGGCTTAGACCAAAATTATTACATCTTGCAATTGTTGAAGAGGTATATGTGTATACATGAAGGAGGGGCTGACTTCTTCTACACCTTAGTCTAAGTTACTACAAATATTCTTTGACAAAAACAATTGCAGCCACATTTATGCTACCACTGCACTTCATAAAACTGTAGAAATATCTGAAGTAAAAAGGTACATATCTCTATATGTAATGTATCTATTAGAGCTAGGCGGTGGAAGCAGTAAAGAAAGTGGGATATGACTCTTTTTCTTTTACTAAATTTAACCACAAAACTTAATCATATCATATCATATTATATTATATACTATATATTATATATTAGGAAAAAGGTTCATATTTACCCCTCTACAAATATACCACTCCCTTAGTTCTATTGGTCGAATTTTCCTAACGAACAAATATACTTCTCTTTCAACGTGCAGCGCTGGTAGGTTGTTTACAAATGAACAAAACGTAAAATGGACTGGGATAACGCAAAAGAATAGAATTAGAGAAAATGTCTATTAAAAACTCTGGTTCTGTTCCAGTTATGTTCAAATTTCAAAATTTGGTATGCAATTCTATGTGTATCTAGATTCTAGAATCAGTGGATAAGTTTTCTGAGCAAATGACATGATGAAAAATTTGTGTAGATCCAAATTGTATATAAAGACATAAAATAAAGAGATGTCATGATTGACACATAAGGAGACCTCTTAACTCAATCATCTAGAGAAATATCCAGTAAGCCTAATCTGTTGCATTTGACCGCTAAGTGCTATTTTTCATGAGCTCTGCACTGTTGCGGATCCATGAACTGAGTGAGACGTATATTTATTTGCGTATTTTTTGTGGCTCGGATTGGGGGGGGGGAGGTAGATTAGGGTGTGTTTTATTTTTTAAAAAATTGATCATTTAACGTTGATTTGGGTTTTTTCTGTTAAAGGAAGGGTACAGGTAAAAAGTTTCTTAACAATGAGGGTAAATTTGGCCCCAAAATATGATATCGAGTGTAAATTTAGTCCCAATATATGACGAAGTATATATTTAGTCAATTTTCCAAAGTAGAGGGATAAATTTGGCCCAAAAATATGACCTCGAGAGTAAATTTAGCTCCAAAGTATGACGAAGGGTATATTTAGCCAATTTTCCAAAGTAGAGGGGTAAATTTGACCCTTTTCCCTCATATTATTATACTAAAAGTGGGAAGTTTCAATCTTCAAAGTTAAATTACCATTTTATCCCTATACTAAATCAAAATTTGATTAAATATCTAATTTAATACTAATATTTAATTATTTAATGACAAAATTTGATCAAGTCCCATTAGTTAGAGAAGCTAACAGTTGCAAAAAGTAGTACATTTAACATAAATTAAATTCATGTAATTGTATAAGAAAGGTCATTTGTTCATCGGAAAAGGGCCAAAATTACCCTTAAACTATTCGATTTGAACCACATATGCCATTCATTTTATTTTGGTAGCAAAACTACCCCTGTCGTTAGTCAAAGGGACCACATGTACCCTTCAACTTAACAACAACTTAACAGCCCCCTGTTTAATGACATGGCATCCCACGTGGCAGTCCAACTAGGATATGTCACTCCACCTAGGTTGCCAACTAGTATCCATTAATTTGTTTTAAATATGTTTTACAGCCCTTACAACTCCAATTCAAAGCCCCAAATCAAATCATAGCTTTTGAGAAAAAAATTAAAATTGAATCTTCTCCCTTAAAGTTTCAAACAATGTCAAAAAGGCTCTATCAATTCAGTGAAAGTCGAAACGTTAGAAAATGTCACTGTGAAATTGAATCTTAGGAAAGCTGGAAATGGACTCATTAAGAGATATTTTTTCTTTAACTTGAGATCATTGACTCATCAGCTAGCATAATCTTCACCAATCTCAATTGTTTGAATTTTTTTAGGAATTTCTAGAAGGTTGCAGCAAAATATTCTGAAGAATAATAACATCAAGCTAACTTGAGGTACAAGATCACTAAAATGAAACTTTTGGCACATCACACCGTTTCATTTTCCAGCTTGAGGGACTGTTGGAGAGGCGCTGCAGCAGAATATCCTCTCGGGAAAACACTAGCCAAAGTTATTTTTGAGTCACTTGGAGTAAGCAACGGTGTGATGTGCGAGCTGGAAAATCTTTACGAGGCTTGCTTTGAGGCGTTGTCACTCCCCGAATCCCATCGGGACGTGGTTGGCACCTATAGCCGATAAGGCCCGAGAGAACCAAGCTTTACTTACAATCACTCATATGCATGCCATAAGAATCACCACTATCACATAAGTACATATACGGCTAATAACGGAAATCATGAACATGTGATATATAGAAACTTGACCGTCGAGGCCATCAAATCAACCGGACGTACAACTCTTTCCTTCACTTTCATTTCCATACCCACATACGTCTACAAAAGCCTCTAAAGGAAATACAGACATGACCAACCTAAATTCGGGACAAGCCCCGCTTTACATAATATGTACAATACCAAAATCAATGTACAACTTGGACACGAAAAGCCCCGTACCAACTGGAGCTCACCAAAGATCAGTATATGTCCTGCAACTTACTGTAGAGGTCTACTAGAACCTGCGCTTGCAGCAAGTAAGGTAATTTCCCCAAAAGGGTCAGTACAAAGAATGTACTGAGTATGTAAGGCTCATATAAAACTACATGAGACAGAAATACTGTAATGGAAACAAATGTAAATGAATAATCAATGTGAATAGGTTACCATTTTGTATATGTAGGGAACCATGTACATTACGTTCTTTATTTCTCTTGCCTCTACTTTACTTTTCTTTTACATCACTCGTTTACTATTTGGGCCCTCATCATGCAGGTGTTCATTTCACCCCATGGATAAAGTATCATCGTCATGCAGGTATTATTTTCACCTCATGGATAAGATCATATCATCATGCGGGTGTTCTTGCACCCCATGGATAAAGTAACATCATCATGCGGGTGTTTGCACCCCATTGATAAAACATCATCTTCATGCAGGTGTCTGCACCCCATGGATAACACTCATGAACACAATCAATATTCATTACTTTATTCTTACTTCATTTCTTTACTTCTATGAGGTTAACACATTAATGATTGCACCTTATTGGATCTTTTTGGAACATAACAATGTTGGAACATTAACCAAAGAACATGTGAGTAACAATAACCAAAGAACATGTGAAACGGGATACCTCTATACACTTTGTAATGGAACAAGTATAACGACAAGGTGGACACTATGTGCCGCAGAAGGATACGAAAAGAGTAACCTTACATACCTTCACTTTCAAGTATGAATACACAAGCCTATGTATGAACACAATAGTCCAACTTCTTCCTCACGTCTTACTCTGCAATACAAGTTCATATCGGAACTTACATTAGCAACTAGTCACTATACAGGCGTACAAGACGACAATGAACTATGTGACTACTATATAACGTCATGTCATCCCTTACAATACAATCCACTGCATTTCCATATCAACAACACCAAAACATTACACATATTGACCAAAAGATCATACATCGATAGCATTTCACATCACACTTACCCTTTACGCTTTTCTCTTTACAATTCCGTCACAATTACTCCTTTATAACAACATACAAACAACCATACATACTTAATACAGTACAACACACCTCCTTACGGCACTTTATAGTAATTAAAACGATATCACAAGTTGATAATTACATCCAAAAAGGGTATAGGGGCCTTCGGGGGTCGACTAGGTACGAAAACATACAAAACCGGATCTGGGGGTGACCTGCGTTGCCAACTGCACCCTAAGGTGGCTGAGGTACGCGCTCAGATGCACTTTGGCAGAAGCCAGAGGCATCTGCATTGGCATCTGCGCCCGCAGGTGCCTCCGTCTGCGGGGACGGATGCCCGTTTTGGTCTGAAATGGTTTCTTTTGGATCTTTTAATGCCATGAATGGTCCATGATCATAACCAAACTTATTTTGACATATTTTTGATCATATTAACACCAAAATTCAGACACGGTCTCACAACACACATAGAAACACCCAAAACTACACTTTACGGTCAATACATCACCAAATCCGTAACCAATATCGCAACAAAAATTCCAAATGTTATACACAAGGATTAAACAAAGTAAGACTATAATAACATCTCACATGTCAATATTTACTCCACCAAGTTCATTTCCTTTAAGACCACAAGTGCATATTCAAGTTCACAAGACAAACCATTCTCCGATTTAGCAAACATGTAATATGTCACACATAGTGAACTTCTCAATACTCCACCAACATGAAAAACACAATATACACCATATATTATACATAAAATATATTAATCCATCATAATAAACACTTACCAAGCCTTGTACAAAGATGATCTTGGCTCAAAGAATGACTTAGGGTTCTTGAGAGACCAAAAAGCAATTTTGGTAAAGTCTAGAAAGGCATTAGAGTCCAAGTGTAATAAAAAATTGATTTTTCTCTCTTTATATAGTCCCTCAAGTCACTCTTATCTCTTATTTAGCATTAAATGCAAAGGTTGATTGGTCAAATGGAGCAAATTGGAAGAATGGGTCAAAAATTCTCTTTTGGGTCATGTCTTCCTTAAGATTTTGGGCTTCATTTTGGCCCCAATTGTATAGGACTTATGAATTCCCATATACTAATACATAATTCATCAATTCTCTCATGGTTTCATATTCCCATAATTTCTACGTTAGTCAGCTAGACTCCGAAACTTACTGGGTGTTACATTCTTCCCCCCTTAGAAACATTCATCCTCGAATGTTAGGGTCATTATTCAAGATCAAAAATTACAAGTTTAGGAGAATTCTTTATGTAATCATATAGATATATATTCAAAGCTTGTAAATACTTACTTGTCATTCTTCCCTTTGGAACAAATGAGGGTACTTGGATTTCATCAGTTCTTGAGCTTCCCATGTGACCTCTTCTATTTGTTGATTTCTCCAAAGTACCTTTACAGATGCTATGTCTTTATTCCTCAGCCTCTTCACTTGTCTATCCAAAATGGTAATAGTTACCTCCTCATAGGTAAGATCCTCTGTAACTTGGACATCTTCAATAGGAGTAAGATGAGATGGATCCCCTATGCACTTTCGAAGCATTGATACATGAAATACCGGGTGGACTGAGGAAAGTTCTTGGGGTAGCACCAACTCATACGCAACTTGCCCAAATCTTTTAATAATTTCATATGGGCCTATATACCGTGGGCTCAATTTCCCTTTCTTCCCGAATCGCATTACCCCTTTCATTGGTGACACCTTCAGAAATACCCAATCACCTATGGCGAACTCAAGTCCTCTTCTTCTAATATCGGCATATGACTTGTGTTGACTTTGGGCCGTCTGTAATCGTTGTTGAATCACTTTAACCTTCTCCATAGCCTGATGAACAAGGTCTGGCCCAAGTAAAGCAGTCTCACCTGCTTCAAACCACCCAATTGGTGATCTACATTTTCATCCATATAATGCTTCAAATAGTTCCATTTTAATACTTGAATGATAGCTATTGTTGTAAGCAAATTCAATAAGAGGCAAATGGTCATCCCAACTGCCCTGAAAATCTAATGTGCATGCTCGTAGCATATCTTCAAGTGTCTGAATAGTATGCTCTGCTTGTCCATCAGTCTAAGGATGGAAAGTCGTACTCAAATTCACCTGTGTGCCCAAACACTGCTGAAAAGATCTCCAAAAGTGCGCTGTGAACTGTGCTCCTCTGTCTGATATGATGGAAAGTGGAATACCATGTAATCGTACTATCTCTTTCACATATAAGTTTGCATAATCCTCAGCTGTATAGGTGGTCTTGACTGGTAGAAAATGCACTGACTTGGTAAGCTGTCCACTATAACCCATATAGAATCAAATTTCCGCAATGTACGGGGCAAACCTGTAATGAAGTCCATATTAATCATATCCCATTTCCAGACTAGAAGATTCATACATTGCATGTAACCTCCTGGTTTCTGATGCTCCACGTTCATTTGTTGACAATTCGAGCATTGAGCGACGAATTCTGCAATGTTCTTTTTCATATTTCCCCACCAATACACTTCTTTTAAATCATGGTACATTTTAGCAGCACCCGGATGAATAGAGTAGCGCGAGTGATGCGCCTCTGTCATAACTCGTTTTCTCAATTCATCTACATCTGGTACGTATAATCTACCTTGGCATTGTAGCACCCCTTCTTGTGTAAGATCAAATGCCTTTGTCAAATTCTGTTGTACATTTTCCTTTAGCTGCAATAGCATAGGATCTGCAAACTGCTTCTCTTTCACTTCAGCTGTCAACAAAGATTCAGCTGCATTTTGTACAATAACTCTTTCATCCTAGGATTCAAGAAGACGAACCCCCAAACTTGCTAATTGATGCAGGTCTTTGATTATCTCTTTCTTTTCCGTCAATTGGTCACTAGTGATTTCTACTACCTTGCGGCTCAATGCATCTGCTACTACATTTGCTTTTCCTGGATGATAAAGAATGTCAATATCATAATCTTTTAATAACTCAAGCCACCTTCTTTGCCTTAGATTGAGTTCCTTCTGCTTAAAGATATACTGTAGACTTTTGTGATCAGTATAGATATCAACATGAACTCCATACAAATAATGACGCCATATCTTTAAAGTAAAAACTACCGCTGCCAATTCAAGATCATGAGTGGGATAATTTTTCTCATGTGGCCGCAACTATCGTGAGACATATGCTATGACATTACCGTGTTGCATCAATACACATTCGAGGCCAACCCCGAAAGCATCACAATACACTGCATAACCTTCAGTACCTTCGGGAAGCACTCAAACTGGTGTGGAGGTTAATTTATCTTTCAACTTTTGGAAGCTTTTATCACACGCATCATTCCACTGAAATTTTACTGCCTTATGTGTAAGCTTTGTTAACGGTGCAGCAATAGAGGAAAAACCTTCCAAAAATATCCTGTAATAACCTGCCAGTCCAAGAAAACTATGAATTTTTGTAGGTGTCGTAGGCCTTGGCCAATTTTTCACTGCCTCAATCTTTTGTGCATCAACCTGTATCCCTTCATCTGACACAATGTGGACCAAGAATGCAACTGATTTTAACCAAAACTCACATTTAGAGAACTTGGCATACAACTTACGCTCACGGAGAATCTGCAACACTTTTCGTAAGTGATTAGCATGGTCCTCTGGTGATCTTGAATAAACCAGGATGTCATCTATAAATACCGTGACGAACAAGTCCAGAAATGGCTTAAACACCCTCTTCATCAAATCCATGAACACAGCTGGTGCGTTTGTTAGTCCAAATGACATAACTAAAAATTCATAATGGCCATACCGTGTTCGGAAAGCTGTCTTAGGTACATCTTCTTCTCTAACTCTGCCTTGATGGTAACCCGACCTCAAGTCGATCTTTGAAAAACACTTGGCACCCTGTAACTGATCAAACAAATCATCAATTCGAAGGAGGGGATATTTGTTCTTGATCGTTACCTTATTCAATTGCCGATAGTCGATGCACATTCTCAACGTGCCATCTTTCTTACATACAAATAATACCGGTGCACCCCACGGGGACACACTAGGTCTAATGAATCCTTTGTCCAGCAAATCTTTCAATTGCTCTTTTAATTCACGCAGTTCTGCTAGAGCCATCCTATATGGGGGAATAGAAATAGGCTGAGTGCCTGGAATCACATTAATGCCAAATTCTACTTCCCATTCTGGGGGTAAGCCTGGAAGATCTTCTGGAAATACATCTAAAAATTCATTGACCACTGGAACCGACTGCGGGGTTAGTGGTTCCACTTCATTATCTTTCACCCGTACTAAATGACATATATAACCCTTGGCAATCATTTTTCTGGCTTTCAAATAGGAAATAAATCTTCCTCGTGGTGCCCCTTCGTTACCCTGCCATTCAAGAATATTTTCCTGCTGAAAACAAAAATGCACCTTCTTGGCCCGGCAATCCACCGTGGCATAACAAGAAGCCAACCAATCCATTCCCATTATCACATCAAAATCCACCATGTCTAGTTCAACGAGATCGGCCAATGTATCATGACCATACACAGTTACCACACAGTTAAGATATACTCTTTTTGCAACAATACATTCACCAACTGGTGTAGACACTTTAATTGATTTAATTAATAATTCTGGTGACTTCGCAAATTTCGCAGCAACCAATAAAGTAGCATAGGAAAATGTAGAACCGGGGTCAATCAATGCATATAAACTATATGAGAATATGGATAGTGTACCTGTGACAACATCAGGAGAAGCCTCTGAATTCTATCGGTCCACCAAAGCATAAGTGCGATGCTGGGCTCCACTGGAACTAGCTACTCCTCCAGCACCTCTACCACGACCGACAGGCTGTACACCTCGACCTAAGGAAGTAACCGATGTTGATGATGCCACAGTGGACCCCGCAGGTCGTACCATACTACCCAAGCCTCGTTGTGGGCAGTCCCTCATTATGTGACCCGACATACCACACCAATAACAAGCATTCGTCCCCATCCGACATTCACCTACATGAAATCGTCTGCAAAACTGGCACAGTGGGCGAGAAGACCCTACTGTCTGTTAATCTGGCATCCTACTACTCTGCCCTATATGACTGCCCCTGAATCCTCGGGAGTGAGACAGAGCGCCTACTGTGGAATAAGAAAATGCGGGTCTAGGTGGTCTACTAAAACCCCATGGCCTAAACTCTCCTTGGGACGCCATAGACTGTCCCACCGATCTAGCCCTTTTTGATGGCCCTCTCTCAGAGTCCTGCATTCTCCTTCTTTGCCTCTGGTCCTCCATTTTCTGTGCAAAGGCCTGAATTCTCACTATGTCCATGTCTTTGTTCAAGGAAGCAATGGTGCAATCCCTTACCAAATATGGCTCTAACCTGTCCACGTATCTATGGACTCTGTCTGTCATCGTAGCCACAATATTTGGCACATATTGAGCCAAGGAATTAAATTGCAAACTATATTTTCTGACGCTCAAATTTCCTAGACGGAGATTTAGAAACTGATCCGCACGTGCCTCACGGATCTCATAGGGAAAGTAATGATCAAGGAAAGCCACTTTAAACTCTTCCCACGTAGGTGGATTTGCACCAATATCACGGGATTTCTTCCAATCCTCGTACCACAATATCGCTTCCCCTTTCAATTTGTACGCAGCAAGTTCAACTGTCTCTACCCCCGTCATGTGCATAACCTCCAAGGCCCTCTGAATTTGATCCACGAAGTCCTGTGGATCTGCTTTCGGATCTGACCCTGTGAATATAGGAGGGTCCAGTTTTAGAAAATCCTGTGTTCTGCGACTCGCCACTCTAGCCGCGTCATCATCATGTATCATTGGACCTACTCATCCTTGACTTTGTGCTTCCACTAACTGTGTCAACATATGTACTACATTTCTAAGGTCCTGATCTGTGGCGTTCATTGGTGGTTCTACGGATACTTCTCTACCAACTGGCTATTCTGGAGCTGGAAAAGTAGAGGAAGACCGCGATGAGATTTCAGCATTTGCCCCACCTTGACTAGCTTGGTAAGGTGGTAATCTACTCATCCCTTCTTCAGTAGGCATATCCACCTACTTACCTTTGCCTCTACCTCTTCTCATGACCGGCATGGTTACTATATCAAAGAGAAACATTTACCATGGTCAGATTTCAATTCAAATTACAACACTAGCTCTATTGCACGATCTAGAGTTAAAGAAAAGAAACCACATCCTAAATGTACCGTAGCCTCCTACTTATAAATGTGGTGTACAACACATCGATAAGTAAGACTCTACTCAGACACGGCTTTGTAGACACCCTTAGAACGACCTGCTATGATACCATTTTTGTCACTCCCCGAATCCCATCAGGACGTGGTTGGCACCCGTAGCCGATAAGTCCCGAGAGAACCAAGCTTTACTTATAATCACTCATATGCATGCCATAAGAATCACCACTATCACGTAAGTACATAAACGGCTAATAACGGAAATCATGAACATGTGATATATAGAAACTTGGTCGTCGAGGCCATCAAATCAACCGGACATACAACTCTTTCCTTCACATTCATTTCCATACCCACATACGTCTACAAAAGACTCTAAAGAAAATACAGACATGACCAACCTAAATTCTGGACAAACCCCGCTTTACATAATATGTACAATACCAAAATCAGTGTACAACTTGGACACGAAAAGCCCCGTACCAACTGGAGCTCACCAAAGATCAGTATATGTCCTGCAGCTTACTGTGGAGGTCTACTAGAACCTGCGCCTGCAGCAAGTAAGGTAATTTCCCCAAAGGGGTCAGTACAAAGAATGTACTGAGTATGTAAGGCTCATATAAAACTACATGAGACAGAAATACTGTAATGGAAACAAATGTAAATGAATAATCAATGTGAATAGGTCACCATTTTGTATATGTAGGGAACCATGTACATTACGTTCTTTATTTCTCTTGCCTCTACTTTACTTTTCTTTTACATCACTCGTATACTATTTGGGCCCTCATCATGCAGGTGTTCATTTCACCCCATGGATAAAGTATCATCGTCATGCAGGTATTCTTTTCACCTCATGGATAAGATCATATCATCATGCGGGTGTTCTTGCACCCCATGGATAAAGTAACATCATCATGCGGGTGTTTGCACCCCATGGATAAAACATCATCGTCATGCAGCTGTCTGCACCCCATGGATAACACTCATGAACAAAATCAATATGCATTACTTTATTCTTACTTCATTTCTTTACTTCTATGAGGTTAACACATTAATGATTGCACCTTATTGGATCTTTTTGGAACATAACAATGTTGGAACATTAACCAAAGAACATGTGAAACGAGATACCTCTATACACTTCGTAATGGAACAAGTATAACGATAAGGTGGACACTATGTGCCACAGAAAGATACGGAAAGAGTAACCTTACATACCTTCACTTTCAAGTATGAATACACAAGCCTATGTATGAACACAATAGTCCAGCTTCTTCCTCACGTCTTACTCTACAATACAAGTTCATATTAGAACTTACATTAGCAACTAGTCACTATACAGGCGTACAAGACGACAATTAACTATATGACTACCATATAACGTCATGTCATCCCTTACAATACAATCCACTGCATTTCCATATCAACAACACCATAACATTACACACATTGACCAAAAGATCATACATCGATAGCATTTCACATCACACTTACCCTTCACGCTTTTCTCTTAACCATTCCGTCACAATTACTCCTTTATAACAACATACGAAAAACCATCCATACTTAAAACAGTCCAACACACCTCCTTACGGCACTTTAAATTCATTAAAACGATATCACAAGTTGATAATTACATCCAAAAAGGGTATAGGGGCCTTCGGGGGTCGACTTGGTACGAAAACATACAAAACCAGATCTGGGGGTGACCTGCGCTGCCACCTGCGCTGCCAGGTGGCTGAGGTGCGTACGAAGATGCACTTTGGTAGCAACTAGAGGCATTTGTGCCCGCAGGTGCCTCCGTCTGCGGGGGCGGATGCCCGTTTTGGTCCGAAATGGTTTCTTTTGGGTCTTTTAATGCCATGAATGGTCCATGATCATAACCAAACTTATTTTGACATATTTTTTATCATCTTAACACCAACATTCATCCACGGTCTCACAACACACATAGCAACACCCAAAACTACACTTTACGGTCAATACGTCACCAAATCCGTAACCAATATCGCAACAACAATTCCAAACGTTATACACAAGGATTAAACAAAGTAAGACTATAATCACATCTCACATGTCAATATTTACTCCACCAAGTTCATTCCTTCGAGACCACAAGACAAATTTACTGAAATAGTTGAATCCTTGTATCTGTCGTATTTTTAATATTTTATTAGGGATTGGGTAGTCATACAAATGATCCATGTATGCCACTGTGTATGATAAATTATTTTTCGTTATTTGTACTGCTGGAGCAATTAAGTTCTTAATCCCTTTGGTACACTTTTTCCTTCAATGTGTGTCACATTATAATTTTTAAAGGTATGACATGATGATAGTATATGTTAGGTTGTTGTTGTAGTATATTGTATCAAAAAGTCAGTATTGCACAACATGGTTACACGTGCAATGCATATGTCCAGAAACTAATCTATACTATTCTAAAAGTAGGAAGCCCCTTAGTTGAAAGTTGGATTACAAAAATACCCTTAAAAAACTAAAAGACTTTTTTTCCCTTAACCTAAAAGTAAAATTACCTCCCATCATAAGCATACTAATTAAATTGACTATTTAATCAGGTCCTATTAAATTGTGCATTATGACTTCCATTAAAGTGGAAATTGAAAACTAGTAATAAGAATTGGTCATTCATGTAGCCAAAATGAAGGCCACTAATATTAATACGTTGAACTTTAAAGTTAACCAAAAGTCATAACAATATGCTCTTGGAATTTTTAATAATTGCCTTTTTTATACTTTCGAGTGTATAAAAGTGAAGTGAATAAAAGGAAATCATCCATGAGATTTTGCTCCAGAATTGTATTGTAGTTTTATGTCATGATTCAAAAGTTGAGGTCATGATGACAACTATCCTGATCCAACCTTGATAGTTAAGCCAAACACCCAAAGACAAAAAATGATCGAATTGATACACAAAGTAAGACAAAACGAGACTTCTAGAATGAAGTCAGGTCACACATATACAAATATAGTTGAAGTCTGAAATAATATCATAACATCCCTAAGAAATAGTGTCACAAGTGTAGAGCATCTAAGTATAACATCTGAAAACTGAATACAATCGTCTGTCTCTGAAAGTAAATAAAGACAACAAGATAGTAGGAGATCTAGAATCCACCCCGAACGTCATGGAGCATACCAGTACCTCGAAGATCCACCGAATCCCGCACGAACTCAACTGCCGTGTCTCGTACTCATACTAGGATCTGCACCAAAAGGGTACAGTAGGAGTGAGTACGGTCCACTTGCACTCAGTAGGTATCATAGGCCGATTGAGCAAAGTAGAGAATAATACAAGTAAACAAAGTACTATGAGCACGTCACCTGCTAATAGAAAAATTTCCAAACAGTAGCTCACACCATCTCTACTAACAGTTCTAATATACATATATGAAATCAAATAGAAGTAGGTATTCACGAAGATAAGTAAAAACTGACTACACGTCAAGAACACATAAAGGAACACAGAAAATGCATACGCAATGCAAATGCAATGGATGATGAATGACTTTCTGTATACACCTATCGAGCTTCAGTGCTCCCAAAATAGTATCCATGGGGGTTTTGCAAGCCATATACTATCTCAGAATCTCAACCCACCTCTTCGACTCGTGTTTATGAATCAAGGTTTTCTAAAAAATATCTCATTTTCTCTCAAAAAAGTGTTCCTCAATAGTACTAGTATCTCATAAATGTGTATGTATGAATGAGGATATAATGCTCATGATCTAATCAGTATGAAGATAAGAAATCTATTCAATACGTGTATAAGTGAATCCAGAAATTAACTCAATAAGTCAATATTTTATGATATCAGTTCTAGTTTGACATCATTGGAATAAATATACATATAAGACATCATTAATCATATCAACCCATAACTCGGGCATTTCTATCACGATAAAGGAAAGCAATTCTCAATAAGGCCTATAATATCGATTCAAGCCCCCGCTTGGACATCACATTAAGAAAAAAGGCATTTAATGCACAAATAAGGCCAAAGATGTCAAGTAAAGTCCCCGCACGAGAAACACACAATGTATGATATTTCAAGTCAACAACAACTAGAATATAAGCCCCCATTCGGCCACACAACAAGAATATTAAACTCACAAAACAATTCCATAGTTATTGTCCCCAAACCGGTTGTAATGACCTACTGATCATTTTATAATTCTCCAGATTGTTTTGGCGTTTAGAGCTTTCCCATATCTTCCCCAAGTGGTCTATGACCTGCTGGAGCTGATAGTTTGGTTACCGAAGGTTCGTTTGGTTTTTAGAGTCATTTCCCTATTTTAAAAACGTCGCTTTTCAAACTTGGCGACTAGGCCTAAACATCAGGTAGAAGGCCTCGTATACCAATTTTGACAGTTCTATCATCTCCAAAACATCGATTTTAGGCTAAGGGGACCTTTGGTTCTGGCCCCGAGGCTTTCGAACTCATTTTGGCTTATTGGGTGAAAATTAGTTAAAACGGCCATTTGGGTGTGGGACCCACATTCATAAAAATAACCCCGAATGGAAATTTCAATTGTGACATTGAGTCCAGAATGTTGAATTTAAAAGGGTAGCATAGTTTGTTTGCGTTCACGGGGATTAGAATGAATCCCGAGGGCCCATTGAAAACTTGGCAAAATATTGCCAAGTGTTGATGCTGCTTTAACTGGTGCGACCTCTTAAGCGGGCCTTTGAGCACTTAAGCGGAAGATGCTCTAGCGTCTTAGGCACCACTTTAGCAGCTGGGGCCTTGGACCCGCCTGTCCGCTTAAGTAGAGGCTTGTCCGTTTTAGCGGGGTGCACGTAAGCGGCACCTGTCCACTTTAGCAAAAGTCCACCCTAGGTCATGGAGAGATTAAGCGCTGGTGGAGGCGCTTTAGTGGTGACCGCTTAAGCGGTCAAGTGGCCGCCTAAGCGGCACCTGTAGGGCATTTAATCCCCTTTTCACCCCTTTTTCTCTAAGTGTTGGAGCATTAAAAGCTCTAGAGAGATAGTGGGAGAGAAGAGGTGATTCTTGGGTGTTCAAGAGAGCTTGGAGAGTTCATTAACATCATTTTCCTCGTCTAAATCCTTGTAAGTTCTGTCTAATTTCTTGGTAAATTCTTCGTTTAAGCCTAAAACCCTAGGTAGCTTTGTGGGCTGATTTTGGTGTTGTGATGTTCAGAATTCACCCATTTTTGGGGGTAAATGATCCTTGATCCTTGAGGGACATTTTGACGGTTTCAAATTTGTGATTTCCTAAGCGGGCCCCACATGAGATTTTTGACTTGATTTTGGACCCGATGCATTTATATCCAATATGGGTATTGTTGTTCTCGTACTGATGAGTAGAGTGTTATTTTTTTAGTATGGCATCATGTGGAGGCTTCTCAAAAGGAAAAGGCCCCACTTTAGTGGATTTTATCAAGCTTTTTTCAGTGTCCAGGTAGGCTAGGCTTACCCTATATATAGATTGAGCTTAATTATGGTATTAGTATGATATTATGCTAGTTTTGGGTAGGAATTTATGGTTGGTTTCTTAGTTAGTAAAAGATGGTTTATTTGGCCAATTTATGGGCCGTTTCAGAGGTAGAATCGACCCAATTACCTATCCTTTAAGTAAATTGATGCTTTGGGGTTATAATATCGCACTTAGCTCCTTGTATACTTAGGATTCCTTCTTTTGCAACTTTATCCTAAATTTTGAGCCTTAAACTACCTATCATATACCTAGTTTGGGTCTAGGTTAATGATCTTGAACTTACTTAAAGATCGGTTCGAGTCCGGCACATTCTATTGATTTATGGCATTTAAAGACCTGTTTGAGTTTGGCATACTATTGATTTATGGCATTTAAATACCGGTTCAAGTCCGGCACATTCTATTGATTAAGGCCTTTAAAGATTGGTTCAAGTCCGACATATTTTATCTAATTATGGCACTGATGGTGAGTTATAAGGAGGGAAATTCGGTTCAAGTTCGGTGTTTATGGGTTATTTAATGGTGTTATGGTGCCGGTTCGAGTTCGATGAGTTGTGGTATGAAAGGGTTCATAAGCATGGTAGTAGTATATTTCCTTGATTGCATCCATCGGGCTTATGGGGGTTCGTTTGGATTAGTCCTCTTTTGTTTGCACCTTCTGGGCTCATGGGGGCCTAGTTAGGTTATAAGTAGTTTACCTAAATTCTGATATCATATATTTCGTTATTTATTTCTATATATGTCGGAGTATGATCTCAGGGTTGCCTCTTTTCCCTTGACTTTAGCTTACCTTCTCACATTTATTATGCTTTTATTATGATTTAGCTCAGTCGACCGATGATGTCTGCTGAGTACCCGTTATTTTGGTACTCATACTACACTTCTACATCTTTTCTGGTGCAGATTCGAGTAGTAGCTGCCACCATTGATATTCTAGCCAGCTATCTATAGGTCTTGGAGATAGGGTGAACTTTCAAAGCTAGAGCTGATCCCCTCTCCTTTCCCTATTTTTGGATGGTCTTTCATTTTGAGACTACAAGTGTATTGAGATTATTAGTACTCTTATTCTTTTACAAGTGGCTCTTGTACCGGCCTTACCAGGTTGTGGGATTCATTTTGTTCTTCTCTCTCTTTTATTTAGCCCTTTATTTTTGTACTTATATTTATGGGCATGATTTGTACTATTTTTGTATTCTTCAGCCATTGTGCCCCCATTACCTGTCGTTCCGGGCTAAGGCTTGGCTTACCTACTGGTGGAATATAGTAGGTGCCATTATGACTCAGAAATTGGGTAGTGACAAATTGGTATCAAAGTGCCTAGGTTCACTGGTATTGTTGGTACAAGAGCAAATGTCTAGTAGAGTCCTGCGGATCAAAACGATGACGTTCGTATCTTATCCTTGGGAGGCTACAGGACATTCTTAGGATGACTTCACTTTCTTTGTTCATTTTTTGTGCCGAGTCTATGTTGGTTTCTAAGGTCCTCATTGTTTTACTCTTTCGCATATGGCTAGGATGCGAGTTAAGACGACTGGTGATGGTGGCCCCGATCTCGCTGCTAGTGGCCTTGGCTAGCCTAATGGTCGCGGCCAGGCTAGAGCTGCAGCCCCTGCCAGGGGGAAAAATAGAGATCTTTCGCCAGATCCATATATTGCACCCGAGGCAAAGGTTTCTTCATAAGTTTAGCCACCCCATCCATTGGTGGTCCAAGGGGTAACCTAGGCTCCACCGAGGTTTATTTCTTCATCGTTTCTCAGAGATACCTTGGTCCAGTTGTTGGGATTAATTGGTGGTGCACCATTTGATGCTGCACAGTCTGCGGATCAGAGTGGTACAGATGTAGGGGCACAGCCTGTAGCTGCTGCACCCAGAGTTAAGGTTCCCCTAGAGTCGGTAGTTCCTCAGCCTGTGGTCACCCAACCTACTATGTCTATTGAGCAACATAAAATGTTGGGTAGATTTCTGGGATTGACTCCTCTAAGGTTTACGGGGGCTCCAGGCTAGGATGTATTTGAGTTCCTGGCTGCTTGCGAGGTTAGGCTCCGTAATTCAGGCCTAGTTAAGGCTCGTGGTGTCGATTACACTAATTTTCAGTTGTACTTGGTTGCTAGACATTAGTTAAGAGGTTTTCTTGATTCAAGACCAGCTGGATCTCCCTCTTTGACATAGACTCAGTTCTCTGAGGTTTTCTTAGAGAAGTATATGCCTCGCAGTCTTCGTGAGTTCTTGAGAGATCAATTTATAGGGTTACATCAGGGTTCTATGATAGTTCTTGAGTATGAGGCATGAATTCACGAGTTGGCTAGACATGTTATTGCGATCTTGCCTATCGAGTATGAGAGGATTAGGTGTTATGTCAGGGGATTGAGACTTCCTCTTTGCATGGCTACTAAGAGTTTGGTTACTACTGGTAGGTCTTTCGTTGAGATTTTTGATTATGCCCAGACTATGGAGGAGATGCATCGCGAGGCCCAAGGGGGTAGCGATAAGAGACCACATCATCAGGGCAGCTTTAGTGGGAGCCATAGAGGCTCACAGTTCAGAGGCAAAGGTTCTTAGAGTAGGTACCCTTCATATTAGTTATATCGGTACCAGGGTCAGTCCAGTAGTCCTGTTAAGGCAACACTTCAGATTTCTGAAGGAGATTAGTCTAGTTTCAGTAATTCTTATGGCTAGAGCAGTGGCCATTCTTCGAGTGGTGCACCTTCTAGATCTTCTATCCATGGTGGCTATTCTGGGTCAGCTAGATTTTTTGGACCGAATGGTATTTCGGGGCCTTGCTATACTTGTGGAGTGTTTGGCCATTTCTCCAGAGAGTCCCCAGGATGATTCAGCCTATAGCGTAGAGTGTTCAGCTGATTAGATCAGTGCTGCGTCCATCTAGAGGTGGTTTTCAGGGTCGCAGGGGTGGTCTCCATGGTTCAAAAGAAGGTTCTCAGGCAAGTAGGATGGGTGGCAGGTCAGACACCCAGCTAGGTGGCGGGCGAGGTCATTTATATACTGTACCTGGTAGATTGGAGGCAGAGTCTTCAAATGCTGTGATTACAGGTATGATTTCAGTATGCCATCGGCCAACTATTGCTTTGTTTGATCTGAGATCCACTTATTCTTATATTTTTGCTTATTATGCACCACGATTAGAGTTGTCTTGGAAGTCTTTATGTATTCCATTATTTGTTTCTACTCTGGTAGGTGATTCTTTAGTAGTGGGTCAGATTTATAGATCATGTGTGGTGACCATTCGAGAGTTTGATACTCGGGCCGATCTTATTGTATTAGATACGGTGGACTTTGATGTGATTCTAGGCATGGACTGGTTATCCCCTTATCATACAGTCTTGAATTACTTCGCCAAGACTGTTACCTTTGCTATGCTTGGCATACCCTGGTTGTGTGGCAGGGTTCTTTTAGCCGTGCAGCAATGGGGATTATTTCTTATGTTTGAGCTAGTAGATTGGTGTTGAGGGGTTGCGAGTCTTATCTCGCTTATGTTCATGATGTTAGTACGAAAAGTCCCTCACTTGATTTTGTTCCTATTATCCGTAAGTTTGCCTATGTTTCCCTACTGACCTGCCTGGCCTTTCTCCTGAGCGTGATATTGAATTTGCTATTGATCTCGAGCCAGGCACCTGATCTATTTTTATGGCACCTTACCGTGTGGCTCCTGTAGAGCTTAAGGAGCTGAATTCTCAACTTCAGGATCTTTTGGGTAAGGGTTTAATTTGGCCTAGTGTATCGCCTTGGGGTGCTCCTGTCTTGTTCGTGAAGAAAAAAAGATGGCTCTATGCGTATGTGTATTGACTATAGATTACTGAATAAGGTTACAGTGAAGAATAAGTATCCTATGCCTCGTATTGATGATTTATTTGACCAGTTTTAGGGTGTGGCAATGTTCTCTAAGATTGCCATTGAGATTGGATTACCATCACTTGAGGATTTGGGCTGAGGACATCCTTAAGACAACCTTCAGGACTCGATATGGCCATTGTGAGTTCCTGTTGTTGTATTTTGGGTTGACTAATGCCCCAGAAGCAATTATGGATTTGATGAATTGAGTTTTCAGGACCTATTTGGACTCCTTTGTGATTGTCTTCATTGATGACATTCTTGTATATTCGAGGAGCGGGGAGGAGCACGAACAACATTTGAGGATTGTGCTCCAGATTTTGAGAGATCATAGGCTTTATGCCAAATTCTCAAAGTCTAAGTTCTAGCTTGATTCTGTTATATTTCTAGGGCACGTGGTATCTAAGGATGGGATTATGGTGGATCCAACAAAGATTGAGGCTATTTGTGATTAGGCTAGACCTACATCTCTGACTGAAGTTCGTAGCTTTATTGGTTTGAAAGGTTACTACACATGATTTGTTGAGGGTTTTGCTTCTATTGCATCGCCTATGACCAGACTGACTAGGAAGGAGGTTCCATTTTAGTGGTCTGAGCATTATGAGTTGAGCTTACTCACTTCAGCTCTGATATTGACTCTTTCTGTTGAGGGAGAGGGGTTTGCAGTTTATTATGATACTTCTAGTGTTAGTTTGGGTTGTGTTCTTATGCAGCAGGGTTGTTTTATTGCTTATGCATCGAGGCAACTTAAGATTCACGAGCATAACTACCCCACTCATGATTTGGAGTTGTTGGTGGTGGTTTTTGCGCTTAAGCTTTAGAGGTACTACTTGTATGGTGTTCATTGTGAGATCTACACCGACCATTATAGTCTTCAGAACCTTATTACTTAGAGAGATCTTAATTCAATGTAGCGTAGGTGGATTGAGTTACTGAAGGACTATGATATCTCTATTCTTTACCATCCAGGTAAGGCGAACGTGGTAGCAGATGGCTTGAGCTAGAAGGCGGTGAGCATGCGTAGTTTGGCTTCTATTTCAGCTTTCGAGCGGTCGTTGGCTTTGGACATTTAGTTCTTAGCCAATTTGTTGGTTTAGCTTGATATTTTGGACTCCAGGAGGATCCTTACAAGTGTCGAGCCTAGGTCTACCTTATTTGAGCAGATTCGTAGTCACCAGTTTGAGGATAGTAGACTTTGTGACATCTTTGATCAGGTGGCAAGAGGTAAGTCCAGTTGGGCTACCCTAGATTCATAAGGTATTCTGAGAGTTGATGGTCGCATTTGTGTTTTGAGGGTTGGATACTTGACTCAGTTGATACTTTGAGAGGCTCATAGCTCCAGATATTCTATTCACCCTAGGACAGCGAAGATGTATAGAGATTTGAGGCAGCATTACTAGTGGAGTGGCATGAAGAAATATGTTGCAGACTATGTAGCTCGTTGCCTTAGTTGTCAGCAGGTAAAGGCCGAGCATCAGCGACCATGTGGATTAGTTCAGAGGCTACCCATTCTTGAGTGGAAGTGGGAGCGGATTACTATAGACTTCATGACCGATTTACGTCATTCTTCATGTGGTTCTGACAGTACTAGCGTCATCGTGGATCGGTTGACCAAGTCAGTTCATTTTATCCCGATTCAGATCTCCTTCAGTGCTACGAGGTTAGCCCATATCTACATTTGAGAGATAGTTCGCCTTCATAGCGTACTAGTATCCATTATTTCTGATAGAGGCTCGGTGTTTACTTCTATCTTTTGGAGGACTTTTAAGGAAGATTTGGATACTCATATTGATCTTAGCACCACATTTTATCCTCAGACCTATGATCAGTCAGAGTGAATCATTCAGGTTCTAGAGGATATGCTCCACGCGTGCGTGATAGACTTTGGAGGCCAGTGGGAGCAACACTTAGCTTTGGCAGAGTTCGCTTATAATAATAGCTACCATTCCAGCATTGCGATTGCACCGTTTGAGGCATTATATGGTAGCCATTGCTGGTTTGAGACTTTAGAGATTAGCCCCCGTGGCACTGACTTGCTTTGTGAGTCCTTGTGAAATTATTTTTCCCGAAGCTTGGAGGACCAATAATGGAGTAAAATCACAAATTTAAGGTATTTATAATATTCTGTGAACAGTACCTCACGATCGTGAACCCCACCTTACGATCACGAGGGTTAACGTCAACCGACAATTAAGCTGTTCATCGCGGTCGTGTAGCTGGACCTCGCAATCGCGATGAGTCAACCTAACCCGATTCACCGATTAACCCATCGCGATCGTGGTACCACCACCACGCGATTGCGATGTAGGTTTTCATTGAATCCCACAATTGCAACACATGGCCACGTGATCGTGGTGAAGGGACCGATGCACCTGAAAATATTGCACCAACAAATTTTCCAATTGATGAAATATCTTCGAACGGACTCTCGAAATTCGTTTGGGACCCCACTTGGTGCAAGTCGAGCCTCATCAATATCATGGAATGAATAGTTGAAGCTCGAGAATATGCTAAAGTGTAAGTACAAGAAAGAAAGTCGAAAAGAGGAGAAAGAGGCTATAGACGTAAAGTGGCTATTCTTGATATTCAAGTCTCATGCTAAAGATGACCCTTATTTCATTAAGGGTATTTTTGTAATTATTAGTGTACGCTATAAATAAGGGGGAATAACTCATTTTAGGGTTATATTATCTTGATGAATATTGAATATTAAATACTCTTTGGAGAGTTTGAGAGTTTGAGAGCTTGTTGAAACTTTTGATTGTTTCAAGTTTAGAAAGGAGGGTTGCTTCTAATTTCCTTGAGGTATTTCTCATAGGTTTAGGTGCTTATCTGAATATTCGAAGGAGGTCTTTTCTTTTTGTAGAATTGGTTGCCTTTGATTCCATTTTTGTGTCTACCTCTTTATCCCTTTTATCTTTGTTTATCTTGTTTCTTTGTTTCCTTTGTTCTTTTAGTTTTCGCCTTTTCTTTCTTGCATCATTTGGTATCAGATCCTAGGTTAAGATTTGTTTTCACAAATCTTAATCTTGGGATATTGATCTATTAAAAAAAAAGATTTTTTTTGTTTTGATTTATTGTTTTTGATACTAGATCTTGATTCTCTAGTGTCTTGTGAGTCTAGATCTCAAATTTTGTTCAATTCGGAGTTGTAAAATTGAATATACCATTAAAGGGTTTTGAGTTTTTGAAACTTTGTGGATTTTGAAAAGTGGGTTTATTTTTGGCTTGGTTTTGAAAGCTAAAAATTAGTGGGGTTTGTTCGTGGCAGTGAAAGGAACACGTGGGTGAAAATTTCATTGAATTTGGAGCAAAAACGAAGAAGTTATGAGAATTTGAAGATTGAAGATTTTTCTTGTGTTCTTGAGCATCTTCATATTGTTCTTGAAGAAGAAGGTAGCAAAAGTACACTTTGATCCAAAAATTTTGAGGTCAAAGTTGGTCAAAGTGTTTGTAGGTCCATTTGTGAAAAAAAAAACAAATTAAAAAAAAAAATGACACGTCAGCAGCGCGTGTTGGATAGTTTCAGAGAGCTGAAAATGCAGGTTTTTGACTCTTAGTTTTTTTTTGGGGGGGGGGGTCTAAAGTTTTTTGGACCTAAAAGTTTTTCAAAGTGTCCAAATTTCATGATTCTTTTTTTGTTCTCTTTCTCTTTCGATCCCTCAACTATTTAACAAGTAATTAACATCTTTAATCACTTGTTAACTAGTTTTAAACATCAAATCCTCTTCTTTGATCCTTCATAGTAAGTAACAACAATTAATTCCTTCTCTACTTTTGTTACTTTTATTTTTGAGTCCGATTTTTTTCGTGCTACTTTCTTTTAGCTTTTCTTCTTTATTTTCTCTTGAAAACTTCTTGGTTCTCGTCCTTAGCTTTTGCACTTTCTTTCTCGAGTCAACAAGAATCCATTTTTTACCTCAAGTAGAGATTGGACCCTTGCAACTCATTGGACTAAACAAGATGCAATCATTGCCGAAGCAATTTGTGAGGCAAATAAAGGTACGATTCTTGAGTGATTGTGTGTCTAATTTAACTAACCTAACATGTTTGTTTACTTTGGTTGAGTGTCTTAAATAGGTAACAATGTAAGGTCATGAAAAGAAAAACCAAGTTCCCATCGGGGAACCCACTTTGGGTGAATTGTTAAACTTGTTCACCCCCCTCTCTACCAGAATGGAAGGACGGTTGGATCGGTTGAGTATCGAATTAATCGATTGCAACTTATATTTCCACCAACTTTCCCTAATCCTCATCAAGGACTTGAAGAGTGCACCAATGCATTGAGGGGATTCTCATCCCAAGGTAAAGAAAACCTTTCTTGTGAGCTTCAAGGTAAAAATAGCTAAACTTAACACTTTAAAATTTTCAAATGAACAAAGTGTGAGTGATAGCTTGTCTTTATGTGAACTTAATAATTCTTTTCCACATAGTGATAATGTCTATGTAGAGAGTGTTCATACACTAGTTGATCCTATTGATGACCGAATTGATTCTTCTTGTGAGATCGATTTGTGTCCACCTAGTGTTGTCACTTGTGACTTGAATGATAGTACATTGTCATGTGATTCTTTGCCATGTTTTGATAATGTGCTTATTGAGAATGTGGATACACTAGTTGATCCTATTGATGACCAAATTGATTCTTCTAGTAAGATCAATTTGTGTCCACCTAGTGTTGATACATGTGTTTTGAATGATAGTTCATTATCAAGTGATATTGGTATTGATCAACTAGCTTTTGCATGTAGTACACTACTTGAGGGATCTTGTGATGTTCTTATTGAGCGTGAAGTTAGTAGTAATATTGATGAAGTTGATCAATTGAGTAGGAGTGACTCTTTGAGCATATCTTTTATTGAAGATCTTATTGTTTGTTTTGCTCATCGAGATCATGTGCTTGAAAGTGCTTCGAACAATGATAATTGTCTTTTTGAGAGTGAAATTGCATGTTTTAATTCTTCTTCTTGGATTGATCATTCTTTCTTTAAATATAATATCTTGTTTGAAAATGATGAGATCACTCCTAGTAAAGTGCCTAGTGGTGTAAACCTTGATAGTAGTATAGTTCTTAAGGGCTATACTCTTTATGATAACCCATTATGGTGTGGAGACATTCCTCCTAAGGATGAAAATATCTTCTTGAAAGATGAGAGTACTCTTATGGGGAAGGATTGTGATGAGGAGGAAGGTGGTATTTTCTTTTCCACTACTCCTTCATCTTTGTGTGTCCCAATTTTTGATGGTATGATCAATGATTTTGAGTCTAATAGTGATCTTACAAATGAGGACACCTTGGATGAAGTTGTTTTGCGAGACACCTTTCTTTACTATCCATTTGCATATGATGATACTCATGTTTGTGTAGAGAGTATATGGTATGTTGATAGGAGTAACAACCGGGCAAATGGGTGTTTCTTTGACCCCATTTTGTGTTATCTTTTTCCATTTGATCCCGGTGATGGTTGTCATTATGACGTAATGCTTGGTCGTAAAGGCACGCTTGGTATGAGTGAGGTTGTTGGCTTGCATGGTGATAAGTATAATAGTAGCATTTCTTTTCTCTCATGTGACTATTACTTGGTGTTATTACTTGATCTTATGGGCTTGAATGAGATAGGTTTGCCAACTTATGTGGACTATCATGTGTTACTTGACTTAAAGGAGGATTTGTGCTTGTCTAAATGTACAACCATTGTGGACTTACATGTGTGGTTGCCTAAATACCATGGTTCTTTTGATTCACCCCTTTGTCCATGTTTTCTATGTAGCCAAGTATATCTTGTTTTGTTGGGCTATAAACCCTTTGTGGCTCATTTTTATGCTTGGTTATATGTTATATGCATGCACCCTTGGCATGGTGATAGAGTTGTTATTGCTAACACTAACCCTCCTGCCATAAGGATCTTGTTGTTGCTTGTTTTCCCTATGGTTTTGCTAGGTTTGGATTCAAGGACGAATCCTTTTCAAGAAAGGGAGAATGGTGTTAGTCGAGCCTCATCAATATCATGGAATGAAGAGTTGAAGCTTGAGAATATGCTAAAGTGGAAGTACAAGAAAGAAAGGCGAAAAAGGGAGAAAGAGGCTATAGACGTAAAGTGGCTATTCTTGATATTCAAGCCTCATGCTAAAGATGACCCTTATTTCATTAAGGGTATTTTTGTAATTATTAGTATAGGCTATAAATAAGGGGGAATAACTCATTTTAGGGTTAGATTATCTTGATGAATATTGAATATTAAATACTCTTTGGAAAGTTTGAGAGTTTGAGAGCTTGTTGAAGCTTTTGATTGTTTCAAGTTTAGAAAGGAGGGTTGCTTGGGAATCTAATTCCCTTGAGGTATTTCTCATAGGTTTAGGTGCTTATATGGATATTTGAAGGAGGTCTTTTCTTTTTATAGAATTGGTTTCCTTTGATTCCATTTTTGTGTCTACCTCTTTATCCCTTCTATCTTTGTTTATCTTGTTTCTTTGTTTCCTTTGTTCTTTTAGCTTCCGCATCTTCTTTTTCTTGCATCACCACTGGAATAAACCATATATGCTACTAGGCTATTTTCGATGTTTTGGACTCAATGACAAATCAATTTTTTGAAAAAGGATCGTTTTCAACAAATTAGCCCTCAGGACCCCTTTATAGCAAATTTCACTAGTTTTCAAACGGAGGGTCAAAATGCAAACTGAAGGTTTTACACCCAAACCAACCTTGCTACTAACCCAAATTCGACATTCTGGATTTATTGGCACTGTCCAAATTGCCATCCAGCACTCAGAACATCAAATGTTGACCGAAGTCAACTATAGGACTTTTAAAGCCTTTAAAAACCTCAAACTCTCCCAAAACCCTTCCGAAGGTATTGGGAACTGTGCCAACCATCCCCACAACCCAAAATCAACATATAACAACTATAGAAAAGGGTAAAATGGTCAAATTACATAAAAAGTAAAAATTCACAGATCAGGCCATTACAGTATCCACCACTAAGACTCTAGTTCGTCCTTGAACTATAAGGTGTAAGAAGTACCTGAATCGGTAAAGTGCTGTGGGTAACTAATACCCATGTCAGACTCGACCTCCCAAGTAGACTCCTCAATGGGACGGTGTCTCCACTGAACCATAGCCATAGGGTGTCTCCACTGAACCTTAGCCATAGAAATATCTCTAGACCGCAACCATCTAACATCCCTGGCGAATATGGAGACTGGATCCTTTACAAAGGTCAACCTCTCATCCAACTGAATTGAATCCTAATGAAGTACGTCAGACTAATCCGGGATATAGTACCGGAGCATAGATACATGAAATACTGGATGAAAGTCTGAAAAGTCTTGAGGTAGGGCCAACTCATAAGCAACCTCCCCAACTATTCGAAGTATCTCAAAAGATCTAATGTACCTCAGGCTAAGCTTGCCCCTCTTCTCGAATATGAAGGGCGACACATAAAGGAAAACCCGATCACCAATTCCAAAGTTTAAGGCACGAAGTCTGCGGTTAGCATAACTCTTTTGCCTACTCTGGGCTGCTCGAAGCCTATCTTAAATCACCCGAACCCTGTCAAAAGATCCATAAAGCAATTTGGTACCATGGGGTCTAACCTCGGAAGTCTCAAACCAACCAATCGGACCATATCTATTATTATAAGAAAACTCTGCTAAGGCTAAATACTACTCCCACTGACCTCTAAAGTCCATAACACATGTGCGGAGTATATCCTCCAAAACCTGAATTGTCTTCTCCGACTGACCGTCGGTCTGGGGGTGACAAGTTGTGCTAAGGTCAACCTAAGTACCCAACTCCTCCTGAAATTTCCTTCAGAAGCTAAAAGTGAACAATGAGCCTTTCTCTGAAATAATAAACATGGGTATATCATGAAGATGAACTATCTCTTGAACATGGATACGAACCAACCTCTTGACATTGAAGGAGATCTGAACAGGGATGAAATGAGCCGATTTGGTCAATCGATCCATGATGAACCAAATATTGTCAGAACCACGAGAAGTACGAGGCAACCCACTCGTGAGGTCGATAGTGATCCACTTCCACTTCTACTCAGAAATAGGCAATCTCTGAAGCAAACCACCCAACCTCAGATGCTCGGTCTTCACCTTCTGATAACCCAAGCAACGAGCTATAAAGTTTGCTACATCCTTCTTCATACCAACCCACTAGTAATGTTGCTTTAAGTCACGATACATCTTGGTCACCCCTGGATGAATAGAATATCTAGAACAATGTGCTTCTTCCAAAATTAATCTCACCCATCCTCCAAATCTTGGCACAAAAACTTGGCCACCAATCTTCAAAACACCATCAGAATCAAGAGATGCTTTCTTAGCCTTACCACTCAACACCTTATCTTGAATCACGCTCAGACTATCATCATCAAACTGGTGAGGTCAAATCTGCTCCATCAAAGAAGATCTAGCATCAACAAAGGCTATTACATGTCCGGGTGTCGAAATATCAAGCCTAACCATCTGGTTAGCTAATGACTGAACCTCCAAGGCTAAGGGCTACTCCTGAGTCAAGAGATAAGCAAAACTCCCCGTACTAGTCATTTTCCAGCTCAAGACATCCTCAACTACATTAGCTTTACCCGAATGATAAAGAATAGTGAGATCGTAATCCTTAAGCAACTCAAGCTAACGTCGATGTCTCATATTAAGATCTTGCTGCGTGAAGAAGTACTGAAGGCTAGAATGATCCGAGAAAATCTCATAAAGAACTACATACAAGTAATTCATCCACAACTTCAACACAAACACAACCGCGGACAGCTCCAAATCATGGGTAGGGTAATTCTTTTCACGAGGCTTCAACTGATGAGAAACATAAGCAATCATCTTACCCTCCTGTATCAACATGCACCCAAACCCATACCAGAAGCATCACAAAAAATGATAAATCCCAAGCCCTCCTTGGGCAAAGTCAAGATAGGAGCCAAAGTCAATAACTCCTTGAGCTTTTGAAAGCTCGCCTCACAAGCATCCGACCATTGAAAAGAAATCTTTTTCTGAGTTAACTTGGTCAAAGGAGCCGCGATAGACGAGAAACCCTATACAAAACATTGATAATAACCCACTAAACTAAAAAAACTATGAATCTCAATAGGAGAAATAGGTCTAGCCCAATCACGAATCACCACAATCTTGGTCGGATCAACCATAATACCATCTTTGGTCACCACATAACCCAAAAAAGAGATAAAATCCAACTAAAACTCACACTTGGAGAACTTGGCATACAACTTCTCATCACGCAATCTCTGAAGTACAGTCCTCAAGTGTCTTGCATGATCGGCCTTATTCTTAGAGTAAACCAAGATAGCATCTATAAATACAATCACACAGGAGTTGAGATACGGTCGAAATATCTAGTTCATCAACTCCATGAATGTTGTTGGGGCATTGGTCAGTACAAAAAACATGACCAAGTACTCATAATAATTGTATCTAGTATGAAAAGTCATCTTCTGAACATCTGTAGCTCTAATCTTCAATTGGTGATACCCAGATCTCAAATCAATCTTAGAAAACACTGAAGCACCCTAAAGCTGGTCAAAAAAGTCATCAATTCGAGAAAGAGAATACTTATTCTTAACTGTCTCTTTGTACAACTGTCAATAGTCGATACACATGCGTATTAAACTGTCCTTCTTTTTCACAAACAAGACAGGAGCGCCCCAAAGAGATATACTAGGCCCAATAAATCCCTTACTCAAAAAATCCTATACTAGCTCCTTCAATTCCTTCAACTCAGTTGGGGCCATCCTATAGGGAGGAATAGAGATGGGCTTGGTGCTCAGCTCTACATCAATAGAAAAATCAATATCATGATTTGGAGGTATACCAGGCAAATCTGTAGAAAATACATCCATGAACTCGTGAATAACCCGAATAGAATCTGTAGGAGGCGGTGAGGCAACACTAGTATCACGGACATAAGCCAAATAAGTCAAGCACCCACTATCTACCATGCAATGAGCACGTAGAAAAGATATAACTCCCTTCGGACCCGAATTAAGTGTACCCTTCCAAGCTAACTTTGGCACTCATGGGGTAGCTAAGGTCATGGTCTTTGCATAACAATCCAAAATATCATGATAGGGAGCTAACAATCCATACCCAAGATAACATCAAAATCAACCATATCTAGGATAATCAAGTCTACCCAAGTCTCACGCCTAACAAAGGTAACTACGCAAGATCGATACACCCGATCCACCACTAAAGAATCTCCTATGGGGGTAGAAACACAAAGAGGCATAGCTATGGGCTCACAGGAAGCATCAATACCAAAATTAAAATATGTAGACACATAGGAAAAAGTAGACACAAGGTTAAATAACACAGAAGCAGATCTGACGCAAACTGGGATGATACTTATAATAACTACATTAGAGGTCTCTGCCTTGAGTCTTCCAGGTATAGCATAACATTGTTCACGTACGCTCTCGGACTGAGAAACCCCACGACCACCACCATGAGTTCCCCTACCTATACCTTTAGCACTACTCCTACCACTCTAGAAACCACCTCTCACTATAGATATACGAGTAGGGCAAAGCTGAAGATGAGAGCCCTGCTGAGTAGGTCCATACACATGTCGGGAACAATCCTTGGCGAAATGGCCAACCTCCTTGCATACATAGTATCCTCTACGTCCTGACTCAATATGAGGGGCACAGATTAACTAGGAAGACCACCCTAGACAGAAGAACTGAAGCTGGAACCTCCACTAGCATAACCTGATACCTGGCTACCTGACGCCGTAGAAAATGAAGGTCTACCATATGATCCTTGTAAAGTGGCCTGAACTAGCCTACCATGATAACCACGGGAACCTCTACTCGAGAAATCTCGGCCTCGAGAGGCGTGACCACTAAAATTGCCCTGTCGGTGTATATTCTTGGCGCCTCTCTAAGTAGCCTGAGTAATAGACTCGGTCAACTTGGCATGCTTAATAATGCTCTGAAAAGAAGCCCCTGAAACAACTATCTAGGAAGTAACCAGCTAATAAGTAACCTCTAACCCCTTCACAAACTTATGGATACTCTCTGACTCGGTAGAGATGTTGGTGGCTGAATACCTAGATAGAGCATGAAAGCGTGCCTCATACTCGGTAATAGACGTAGGGCCCTGTTCCAGGTGATCAAACGCATCCTGTATCTGATCTTTCAAGCTATATGGCACAAACCTTTACAAAAAGGCCTTAGAAAACTGGGCTGAAGTCATAGCAGGCAAACCCAAAAGTCTACAACTATATAGTGACCTTCATCGATCCTTGGCCATATCTATCAATTGATAGGTGGTATAAGCAACTCCGTGAGACTCAAGGGACTCAAAATTATGTAACTCCTCCTGCAGTCAATTAGAAACTCATAGGTGTCCTCTCTAATCGCACCACTGAACTTGGGAGGAGCCAAGTGAATAAACCTCTCAAGCCTCTTCTGATCATCAAAATACATCACAGTACCCAAAACAGCTAAGAATAGTAAGTCTGACAGGTGATGAATCCATACGTGGGGTACCATAGATAATGGTTGTACCCCTGAAGTAGGAATACCATAAGTAGATGCTGGTATAAATTACGGAATACCACTTGAAGTCTGAAGAATACCTGGTACACTCAAAGAAACACCCTCTAAATGACTTAAGAGGTGAATCAATAGATCTTGAAGCACTGGGTATCAGCTGAACTCTGTGGGACCTGATCTTACCCCGCACCCCCTTTCTGATAGTCATCTCTAGCATACTCAACCTCAGGCAGGGAAGAGGCCTCCCTAGCACGTCCTTTGGCTGGGGAAGCTCCTCGTGCCCATTCTCTACCTCTAGGTAGGTCATAACCCCTACCTTATTCTTAAACCGGGGCTCTCATATAGGGTGTCGGCTCAACATCCCTAGCATTCCTAAATATAGTCCTTACTATCTGCGTAGAAAAGAATAGTATACAGGTTTAGATAGTTGGGTATGAAAAAAAAAATGATAAGGAATCAAACTAGAAAAGTTCATCCTAAAGACATATTATAGCCTCTCAAAGAGAGTTACGTACGTCTACGTACCAATCCGCGAGACTCTACTTGACGTCCTGCTCCTATACTTATAAGGCCGATGAACTTGGCACTTTGATACCAATTTGTAATGACCCAAAAGTTGAGGTCATGATAGAAACTACCCTGACGCAACCTTGGTAGTTAAGCCAAACACCCAAAGAGGAAAGAAGATTGAATTGATATACAAAGTAAGATAAAACGAGACTTCTAGAATGAAGTCAGGTCACATATATACAAATATAGCAGAAGTCTAAAATAATACCATAACGTCCCCAAAAAATATTGTCATAAGTGTAGAGAATCTTAGTACCACATCCGAAAACTGAATACAAACGTCCGTCTCCGAAAGTAAATAAAGACAACAAGATAGAAGGAGATCTGGAATCAACCCCGGATGTCATGGAGTATACTAGTACCTCAAAGATCTGCCAAATCCCGTATGAACTCAATCGCTGTATCTCGTACTCGTACTAAGATCTATACCGAAAGGGCACAGTAGGAGTGAGTATGGTCCATTTGTACTCTGTAGGTATCATAGGCCGATTAAGCAAAGTAAAGAATAATACAAGTAAAGAAAGTACAATGAGCACGTCACTTACAAATAGAAAAGTTCCCAAATGGTAGCTCACACCGTATCCACTAACAGTTTTAATATACTTATATGAAATCAAATAGACGCAGGTATTCACGAAGATAAGTAGAAACTAGCTACATGTCAAGAACATATAAAGGAACACAAAATATGCATACGCAATATAATGCAATAAATGATGAAGTAATAGTTTGAAAGCCAGCGCATGACTTTCTGAATACATCTATCGAGCCTCACTGCTCCCAAAATAGGACCTATGGGGGGGTTCGCAACCCGTATACTATCTCAGAATCTCAACCCACCTGGCTCATGTTTACGGATCAAGGTTTTCACAAAAATATCTCATTTCCTTCAAAATAGTATTCCTCGATGGTTCTAGTATCTCATGAATGTGTATGTATGAATGAGGATATAATGATCATGATTAAATTAGTTTGAAGATAATAAATCCATTCAATACGTGTATAGGTGTATAAGTGATTAAATTAGTTTGAAGATAATAAATCCATTCAATACGTGTATACGTGTATAAGTGAGCTCAGAAATTAACTCAATATGTCAATATTTCAAGATATCAGTTCAAGTTTGACACCATTGGAATATATATACATATAAGACATCATTAATCATATCAACCCATAACTAGGGAATTTCTATCATGATAAAGGCAAACAATACTAAATAAGTCCTATAATATCTATTCAAGCCCCCGCTCGGGCTTCACAGTAAGAATAAAGGCATTTAATGAACAAATAAGGCCAAAGATGTCAAGTAATGCCCTCGCATGGGCAACACACAATATATGATATTTCAAGTCAACAAAAACTAGAATATAAACCCCCACTCGAGCACACAACAGTAATATTAAACTCGAAATACAATTCCATAGTTATTGTTCCTAAATCCATTGCATGCTTTATTTATTTATTAACTACCCAACCTAGTCTGAAGAAAGTTAAGCCATAACCTACCTCAAAGCATCGAAATCCAAGCCTAAAGTCCTTCAACACCAAGACTTTCCCTTTCAAACGGTCTCAAAATCAACTAAAACATATAAATATAACATCTACGCATTAAAAGAAAGCCAATGATACCCATATTGACAATATTTAAGTTGGATCCAAAATGGGTTCAAAAATGAAAGGGGTAGAACAAGAATTTTCTTTTAGAAACACATCCTCCAAGGTTATAGAAATCTACAGTTGAAAATCCACGCGAAAACGAGTTAAAAATGAGGTCCAAATCGAATAAAAACCACTTTTAAGCTTTACCGACAGAATCCGAAAAACCCATTTCAAAATTGAAGTTAAAAGATATTTTTAAAGACATAATCAGTAGAAAATAATGAAGAGATGAGTCTAGAGGTTACCCACACAAAAATGATGAAGAAACCCTAGTAAAATAATCTTTTTCGAAGTTTGGAGGTCCAATAATAGAGTAAAATCGCGAATTTAAGGTATTATACTATTATGTGAATAGTACCTCATGATCGCAGACCCCACCTCATGATTGCGAGGGTCAACATTGACTGGTAATTAAGTTGGTCATCACGGTCGCATAGCTGGGCCTCACAATCGTGATGAGTCAACCCTACCTGATCCACCATTTAACTCATCGCGATCGCGGTACCACCACCACGTTATTGTAATGTAGGTTATCATCGAGGACTGTAATCACGATACGTGACCAAACTATCGCGACGAAGGACCTGATGCACCAGAAAATGCTGCACCAGCAGATTTTCCAAGTGATGAAATGTCTTAGAACGAACCATCGAGATTCGTTTGGGACCCCACTGGAACAAATCATATAATCTACTAGGTTATTTTCAACGTTCCAAACTCAATGGCAACATTGGTTTTTTTAAAAAAGTATCATTTTCAATAAATTAGCCCCCGACACCCCGTTAAGGAAAATCCCACTAGTTTTCAAACGGAGGGTTGAAATGGAAAGTAAAGGTTTTGAACCTGAACCAATCCTGCTACTAACCCAAATTCGACATGTCAGATGTAATGGCACTGTCCAAATCTCCATCCAGTACTGAAAACATCAAATGTTGACCGAGGTCAACTATAGGACTTTTAAAGCCTCTAAAACCTCAAACTCTCCCAAAACCCTTCCGAAGGCATTGAAAACCATGAACCATCCCCACACCCCAAAATCAACAAGTAGAATCTACAGAGAAGGGAAAAATAATAAAATCACATAAAAAGTAAAAATTTCACAAATCAGGTCATTACATTTTACTTTTTAATACATGCTCTTTTGCACCTTTACAATGATATGATTTATTAAATTTCAATTTTCTTTCCTCTATCTCTTTTTGTGGAATTTTAATTATCCATGTTACTATTATTCTTTTAGATTGTATATGTACTAACCTTTACTGGATTTTTGTGGGTTTAAATAATCAAACTTTGTATCTTGATCAAGCTAAACCAAATAGGAATTCTATTGGAAGGATATGGAAGTTATGTGTACTGTAATTGCTCTCTTTTGGCCGGTATATGAGTAGTAAGTTTTTTCATTGCTTTCCATCATTAATTATTAGTTAAATTGGCATGATATTGATTGACACTGTAGATCAGTCTCTTTTAGTATTTATATACACTTCTTAATTGAAAAGAATCCAATAAAAACATTATTTTTAAGAAATATTTTAACTTTATCTGTTAGTTTTTCGCTCCATTTGTCTTATCAAAGGCACATTTGAACATATATATATATATTCTACTCATTAAAACCTAAAGATTGATTTTCATCAAAGGTGACTTAATTTTCCTCTTAGCAACGATAGCATTGATATTGCTTCTATTAGAGTCTAGACAAGCTTTTTTTGGGCTATAGATTTACAGTTAAACATCCATTTGTTATTTTTTGTTTAATTAAATGGGCTATTTGATTATTCAAAAATAATTATGCTATGTATTATTATTGTTTAATTTTTCATGGTTATTTAATTTTATTTTATAATTTCTTGATATGTATGCGACTGTAAAAAGGTGAAGGTTTTGAGACGGCATGCAATATTTTGCAATCGTAGTTGACATTTGAATTATGTGTTGTTGACATATCCAAAAGGACAAGTTGATTACTTGATATACTATAAGAACTGCATAATGAAGTAGTTAGAATATTACTTTTAAAAACTCATTTGATAGCAATAATTCATTACGATTCACCAATGATAATAATATCGATAGAATAGGCGCCCCATTCATCAGTTTGAGCTTGTATTTTTTTTTTAAAATTATTGTGCAACTCATCATTCATTGTTTTAAAATATTTAGTATTTGTACTAATTAAAATGAAAACACGTGCAACACACGTTGATCAATAAGTACAATATTATTAACATTAAAATAATACATAGTAGAAATGTCAAAAACAAAATTAAAGGAAATTGTCAACTAGAATATTTGATATATTAGAAGAAATATATGAGAAGATCGATACCAACTTAGTTGATTGTGTATAAATATAAGCTATATATAATACTTAATAATGATCAAATCATTTGAATAAACTTACTATTCATCAATTTCTGCTTGTACTTTTGTGTCACCTTTTCAATTACTTATTGCTAACATGTTTCGATAGTACATGTACCGTTTACAAGAGTTTGTACTGATTATCATGGGATACACGTGTCCTGAGACTAGATATACTAAAAATGAAAAGTCACAAAACTAAAAGTTAGATTACCATTTTACCCCTACACAAAATTAAAATTTTATAAAATATTTAATAAATAAAATAGTAAATAGTAAATCATCATATTAGTACATGAATCAACCACAATAAATTAAAGTCTCTTGAATATATCACATATAATGTTTAATACATTTGGTATTCTTTGTATTAATTCCTAGCTGGAGTAAATTCATGAATTTTTTGTTCTTTTCATATTTCAATTGGATATATGAAGGTTTTGTTTTCCATTCAGAAAAGAAAAAACATACGGATCTCAATGCTAGAAGGATTCTTATGGGTTTCAGGTACAAAATTCATTAGCCTTGCTTATGAGTTTCAGTTGCAGAATTTTAAGTGGCTTTTGAGTTAAAATATAATAATTAAGAATATATACTCATGATATCAATGATTTTGAGGAGAAGACTCATTCATCGAGACGTTGATGGCAAAAAAATGAGCATGAGCATTGGATTCTTTGTGCTCTGATGATTGTTTGAATGAGCCTGGCGCTAGCTTTACTTGGATATAAAAAAGTACGACTATAGTTATTAGGTAATTTATGTACAAATAATATTCATATTTTCTGGGTTTATTTGAGGATTTTCATTTTTGATGGGTTGTAATATCATCTCCTTTTTATACACTTTTTATTGATATTACTTGAAGTTATTTTGCTGAAATTTTTTTGTTCAGGCATTATTTTTTAAATTTGTATTTTATGATTAGTTTCGTGTACTGTTGCTAAAAACTTTTGCTTTATAAGTAATTTATGGTTTGAAGGAGAAGATTTGAATTAGATTATAAAAGTGAAAATTCTTTATATTGAAGGTATGAACCCTTGAAGATGTGTTGGATAATGAGAAAGCCTGCACAATTGGATGTTGCTATTTTCTCATCTGAATTCTCAATTGACATAATAGTTAGATGTGATTACTTAAATAATGGTTAAAGGTCATGCAAAGATTGACCAGTTTCTGTAAACACACTTATGATGTAGCTGTTAGGTTAGTAGTTTAATTACATAGTTAAGGAGTTAGTTAGAGTTTGTTAGTAAGGAGTAGAGTTGATGGAAGTAGTATATAGTTTAAATGTGAGGTCTGTAATCTACATTATTCATAGAATCAATAGAACAATTCCCTTTTTCAGTTTTCTTTCTTCTTTCAGTTTCCTTTTTTCTCAACTACTAGCACATTTTGTTTGTATATTTTACTATCCTAGTGTATGATATTTTAATGTTATCATTCAAATATTGTCATTATACTTTAATTCAATATATTATTAGTATTTTATGCAAAGAGTATTGATATCTATAATTTTCTTATCAATGTGAAGGTATTCATGGATTTTTGCAATTTTAATTTCGTAATTTTTAATTTACTTATTATTTACATGCTTTTAATATATTTTATAGCATTTTAAAAAGTTTGTATAATTGACATAGGATACACGTGCAACACACGTACCGAAGGACTAGTTACTAAATAATACAAATGAAAGGATATATCTACATGTGTACATGCTACTATAATGTGGAAATTAAACAATAATTTAAGAGATAATCAAAAATTAATATTTATCCAAAATAATATTATTTTATCCCATGATGTATCTATTCGGATATTGTGTAGGTTCATGATAAAATAAATGTAATTTGTTGGATACATCACAATTAATGGAAAATAATTTTGAATAATGTCTACCTCAAATAATAATAATTTCTTGACATAACTAGACTCACTATCTCCATTAAAATATTAATAAATTATAAAAATTCTTTCAAAATAAATACATACACAAATATACCGTAACTAAAGAATTATTTCAAAAACATTTAAGACATCTTAGGAAGGCAATAAATATATATTTTTTCAAATTCTAATTTAAATCAAATATTCCTGAATCACACGAAGTATTACAATAAAACACTGAAATCTAGGCTCATAAGCATTTGATGTGGGACGAAAGACACCCTTAAACACTCGGGGTGTTACAATAATTCCCTACTCCTCCTGTAGTTCCCCACCTGAACTGATTTGTTGCTTAAGTATTGAACGAGACACTTTCTAAAGTCTGTAGTAATTTGACCAGGTCATTAAACTCTGAATCCTACATATTTTGTCTAAACATAATGCTCCAAGTTGTTCCATCTCTATTTTGATAGACTTTTATAGCTGAATTCCTGGTTAAGTGGAAAAGCCCTGGATAATCATCCATCAGAACTGTGTTGCTGAGCCGTTTGTCAGTTGTATCCATAGTTTTATGTTGCGTAACCTGTGAATTAGGAGAATTATATGCATTGTAGATATAATCTGTATGCCACAAGATTTTTCCTCGTCACAATAGTCCATTCTCTATCAATATTATCTCAGTAGCTTTTCCTTGACCGTTGAGAGGACTTCTAACCAATTCTTCATTGGATTCACTAGTAGAAATTTTCAACTTGAAGAAAGCTACCAACAGGTTTTGATTTTAAATTTGACTTGTTTTTTTTCAGCATATATATTAGTCACCTTTATTTTCAGTAGAGAGTTGCTGCCCAAAATTGACATGTGACGCGATGATCAAATTAGTATCAGTTGTAGTTTTTTTGTTATGACACTATTTTCACCTACAATACCTGTTCCAGAATCTACTTTAGTACCATATGTAAAACTTTTGGATGCATTTTGATTGGATTTAGTAATCATAATTGCATTATTCAAATCTAGTGTCATCTTTAACCACTGGTAATATACCAAGAAAATTTCATCCATGGTCACTTAGTGAAACAACCTGAAGTGTGAATTTTTTTTTATGTGTTTTGACAATTTTGCCCTTTTCCATAGTTATTACATGCTGGTTAGAGGTGTGGGGATGGTTGGCACGGTCCCCGATGCATTCAAAAATAATTTGAGAGAGTTTGAGACTCTTAGAGGCTTTAAAAGCTCTTGTTTGATTTCGGTCAATATTTTGTGTTACGAACGTCGGATGGCGATTTGAACAGTTCCATTAGATATAATATTGATTTTGGGTCAGTAGTGAGGTTGGTTCGGAACCTTTATTTTGCATTTTGACCCTTATTTTGAAAACTAGTTAAAAAGAAGTTTTTAAGGGTCCCGAGAGCTAACTTATTGTAAACAACCACTTTTTAAAATTCGACAGTGTCATTGAGTCCAAAACGAAATAACCTGGTAGTATATATGGTTTAGTTTTGTAGGGTCCCGAACGAATCTTGAGGGTCTGTTCAGAGAATTTGAAAAATTGCAAACTCAGTATTTTACTGATATCTGGTGCAGGTGAGTTCCTTCTTCGCAAATGCGGCATTATGGAAGCGAACATGGATAAGGAAATAATATTCTATCACGATCGTGAGGTGGTCTACCGCGATCTCGAAGGCTTAATAGGACCGGGTAAGGTTACGTCCTTCATCGCAAACATGATCGAACCATCGCGAACGCGATGGATTTGGGTCGTCAACCTTCGCTAATGCAAATGCCTGACAACGAATGTGATGTAAAAATTAATGCCCAGCCAATGCTGAACCTCACGATCGCAAGGTTTGGGCCGCGATCGTGAGGTACTATTCACAAAACAGTATAAATACTCTATTTTCGCGATTTTTCACCATTTTTAGACCTTGGAGCTTTGGGAAAGGGCAAGTTTTAGGGTTTTGTTTATCATTTGAGCTTGGGTAAGCTGCAAACTCGTATTCCCATTAATTTCCATCGATTTTATCCTTAAAATAGTTTTAAAATCTTGACTTCAAATTAGATTTTTGGGGTTTTTACCAGTAAAGCTTTAAAATAGTTTTCTTCAATTTGAACCTTATTTTTAACTCCTTTTTGCATGGGTTATCAACTTTAGACTCCTATAATATCAAGGAAAATATTTCTAAAATAAAATTCTGATTTTACCCCTTTCATTTTTGAACCCTTATTTTTGATCTAATTTTGGACCCATTTTGAATATAGCTAATATGAGTATCATTAGCTTTGTTTTGATGCTTAGAGTATGTTTTTGATAATTTTATCTTGCGCCGAGACCATTCATGAAGAAAAGGCTCCACGTTTAAGGTTCTAGGCCCAGATTTTGGCACTTCGAGGTAGGTTATGGCTTAACTTTCTTCAGACTGGCTGAGTAGTTAACAAACATGTAGAGTATGCTATGGGTTGGGGGAATTAGCTATGAAAATTACATCTCATGATTATTATTATTATTGTGTGCCCATGTAGGGGCTTATATGCATATTGTTATTGACTTGAGAGGATATACATTGTGTGTTGCCCGTGCAGGGGCTTTATTTGACATCATAGGCCTTATTTGTACATTCTATACCATATTTATTGTTGTGATGCTCGTATGGTGGATTGAATAGATATTATAGGCCTTCTTTGAGTATTAATTGCCTTTATCATGATAGTAATACCCGAGAGAGGGGTTTTTTTGAAATGATATTTTGATGTCTTACATGACTATTTATCTTGGTAGTGCCTAGTGAGGGATTATCTCATGAATCATTGACATGTTGAGTTAATTTTTAGGGTCACTTACACCGTATTGAATTGATCATTATATTCATACTGATTGGTTGTGAGTATTTCATCTCCATTTGATATATATACACTTCATGAAATATTGATATCACTGAGAAATGCTTTATAAAAACCCTTGATCCGTGAACATTATATGGAGATGTGAATTGAGATATGAGAAATTATACGAGTTGCGAACCCCCCATGGGTCCTGTCTTGAAGAGCGGAGGCTCAGAAGGTGTATACGAAAAGTTATGCGATGGATTAATTTCATCATCACATCACCATTGCATTGCATTGCATCTCATCATTACATTATTGTGTTTCCCTTATGGGTTGTTATTTAGTTAGTTACTTTCATTGTCTTTATATCATAGAACTGTTAGTGGAGATGGTGTGAGCTACCATTTTGGAACTTTTTTGTTTGCAGGTGATGTGCTCATAGTTCATTTTACTTGTATTATTTTCTACTTTGCTCAGTCGTTCCGTGATACCTACTGAGTACAAGTGGACCGTACTTACCCCTACTGTGCCCTTTTGGTGTAGATCCTAGTGCTACTATGATCCGTGGTAGCTGATTTGTGTGGTGTTAGCTGATCTTTAAAGTACCTGGTGAGCTCCCCATTCGGAGCCATGTTCTAGCCTCCATCTAGCTTTATCTTGTCTTTATTAGTATTCTGAGATAGACTTTGTAGTTTCAGTTTTTTGACTATGTATTAGATGCTCTTCTACATATGACACTATTTCTAGGGATTTATGTTATTTTTTCATTTTCCACTATATTATATATATGTTATTGTTTGAGTTCATTCTAGAAGTCTTGCCTTTGCATTTTCTTTTAGTATTTCACTTGTGTTGTATTGTGTGAGATTTGGCTTACTTGCTAAGGCTAATATCGAGGTGGGTGCCATCATGACCTCAACTTTAGGATCATGACAAATTGGTATCAGAGCTCTAGATTCACCGATCTCATAAGTAAAAGAGCAAGATGTCTTATAGAGTTTCGCGGATCGGTATGTAGACGTACATTTCTATCTTCGAGAGGCTATAAGACATCTTTAGGAAAGACTTCTCTAATTTAATTCCTTATTATGCGAGTTATTCATAGCCAATATTCTAAACTGGTATTCCATTCTTTTCTGAGCAGATGGTGAGGACTAGGTCCAGAGATGTTAGGGATGCTGAGCCAGCACCCGATGTTGGAGCGCAAGTCAGGGGGCGAGGTAAGGGTCGTGGCCGACCCAGAGGTAGAGGACGGGGTTGAGGAGCTTCCCTAGTGAGAGGACATTCTAGGAAGGCCTATCCCAAGCCTTAGGTTGATTATGCGGAGGATGACTATCAGGCAGAGGGTGTGGGACCAGCTCAGGTTCCCCATAGTTTAGTTGATACCCCGATATTGTAGGATTTATTGATTCATCTATTGGGTTTTTTGGATGGAGTTCTCCAGACAGGTGTTCCATTGGGTGTGCTGGATATTTCTCAAATTTTATGAGGTATTCCACCGTTAGGGCAGGCTCATACTTATGATTTTCCAACTTTAGGAATAAATCTACCCTCTGTTATACTCTTCCGTGTTGATCCACTAACTACTAGAATCACTATTCCTCTAGTTTCTTGAGGTACTGTAATGGCTTCTGATGATCACAAGAGATTTGAGAGATTAATTAGCTTTGCTCCTCCCAAGTTTAGAGGTGCTGTTGGAGAGGATGCTTATGAGTTTTTGCTTGACTACCAGGAGAGGTTGCATAACCTCAGATCTCTTGAGTACTATGGATTTACACATATTACTTATTAGTTGACTGACGTAGCCAGACAATGGTGGAGGTGTCTTTCTTATTATAGGCCATTGGGTTCGCCTACTATGATATGGGCTCAAATTTTTTAGGCTTTTCTGGAGAGGTTCGTGCTTATAGTTTGAGGGATCAAATGAGAGATAAGTCTGATCACCTAAAGCAGGGATCTATGACTATTGCAGACTATAAGGCATGTTTTCATACACTATCCAGATATGCCACTGCTAGTATCTCCGCCGAGTCAGTGAGGATTAAGAAGTTTATCAAGGGGTTGATTGGTGATTATCAATTGGCTACAACCCAGATGGTTATTTCATAAGCTTCTTTTCATAGTATTATAGATCATGCTAAGTTGATTGAGTCGATTCAGCAAAGTACTCAGGGTGGTGGCGGTGTTAAGAAGATCCATCGATAGGGCGAGTTTAGTGGATATGCGTCTCGAGGTAGGGGTTTCTCTGGGAGGAGTGCTCACGATTATCATGGTAGACCAGTGCAGGTAGATATATAGGCTTTGGTTAGTAGGTCTGTGGTTTCCATGGTTTCAGGCAGCCAGAGGGCAAGTCATATGAGCAGGGACTCCAGTTTTAGTTCATCAGGACAGAAAGGTTGTTTTGGTTCTTCTTACCCCCCTCACCTTGAGTTTGGTAGTAGAGCATGTTATGTATGTGAGAAGATTGTTTATATGGCAAGGACTATCCTTGACGTGTGTTTGGTTCGGCCCAATAGGGTTCTCAGCTTCAACTTTGCCCTACTCCTATTTTTCAGGTTAGAAGTTGTTCGCAGAGTGGCAGAGGTAGTACTAGAGGTGGTCAAGGTAGAGCTTGGGGAGCTCATGGTAGAGAATGTGGTGTTTCTCAGTTTGGGAGTGGATGTGGTCATTGTTTTGCTATACCTGAGAGATCTAAGGCAGAGGCCTCTGATTCAGTTATCACAAGCATCATCCCGGTTTTCCATCGTTCTGCTTCCATGTTATTTGGCCCTGGTTCTACATTCTCCTATGTTTCTACATATTTTTCTACTAGTTTTGATGTTGCATATGAGTCTTTTTTTGTGCCTATTCATGTTTCTAACCCAGTAAGTGATTCTTTAGTGATGGATCGAGTGTACCGATCTTTTGTAGTGACCTTTACAGGGAGGGACACCTAGGTAAACTTGATTATCCTAGATATTATTGATTTTGATGTTATCTTAGGTATAGATTAGTTAGCTCCCTATCATGCTATTTTGGATTATTATGTCAAGGTCGTGACTTTAGTTACTCTGGGTGTGCCAAAGATAACTTGGAAGGGTACTCTTAATTTGGGTCCAAAGGGAGTTATATCTTTTCTACGTGCTCATCACATGTTAGAAAAAGAATGTTGATCTTAATTGGCTTTCATTCACGATACTAGTGTTGCTTCACCACCTTCTTTGGATTTTTTTTGAGTTGTTAGGGAGTTTCAGGACGTGTTTCCTACAGATTTGCTTGGTATGCCTTCGGATTATGATGTCGTGTTAGTTATTGATGTTGGATGGGCACCAATCCCATTTCTATCCCTCTCTATAAGATGCCCCCGACTGAGTTGAAGGAATTAAAGAAACAGTTATAGGATTTGTTGAGTAAGGGTTTTATTAAACCTAGTGTGTCTCCTTAGGGTGCCCCGGTCTTATTTGTGAAGAAGAAGGATGGATCTATGTGGATGTTTATCGACTATTTGCAATTGAACAAGGTGACCATCAAGAATAAGTATCCTTTTTCTCATATTGATGATTTATTTGACCAGCTCTAGGGTGCTTCGGTGTTTTCGAGGATTAACTTGAGATCTGGATATCACCAGTTGAGGGTTAGAGATTAGGATGTTTTGAAGATGACCTTTCAAACTCGGTATGGTCATTATGAGTTTTTAGTCATGTCCTTTGGGTTGACAATTCCACACCAGTGTTCATGGAGTTGATGAACCGAGTATTTCGACCGTATCTCGACTCCTTTGTGATTGTATTTATAGATGATATCTTGGTTTATTCCAAGAATGAGGCTGACCATGTGAGACACTTGAGGACTGTACTTCAGAGGTTGTGAGAGAAGATGTTATATGCTAAGCTCTCCAAGTGAGAGTTCTAGTTAGATTCTATTTCTTTTTTGGGTTATGTAGTGACCAAGGATAGCATTATCGTCAATCTGACCAAGATAGCAGTGATTCGTTACTGGGATAGACCTACTTCTCCTACCATGATTCGGAGTTTCATTGGTTTAGAGAGTTATTATCGGCATTTTGTAGAGGGTTTCTCTTTATTGCGGCTTCTTTGACCAAGTTGGCTCAGTAGAAAATTGTATTTTAGTGATCAGATGCTTGCGAGAAGAGCTTTCAAAAGCTCAAGGAGTTGTTGACTTTGGCGCCTCACTTGACCTTGCCCAAAGAGGGCGTAGGTTTTACCATGTTTTGTGATGCTTCTAGTGTTGGTTTGGGCATTGTGTTGATTCAAGAGGTCAAGCTGATTGCATATGCACTCGTTAGTTGAAGTCTCATGATAAGAATTACCCTACCCATGATTTGGAGTTGGATGCGATAGTCTTTGTGTTTAAATTGTGGTGACATTACTTGTATGGGGTCCATTGTTAGATTTCCTCCGATCATCGTAGCCTTCAGTATTTCTTCACCTAGCTAGATCTTAATATGAGACAACAATGATGGCTTGAGTTGCTTAAGGACTATGATCTCACTATTCTTTATCATCCAGGCAAGGCTAATGTGGTTGAGGATGCCTTGAGCTGAAAGGCGATGAGTATGGGGAGTTTAGCTCATCTTTTGACTCAGGAGCGACCTTTGGCCTTAGAGGTTCATTCTTGATCTTACCAGTTGGTTGGGCTTGATATTTTGACGCCCGAGAATATGTTAGCCTTTGTTGAGGCTAGATCTTTCTTAATGAAGTCAATTCGAGTTCATCAGTTTGATGATGATATATTGAGGGTGACTCGTGATAGAGTACTGAGTGTCGAGGCTAAGGCAGTATCTCTTGATTTTGATGGTGTTTTGAGGATTAGTTGTTGAGTGTGCCGAGGGTTGGTGGATGGGTTAGAATTATCTTGGAGGAGGCTCATTGTTCTAAATATTCCATTCACCTAATAGCGGCTAAGATTTATCATAACCTAAAGCAACATTATTGGTGGGGTGGTATCAAGAAGGATATTGTAGAGTACGTGAATAAGTGTTTGAATTTCCAACAGGTGAAGTATGAGCATCAGTGATCGGGTGGTATGATGCAGATGATGCCCACTCTCGAGTGGAAGTGGGAGCGGATCACCATGGTTTTCATAGCTGGCCTATCCCTGACCTTGGGGAAGTTTGACTCGGTTTGGGTAATTGTGGATCGATTGACCAAATCAGCCCATTTCATTTCGGTGAAGGCGAATTACACTACTAAAAAAAGGCTAACAAATGTTGGCCAAAAGTGACAAACAACGTCCTTTTTTGGTCAAAATCGATGGAAAGGTGATGCAGTCACTTGCGTCATAAAAAGGAACGTTGTTTTTTTAAAATGACGAACAACGTCGCTTTTTTTTTAAAAAAAAAAACAAAATTCAATTTTTTTCAGAAAAGCGACGCTGTCTATCACTTTTTGTTTTTCATATGAAGAACAAATGATATGCGTCGCTTTTTGAGTTTTTCTTCTAAAAGAAAAAGCGACGTTGTCCTCCGCTTTATGAAGAACAATGAAGAACAAAAGCGACGGACAACATCGTTTTTTGGAAAAAAAATTAATTTTTTTAGAAAAGCGACTAAAAAAACGGACAACATCACATTTTTGGAATTTTTTAAAAAAAATCCCGGAAAAGCGACCCTATCCGTTGCTTTTCTAGATTTTTTTTTGGATGCAAAAATCTACAGATTTTTACATCCCACCTGCCAAATAAAAATAAAATCAAAATACAGCCCCAATGTAACACTAATTGCTGTCAAAACAGATATATAACAATAAACAATTGTTAAACTAAAAAGACAATCAAACAGATATATAAAAGATATCATCCAAATCATTAAAACACATAAACAATCAAACAAAAGACCTCAAAAGTATTCCAAACGTTAAACTAAGATTCAAAAAATGTATAAAATATGTCAAATGTGTCAAAGAATACAAAAATGCTAATGGGTAGATGCCACAAACTCGTCATCACTCTCAAGTCTCTTCACTAGTTTAAAGTCACTAGTTCACAATTTCAATTTATAATTCCAAGTCACTATTTCACTAATTTGAAGTCACTATTTCACTAATTTCAAGTCACGACTTCACAGTTTCAATTCACTAATTGACTATTTCAAGTCACTTCTTCACAATATCAAGTCACTACTTCACATTTTCAATTCACTACTTAACTATTCGAAGTCACTACTTCACAATATCAAGTCACTACTTTACTAGTTTAATTACTATTTCACAATTCCAAGTCACTACTTCACATTTTCAATTCACTAATTAACTATTCCAAGTCAGTTCTTCACAATATCAAGTCACCACTTCACTTTTTGAAGTCACTACTTCACATTTTCAATCCACTACTTAACTATTCTAAGTCACTACATCACAATATCAAGTAACTACTTCACTAGTTTAAAGTCACTATTTCACAATTTCAAGTCACTACTTCACATTTTCAATTCACTAATTAACTATTTCAAGTCACTTCTTCACAATATCAAGTCACTACTTCACTTTTTGAAGTCACTACTTCACATTTTCAATTCACTACTTAACTATTCCAAGTCACTACTTCACAATATCAAGACGCTACTTCACTCGTTTAAAGTCACTATTTCACAATTTCAAGTCACTACTTCACATTTTCAATTCACTAATTAATTATTCCAAGTCACTACTTCACATTTTCAATTCACTAATGAAGTAGTGACTTAATATTGTGAAGTAGTGACTTGGAATAGTTAAGTAGTGAATTAAAAATGTGAAGTAGTGACTTGAAATTGTGAAGTAGTTACATTAAACTAGTGAACTAGTGACTTGATATTGTGAAGAAGTGACTTGGAATAGTTAATTAGTGAATTGAAAATGTGAAGTAGTGACTCAGAATTGTGAAATAGTCTTTAAACTAGTGAAGTAGTGACTGGATATTGTGAAATAGTGACTTGGAATAGTTAAGTAGTGACTTCGAAAAGTGAAGTAGTGACTTGATATTGTGAAGTAACTTGAAATAGTTAATTGGTGAATTAAAAATGTGAAGTAGTGACTTGGAATTATGAAATAGTGACTTTAAACTCGTGAAGTAGTGACTTAGAATAGTTCACTAGTTAAAAGTAGCTACTTTACAATTTCATGTCACTACTTCACATTTTTAAGTCACTACTTCACATTTTCAATTCACTACTTAACTATTCCAAGACACTTCTTCACAATATCAAGTCACTACTTCACTAGTTAAAAGTCACTACTTCACAATGTCAAGTCACTACTTCACATTTTCAATTCACTAATTAGCTATTTCAAGTCACTACTTCAAAATATCAAGTAACTACTTCACAAAATTAGAATTATTAGTACAATGCTTTGCGCTTGGACTACACAAAATCTATGCACTTTTTTTCTATTTACTTTTAGCATTTAGACTCATTAAGATGTGAAACATTCTCAGTTTTCTAGCCTTGTAGAAAAGCAAGATTTGGTAATAACTAAAAATAAATTAAGCTACCACAGTAGCACTTTTCCAAATTAAGGGTCTTCTTTTTTTTAAAAAAATAAGTATAATATATCCATCTCCACAACTCCTTTAAGCATACACTATACTTTGGAAAGTAATACTAATATTGTGTGATTTAGTAGTAGGAAACTAATTGAAAAAGCATTTTAGGCAGCTATTTTTCTTTCTATCATGATTTAAAACATTCAAGTACACTTTAGGAGCTCAATTTTCACTAAATTCTTAAATCTTACTGGTGCACTACAATTCCTTTCTCGTATAGGATATGTCCTAGCTCTTTCTCTTTTTATATATTCCTGTTTATCTTGCCTTTTTTGTTCGTAAGGGATTCTTAAAAATACTCATTGTCAGTAGAAAATCTTTAATAATTTCATAGTATTTTTCCATTCATGGGTATATATGAAAAAAATATATTTTAAGTTGAAGAACTTATTAAGATTCCTACTATAATGTTCGTGAAATCAAAATAAACTTTAATATGCATAATCCCATTCACAAATATGGTTCACACATCAGTCAGATATTGAACCCTTCCATATCTAGTTTAGTCTCGTCAAAAATTACAAAAAATTAAAAATTTACGAATTCAATTTTATTATAACACAATTTAATCTAATCCTAGTTTAATGGGGGGGAAATAAAAATGAAAAAAACAAAGGAAATAGAGAGAATTTTGCTTACCTTGATGAAGATGCCGAAGTTGGTGGAGATGGACGTAGGAACGAACAGCAGTAGCGGCAACAACAAACAACAACAACACAAGCAAGCAACATCAACAGTAGCGATGAGAAAAACGAATAGCAGCAACGCCAAATCCTATTTTGTTCGAAGAGAGAGAGAGGGAGAAGGTGGAGCTGGTCTCTGGTCAGAGAAGGTGTGGTTGCTAGTAGGAGCGGTGGTGGTGAGGGAGTTGAGAGAGGAGAGAAGGAGAGCGGCAGCAACCCTAGTTGAGAGAGGAAATGAATAGGTTTAGATTTTTGGGGTAATCTTTAATTAAAAGGAAATAAAATAAAGATTAAATATAAATCGTTAATCATATGGGATAAACGTCCAGGATTAAATTAAAGAAATGGGTCGGATATGGGTCATTCAAATTTGGGTTTTAAATTATTAGAATTGGGGATTTAAAATTGAGTCCAAATTTGAATCGATTTGCATAAATAATTTACTTTTTGTTTTTGTTTAATTAAAATAATTTAATGTATTCCATATATTTGGATGGATTACCAATTAATTAGCTTGTGAATACATATAATATACATCACTTATACGAGATATATATTCAAGACGAAAGACGATAAAATGTGTGTATGTATATTTAAGACAACAGACCATTAAATATGTATAGTACTTTCTTCTTTACATTACTCCATGAGTATATTCTCTCTCTCTCTCTCTCTCTCTCTCTCTATATATATATATATATATATATATATATATATACACACACAAAAACTATTATTGTATATAGGAGTTAATTAATTGGTTCGTTGCATTACTCCACGAGTATATTACCTCAATCTGTCGTCCTCCTAATCGTATATGTATATATGTATATTACCTTCGAATACATATATGCATACATATAGGTAATATACATATATACATATAGGTATTAGGACTTTGTTTGTTACATTATTCCATAAGTATATTACCTCATTATACACTTATTTAAACTACTTAGATGGATTATCAGTTAATTAGTTTTGGACTATAACATCTCTACACGAGACATATATATATATATATATATATATATGTAAGATGAACATATTCCATATACTAGATAGATTATCGATTTATTAATTAGCTATTAACTACTATCACAATACGAGACATAAATGGTTCAAGACTAACCATTAATATATAGGACTTATTAATTGGTTCGTTATATTATTCTACGAGTATATTATCTAGTAATATTAACATATTCAATATACTCGAATGGATTCGATTACCTTTTAACTACTACATCACTACACGAGACATACATTCAAGGTTGGATGGTTTGTTGATAGAACCTTAAAATAATATCAACGTATTCCATACTATAATGCATTATCTGTTATTTTGTGTTGAATTACATCACTACAAGAGTAAGTATACTATATAACCTCCTAATATAAATGTATTCTATACTATTCAAGATAAGACAACATAAGTAATAACAAGAGCAAAATAAAATTCAAAAAGTACAACATAAGTAATCTTTTGTACAATATATTATTGCAACGTAAGTAAATTTAATAATAAAAAATTTAAATTTATCAATTACCGACCACCTATGGTCTGTCCATCACTTTTATAAAAAAATAAATATTAATTATATGTAAATAATTTTGGCGCAATAAACCGCTAAAACAAGCGACATTGTCCGTCTCATTTATAAAAAAATTAATTGTAAACTATTTTGGCACAAAAATCCTCAAAAAAAAGCGACGGATATTGAGACGCTGTCCGTCGCTTGTTTTATAAAAAAAAAAAAATGACGGACAACATCGCTTTTGTCGTCGCTTTTTTGGAGTGACGTTGTCCTTCAGTTTTTAATTCAACATTTTTTCCCTTTATTTAGTAGTGTTATAATGCAAAGAAGTTGGCTAAGATCTACATTAGAGAGGATGTTCGATTGCATGGTGTATCGGTATCCATTGTATCTAATAAAGGTACCTAGTTTACCTCAGGTTTTTGGAGTACTATTCAAAGTGAGTTGGGTACTCATATTGATTTGAGTACAACTTTTCATCCTCATACGGATGGTCAGTCTGAAAGGACTATTCGGGTTCTAGAGAACATGCTCTATGTAAAGACCCTCCAGGTCATTTTCTGAATTTCCACATTATTTTAGCATTTAGAGCTTTCTCATAGCTGCCCCAAGTAATTTATGACTTGCTGGAGCTGACAGTTTGGTTACCAGGCAGTTCGTTTGATTTTTAGAGCCAATTCTCTATTTTGAAGTCTTCGTTGTTCAAATTTGGTTACCGGGCCTAAACTTCAGGTAAACGACCTCGTATGCCAACTATGAAGATTCCATCCACTCTGGATTGTTGATTTTAGGCTAGGGGGAACCTTGTTCAGGGTTTCGAGGCTTTCGGACTCATTTTGGGCTTTTGGATGAAAAGTGATGAAAATGGCCATTTGGGTATGGGACCCATATTTCATCGAAATGACTCCGGATGGAAATTTTGATTGAACCGTTGAGTTTGAAATGTTGAATTTGATAGGGTATCATAGTTTTTTTGCATCCACAGGGTTTCAAAAAATTCCCAAGGGCCCGTTGGAAACTTAGCAAAATATTGCCAGGTGCTGATGCTACTTCAGCTGGTGCCACCGCTTAAGCGACCTGGGCACCGTTTTAGCGGCTAGCGCTGGTCCTCGATGGTCCACTTAAGCGGAGACCTTACCTCTTTAGCCAACGCTGCTTAAGCAATGTTGGTCCGCTTTATCGGAGGTCGGCCTGGTCCATGGACTGCTTTAGCAGTCAATTGGGTGCTTTAGCGGTACCTGCAGTGCATTTAATCCCCTTTTAACCTATTTTCTCTCATTATTTTCTAAGTGTTGGGCATTAAAAGCCTTAGGGAGATAGAAAGAGAGAGTGGGGGTGATTCTTGAGAGATCAAGAGAGGTTGAAGGGTTCGTCAAAGCCTTTTTCCTCGTCTTAATCCTTGTAAGTTCCGTCTAATTTCTCGATAAATTCTTCGTTTTAGGTTTAAATCCCTAATTCATTTGTGGGTTGATTTTGGATGCGTTGGAGCTTGGAATTTACCCATTCTTGAGGGCAAGTGATCCTTGAGCCTTGAGGGTTATTTTGACTGTTTCAAATTTATGATTCTGTAAGCAGGCCCCATATGGAATTTTTAGGTCAATTTTGGACTCGAAGCATTTATATGCAATACGGGTATCATTATTCTCATATTAATGATTAGATTGTTATTTTGATAGCGTGGCATCATGAGGAGGCTTCTCGAAAAGGAAAAAACACAATTTAGAGGACTTTCTCGAGCATTCTTCGACATCCAGGTAGGCTAGACATACCTTGCTTTTATATTGAGATTATTATGGTATTAGTGTGATATTGTTCTAGTTTTGGGTTGTAAATTATGGGTTGGTTGCTTAGTTAGTGAAGTTTGGTTTAGTTGGCTGATTTGTGAGCCTTTTCGGAGGTAGAATTGACCCTTTTCCCCTTCCTTTAAGTCCAATGATGCGTTTAGGCTTTATTTAAACTTATGTAATAACTTGTAGTGGAATTTTAAGACTTAGTCATTTTCGGGTAGTAATTGCCTTAGAATGGACTTTCTTGTTTATGAGCGGGCCCTATCGGCCCTTTTTTAGGTTGTGAATTCTCTTTTAGCTCCCTGTAGACTTAGGAGGCCTTCGTTTGCAATATCATAATTAATCTTGAACCTTAGGCTATATAGCATTTACCTAGTTTAGGGTTAGGCTAGTTATTGTGACTTTACCCAATTATATTTGTTCTAGTCCGGCATTCTACTATTTATTTATGGTATAATTATACCGGTTCGAGTCCGGCATCTATAATACGGTTATGGTGTTAAAGAGCGGTTTGAGTCCAGCACTTTATGATTCATCTATGGTATTGCAAATCCAATTCAAGTCCGGTATTGAATAGTACTAATGGTTTCACGGATATGGGAAAACTAGTTGGTTATATCATTCTTAGTGTCTAAAGATCTCCTCTTGATTGTATCCATCAGGTTTATGGGGGCTTATTTGGGTTAGTCTTATCTTGTTTGCACCTTCTAGGCTTATGAGGACCTAGTTAGGTTATCATTAGTTTACTTTAATTTTGGTATCACGTGTTTAATTATTTATTTTATCATGCTTTTATTACGATTTAGCTCAGTTAGCCGATGATGCCTACTGTGTATCCGTTCTTTTGGTACTCATACTGCACTTCTGCATCCTTTTTGGGTACAGATCCGAGTATTAGCTGTCGTCGCTGATATTCCTTCTAGCTTGCTTACAGGATCCGGAGATAGGGTGAGCTTTCAGAGTAAAGGCTGATCCCATCTCCTTCCTATATTTTGGGACAGTCTTTACATTCGAGACTATCTATATATTAATACTACTACTACTCTTATTCTTTTGATTAGTGGCTATTGTACTGGCCTTACCAGGTTGTGGGATGTTTCTTTTGTTCTTCCTCTTTTTCATTTGGTATGTTAGTAACGTATTCATATTTATATTGCCTTCGATCTTATTTTATGCTTATTTCCTGATATGTATCTCATCTTCCGCCTTTTAGCCCAATACTTATCGTTCTGGGTTATGATTTGACTTACCTACTGGTGGGTTATGGTAGGTGCCATCATGACTCCAAAAATAGGTCGTGACAAATTGGTATCAGAGCCTAGGTTCACTGGCATTATTGGTAGAAGAGCAAGTGTCTAGTAGAGTCCCGCGGATTGGAGCGATGACGTCCGTGTCTTATCTACGGGAGGCTATAGGACATTATTAGGATGACTTCACTTTCTATATTTGTTTCGTACATTGAGTCCATGTTAGTTTCTAAGGTTCTCATTGTTTCACTCTTTCACAAATGGTCAGGATTCGTACTACTACGACCGACAAAGAGGAACCCGAGCCTGTAAGTAAGGTACCCATCAGAGGACGTGGCCGACCTAGAATTCAAGGCCAGGCTAGAGTTGTAAACCCAGCTAGGGGTAAGGATAGGGAGCCATCACCAGATCCTTATATTGGTCCCAAGCTACAGATTTTGCCACCCCATCCATTGGTGTGCCAGGGGCAGCCCAGACGCCATCGGGGTTTATTTTTTCTTCATTGCTCAGAGATGTCTTGGTTCAGTTATTAGGATTAGTTGGTGGTGCACCATCTGATGGTGCACAGTCTGTAGATCTAAGTGGTATAGATGCAGGGGCGCAACCTTAAGCTGCTTCGATACAGGTAGTTGCTCCATTGGTAGTTTCCCAGCTTGCTATGTCTGTCGAGGAGCAAAAGATGTTGGGTAGATTTCTGAGATTGACTCCACCAAGGTTTATAGGGGCTCCAAGAGTGGACGTTTTTGAGTTCTTGACTGCTTCCAAGGATAGGCTCTATATTTTGGGCCTAGTTGAGGCTTGTGGGGTTGACTACACCACTTTTCAGTTGGACTCGGCAGCTAGACATTGATTGAGAGGTTATCTTGATTCCAGGCCAGCTGGATCTCCCCCTTTGACATGGACTCAATTCTTCGAGGCTTTCTTGGAGAAGTATATGCCTCGCAGCGGTCGTGAGCACCTGAGGGATCAATTCACCCACTTACAGCAGGGTTTTATGTAAATGGTTGAGTATAAGGCACAGTTCTACGAGTTGGCCAGACATGCTACTACGATCATTCCTGCCGAGTATGAGAGGATTAAGTGTTATGTTAGGGGACTGAGACTTACTCTTCGCATGGCTACTCAGAGTTTGGTTGCTACTGGTAGATCTTTCATTGGGATTTCTGATTATGCCAGACTATAGAGGAGCTGCATTGCGAGGCCCAAGGGGGCAGGGATAAGCGACCATGTCATCAAGGTAGTTTCAGTGGGAGCCATAGTGGCTCACAGTTTAAAGGCAGAGGTCCTCAGGGTAGGTACTCTCTACGTCAGTCTTATCAGCATCAGGGTCAGCCTAGTAGGCCCATTTAGGCAACACTCCAAATTACTTACGGAGGTCAATCCAGCTTTAGTGACTATCCTGTCCCGAGTAGTGGTCAGTCTTCGAGGGGTGCACATTCTGGATTTTTTGGGTCAATCAGAACTTCTGGACAAAGTGGTGTTTTTGGGCCTTGCTATACTTGTATAGTGATTGGTTATTTTACTAGGGAGTGTCCCCAGCGTGGGACGATTCAGCCTGCAGCTCAGAGTGTTCAGCAGATCAAATCTGTGTTGCCTCTAGCTAGAGGTGGTGCTCAGGGTTGTAGGGGTGTCCCTCAGGGTTTTTGAGAAGGTTCTCAGGCAGGTAGGATGGGTGGTAGGTCATACGCTCAGCCAGGTGGTGGGCGAGGTCATTTATATGTTGTACCTGGTAGGCCAGAGGCAGAGTCTTTGGATTCTCTTATTACAGGTATGGTTTCTATATGCCGTCAGCCGGCTATTGCTTTATTTGATCCGGTATCCACTTATTCATATGTTTCTACTTATTATACACCACAATTAGAGTTTTCTTGGGAGCCTTATCTGTGCCATTGCGTGTATCTACTCCCGTGGGTGTTTCTTTTGTAGTGGATCGTTGTGATCGTTCGAGAGTTTGATACTCGGACTAATCTTATTGTATTAGACATGGTGGACTTTGATGTGATTCTGGGCATGGACTGGTTATCCCCTTATCATGCAGTTTTGGATTGTTTCGCCAAAACCGTTTCCTTGACCATGCCTGGCGTACCATCAATTATGTGGCAGGGTTCTTTTAGTTGCATGCCGACATGGATCATTTCTTATGTTCAGACTAGGAGATTGGTGTCGAGGGGTTGTGAGTCTTATCTTGCTTATATCCGTGATGTATACGCGGGAAGTCCCTCGCTTGATTTTGTTCCTATAGTCTGTGACTTTTCTGATGTTTTCCCTACCGACCTACCTGACCTTCTTCCTAAGCGTGATATTGAGTTCTTTGAGCTAGGCACCCAACCTATTTCTATGGCTCCTGCTGAGCTTAAGGAGATGAATTCTCAGCTCCAGGATTTTTTGGGTAAGGGTTTTATCAGGCCGAGCGTATCACCTTGGGGTGCTCCTATCTTGTTCATGAAGAAAAAGAATGGTTTTATGTGTATGTGTATTGACTATAGGCAGTTGAATAGGGTGGGTGAACGTGAAGAATAAGTATCCTATCCCTCGCATTGATGATTTAATTGATCAGCTTCAGGGTGCGGCAGTTTTCTCTAAGATTTACTTGAGATTGGGTTACCATCAGTTGAGGATTCAGGCTATGGACATCCCTCTCTCTCTTTCTCTTTTATCTTCTCTTCCTATATCTGATTGGCATGAGTCATAAGTTAGGAGATATCCATTTCTCTAATAACTATAGCGGTCCTACAATCTTTGACCACCAATTCTGAAACACTAGAAACAAACTTGCTCATTCGATCCCTTGGCTTAGCAACCATCTATAGAGCATACCTGGAGAACTAGGTAAATTCAGAGAATAATCCTTCACAGACATGTTACCCTGCTTCAGGTTAATGAACTCCTCAACCTTAGCTTCCCTCAACTCATGGGAAACATGTCATGATCTCATCCCAATCAACTAGGTCTCCATCCTCACGAAGGCTATCTTTCCACTATTTGAACCATAGCTGAGCCACCCCTTTCAACTAATAGGAGGCCAAGTTTGCATTCTAAACTGGTGTAATACCCATGATCCAAGTGATCTACTGTATCTCATCTATAAAGTCCAGTGGATCCTCATCCACTCTCAACCCATGAAAATTTGGAGGGTTCATTTGAGTGAAATCCCATACTCTAAAAATTGATGTATTCCTATTTGGGTTCGTGGGTGCAATTGCTTGCTGACTGAACTGATTGATCATGGCTTAAGAAAGCATCTGAAAAGTAACCCTGAAGTCCACATGGGTGACTTATTCATTCAAGGGATCTGCAGGTGCTGGTGGGGCTGACTGGTTTCCGTTCTTTCTTCCTTTGGCTCTTTAAGGAAGCACATTTTGTAAACGTGTAGAGCATGAATTAGAAGGGTAAATAGAGTTAGACACTATCACACAATATGAACATAAAAGAAGTAAGATTTTCCTAAAATATTTTGTAGCCTCCCCCATAAGTGTGGTACACTTCACACCCATGAAAGAGACTCTACTCAACGTGGCTTTCTGACACCCCATGACACCTTAAACCTGATGCTCTGACACCAAGTTTGTCATGACCTGAGCTTACATTCTGGAAGTAACACGATGCTTAGAGCCATAAGTGACCCCAAGCTAACCCATGGCTTGACATAATACTAATCATTTTGTATAAATGAGACTGAGCAAAAGGTAAAATGAATTAAAAACAAAGTCTAAGATAAAATCGTATAATTTCTTAAATAAACCAAGTCTAAATAGAAGTACTAAAATTGAAATAAATTGAAACACTGAAAAGTCTGACTCAATTTCTGAAAGCCTCTACTACTGAAGAGCTTCTGGGATAAGCCCCCAACAAACTCTAAATATTGAAACTAAAGTACTAATCAAACATAATGAAAGTGAATACTTGTCCTCAGAAAATGAGGACGCACCACTGGCCATCGCTGATGCAGCACTGGAATGTACTAGCTGCGATGTTGAGTCTGAGTGTCTGAACCTATATCATAATATGATACAACACAAAAGAAATATGCCATCTGTACTTTGAATGTACTGAGCATGAGAGATATGCACTATAAAATACTAAACATGTTGGAAATATTGGGTACTGATAAACTGTACTTAATGCAAAGTGAGTAATGATACTAAGCTGTAGTACCATGACCCAAAATATGCATACTAAAATACTAAGGTAAAATCTAATATCAACAAAAATGCAAGTGAAATATGAAGGTAAGGGTCATGTATGAATACTGAAAATTGTAACAGTGGGAGGTTCTCATAACAGACATAGACCATGTGAGAAACATGGAATCCAACTTGTAACCCTAGTTGGGAGGGTGTTTTATACCTTGCCAAGGGTAATAACCATGACTGACAAAATTCACTCATGAGCCCATTAAAGCAAAGGAGACACTCTCAACTGGCGAGAACCCCCTTATCCTACGGTGGCACATAGTTTGGGACTTGAGTTTTACTGAACCTGAGTCCTCTCAATGCTAAGTACTACTCCCAGAACAATACATATCAGCTCATAGTTATACTGAAGTATGAGGAAAATCAGATGAACTAGTTCAATAACTATTTACTGAATATATCTGAAATCATGGAACTAGTCAAGAGCATTATAACTGTTTCTGAGATTCATGAAATCGTGGTATATTGAATATCCATCTAAAAGAATGCCTAATTTAGATAATTCATGCTAAATTATGAAATTAGTACTTAAGTTGGAATTCATGAAAATTTAGAAGACATGCATATCTGAAATTGTCATGTGGAATCACAAGGAAGGCATAATATCTTGAAATCCATTGTATTTGCAATAAGAATTTAGTTCTAAAGTCATAAACCATATACAAAATTTGAAAACCATAATTCATGCATAATATGGTCATAAGGGTGGAAAGGAAGCCTTATTCATGATCCCACATACATGGAGTTAGAGATTCCATGCAAGGAACTTGAGATTTTGACTTGAGAAGAAGAACCCTAGTTTTTCGTGCTTGAAGTAATGGGGAGCGTATGATTTTCTGTTTCTTTCAGTGTTGGGGAATTATGGGAAAAATAAATGCCTAAGTCCCTTTAACCCCCTTATAATAAACCTTAAAATGTCATAGCATAAGTTTAGAAAATTGGAAAAAATGAAAATAACCTTTTTAAAGTACTGAAATTTCTAGGTTCAGTCGTCATGGGCCTATGGTACGAGTCGTGCCTTGAACTCACGAGTCATCCCTTGAATCGTGATTCCTAGGCTGAATTCATAGTCTTGGGGCATGAGTCCATCTCACGACTATTGAGATCTACCTACGAGTCATGACAAGGAAACATAGCCCCTGAGAGAAAATGTTGTCTCTATGGTTTCTCATCAGTATGAGTCCTACGACTCATGGCCTCAAGTCGTTAGGTGGAATTTTTGTCTTTTCTGTACTTTGGTCCTACTACTCAGAATGATTCACTTTGCGACTTGTGACCTCACTGGATGACTTGTACAGTGAGTTGTTCTGGTGTAGAATGTTGGAATTGCTGACTGGTTTTCTGAAAAAGGCTAAGTTTATGTGCTTGGAACTTTATAAGAAATATTTCTCTTATGTGGTGATGAAAGATGTCAATCTTAATATAATATCTGTTAATACAAGATTAATTGAAAGTTCTGAAATAGCTAATTTATTACTTACCGGAGGAACAAATTTGACAATTGAAGAAGCATTATATTGTCATAAGTCTCAAAGAAACTAAGGTTTAATGCCATTTATCAAAATAGTAATCACATTGAGACTAGAAATGTTGAAAATATTGAATATCTTTATATTACTATAGTTATATCAGATAAGAAATTTATACTTAAAAAGTTACTCTCTCTTTCATCCTGCTTGTACTGCACAAGTATTAGCATGGTTGAAACACATGCCATTGTAAATCAGAAGTTTACTAACTCAAATGACTTTACTATTTGGCATGATCGATTAGGCCATACCAATTTTAATATGATGCGTAAAATAATTGAGAATTCATATGAGCACTCTTTGAAGAACCAAAAGATTCTTCAATTTAAGAAATTCTTCTGTGCTGCGTGTTCTCAAGGCGAGCTAATTACTATACCATCAATAAATAAAGTGGGAATTAAATATCTTGCATTTTTGGAATATATACAAGGTGATATATGTGGACCCATTCACCTATCATGTAGACCATTTAAATTTTATATGGTTCTAATAGGCGCATCTAAAAGATGATCACATGTTTGTTTATTATCAACTCATAATTTAGCATTTGCAAGATTGCTTGCTTAAATTATACGAGCACAATTTTCATATTATACAATTAAGAAAATTCACCTTGATAATGATGGTGAGTTTGCATCTTAGGCTTTTAATGATTATTATATGTCAACTGGGATAAAAGTTGAACATCTGATCGCTCATGTTCATGCTCAAAATGGTCTGCTAGAATCAGTGATTAAACACCTCTAATTAATCACTAGACCAATGCTAATGAGAACAAAACTTTCCATTTTAGTATGGGATCATGCTATTTTGCATGCAACAACTCTTGTATGGATCAGCCCACAAGTTATCATAAAGTCTCCCCACTGTAATTGGCTTTTCGTCAGGAGCCAAATATATTCCATCTTAGAATATTTAGATGTGCAGTATATGTTCCAGTTGCTCCACCACAATATATAAAGATGGATTCCCAAAAAATATTAGGGATATATGTTGGGTATGAATCTCCTTCTATTATAAAATATTTAGAACCTTTGAGTGGAGATTTATTTATGAAACGATTTGTTGATTGTCATTTTGATGAATCATATACCCTATATTGGGGGAGAGAAAATAAGAAGTTGAAAAACGAGATGGACTAGAATGCATTATCACTCTCTCATTTAGATCCTCATATAAATAAATGTGAATTGAAAGTTCAAAAGATAATCTATTTGCAAAATATTGTAAATCAACTGCCAGATGCAATCACTGACCTATCAAAAGTTACTACGTGTCATATTCCAGCTGCTAATGCTCCAATTTGAGTTGATGTCTCAACTGGACAATCAATTATGACAAATAAGTTTAAACCACACACAAACATAGTAGGCCGATCAGTTCTAAAGATAAAAATCCTTGAAAAAAAAATAGGCAAATAATCAAGATAATCATAATATAAAGGAAACTACTCAAAAAGAGCAAGAATACGAAATAATTTATAAAACCTCTGGAGAGGTTTAGGTACTTGAAAATAATAAAGATATCTCAGTAAATTATGTCTCAATAAATTACCATCTGAAAAGTAGCTCTAGACTGAGCTGTAAGAAACATTTCCTAGCTAAATCTAAATGTCAGACCTCTCACGAACCTGTGAATACTCTCAGTTTAATTCAGTAAGCTCACCATGGAATGGAAAGACAATGCATAAAATCGAGTCTCATACTCATTCATTGAGATCCCATCCTGAGTCAAGTTCTCAAAATTATTACTTCACTCTTCCCTCAAGCTACAAGGAATGAATTAGCCTAGAAAAACCTATAAAACTAATGCCCAATTCATCGGAGGAGAATCTGCAGGCATGGAGTCAACATAGGAGCGTCACCACTACTTAATGGGCCCATACATCTACAAAGCTATATAATCAATCTCGTAGAACTCAACTAACCCCACACCTTGATGTTTCTCATGATAACTCACAAGAAACTCATACATATCCTCGCTCTGTCCACCCTAAAAGTGAGTTGGACTATCTTTCTAAACCTCTTAAACATTCTCTACTCCTCATCTGATAGCTTTCATAACCACACCCATGGCTCTTACTCATGGTAAGGGCATGTCATCATATCTAGGTGTTGTAATCGTTGGCTAACCCACTGGTCCTGGAATACCTGGATGGGTGGTTGATCTGGGGTTTGGTCCCCCACTCTAGTTTATGAACCTTGTAGACTACCTGTTAAGCCTCCACCCTGAGCTAAAATCTCCAAAACACCTAATAATCAAACCAAATTTTCCTAGAGCATCGGAGTAGCAACAAAACTAGGTAGAGCCTGAACTAGGCCTAACCCCTCTACTTGGACATGATAACCTCAATCTTATACTCAATCTTAGGGGAGTCCGCCCTATCTGGGACCTGAACAGTTGCCTAAGACCTACCTCTACCTCAACATCAACCCCTACCACATCCCTTGCCATATCTGCGAGTCCTGACATGGGCAACATGCACAGGTAATGATGTCTAAATCCACTCCTCACTTAAGAGAAAGTGTACATGATCACCTTAATATAAATTATCTTACAAGAGTAGGGGTCGATCCCATAGGGAATAGAATTAGAGTTTTAACCCTACATGTGTAACAACTCACTATTTGTTTACAATTTTAATAAGTAAAAATGGAGGGGGGGAGGGGTTGTTGTTGTAACAAAAGTATCAAAGAATTGTGACAAAAATCAACATTTATCAAATTTTTGGTTTAAATCAAATAGAGAAGACCCTAAGGATGTGCTTGTTTGGACCTAGATAGTGCAATCGGGAAGTAGACCTTTCTTTAACATTGATATCGACATGGTTAAGATTGATTTTTACCATACTAATGATTTCTCAATCCATTAATATACTTCACCTTAGGTTTTCTCAAACCCTAAAATGTATGCAATTTTACCCAATCAAATACCTCTAGTTAATTGCCTTATTTCTAGCAACAATTATTAAATAAATCCAATTCAAGTCCAAGTTATTAAATTCCTACATTAATTCTCATCTTCTTTCTCAAGCAAGACAAGTAATTGGAAGCTAATGAAAGTTTGGCTCTGGCTATAGATAGGGTGAAATTTGCAGGGGTCATGCAAATACATAGGCCCCTTCCCTTATGTTTTGGATGAATCTAACATTAGTTAAAACATGATGAATTAACTAAACTCATAACCAATAATCAATAATTAAAGTAAATAAATAAGACCCATTCACAAATCTTGATCCAACATCACACAACTCTAGGATTGGGGTTTTAGCTACTTATAATAAAAGGGAAAGAACATATACCCATAATATCATTATCAAACTATGCCATTGATAAGATTAAATATTTAAATCCAAGATGATATATTCATCATAAAATTCACAAACAAGATGAAATTCTTCAATCCCAAGTGAAAATGGAAGGTTCTTTGCTAAGTATACGCAAAATCATATCTAGAATGATGAGTACAAACCCTACAAGATCAATTTAAGATTCCCACATTTGGTTTAGAAACTTGGAAAAAATTTCCCTTACATCATGATTGTGCAGCTGCACAACCACAACACAATGTAGTTTGCGGCCCCTGCAGTGGCAGTACAATGATACTTCTACCATATGTTTTAAAGTTGATGCATAACTTATGTGGCCACACACTGCATTGTATGATCCGCACAGCTAAGGCACAATAAGTGTGCACTTGTCGAAGCTTCTATTTGAGTTGTGCAGAGCATGTGTGGGTGCACACTGCATTGTGCGGTCTGCCAAATGCCTCAAGTCACCCTTCTTCCTTTAGATCCTGCACTTTGGTCCTATCCTCATTTCTAGGCTTCTTTTGGTCTTAAATCCCTCTTTATAACAGCATATGTGAGCATTGTAACATCAAAATCACTTAAAAATATATGAACCAAGGCAATAATTAACGCTTAAGAAATCAACAAGTTGGTGAAATACCAACTTATGAAACCCCTAAGCTTAAACTATTTCTTGTCCTCAATCAAATAAAGACATTCATATCAAACAAGGAATTGACTCAACTCAACAATTTCAACAAGACCATACTAAGTCAAACAAATGCACATAATTCAATTGGTACCATAATAGCTTTAGGAAAATGAAAACTCCATCTTATTTTCAAATGCTATATTTTTATCACAAGTGGAAGAAATCACAAATAAATCAAACTTGTTCAGCTTCTCATGTCTTGATACTAAACATTCAAAACTTGCCTTAATTTCACTACAGAACTTGTCTCACTCATTCCCCATAATTTAAAGCAAGACTTCAATACTCTTCTCAAGGTTGAGGTGCCACTCACAAGAAAGAAATGATCTTATTCTTACATAATGCATTTCAGAATATACGGAATGCAAAGATAGGTAGAATTTACTCTTTCTCACACAAAAACATTCAAGTGCATACAAGTAGAACCATAGGTTTTCCCTTCATGTAGTTCACCATTAATGTTGACACACTAGCCTCAAAATCACCTAGGACTTGAGGGTATTAATGATGTTTTGGGTAGAGGAAGGGATGATTATGGAACAAGTAGTTCAATACATCCCTAAATGCCACTATTTAATCATTTTAAGCACACTTTTTTCACATTTTTCCACTTTGTTCTCCTTTCAAAACATTTCCAATTCTCCCTTTTTATTTTCAATTCACAAATCCCTTCTAAATTTTTCATGATTTGCTCTTTTCACATTTCTCATGATTACATCAATTTCTTCTCTTATACTTTTCTTTATCTCTGATCTACCTTTATAAGACAATTTTAGCATGTACTACACATTTTTCAAGTTATGACCCCCCAAATTTAGGCTTTTGGCCTAGTTTTCAAACCTCCAAAACTTTACACCCCCAAAACTTAGGCGTTTAGCCTATATATCACTTAATACCAATTTCAATCCCTTCAAAATAACTTTTACGCTACAATTAAAATGTAAAGCATTTAAGGAGGTTGGGTACAAAAGATGGGGTATCAAAAGAGGTATGGTGTATGAATGCAGTTATCAAGAAAAAGGTGAAAATTCTAAAATGGGGTTGACTAGGGAATCATGATTAGGTAGAAATTTTAGCACTGTGATGGTCCAAAGAAGGCCGCCTAGGGTCATTTTTTAGACCAAGTGTAATATAAGATTTCTCTTTGAATAACATTCAGGTCAAGTTCTAGACTACAATGTATGAAAAAAAAATAACAAAACCTCACCACTTAAGGCACCCCAAACTTTCAAGATAAAGAGTTAGTCTCACACAAAATTAAAACAAATGAACTTGACAAGCTACTCTGAATTGTAAGTTATTCTTTTGTGAAGAAAGATCCAAGTGATTAATTTAAAGGTCATGATTCAAGAGATAGTTTGACAGTTCCTTTATTTTTCACTTTTTTTTTTTTTTCAAAAAACATTTAATTTGCTAAATTTTTCCTTTTTGGTGGGTCCTCTTAAACTATGTGCAACTACAGACTTGAAACTCTATCTAAAATATGTATTTCCCTTAAGAAGGTCGCCTATTTCATCTAGCATGGGAAACACCACTCAGTTTGACAATAAAAAAAATAAGTAAGAAATCGCTCCTAAAGATAGAACCTTAGTATGAAGAAAACCCTCAGAGTTTATTGACACTATATTCACAAAAGGTAAATTTAAGTTAAATCGCCTCATGAGTGATTTGCAATTTTTATGGGTAATAAAATAATATATGTGTTAAATGACCCACAATAGCTCATGTATATGAATCAATAATAAACAAGTCCGATGAAACCAAGATATAAAGATCAAGCCAAACAAGGTCACAATAATCATAATCATACAATCCAAGCCCGACAAGGGCAACCAAATCATCATTCAAAAATATACAAACCAGGCTCGACAAGGGAAATCAAGTCATTTGATTATAGCAAAACAAACTCGGCAAGGGCAAACAAAAGTATCATAAATCACAAATATACAAACAACATGCAATAAAAACCTATCCCCAACTAAAATAGATGGCGTTGTTCCTAAATGCACACAAATATAAGCAAGAAAAAGAGGTAAGGACTCCCTGCAATGCTCTAAGCACTCAGACCAACATCAGGTAACAGTGGTTTGGGCCTCCAAGGACTAGGCTCCAATACCTAGAATCTGGATTGTAGGAGGCAACGGGAGATCACTGGACATCTAGGAGCTTGCACTAGCTCCAACGCTCCTTGCAGACTGAACATACATGCTAAGTTGTATGGCTATCTAAATCTATTGTGACTCCGTGAGTACCTGAGTCACATCAAAACCATCTTCAACCTCTATGGTAGCCTCATTTAGCTCTAAGCTCCATGCATCCTCATCAACATGGCTCGATCTATCCCCATCACCAAATAACTCATAAATGGGTGAGTGAATGCTAATATCTCCCTAGGATAGGGTCAAAATTGTGTCAAATAGACCAAAATCAAGATCAAACAACTTGGTTTCTTCCTTTATCTTAACTTTGTTAGCTTGTAGCTTAGCAACTGACCCATCAAGAGTCTGGACCTTGGCACATAAGTTTTGAAGTTGGGTAAGGAAAGGCTTTATAACCTTATCTATCGTGGCATGGATGTATTTGGGAATGTCATGAGCCAACTGAACAAATTTTGTATTATTCTTTTTGGTCATATCAGCTAACTTTTGAATACCATTTCTATAGAAAGTTAGAGATTGTTGAGGTGGCCTGGGAGGAATAGATCCTAATAAAGGATGTCTCGAACCAGAGGAGTAGGAGTGCCAGGCTCACTCGAGATAGCAGAGGTGATAGTAGTGGCAGTAGTATCCTCAAAATCAAGCACATCAACAAGTCCAGCTGCATCAATAACTGAAATACTCAGTCCCATAAACATTTTGTCTTCTTTCCATTTAGGGAATCTTTATCCCAACTGTGATTAAGGTCAATATACCATACGCCATCACTTTTTATCAAAGTATCAATAAAAGGCAATATTATCACATATACACATCATAGCGATTAGCAAGGAGATGGCATAGAAGATTGCCTCGTATTGAACTATTCAATAATGATCTCCCTAAAATTAATGTGTACACCTTCCAAGATGCAAGCTATAAGAGTCCCTATATTAATTGAGAGCCTGATATCATTCTTCGAAGGCATGAGGTAAGAGGAAATAAAATCAAGCCAAGTCTTGGCCTTTATTTTTATATATTACCTCCATAATGGACCATCGGTAGTTTCCCAGATCAGATTACCTCAAGAATATTGGAATCCAACCTAGAATATTTGTCCAACTTGTCATCTATCTTTTAGGAGTACTTAGACCCCATATGAATAGGGCCACTCCAAAAGATACTACATCCCTTGGTTTTATACAACGTTGATACTTAATGTGAAATTTTCAACCTTTAAGGGATATTCAAATGTGTTTATTGTAAGTCTTCAGAAATAGTGGGGCTAATGATATAACAAAGATATGAAATGGTTATGGCATGATATGTATGACTTGCAAGTCTTGGCATGACAATACCAATATAATGATTTCCCCCATGAAATAGTTATTATATGTCAAATGGTATATGTTTATGAACATGCAAAAATTATGCCTAAAGAGAATTATGTAGTTTACCGAGAAGGTGTAAGTCCTCGTGACATAATGCCTGAAACCTATGTTTTGCCGATATAGGGATGGTTCACTCCTTAATGGGAAAACCTTACGATGTTTCCCTCTATGTGGATGATATGATGGCCAAATAAAGTATATCTCAATTCATGCGGTAAGCATAAATTGAGGCCCCACCAGTTGGGTATAGATCGGACCCATATAACCCATGGGTTACTTAGTATCGGTGAAAATACCCCCCTAAAATGTTAAAAAAAGAGAAAATTAAATGAATTTTGGGGAAGCATGCACGGCCGAGTAGCTGAATCTTAGTTCACGTGGCATTGGCTGTACCACTACCTTGCCCATGCGGTCGCGCGGCTGACATCCTCTTCGTACAGCGGTCCGCGCAGACTACGTAGTGCCCAGTAAACGGGCATAACTTTTAACACATAACTTGGATTGAAGAACGGTCAGTGAATTAAAAAGAAGACTCAAAGATCTTTAATTTGGTAGGTATTGGGTCTCGTAACTCTTCATATTGTAGGAGAAGTGATCATTTAAAATTGACCCTACAAGAAAATTATACGAAAACTTAATCGATAGTAAGGTATTCAACTTTACATTGTGCTAGAGATTTCTTATGACCCTAATTCACATCCAAAGCTCTTTCCATACTAAAGAATTGATATTAACACTTACATACCATTAGGAATCATCGAATTCAGATCTATACGTAGTCGAAGAATGGTTCAAATCCTAGCCTGAATGATTGGGATGTTACAAATACTACCCTCAATTTTGAATTTTGTATCATCAATCTGAGTTGGAATAATTACTTTAGCATTTTCAATCTCCTGAACAATATTCAAAAAAATATTTTCCACTTCTAGTGGATTAGCAATAGATGCCAGTGCAGCAACTACTGTAAAATCTTGTTCTTCTCTCACTTCCATAATCCCCTGGCTAACAAATAAACAAATTAGGTGTGATGGAAATAGGAGGCTTAAATCAAAGTAAACACTAAGTAGTAATTAATAGATTATATTCTTCGACAACGACGTCAAAATTTTATCTGCTCAAAATTACACTTACATGATGATGCAACATGGTCATATTCAAATATGATAATTGTTACGACCCAAACCCATCGTGAGTGGCACCCACACTACTCACTTGGTGGGAGAATCATCTATCCCAAAATGCCATCTTTTAATGAACACTTAAAAGAGATAATTAAAGCTAACCCATCAATAAAGATATTCAAATCTAAACCAAAAACATAAGTACAACTAAGGCGGAACATTGTAATTAAATAAAACTATATTTAGGACCCGAAATTCGTCCGTACCAAAACATCTAACATTATCAAGAAGGGGATGCAAACCCAAAACTAAAAGAAAGTGCATAATGTCCAGAACAAAGGACTATGTAATAAAGGAAAGATCTGATGGAAGCCCGAATATGCTGCTCACCCTGAAATCTAAAGTTAACCACTGAAATCAAAAGTGAGGTCTTGTAGGAGGCGCTGGAATATGCATTGCACTCACAAAAGTAAGAGCAGATCTAATATCGGCACACAAGAAAACAATAGTGTAATGGGAGGGTCATTTGGCCAACCCAAGATGAGAATATGAATACTTAACTAAAGTATAGTAAAACAAGTTAATCCATGCTCAAAACTAACATACACTTAGCACATTAACACCAAGAATCGGTTTAGGAGTTAAACCAACAAGTTAATAAAATATAACCAAGTCACGTTCAGTCAAGCCAAATCAAGACAGGTCAGGATAGTTAAACAGTTATTAACCATATAAATATATATATTCCATGGTTCACTCATGGAACCGTCAAACTCACCTGAACCTCGTATATACAAGCTAAGGGTTATCTATCCACCCTCTAGTCATGACCAGTAGGGGATAATTTTCATCCATGCTCTAAAACTCACACACAAGTGTCTGCCAACCTTGTTTTTCCAGTGACCCGTGAGAAAGTCCCAAATACCTAAACATTCTACATTTAATAATAATAAGGCAAGTCAAAGCCATACAACAACGTAAAATCATTTGCATTGTCTGCACCAAACAATATGCAGGAACAAACCACACTACAAAGTAGTTAATATACACATACAATACAAATTGGATCAAACTACAATACCATCACCTACCTCGAACCAAGCTTGCACAACTCCTCTAAGCCAGAGCTTTGCCCTTTCATGTAATTTTCGCTTGCTCTTGGCCTAGAACACGCATATAAACACATAATTAATGAAAAGACCTACCATGTTGGGAATTATACACACACCCAACCCCTAAGGTAAAGTTCATAACTATTCACTTTCTATTCTAGGACTTTCCTACCATAATTCACCTAAAACTACCAATTCTATGGATAAATTAGTGAATTAACAGAATGCAAGGGTAAATGATCGGTTAAAAATCAAAACCCTTTAATTGGTTACTTAATTTTATCACTTGCACTAGAAAACAACTAAAAATATCCCTAAAACCCTCTCCAAACTCCATAAATTAGCAATTCTAAGGCTTAATTATCAATTACTAGTTAGCGAGAATGAAATCCTTACCTTTACGAAGCCGAACGATGAAAATCTGGTGGAAATCATCCCTTCTTTACCCTAAAATGATTTTTAGGAAAATAAACTATTTTGGGGAAAAATTAAATAAAATCTGCGACTTTCACCGCTATAGAGACATACGTCGTTATAGCGGCATCGCTATAGCGACACCTGCCGCTATAACGGTTGTTGACTGAGTTGACCACTGCTATAGCGACATGCATGCCTCTATAGCAGGCGTCGATGGGACAGAATGTCCAGTTTCACCCAAAAATCCCAATTTTCGCAGCACACCTTAATCCCAACATATTCAAAACACTGCGCTTTATGCTAAGACAAGTTTCGGGAGTTTTGCTCACCCAAATTTGATTCCGTAACTTCTTACGGGTTCCTTATCATCTTAGCTAACTAGAAATCAATTCAAACAGCACCAAATATTCCCAAATATCCCTAGACCATACCTCGCTCTGATTTTATTCGAAACTAGCCTAGTCTAAAATTTATAACTTTAAAGTTGGAAATAATTCTAACATAGGACTTTCAACAGAAGGTTTATACATAACGATGGAAATGGTCATTACAATAGATACCAATTTACCCATTATCCATCCCTAAATGATCAAACAAGAAAATAAGCTGAAATAAGAGGAGAAAAGAGTACTTGTATCCTAAAACAATTGAGGGTACTTTTCTCGAGTGTCCTTCTCGATTTACCAAGTTGCTTCCTCAATCGGATGATGCTTCCACTGAACTTTAACCGAACGAATTTCTTTTGTCCTTAACTTTCGAACATCCCAATCTAGAATCGCTAATGGTTCTTACTTGTAAGCCTTATCTAGAAGCACTGAGTCCTATTTAATGATGTAATCTCCATCCCCATGGTACCTCTTGAGCATAGAGATATGAAATACTGAATGAACTTCCGACAATCCCAGCGGCAGAGCTAACCTGTATGCAACCGAACCTACATCTTCAAGAACTTCAAAAGGACTAATATATCGAGGGCTGAGCTTGCCCCTCTTGCCGAACCTCATGACTCCCTTTATGGTAGACACCTTAAGCAAAACTTGTTCACCAACCTTGAAGTCCATGTCTCTTACCTTACGGTCTGTATACTTTTTTTGTCTAGTTAGAGCAGCCAACAACTTGTGATAGTTGGAGTGATAGCTGTTATTGCATGAAAACTCACACAATGGAAGAAACTAGCCCTAATGACCACCAAAATCAATCACTCATGCCCTCAACATGTCCTCTAACACTTGAATTGTCCTCTCCGACTGCCCATCTATTTGACAATGAAAAGCTATGATAAATGTTAGCTTGGTGCCCAACTCCTTATGCAACCTATCCCAAAATTTGGAAGACTTTATATATCTATCGAAAATGATGGTAAGAGGCACCCCATGAAGTCTCACAATCTCCTTGACATATATTTTAGCTAACTGCTGAGAGTTATAGTCTAACCGAACCAACAAAAAGTGAGCTAATTTTGTCAACCGATCCACTATTACCTAAATGGAGTCATATTTTCCCAAAGTCTTAGGAAGATCCACCACAAAATCCATAGCAATATGCTCCCATTTTTACATAGGTATAGGCATCCTCTGAAGCAACCCCGCAGGACTTTGATGTTCATACTTCACTTGCTGGCAATTGTGACACTTGAACACAAAATCCACTATGTACCTCTTTATCTCGGGCCACCAATAAAGTTGCCTCAAGTCACGGCACATCTTGGTCATACCCGAATAAATAGAATAATGAAAACCATAAGCCATTGAAAGTACATCACTAATCAAATTACCAACCCGAGGAACACATAATCTTCCCTTAAACCACAACACCCCACTTGCATCAAGAGTGGCATCCGCCACATCCCCACACACCACTTTATTTAGGAGTGCATTCAACTTCTTGTACTCACATTGCTTGGTCTTAATCTGATCCAGGAATGTTGACTTCACCTCCACACTAGCCAACACTCTACCCCTGTCTGAGACCCCAAATTGTATGCTCTGAGATGCTAGAGTTTGAAACTCTCTAGCTAAAGGTCTTCTGAATACCCTCAAGAATGACAAGCAACCCATACTTACAGCTTTTTGGCTTAATGCATCTACGACCATATTAGCCTTACCCAGATGATACTAAATAGTCACATCATAATTCTTCAATAATTCATCCACTTTCACTGCCTTAGATTCAAATCCCTTTGAGTAAACACATGTTGCAGGCTACGGTGGTTTGTGAAGACCTCAAATTTGACACCATAAAGATAGTGTATCTAAATCTTTAACGCAAACACTACCGCTACCAACTCTAAGTCATGGGTTGGGTAGTTCCTTTCGTGAGGCTTCAACTTCCTCAAAGCATAAGCAATGACACTTATATCCTCCATCAACACAACACCCAAGCCCAAAAGTGAAGCATCACAAAACACTAGAATGTCCTTACCTTTAACCGGTAACAAAAGGATAGGTGTTATAGTCAAGAGTGTCTTGTGATTTTGGAAGCTCTCTTCACATTGATCTAACCAAACAAATAACACTTCCTTCTGAGTCAACCTTGTCAAGTGCGTTGCAATAGATGCAAAGTTCTTGACAAACCTGCAGTAATAACTAGCAAGATCCTTAAAGCTCCTAACCTCATTCACTGAACTAGGTCGAATCCAATTCTTAACTGCATCAATCTTTCAAGAGTCCACCATCCCCCCCTTTTTCAAAAACCACATGCCTCAAGAAGGTAACCAAACACAACCAGAATTCACACTTTGAAAACTTAGCAAATAGCCATTTCTCCCTTAGAGTCTCTAAAACTATGCAAAGATGACCTGAATGCTCCTCCTTACTCTTAGAGTATATTAGAATATTATCAATAAACACGGTAACAAAAGAATCCAAGAACGACTTAAAGATACCATTCATCAAGCTCATAAAGGTTGCAGGTGTATTAGTTAACCCGAAAGACATCACCAGAAACTCATAATGACCATACCAAGTTCTAAAAGTTGTCTTTGATATGTCCTCTTGTCTTATTTTCAACTAATGATAACCCGACAACAAGTTAATTTTTGAAAACACCGTCGCACCCTATAACTGGTCAAACAAATCATCTATTCAAAGAAAGGAATATTTATTTATGATAGTAATCTTATTCAACTGTCTATAATCAATGTACATCCTCATACTACCATCCTTCTTCTTAATAAAAAGGACCAGAGGACCCCAAGGCAAAGTACTTGGGTGAATAAAACCTTTGTTAATTAGTTTCTGCAATTGAGATTTGAGTTCCCTTAACTCTGCTGGAGCCATTCGATGGGGAGGAATTGATATAGGGTGAGTGCCCAGCTCTAAAGTGAGTGCCTAGCTCTAAATCAATACAAAAATCGATATCTCTATATGGAGGCATACCCGATAATTCTAAAGGAAACACATCCTGAAATTAAAAAATTACCAAAACTGACTCTATAGAAGGGAACCCCGTACTCGCATCCCGAAGATAAGCTAAAAATGTTGAACACCCCTTCCCCACTAACCTTCTAGCCCAGACAAATGACATAATTTTCATCGGTTTGGCCTAATACACTCCCTCCCACTCTAGCTTATCTATTCTAGGCATAACTAGGGTCACTGTCTTAGCATTACAGTTCAAAACAGCATGATATGGAGATAACCAGGTCATACCCATAATTACATCACAGTCCAACATATCCAGAATAATCAAGTTTACACAAGTCTGAAAACCCATAAATAACACAGAACAAGAACAGTAAACATGGGTTACAACCACAGACTTACCAACCGGAGTAGACATATAAACATGATAATCAAGTACATCACAAATCAAATTCAAACCCACCGCAAACTAAACCGACATATAAAAATAAGTAGACCCTGGATCAAATAAAACAAAAGCCATTCGGTCACAAATAAAACTGGTACCTGTGATCAGCGCATCAGAAGTCTCGGCATCAACCTTTCTCGAAAATGTATAACAGTGAGCCCAGTCATCAATATGAGCTAACTCCTTCCCCGACTATGGTCCTACCCCTGCGCTGCCAATTTTTTCAACCACCCCAACCACCTACCTGATTTCCCCATCCACCATATGGACGACCCCTGCCATTACCTTTTCCTCTTCTACTCGCTGGAACTATAACCCGAATCTATAGTTGCGCTTAGGCATTTGCCTGTCTCACAGGAAACTCCCTCTTAAAGTGAAAAATAGCACCACAATAATAACATCCTCTCTCGAGGAAAGGCCGACTGGAATACCCTTGGCCTCTAAAAACATGTGTCTGAGAAGAAACCTTAGTTGGAACAACAGTAGAAACTGGCAAGGCTGACTGAATCGGGCAAGCTAAATAGGCCTGTTGATCGTGGCCCTTAGATTTAGATCCACTAAAATTCCCAACATTGCAGGACTTTTTGGATAACATCGCAGCCCGACCTGCTTGGATAAACCCCTCCAACTTATTCACATAATCTGACACTTCATTGAACTCCTTCCCTGCATAATTCATATGCACAAATAAAACTTGAAGATCATAATTCAAACCCTTGACATAGCGTTGAATCCTCTCCTCCTTAGTAGCCAAAAAATGAGCAGCATAGAGAGACAATTCATGGAACTTAGGGGTCGTTTGGTAGAGTGTATTAATAAAAACAATGCATGCATTAGACTGGTGTACAACTACTACCTTGTTTGGTATATTTTTTTCGGCTATGCATAACCAATGCTTGCATTAGTTATACACTTTATTGTGTATTGGGGGATGCATTACTAATACCTCAATATTCATGGTATTAGTAATGCAATGGATCTAATGCATGCATTAGCATAGTTAAAGACACAATAATCCCTCAAAATCTTTTCCACATCCTTCCCACCATATTTATGGAGGATATTTTTGTAAATAATTTATTTATTTTTTTGAAATTATGAAATTCATGTTATTTTTAATACACGAAACCAAACACTGCATAAGAAAAATGCAAGTATAACTAATGCAAGCATAGCTAACACAAGTATTACTAATACAAGCATTACTAATACATCATATTTTACATTATTCTTATACACCCTACCAAACGACCCCTTAGACTCATAAGCCGCAACAGATATATCACCCTATTCCAATGCAAAAAACTCATCCTTATTGCGATTTCAAAGAGCACGAGGCACATACTTCTCTAAGAATAAAGCATGAAATTGCTCCCAAGTCAATTGGGGTAGAATCGGTGATCGACACTAAACATATGCTCTCCACTTTTTCTTAGCATCCTTCTCCAACAAAAAAGTACCAAACTCAACTCCTTGTTGCTGAACAATACCCATCTTATGAAACCTCCCATAATAGTCATAATGAACTCAAAAGCATCCTCAAACTCAGCACCCTGGAAAGTAGGTAGTTTCATCTTCAAAAGCTTAGTCAGCAGACCATGCATAGAACCTGTCATCATAGAACCCAAATCTGGATGAGGAAAAGCATCAGTCCCTGAAGCCTCATCAATCCTTGGAGCCATAGAAACAGTAGGGTGAATAACTGGAGCCTAAAAAATTGGCACAGTATGATTGTCTCCAGTCCCAGCCAACCCACTCAGGAAAGGTAACACCTGTTGAACAACCTCAGCAGACATAGGAGCGCAACCCCAATTGGTGCCGCCACCTCGGGTTCCATTCCCTGCTCCTCTACTGCTTTCTTTCCTCAAAATGATCTTGAGATGAGGGATGGGATATTGACCCTTCATGAGACTGTCCAGCTGCTACTCAAGCTCCACCGTTGGTGGGTATGGCTCGTCCCCTTGCTCTTCTACCTCTCCCTCTCACTCATTCTCTTCCACTTATGGCTGGCTCCTCAACTGGAACGGCTGGTATAGGGTTGTTGTTTGGGTTCCGTTGAACCTAGTATTCTCTATCTGTGATAAAAGAGTGAAGAAATCAGATACCATTTTGGATCACTAGATATCAATTTGAATCAAGTATTAGCACAAAAGAAACAAGAATGATGGATTTCCTAAAGCCCCATAGCCTCTCGAAAAAAAGTACAGACGTCTCTGTACCGGTCCATGAGACTCTACTAGACCCATTTTGGTACGATAAGATCGATGAACCTAGGCTCTGATACTAACTTTATCACAATCCAAACCCATCGTGAGTGGCACCCACACTACTCACCCGATGGGGAACCATCTACCCCAAAATGCCATCTTTTAATCAACACTTAAAAAGAATCAGTGGGTGGCAGTCGAGAATTCTCAGCAATGGAGGCAGAGTTACATTGGTGAAATATGTCCTCCAATCTCTTCCTATACATATACTTGCAGCTATCTCACCTCCAAAGACGACTCTCAAGTACATCAAGAGCTTAACAGCTGATTTCTTTTGGGGATGGGATAAACAGAGGAAAAAGTATCATTGGGCATCTTGGGAGACACTCAGTTTTCCATACGAAGAAGGTGGTATTGGTGTGAGACAACTCTCAGATGTGTGCCTTGCTTTCCAGCTCAAACAGTGGTGGATTTTTAGAGCTAAAAACACTTTGGGGGGTGAATTTCATAGAGCCAAATACTACCAAAGAGCGAATCCGGTGGTGAAAAAATGGGATACAGGTCATTCTCTTGTGTGGAAACATATGATGAGAAACAAAATTATTGCCGAGCCTCATATCAAATGGAAGTTAAGATCCGAAACCTGTTGTTTCTGGTGGGATGATTGGCTTGGAGTTGGAGCTTTAGCAAATTATAGAATCATCGACACTAGACCCGACAACATAAAGGTTTCTCAATTTTTAATCGATGGTAATTGGAATGAAGTGATGGTCAGACAACATGCGCCCCCACTCTTGGTTCCTCAAATCCTTGCTACTCAGTTTCAATTTTAGGAAGGTATAGATGATCAACCTGTTTGGAAATCGAATGATAGTGGTTTATTCACTTGTTCCTCAGCCTGGGAGATTGTAAGAGAAAAGAAAGACAAGACCAGAATCAACATCAACACTTGGCATAAGAACATCCCCTTCAAAGTCTCTTTTCTTCTTTGGAGAGCTTTGCAAGGAAAACTACCTACCAATGAAAAGATTACATCTTTTGGATATGAACCGTCTGATTGTTCTTGCTGCATCAGACCTGGACTTGACACCATTGAGCACATCTTTGTTACCGGACACTTTGCGAGAAACATATGGAAGTTCTTTTCAGAGAGCTTGAGCAGCATGTTTACACCAGCTCCTTTGGATAATTTTCTCATTAAATGGTGGGCTATGGAGCACAAAAATGGAGTACACAAGCTCATAATCCACTCCACTCCTACCTTCATATGTTGGAACCTATGGAAGAATAGATGCTCTAGTAAATATGGTGGAAAGCAGTCCAATATTTCAAGAGTCAAATTCCTTGTGTTCAAAGACATCTACTATCTTCTGGCTACTAATTTTCCTTATATTAGCTGGCCTAGTAATTGGAAGGACCTGATTCTACTTGTTGAAAACTACAAACATGAGGTTAAAGTAACCAAAGTTACATGGAACAAGCCTACTGATGATTATTTCAAATTAAACACTGATGGGAGTGCGTTAGAAAATCCGGGCAGCATTGGAGGAGGAGGTATACTTAGAGATAAGCATGGAAACTTGATCTATGCTTTTGCTACTCCTTTGGGCTTTGGGACCAACAATCAAGCAGAGACTAGAGCCGCTATTTTTGGTATCTCATGGTGTATTCAACACGGATGTAGCAAGATTATTTTGGAGGTTGATTCCGAGCTTCTCATTAAGTGGCTCAAGCACAATGTCAAACCACCTTGGAGCATTCAAGACAACCTACTGGAGTTACAAAATCTCATTAGTAGGTTAGAGGAATTTCATTGTCACCATATCTATAGGGAAGCTAACTACACGGCAGATGCTTTATCAAAGATTAGTCACAACCATGATATTCCGCAACACTACTATACCCATCATCAACTACCAGAAGAAGCAAGAGGTTATTTCAAACTTGACAAGTCAGGCATGATAAATTCAGAAGGAGAAAGTTGAAGAGAATAAAGAAACCACCTTGATCCATTTTCAAATAACTTGGGTTCGTCCAAGTCATGGTACAGCTTCCACTGTACAGCTGCTGCTGCTACTTATACCTCTTCATTTCGGCTTTTTCTTTTTAAAGTCATAGCGGTAGTGAAGAAGTCATAGTTTAGTAGATTTTCTTTTCTTACTTTTGTAAGGGGAGAGTCTCCCTTATTTATGCTTTTCCTAGAATACTTGTATCGGAGAGGAGTCCTCTCTTCTTAGGTGCATAGTTTTTCATAGGTTTCCATTCTAGTTTCGGGGATAAGTTAGTCGTCCTTAGTAGGATAACTGACTTATGAACCACCATAGGACCGGAGGTAAGGTTTATGTCCCCCTCCTTGTATTTTTGTTGTTTTTATTTATGTTAAGGCTTGGGGGTGTGCGGCTCAACCCCTGACCGCCATGGGGGGTGAGATCCCCGGGTTAGGTCCGTTAAATAAAAAAAAAAAAAAAAAAAAAAAAAATCAACACTTAAAAGAGATAATTAGAACTAACCCATCAATAGAGATATTCAAATCTAAACTAAAAACATAAGTACAACTAAGGCAGAACATTGTACTTAAATCAAACTATCCCTAGGACCCAAAAGTCATTCCGTACTAAAATATCTAAGATTGTTAAGAAGGGAATGCAACCCCAAAACTTAAAAAAAGTGCATAATGTCCAAAACAAAGGACTGTGTCATAAAGGAAAGATCTCATGGTATCCCGGATATACCAGTCACCCTAAAATCTGAAGTCAACCACTGAAATTACAAGTGAGGCCTCGTAGGAGCCACTGTAATATGTGTTGCACTCACAAAAGTAAGAACAGGTGTAGTATCAACACACACAAAAAACAATAGCATATTGGTAGGGTCATTTGGCCAACCCAAGATAAGAATATGAAAACTTAACCAAAGTCTAGTAAAAAAAGTTAATCCATGCTCTAAACTAAAATACACTTAGCACATCAACACCAAGAATCAGTTTAGGAGCTAAACCAACAAGTCAATAAAATATTATCAAGTCACGTTCAGTCAAGCCAAATCAAGACAAGTCAGGACAATTAAACAGTTATCAACCATATAAATATATATATTTCCCGGTTCACTCATGTAACAGTCAAACTCACCTGAACCTCATACATACAAGCTAAAGGTAATGCATCCACCCTCTAGTCATGACCTGCAGGGGATAATTTCCATTCATGAACTAAAACCCTAGACATAAGTGTCTGCCAACTTTTTTGGCCAATAACTTGAGAGAACGTCCCAAACACCAAATCATTCCATATTTAATAATAATAAGGTAGGTCAAAGCCATACAACAACGTAAACTCATTTGCATTGACCACACCAAACAACTTGCACTAATAAGCCACACTACAAAGTAGTTAATATGCGCATATAGTACAAATTAGATTAAACTACAATACCATCACCCACCTCGAACCAAGCTTCCACAACTACTTTAAGCCGAAGCTTTGCCCTTTGGTGTCATTTTTGCTTGCACTTGGTCTAGATTATGCATATAAATACATAATTAATGAAATGACCTACTATGTTGGGAATTGTACTCATACCCAACTATCACGGCCTAATATACACACAAGTGTACGTGGTCGTGCATTAATATAGTGGCCCTTTCAAGCTGAATATCGATCCCACAGGGACTTGGTGAAGATCAGACGATCCAATTATAGTTTTACAATTAAAGTTAAACAAATGCGTATTGTAACCAACAAGAGTTTTGAGTTTTAGAAACTAAATAATTTAAATAACAGTGATAAGAAATTTGAATTGTAAATAATATATGGAAAGTTCAAGGGTCGAGGCAATTACTTCACATTCATGCATAACTATGGTTTCTAGTAGGTGTTGGTGTTTATCATGATTGTTGATCTACAGGGTTGATATTAAACTTGGGAATGGTCATTCTCTAAGTCATCTAGCCAAATTAATCTCACAACTACATCGTTGAGTGGGGATGTGAGTCCTTAATTCGAATGCATTAAACAATCTTCCCATTTCATTAGCCAAGTGGGGAATTTAGGTATTTTGCTATTCTAACCGCAAATCATCCTTTAAAAATAAATATCTAACTATTAAAAAATGATCCACACTCTTTACATTCTTCATTCCATCTCTCCACTCCTATGATCAATTCGTTTTGAGACTAAGATTTTTCCTAAAGTTCATGACGCTTTAGAATAGTAAAATGATACAACAACAACATACCCATTATAATCCCACCATGTGGGGTCTAGGGGGGGGTAAGTGTACGCAGGTCATACCACTACCTCATAGTAAAATGAGAATACAAGAATAATCACATAACTTGATAAACAAATATACCAACTATAAAACCATACTTAAGCAATCATGTAGTAGCCTTAAACCTAGAAAGAGGGTGTTTAGAAAATCATATTCATACAAACAATCTCCATAAAAGAGTTCATAACTTCAAACTACAAGAATGAAAAGTAAAAGAAGAAAGAACCCTAGTTTGAGCTCCTTGATGTCTCTTTTGCTCTACAATTCGTGTGTAAGCCAAGAGATGTGAATAATGTGTATAATTAATACTTTTATAGTTCTTTATATCTTTCATGAGGAACCCAAATGAATCCCATGCATTTACAACTTTGCCCCACTTAAAAACAAGTTAAAAAGCAACTTTGGGTCGGATTTGGGAGTGGTACGCCGCATGGCTCATCGCACACACAAACCAGAATCATGGTGGGATACAAGGTGCGACACACAAACTTACACATTCCTTGGGAGGTGCAGCACATGTCCCCCTCCCATGCTTTGGGAGATGCGGTGCATGGCCCCCTCCAAGGTGTGGGGGTTGCGTCTATTCCTTCTCATGCTTTCGTTCCTTGTTCCCTTTAATCTTGTGGCTTGTGTGTAGTCTTGATTTAGAGTCCATAGATACTCCATTGGTCTCCTACGAAATCTCACAAAAACCATAAGTTGATACAACACAATAGAGCTCATCAAAGTACACTAGAACAAGCATAGCTCAAGCTAGTGACACTAGTTTTCTCTTCCAAGTTCTATTTGATCTTTTTCGCTCTAGACTTGTTTCAAATGCACCCTAAACACCATAAACATGTAATTTAACACACAAATACACAAATAAACACTTTATAATCAGTAAGAACATCAGGTTTTCCTCAAAACTAAGCCAAATGCGCGTAGATAATGACACCTAGGAGTAGAAATACGCCTAAGATCACCACCCCAAACTTAAAACCTTGTTCGTCCTCGAACAAATCTTCACATTAATCCCTGTCAAGGAAGACTCTAAAAACATTGCTAAAACTGAGACACTTAAGCTAGAATTACACAGACCATATGAATAGTAAGTTTTTGACTCAGCATGTTATCTTGTAACTTGAAACGCATGAAGACTACTTCGAAACTTCCTAGCTGCAAGACTTGAGTCTACCAAGTTGGAAAAATCATGAATATAACTCAACAAATATATCATATAAGTCACCTATCTATCATCAAACATGTGCCCTCACCACAAGAGAGCCACCCATATTCACTCACAAATATGTAATTTATCACAAGAATGGGTGTAAGAATCAAATTCCGCTCACTCTCACAAAGAATTCACATGCAATATTAGGCGAGCCATAAGATTTCCCTTAGTGTAGTACTCCACTAATATAAGAATGTCAAAGCTCAAGATCAAGTAGGACTTTAAGGGATGTAATGTAAGCTAAGGGATGGGTAGGAACTATTTGGTTAAGAATAGTGACTAACTCTCCCAAGCTCTTTAATACACTATACTTTATATCGAACTCATCTCCAACCAACCTATTTTTCACTACTTTTATCTTCCCATCTCTCTTTTGTTTTGCCCTATCTCTTTAAGCTAGCTTACATATCTTTAGAAAGGAGTATTTGCTATCAACACATGATTCACTTTTGATCAATTTTTCTTTTCATTACATTACCCCTACCAACAATACATAAACCTTTTCAACACACCAAAAGCTATTTACTTGGGATTTCAAATTCACTTTTTCCTTTTTCAATTTTTACACTCCTGAACATCTTAATTTCTCAACTAAAGCTCTTAGGAATTTTGGATCAAATTACGGGCAATTGAAAAAAAAAAGAATAAGCTACATATAAGGCTACCAAAGAATAGGATAAAGGCTCAATGGGGCTAACTATGATCATACAAAAAGGGTAGATAAGGTGGGTATAAAATATGGCTATCAAAGAAATGCCTATACCATCTCCTAAACGCAACATTCTTTATTACACTTTGCAAACATATCGGGGGAAAGTTCTAGACATCACTATGCAACATGGAATATAACAAAATCTCACTCACACATGGCACATGTTTAAGCCAAGAAGGATCCCTATAGACTCTCAACCAAGCAATAACAAGATTTCAAATTAAGCCAACATCACAAAAGAGTCAAACAAATGAGCCCAAGTGTTTCACAGTAGTCATTCAATTCACTACATATGCTTCGACATTCAAAACCCACTTGCATCATGCAATCATACATAGCATCTAACTAGAGCATCTCTAAATTTTTAAAATTACTCCTAAAAGTCAAAAAGGATACTGGGTTCAAAGGGCTTCCCCTCAGAAAAAAACCAAAAATAAAAAATGAGGGGTGGATGAAGTGTACTCTTAAATAAAACTAAAAATTACTAAAAGAAAATCTTTTTGTATTTTTCAAATTTTCAGCAACATAAGCAAAAAGAAAATAACCAAATTACCAAAAGACTCCTATAACACACTCCAACCTAACCAAATCAGAAGATTTCTCATTCCACACTTAAAATCATTCTTTTTCCCCAAAGTATAAATTAAAAGTAAGGATAGAAATACTCCCTGAGGCCTCTAGGCCTAGCTAGTAGCATCATATTTATCAAGGAGGTCTGGGGAACCCCACACAGTTTTTACCATACTCCTTAGCTAAGATCTCGGGTACTCAAACTTCCCCTCAACCTGTCAACTCAAAACAAAAAAACAAAAACAAAGGTGATACTAAGGAAAACTAAAAAAAATAAAATAACTACCTTAACTTGGGTTTACTCCCAAGCAGCGCCTAATTTAACGTCACGGCAAGAATCATATCACAACTTCATCATCCACATTCTCTCATCATTTTACTCCTACTTGGAGCCCATCTTTTCTTTCTTTTCTAACCTCTTGAGTGCTTACGAACAAGGTCTGTAATTTTTTTTACACCTACCTTTTCAGGATTCCTTCCATTCAAGTTTTACGGGTTCAGGCTTATTTGTCAGCTTGGGCAACTCCATGAGAGAGTTCGAAGAGGTAATTGGTAGTTTGCACACTTCCACCCCAGACTCATCCACTTCCATCACTGTGATCATGCATAGATCTCTATAGTGTGAGGGTGTGTTGAGTGATTTGTACACCCTGAAGACCACTTCTTCATCATTCAATCTCATCTTGAGTGTGCCCTCTCTCACATCATCAATGCTCCACTAGTAGCCAAGAATGGATGTTTTAATATGATTGGTACCCTGTCATCTGCATCATAATCAAGAACTATAAAGTCATTAGGAATAATGAACTTACCAGTCTTAATGAGAACATCCTCTATGATTCCTTCGGGGACCACTCTCATTCTGTCCGCCATTTGTTACACCACTAAGGAGGGCCTTGGCTTTCCCAAACCAAGAGCATTAAAATCTGAAAGGGTCATCAAGTTGATCCTTGCCCCCAAATCATTCAAAGCATGGACAATGTCACTTTTACTAATTTGTATGTGGAGGATGAAACTCCCAGGGTCTTTGAGCTTTGTGGGCATCTTGCTCATGACTATAGAACTGCACTCTTTCGTAAGTGCCACAGTCTCAACATCACTAAGCCTCCTTTTGTTTGTGACAACTTCCTTTAAGTACTTTGTATACTTCGGCATTCTCTGCTAAATATCTACAAGAGGACGGTTAATGTGAAGTTCTATGAATGTGTCAAAGAACTTCTTAAAACAAGCATCTTCTTTTGCTTTATTAAGCCTTTGAGGGAAAGGTGGTGGTATTCTATTTCGAGGTTGTTCAACAGGTTTCTTCTTAGGGTAATAAGGCTTCCCTTTTTTGTCAGCTTCTTTGGGATGAATTTGCTTCTCTGTTTGCTCTACTGTGGTTAATTCTGCTTGCACCTCATAATTTTTCTTTGGAGGTACATCAATCAAAAATGTACCACTTCTTAATGTAATTGTCATTACTTGATTAGGAGCTTGCTCTATATCACTAGGTAGACCCCCTTGAGGTCTTGTGTTCTGTGCCTAAGCTAACTAACCCATTTGTATCTCTAAATTCTTTTAGGCAAGTTGCTAATTTTTTATTTCTGCAGCCATTTGTTCTTGGTTAGCCAGTATTTTTTTCAAAGTCTCCTCTATATTGCTAGCCTGAGCATTATTATGAATACCTTGCTGCGTCTGAAATTACTGAGGTTGAGCTTGATTATTTCCCCATGAGTGATTGGGCTAACTCTGCCAATTGCGGTTGTAGGCATTACCATAGTTTTGATTACCTCTCTGTGCATTGACTATAAAATTCACAGACTCCGAATTTGTTGCACATAATCCTGAAGAGTGACCACTATTACCCCAAGTTTCACACTAAGTTTGAACTTGCTAAACCATATTAACTTGTGCCTGAGATTGAGCCACACTCAACTTGTTGAACTGAGCCATCATGTGGTTTTGAAAACTAGCCAACTGTGCGGCCAATGCTATGACACTATCTACCTCAATCATACCTGTCGGCTTCTTCACCATGCTTCTATACATATCACTATTCTAATATGTATTACCTTGTGCAATTCTATTGAGGAGAGTGTACAACTCATCATAGGTTTTCTCCAAAGCCTGACCACCTGCTGCTGAATCTAACAAAATTTTCGTATTATGGTCAAGACCTTCAACAAAAGTATAAGCTAATACCTAATTGGTCTGTTGGTGATGTGGGCAATCTCTGAGAAGTGACTTGAATATCTCCCATGCACGATAGAGATTCTCATCTAGATTTTTCTTGAAATTCAGAATCTCACTCCTCAACCTTGCAGTTTTGCCTGAAGGAAAGAATCGGATGAGGAACTTTTTTGCCAAATCGTCCTAAGTTGTAATTGAGTTTGAAGGTTCTGCCTTCAACCATTTCTTTGCTTTTCCCAAAATTGAGAACGGAAAAAGTGTAAGCCTCACATAGTCTATGGAGACTCCAATGAGAATAAAAGTATCACTGATCTCCAAAAAGTTATGAAGATGGACTTGTGGATCCTCATGTGACAAGCCTATAAATTGCCCGCTTGTGTGCAATAATTGCACCATGTTCTGCTTCAGCTCAAATCTGCCTCCTGCGTCTGGCTTTTGAATACAGGAGGTCACATTAGTTGCGAGTGGAATTTCCATATCTTGCACTGTCCTACGAGGTGGTTGTTCATCACCCATTGCTGCAGGAATAGTCTCGCCTTCTTGAACTTGCGGGATTGGATAGATGAGTGTTGCTTCTCTCCTCAATTGGTACAAGCGTCGCTCAGGTTCGGGATGTGGTTCAACCAATTCCCTCTCCCTTTCCAGCTTACTTAATATTCAAACCTGTACCTGCAAATTTAGTAGCTAATACCAAGTTGTTAGCACTTATCAAACAAAATAGTAAAACTAAAAATTAAAAGGTTGTTAATTTTCAAGTCCCCGACAACGGCACCAAAAACTTGTCACAGCCTACCGCATACACAAGTGTACGTGATCGTGCAAGTAATGTAGTGGCCCTTTTGAGCCTAATATCGATCCCACAGGGACTTGGTGATTAGCAGACAATCCAATTATAGTGTTACTATTAAAGTTAAATATATACGTATTGTAACCAACAAGAGTTTTGAGTTTTAGAAACTAAGTAATTTAAATAACAATGATATGAAATTCGGATTGTAAACAATATATGGAGAGTTCCAGGGTTAAGGTAATTTCTTCACATTCATGCATAACTATGGTTTCTAGTCTGTGTTGGTGCTTATCATGATTGTTGATCTACGGAGTTGATATTCAACTTGAGAATGTTCATCTTCTAAGTCATCTACACAAATTAATCTCACAACTACATCATTGAGCGGGGATGTGAGTCCTTAATTAGAATGCATTAAACTATCTTCTCGATTCATTAGCCAAGTGGGGCGTTTAGGTATATCGCTATCCTAACTATAAATCATCCTTTAGCAATCAATATATAACCATTATAACATGATCCACACTCCTTACATTCTTCATTCCATATCTCCACTCCTATGGTCAATTCACTTTGAGACTAAGATTTATCCTAAAGTTCATGACGCTTTAGAATAGTAAAACAAGATCGCAAGAACAATCACATGACTTGATAAACAAAAATACCAACTATAAAATCATAATTAAGAAATAATGTAGTATCCTCAACCCTAGAAATAGGGTTTTTATCCACTCATATTCATACAAACAATCTCTATAAAAGAGTTCATAACTTCAAACTACAAGAATGAAACGTAAAAGAAGAAAGAACCCTAGTTTGAGCTCCTTGATGTCTCCTTTGCTCTAAAATTAGAGTGTAATCCAAAATATGTGAATAATATGGAAAAGTACTCCTTTTATAGTTCTTTAGGTCGTCCATGAGGTGTCCCAAATGAATCCCATGCATTTACAACTTTGCCCCCACTTAAAAGCAAGTTAAAAAGCAACTTTGGGTCGGATTTGGGAGTGGTGCGCCGCGTGGCTCATTGTACACACAAACCAGTATCATGGTGTGATACATGGTGTGGCGTACACCCTTCCATATTCCTTGGGAAGTGTGGCACATGGGCCCCTCCCATGCTTTGGGAGGTGCAGCGCATGGCCCCCTCCAAAGGTATGGGGGTTGCGTTCGTTCCTTCTCGTGCTTTCGTTCCATGTTCCCTTTCATCTTGTGTCTTGTTTGTAGGCTTCATTTAGCGTCCATAGCTCTTTCATTGGTCTCCTACATCATCTCACAACAATCATAAGTCCATACAACACAATAGAGCTCATCAAAGTACACTAGAACAAGCATAGCTCAAGCTAGCGACACTAGCTTTCTCTTCTAAGTTCTATTTGATCCTTTTGACTCTAGACTTGTTTCAAATACACCATAAACACACAAATACACAAATAAACACTTTAGACTCAATAAGCACATCAACATATCCTTAAAACTAAGCTAAACGCGTATAGATAATGACACTTAGGTGTAGAAATACGCCTAAGAACACCAACCCCTAAGGTCAAGTTCATGGCCATTCCCTTCCCGTTCTAGGCCTTTCCTACCATAATTCACCTAAACCTACCAATTCCATGAATAAATTAGTAAATTAACGGAATGCAAGGGTAAATTACCTGTTAAAAATCAAAACCTTTTAACTGGTTACTTAATTTTCTCCCTTGCACCAGAAAACAACCAAAAAAAGCCCTAAAACCCTCCCTAAACTCCATAAATTAGCAATTCTAAGGCTTAATATCAATTAGTAGTTAGCGGGGATGAAGTTCTTACCTTAACGAAGCCGAACGATGAAAATCTGGTGGAAATCACCCCAAATCGTCCCTCCTTTGCCCCAAAATGAGTTTTAGAAAAATAAACTATTTTGGGGGAAAATTAAATAAAATCTGCGACTTTCGCTGCTATAGAGACATGGCACCTGCCGCTATAGCGGTAGTTGACCGGGTTGACCGCTGCTATAGCGAAAATTTCTCCACTATAGTGACACATCGCTATAGCGGCGTGTATGCTGCTATAGCTGCGTCGATGGGATAGAATGTCTAGTTTTTCCCAAAAATCCCAATTTTTCCAACACACCTTAATTCCGAGACATTCCAAATAATGCCCTTTTATGCTAAGACCAGTTTTGGGAGCTCTACTCACCCAAATTTGATTTCGTAACTTCCTACGGGTTCCTTATCGTCTTAACTAACTACAAATCAATTCAAACACCACCAAACCTGCCCAAATCATTCCCAGATTTTCCTAGACCACACCTCGCTTCGGTTTCGTCCGAAACTAGCCTAGCCTGAAATTTATAACTTTAAAATTGGGAAGAATTTTAACATGGGACTTTCAACGGAAGGTTTGTACATAACAACAGAAATGTTTGTTACATTAACACAAGAGGTTGGGATTGAGTTCCACATGGAATAAGCGTGAAAATGTTATGGATCACACAAGTACTTGACTGCGTGTCTATTTTCTATCCTGTGAATATTGAAAGCTTTGATTTTGAATTGACAAATAAAACAACTAAATTAATTAGATTGTAAAACTATGATGATTGAAGAACCAAGATTGTGTCCAACCCCCCGCCCTCCTTTTCGGAATGCAGTGTCCTTAGTTTTCATGCAAATGTAGATAATTGAGTTGTTCTAGATATGCACTCAATCCCTATACCATTACTCGATCTTTTTCAAGAGTTGAACGTTTATCTCTTAACGATTTTCTCAAATACAAAAAAGTTATTACTTAATATAAGCAAAGTAAATTCAACATATCCCTAAGTGAATCTACTAAACGATGATTAGCATCCCGAGTTCATGCTAATTATTTCTACCAAATCCAAGTCCTCTTTCCTAAGAAAAAATATGGTAATATGGCGTACGTTAATATTTGCAGCCACCAACCAATAATGAAAACGAGAAATAATCAGATACCATAAACACAACAATCATGTATTATGCAAATGCAATGAACACTACGCCCATCTTGGGTCCAATACCTCAGTCTAGCTTTTAGCTACTAATAGTTCTGCAAAAATAAAAAGAAGATGAAAAAACCATAATTACTTGATAAAGAATGATGTCGAAAAGAATCTGATAAGATATTGAAAACTCTACGAAAATGACAAGAAGGAAGAATATTGTCTATTCTAAATTTTTCCTACACAATATCCTATGAAATATGACAAAACATACACACAAAAATTCTCCAAAAAGCACTTATATTGACCCACAAACTCGGAACCCAAAACTATCAAAATACTCATCGGCCCTTTTCACGAACCATAAAATAGACATATGGTTCGTGAATCTCCTCTATTCATTCGTAAATTCTTTAACCCAGATTTATTCAACTCTGCTGGAAACCCATCTACAGATCGTGGATATGACATATAGTCCATAGATGGTGACCGTAAACCAGTTGATTAGATGATCTATGCTGCTTCTCTTCCTTCATTGTTGACTTATGGATCGTGAAAGTGATATATGGTCTGTTGGAATACTCCTTTTCTTGTCTTCATTGTGCTGATGTATTTTGATTTATCAATTTTGAATGGACATACGATCTGTATCTTCCACTGTGCTTGAGTGGCTTCCAATACTGAGCTATTGGATAGTGACCTTTTTCCACGCCAAGATCTACGGTGCGTGAATATGCTTTATGGATGTAACTTGGTTCTTTCTTTAGTCACCACTTCTAATTTTAAAGTTCAAGCTCAATGGCATGTCTACGAAGGCAAGTACGACTCATACATTCAAAGTACGATCATAACATGCCCAAAACAGGATCTTTTGTCTTTTTTTCTTATACTTACCAAATTGACCCCGAATAACTACAAAGGAAAATTTTAACATTAGAAGCACATAAAACGAGCTATAGGAAAATGGTAACTCATTCAAAAGTAATCAAATGTGTTGTATTTTCACAACACATCATTGGGTTGTTGAAATTTTAAAAATAATTTTTTTAGTTAAGACTTCAGTAAAAAATATTGTCTTTGTCAAGTCCACCACTTCAATAGAAAATATCAAAAGTTGATCGTGGCAAGCCATACCTAACTTCAAGCAAAAAAGGTTTGATGTTTGACCTTCACAAGACAATACTTTAGACAAAAATGATTGAAGTCAAACGCGAATTTTCAACTTCTATTGTGTCTGTCTGAAGTTGTTCTCAAAAGGATAAACTTGCAAAAAAAAATAAAAAATACACCCTCCGTTTCAAAAAGAATGACCTACTTTCCTTTTTAGTCTGTTTCAAAAAGAATGACCCTTTTCTTTTTTGGCAATACTTTAATTCCAACTTTCCACGTGGCATGTTTAAGACCACAAGATTAAAGGGCATTTTGGTACATTTGACACAACTTTAATTTATCACCACATGATTCAAAAGTCTTCTTTATTTTCTTAAAGTCCGTGTCAAGTCAAACTAGGTCATTCTTTTTGAAACGGAGGGAGTAATTTAAAAGCAGACACAAGTTAAATGACAACTCCAAAAGCGAATATTTGTTCACTTAGCCCTTTTTAGGTAAATGAGAATAACAACCTAAACACATTCTCAGAACTGGTAAGAAATGTTTTTCAGGAAAAATGAGACCAACCAATAAAGGAACAATCATAGATTAATTAATTCTCCATGCAGTATACTAACCAATAATTGAGCAAGTGGAATTTGTTTTGTTGAGAAATCAAGTGCATGGTTTAGATATTCTGATAAAGGAGAAGGGAGACTGACCTGCCAATCACATACTGTGGTAATAATGATATGACTTTAGTTATATATAATGATAAGGTAAATATTTTCTATAACATAGGTATAATTTATGTAGTTATTAACACGTTACTTTATTATATTTTTAATAATAAAATTTATATAAATATTTTCAGACTATCAATACATCAACAAGTTAGATTCATAATGATAAGCATGAATCTGAGAACACAAGCAAAAGCAAAGGTTGTCCCTTTTCTTTAAATTAAATTTAGCTAAAGAGCCTTTTTGCACATCTGTTATAAACCCTTCTTGAATACTTTGCTTTTGCCTCAAATTTCCCCCCCTTTTTCTGAATTAAAAATGACACACACATGTGTGGCTTCTTTTCTTAATAATACCCATAATGATATCCTTCAGTTTATCCTCAATTTAATTATCATAATCTTCTTGATTAAACTTTCCTAGGTATTTTTTAAAGAATTTTACTCATGTATATTACCTATGTATTTTTATATAATAATGTATTAGATAATCTGATTTATTTTCCAAGTTAGTATAATTTCATATATTATGAACAGTGTTAGGTTCGAAATCGAGAGGACGTCATGCGGAAACTTATAGTTGCAAACCATAGAGGCGATAATTCAGATGAAAAGAAAAACATACTAAAAAAAACATATTATTGATGTGGTTTGACCAATTGGACTACATATTAAAAACTAATTTAAAAAACATAAAACCTTATTAGGAGCATAATCTCCTCCTAAACAAGACTCTTTTGATAACTACATTGTGGATGTTATTGTGCTATAGTATGAGAAGAGCGGTCTTCTATTTATAGAAGTCCAAAACCTTTCCACCAAGAAAGAGGTTAGCCAAATATGGAAGAGAATTATATTTTCCTTTTATGAAACTTAAAAACAATTACAATATTACTTTGACTTTCCTTCAATAGAAAACTAAAACTTAAATTTGGTAAAAAAATCAGGACAAAAATCCTAACAAACAGTTATATAGGTTGAGCTACAATATTAAGAACATATTCAAACGATTTTAGTAGCTTTTACTTAAACTCAATAGTTATATTAAAAGTTCATTATATAGGTTCTAAAAGGAGCTATAGGTTCACCGGCGAGTTCTAAATTAATAACTCTAAATTCTTACTCCGCCTCTGAATACTTATAATTGGAAATTCTAACATTTTTATGTGGTTGGTATATAGAAGGTTGAACTCTTTTTTTGTAGAATAGAAAATTACTCAACAGTTGGACCACTCGGCCCTACCATATTGATGTAATACTGGAAGAAATAACTACACTACATGGCCCAAGGATAGAACAATGTCTGATACTTGTACCTATAATTATAAGACTCAAAAGAATTACTCTCACCAGTAATTAAAGAACTAATCTTCTAGGTTCTCAAATATAAAACCCAATAAACTTGTTGGTTTCTTAGGGATATTAATCTTTTTGATTACTCAAAAACTTATTTGTACTTGTATTCATTGCTTTTCACTTGGTGTTCATGATTTCTTGATTTATTGTCCCTCTTCTACCTCCAAGCCCCTACTGCATTCACCTAAACCTACCAATTCCATGAATAAATTAGTAAATTAACGGAATGCAAGGGTAAATTACCTGTTAAAAATCAAAACCTTTTAACCGGTTACTTAATTTTCTCCCTTGCACCAGAAAACAACCAAAAAAAGCCCTAAAACCCTCCCTAAACTCCATAAATTAGCAATTCTAAGGCTTAATATCAATTAGTAGTTAGCGGGGATGAAGTTCTTACCTTAACGAAGCCGAACGATGAAAATCTGGTGGAAATCACCCCAAATCGTCCCTTCTTTGCCCCAAAATGAGTTTTAGAAAAATAAACTATTTTGGGGGAAAATTAAATAAAATCTGCGACTTTCGCTGCTATAGAGACATGGCACCTGCCGCTATAGCGGTAGTTGACCGGGTTGACCGCCGCTATAGCGAAAATTTCTCCACTATAGTGACACATCGCTATAGCGGCGTGTATGCTGCTATAGCTGCGTCGATGGGACAGAATGTCTAGTTTTTTCCAAAAATCCCAATTTTTCCAACACACCTTAATTCCGAGACATTCCAAATAATGCCCTTTTATGCTAAGACCAGTTTTGGGAGCTCTACTCACCCAAATTTGATTTCGTAACTTCCTACGGGTTCCTTATCGTCTTAACTAACTACAAATCAATTCAAACACCACCAAACCTGCCCAAATCATTCCCAGATTTTCCTCGACCACACCTCGCTTCGGTTTCGTCCGAAACTAGCCTAGCCTGAAATTTATAACTTTAAAATTGGGAAGAATTTTAACATGGGACTTTCAACGGAAGGTTTGTACATAACAACAGAAATGTTTGTTACATTAACACAAGAGGTTGGGATTGAGTTCCACATGGAATAAGCGTGAAAATGTTATGGATCACACAAGTACTTGACTGCGTGTCTATTTTCTATCCTGTGAATATTGAAAGCTTTGATTTTGAATTGACAAATAAAACAACTAAATTAATTAGATTGTAAAACTATGATGATTGAAGAACCAAGATTGTGTCCAACCCCCCGCCCTCCTTTTCGGAATGCAGTGTCCTTAGTTTTCATGCAAATGTAGATAATTGAGTTGTTCTAGATATGCACTCAATCCCTATACCATTACTCGATCTTTTTCAAGAGTTGAACGTTTATCTCTTAACGATTTTCTCAAATACAAAAAAGTTATTACTTAATATAAGCAAAGTAAATTCAACATATCCCTAAGTGAATCTACTAAACGATGATTAGCATCCCGAGTTCATGCTAATTATTTCTACCAAATCCAAGTCCTCTTTCCTAAGAAAAAATATGGTAATATGGCGTACGTTAATATTTGCAGCCACCAACCAATAATGAAAACGAGAAATAATCAGATACCATAAACACAACAATCATGTATTATGCAAATGCAATGAACACTACGCCCATCTTGGGTCCAATACCTCAGTCTAGCTTTTAGCTACTAATAGTTCTGCAAAAATAAAAAGAAGATGAAAAAACCATAATTACTTGATAAAGAATGATGTCGAAAAGAATCTGATAAGATATTGAAAACTCTACGAAAATGACAAGAAGGAAGAATATTGTCTATTCTAAATTTTTCCTACACAATATCCTATGAAATATGACAAAACATACACACAAAAATTCTCCAAAAAGCACTTATATTGACCCACAAACTCGGAACCCAAAACTATCAAAATACTCATCGGCCCTTTTCACGAACCATAAAATAGACATATGGTTCGTGAATCTCCTCTATTCATTCGTAAATTCTTTAACCCAGATTTATTCAACTCTGCTGGAAACCCATCTACAGATCGTGGATATGACATATAGTCCATAGATGGTGACCGTAAACCAGTTGATTAGATGATCTATGCTGCTTCTCTTCCTTCATTGTTGACTTATGGATCGTGAAAGTGATATATGGTCTGTTGGAATACTCCTTTTCTTGTCTTCATTGTGCTGATGTATTTTGATTTATCAATTTTGAATGGACATACGATCTGTATCTTCCACTGTGCTTGAGTGGCTTCCAATACTGAGCTATTGGATAGTGACCTTTTTCCACGCCAAGATCTACGGTGCGTGAATATGCTTTATGGATGTAACTTGGTTCTTTCTTTAGTCACCACTTCTAATTTTAAAGTTCAAGCTCAATGGCATGTCTACGAAGGCAAGTACGACTCATACATTCAAAGTACGATCATAACATGCCCAAAACAGGATCTTTTGTCTTTTTTTCTTATACTTACCAAATTGACCCCGAATAACTACAAAGGAAAATTTTAACATTAGAAGCACATAAAACGAGCTATAGGAAAATGGTAACTCATTCAAAAGTAATCAAATGTGTTGTATTTTCACAACACATCATTGGGTTGTTGAAATTTTAAAAATAATTTTTTTAGTTAAGACTTCAGTAAAAAATATTGTCTTTGTCAAGTCCACCACTTCAATAGAAAATATCAAAAGTTGATCGTGGCAAGCCATACCTAACTTCAAGCAAAAAAGGTTTGATGTTTGACCTTCACAAGACAATACTTTAGACAAAAATGATTGAAGTCAAACGCGAATTTTCAACTTCTATTGTGTCTGTCTGAAGTTGTTCTCAAAAGGATAAACTTGCAAAAAAAAATAAAAAATACACCCTCCGTTTCAAAAAGAATGACCTACTTTCCTTTTTAGTCTGTTTCAAAAAGAATGACCCTTTTCTTTTTTGGCAATACTTTAATTCCAACTTTCCACGTGGCATGTTTAAGACCACAAGATTAAAGGGCATTTTGGTACATTTGACACAACTTTAATTTATCACCACATGATTCAAAAGTCTTCTTTATTTTCTTAAAGTCCGTGTCAAGTCAAACTAGGTCATTCTTTTTGAAACGGAGGGAGTAATTTAAAAGCAGACACAAGTTAAATGACAACTCCAAAAGCGAATATTTGTTCACTTAGCCCTTTTTAGGTAAATGAGAATGACAACCTAAACACATTCTCAGAACTGGTAAGAAATGTTTTTCAGGAAAAATGAGACCAACCAATAAAGGAACAATCATAGATTAATTAATTCTCCATGCAGTATACTAACCAATAATTGAGCAAGTGGAATTTGTTTTGTTGAGAAATCAAGTGCATGGTTTAGATATTCTGATAAAGGAGAAGGGAGACTGACCTGCCAATCACATACTGTGGTAATAATGATATGACTTTAGTTATATATAATGATAAGGTAAATATTTTCTATAACATAGGTATAATTTATGTAGTTATTAACACGTTACTTTATTATATTTTTAATAATAAAATTTATATAAATATTTTCAGACTATCAATACATCAACAAGTTAGATTCATAATGATAAGCATGAATCTGAGAACACAAGCAAAAGCAAAGGTTGTCCCTTTTCTTTAAATTAAATTTAGCTAAAGAGCCTTTTTGCACATCTGTTATAAACCCTTCTTGAATACTTTGCTTTTGCCTCAAATTTCCCCCCCTTTTTCTGAATTAAAAATGACACACACATGTGTGGCTTCTTTTCTTAATAATACCCATAATGATATCCTTCAGTTTATCCTCAATTTAATTATCATAATCTTCTTGATTAAACTTTCCTAGGTATTTTTTAAAGAATTTTACTCATGTATATTACCTATGTATTTTTATATAATAATGTATTAGATAATCTGATTTATTTTCCAAGTTAGTATAATTTCATATATTATGAACAGTGTTAGGTTCGAAATCGAGAGGACGTCATGCGGAAACTTATAGTTGCAAACCATAGAGGCGATAATTCAGATGAAAAGAAAAACATACTAAAAAAAACATATTATTGATGTGGTTTGACCAATTGGACTACATATTAAAAACTAATTTAAAAAACATAAAACCTTATTAGGAGCATAATCTCCTCCTAAACAAGACTCTTTTGATAACTACATTGTGGATGTTATTGTGCTATAGTATGAGAAGAGCGGTCTTCTATTTATAGAAGTCCAAAACCTTTCCACCAAGAAAGAGGTTAGCCAAATATGGAAGAGAATTATATTTTCCTTTTATGAAACTTAAAAACAATTACAATATTACTTTGACTTTCCTTCAATAGAAAACTAAAACTTAAATTTGGTAAAAAAATCAGGACAAAAATCCTAACAAACAGTTATATAGGTTGAGCTACAATATTAAGAACATATTCAAACGATTTTAGTAGCTTTTACTTAAACTCAATAGTTATATTAAAAGTTCATTATATAGGTTCTAAAAGGAGCTATAGGTTCACCGGCGAGTTCTAAATTAATAACTCTAAATTCTTACTCCGCCTCTGAATACTTATAATTGGAAATTCTAACATTTTTATGTGGTTGGTATATAGAAGGTTGAACTCTTTTTTTGTAGAATAGAAAATTACTCAACAGTTGGACCACTCGGCCCTACCATATTGATGTAATACTGGAAGAAATAACTACACTACATGGCCCAAGGATAGAACAATGTCTGATACTTGTACCTATAATTATAAGACTCAAAAGAATTACTCTCACCAGTAATTAAAGAACTAATCTTCTAGGTTCTCAAATATAAAACCCAATAAACTTGTTGGTTTCTTAGGGATATTAATCTTTTTGATTACTCAAAAACTTATTTGTACTTGTATTCATTGCTTTTCACTTGGTGTTCATGATTTCTTGATTTATTGTCCCTCTTCTACCTCCAAGCCCCTACTGCATTCACCTAAACCTACCAATTCCATGAATAAATTAGTAAATTAACGGAATGCAAGGGTAAATTACCTGTTAAAAATCAAAACCTTTTAACCGGTTACTTAATTTTCTCCCTTGCACCAGAAAACAACCAAAAAAAGCCCTAAAACCCTCCCTAAACTCCATAAATTAGCAATTCTAAGGCTTAATATCAATTAGTAGTTAGCGGGGATGAAGTTCTTACCTTAACGAAGCCGAACGATGAAAATCTGGTGGAAATCACCCCAAATCGTCCCTTCTTTGCCCCAAAATGAGTTTTAGAAAAATAAACTATTTTGGGGGAAAATTAAATAAAATCTGCGACTTTCGCTGCTATAGAGACATGGCACCTGCCGCTATAGCGGTAGTTGACCGGGTTGACCGCCGCTATAGCGAAAATTTCTCCACTATAGTGACACATCGCTATAGCGGCGTGTATGCTGCTATAGCTGCGTCGATGGGACAGAATGTCTAGTTTTTTCCAAAAATCCCAATTTTTCCAACACACCTTAATTCCGAGACATTCCAAATAATGCCCTTTTATGCTAAGACCAGTTTTGGGAGCTCTACTCACCCAAATTTGATTTCGTAACTTCCTACGGGTTCCTTATCGTCTTAACTAACTACAAATCAATTCAAACACCACCAAACCTGCCCAAATCATTCCCAGATTTTCCTCGACCACACCTCGCTTCGGTTTCGTCCGAAACTAGCCTAGCCTGAAATTTATAACTTTAAAATTGGGAAGAATTTTAACATGGGACTTTCAACGGAAGGTTTGTACATAACAACAGAAATGTTTGTTACATTAACACAAGAGGTTGGGATTGAGTTCCACATGGAATAAGCGTGAAAATGTTATGGATCACACAAGTACTTGACTGCGTGTCTATTTTCTATCCTGTGAATATTGAAAGCTTTGATTTTGAATTGACAAATAAAACAACTAAATTAATTAGATTGTAAAACTATGATGATTGAAGAACCAAGATTGTGTCCAACCCCCCGCCCTCCTTTTCGGAATGCAGTGTCCTTAGTTTTCATGCAAATGTAGATAATTGAGTTGTTCTAGATATGCACTCAATCCCTATACCATTACTCGATCTTTTTCAAGAGTTGAACGTTTATCTCTTAACGATTTTCTCAAATACAAAAAAGTTATTACTTAATATAAGCAAAGTAAATTCAACATATCCCTAAGTGAATCTACTAAACGATGATTAGCATCCCGAGTTCATGCTAATTATTTCTACCAAATCCAAGTCCTCTTTCCTAAGAAAAAATATGGTAATATGGCGTACGTTAATATTTGCAGCCACCAACCAATAATGAAAACGAGAAATAATCAGATACCATAAACACAACAATCATGTATTATGCAAATGCAATGAACACTACGCCCATCTTGGGTCCAATACCTCAGTCTAGCTTTTAGCTACTAATAGTTCTGCAAAAATAAAAAGAAGATGAAAAAACCATAATTACTTGATAAAGAATGATGTCGAAAAGAATCTGATAAGATATTGAAAACTCTACGAAAATGACAAGAAGGAAGAATATTGTCTATTCTAAATTTTTCCTACACAATATCCTATGAAATATGACAAAACATACACACAAAAATTCTCCAAAAAGCACTTATATTGACCCACAAACTCGGAACCCAAAACTATCAAAATACTCATCGGCCCTTTTCACGAACCATAAAATAGACATATGGTTCGTGAATCTCCTCTATTCATTCGTAAATTCTTTAACCCAGATTTATTCAACTCTGCTGGAAACCCATCTACAGATCGTGGATATGACATATAGTCCATAGATGGTGACCGTAAACCAGTTGATTAGATGATCTATGCTGCTTCTCTTCCTTCATTGTTGACTTATGGATCGTGAAAGTGATATATGGTCTGTTGGAATACTCCTTTTCTTGTCTTCATTGTGCTGATGTATTTTGATTTATCAATTTTGAATGGACATACGATCTGTATCTTCCACTGTGCTTGAGTGGCTTCCAATACTGAGCTATTGGATAGTGACCTTTTTCCACGCCAAGATCTACGGTGCGTGAATATGCTTTATGGATGTAACTTGGTTCTTTCTTTAGTCACCACTTCTAATTTTAAAGTTCAAGCTCAATGGCATGTCTACGAAGGCAAGTACGACTCATACATTCAAAGTACGATCATAACATGCCCAAAACAGGATCTTTTGTCTTTTTTTCTTATACTTACCAAATTGACCCCGAATAACTACAAAGGAAAATTTTAACATTAGAAGCACATAAAACGAGCTATAGGAAAATGGTAACTCATTCAAAAGTAATCAAATGTGTTGTATTTTCACAACACATCATTGGGTTGTTGAAATTTTAAAAATAATTTTTTTAGTTAAGACTTCAGTAAAAAATATTGTCTTTGTCAAGTCCACCACTTCAATAGAAAATATCAAAAGTTGATCGTGGCAAGCCATACCTAACTTCAAGCAAAAAAGGTTTGATGTTTGACCTTCACAAGACAATACTTTAGACAAAAATGATTGAAGTCAAACGCGAATTTTCAACTTCTATTGTGTCTGTCTGAAGTTGTTCTCAAAAGGATAAACTTGCAAAAAAAAATAAAAAATACACCCTCCGTTTCAAAAAGAATGACCTACTTTCCTTTTTAGTCTGTTTCAAAAAGAATGACCCTTTTCTTTTTTGGCAATACTTTAATTCCAACTTTCCACGTGGCATGTTTAAGACCACAAGATTAAAGGGCATTTTGGTACATTTGACACAACTTTAATTTATCACCACATGATTCAAAAGTCTTCTTTATTTTCTTAAAGTCCGTGTCAAGTCAAACTAGGTCATTCTTTTTGAAACGGAGGGAGTAATTTAAAAGCAGACACAAGTTAAATGACAACTCCAAAAGCGAATATTTGTTCACTTAGCCCTTTTTAGGTAAATGAGAATGACAACCTAAACACATTCTCAGAACTGGTAAGAAATGTTTTTCAGGAAAAATGAGACCAACCAATAAAGGAACAATCATAGATTAATTAATTCTCCATGCAGTATACTAACCAATAATTGAGCAAGTGGAATTTGTTTTGTTGAGAAATCAAGTGCATGGTTTAGATATTCTGATAAAGGAGAAGGGAGACTGACCTGCCAATCACATACTGTGGTAATAATGATATGACTTTAGTTATATATAATGATAAGGTAAATATTTTCTATAACATAGGTATAATTTATGTAGTTATTAACACGTTACTTTATTATATTTTTAATAATAAAATTTATATAAATATTTTCAGACTATCAATACATCAACAAGTTAGATTCATAATGATAAGCATGAATCTGAGAACACAAGCAAAAGCAAAGGTTGTCCCTTTTCTTTAAATTAAATTTAGCTAAAGAGCCTTTTTGCACATCTGTTATAAACCCTTCTTGAATACTTTGCTTTTGCCTCAAATTTCCCCCCCTTTTTCTGAATTAAAAATGACACACACATGTGTGGCTTCTTTTCTTAATAATACCCATAATGATATCCTTCAGTTTATCCTCAATTTAATTATCATAATCTTCTTGATTAAACTTTCCTAGGTATTTTTTAAAGAATTTTACTCATGTATATTACCTATGTATTTTTATATAATAATGTATTAGATAATCTGATTTATTTTCCAAGTTAGTATAATTTCATATATTATGAACAGTGTTAGGTTCGAAATCGAGAGGACGTCATGCGGAAACTTATAGTTGCAAACCATAGAGGCGATAATTCAGATGAAAAGAAAAACATACTAAAAAAAACATATTATTGATGTGGTTTGACCAATTGGACTACATATTAAAAACTAATTTAAAAAACATAAAACCTTATTAGGAGCATAATCTCCTCCTAAACAAGACTCTTTTGATAACTACATTGTGGATGTTATTGTGCTATAGTATGAGAAGAGCGGTCTTCTATTTATAGAAGTCCAAAACCTTTCCACCAAGAAAGAGGTTAGCCAAATATGGAAGAGAATTATATTTTCCTTTTATGAAACTTAAAAACAATTACAATATTACTTTGACTTTCCTTCAATAGAAAACTAAAACTTAAATTTGGTAAAAAAATCAGGACAAAAATCCTAACAAACAGTTATATAGGTTGAGCTACAATATTAAGAACATATTCAAACGATTTTAGTAGCTTTTACTTAAACTCAATAGTTATATTAAAAGTTCATTATATAGGTTCTAAAAGGAGCTATAGGTTCACCGGCGAGTTCTAAATTAATAACTCTAAATTCTTACTCCGCCTCTGAATACTTATAATTGGAAATTCTAACATTTTTATGTGGTTGGTATATAGAAGGTTGAACTCTTTTTTTGTAGAATAGAAAATTACTCAACAGTTGGACCACTCGGCCCTACCATATTGATGTAATACTGGAAGAAATAACTACACTACATGGCCCAAGGATAGAACAATGTCTGATACTTGTACCTATAATTATAAGACTCAAAAGAATTACTCTCACCAGTAATTAAAGAACTAATCTTCTAGGTTCTCAAATATAAAACCCAATAAACTTGTTGGTTTCTTAGGGATATTAATCTTTTTGATTACTCAAAAACTTATTTGTACTTGTATTCATTGCTTTTCACTTGGTGTTCATGATTTCTTGATTTATTGTCCCTCTTCTACCTCCAAGCCCCTACTGCACCCTCCCTAGCTCCTTGTAGCTGGCTCCACCCGACGTATACTGTGATTTCATTTCCTTCTGATTTATATTTCTGAAACAGCCATAAATTCCATTGAATGATCAATCTTGTGACATGTAAACTGGAGTTCACTGGTTAAGGTGAAAAATTGACCATTTAAATATGGCTTAAGAGTGACTGTCTGCTGTCTATTTTTCTCAGCGTGAATTCAGGTCCAACAAGAAAAGCAGAATGGAAGTGACCAACAATGAAGTTCAACATTCAAAGATGGAAGAGTATGAAGTGATAGAACAGATTGGTAGAGGATCTTTTGGAGCTGCATTTCTTGTTCATCACAAGTTTGAGAAAAGAAAGTAATAATGTTCATTTCTTCTTCTTCTTCTATTGCTAAATTTTGCTTCATCTTTTCACAACTTAGATACTTGTGGTCCGGCCTTTTCCTGAATCCTACACAGCGAGAGCTTTAGTGCAATGGACTGGTTTTTTTTCTTTTTACAACTTGACCATGTTAGTATTTTTGTAATTATGTCTCAACAGTTACATCATTAACCAAACAGAGTAACCATGACCATGAATTCCACCTAATGCTTATTAGTAGTAAAGATTTTCTTTGTGTTGGTTTTTGATTATTGTGGGTTTTTTCTATAAAGAAAATAATTATTGTTGTCTATTAATGTTCAATTGTAGGTATGTAATGAAGAAGATTCGTTTGGCTAAACAGACAGACAAGTTCAAACGCACTGCCCATCAAGAGGTTAGTCACTTTAATTATCAAAACACTCACATTTTTTATATCAAACTTTGTTTAAACATGATTATGGAGTTAAAAGAGAAAATGTGAGTATTACATTTAAATGAATTGGGTCCCAAAGCGTAGATAAATCTTCTTTTAAAATTATTATTCTAAAACTTTTTTAGGTATAGCCAAAAGTGGATCTGCCTTTTTCAAATTATTGTAGAATATTAAAATTAAAACGTATTAAATGTATAATAAATAGTTTTGTTTGTTTTTGGCCAAATTATACTAAATAGGTTTCACTTTGGAGAAAGTAAGTAGAACTTTTTTTCTTTGGGCTAATAGTAGATACAACTTTGAGTCTATTCGAAACATTAATTAATGATAGAAAGAACAATGTTCCTCTTTTTTATTTTCACTTTCTTATTTTGTGTCTTTTCGTGGTTTATCCAAATTGCTTTGACATGTTTTTCTTAAGTCGGAATTTATTGGAAATAATCTTTTTATCTTTACAAAGTAGAGTAAAGTATGCACACATACTATTTTTCCTAAATTTCACATTACACTGAATATGTTATTATTGTAACAGAACATCTCACAAGTTGATCTCGAATCATCTACCAAAATAAGAGAAATGGAAAAAGAATTAGCATTATTAAAACAAATATACGCAAAGAAAGTTAAAGAAAGGGAAGAACGTCAGAAACTAAATAAAGAAAAACAATTAGCAGAAGAATTAGAAAAAATTAAGGAAAAAATACAACTTGAAGAAAATAATACAGAAAATAATCCAGAAATGACAAAAGAATTTACAACCTTAAAAATAGATAGTATAGATAATATCCAATACCATGAAATACAATCCGATCTCGACCTGCCATTCGGAAAAAGCTTTTTCAAATTGTATATCGCATTAGTGAGACTATATTTAGAAATGTACTTCACTCATTCATATTGACAGTGTAAAGATCTTTTACAATGCAAGCGTACGTAGTTTAAATTCATGATACCTGATTGGATATATTTTTGTCAAGTTACTGATTAATATTTAGCATAACAATTACGTACTTGATTTACCTTAGAATTGATTAAATTAAATGTGTAAATCAAAAGAACCTATATGTGTTCTTCCTTTACACACGAACTTGATTTACCTTAGAATTGATTAAATTAAATGTGTAAATCAAAAGAACCTATATGTGTTCTTCCTTTACACACGAAAGATGTAGGGTAGTGGATGGTTGTGATAAATTAACTTTACTATTATTGATGAGAAGGAATGTCGCACACCTAACTTGACCTGCGTTCACAAAATGTATACATTCTGGTGCAACAACCTCCTGACTGTCAAATATATATGAACAAAGAATGAGAAAAAGAGTAAAATGTAAAATGTTTGGTAGAGATTAAATGTTAGAAATAACTTCAAACTTCTCGTCCATACTGTCAAGCAATTATTCTTTCTGACATAGCTTTCAATTCTTTATATTTATAAAATGAGAAGTCTGTCTTCTCAATAATCATGGATAAAGTTTTGTATGTCAAACTTCAGTGGTAACTTTTTACAGATCAATGATCAATGGAGGCAAAAATATAAAGAGGTGTCTCAAGTCCTTGCACTTATTTCGCCACGTAGTCCAGACAAGATGGGAACTTACAACTTATTTTATATTATGAAGGAAATTCTTCTAAATATATAACCAAATCCTTCTATAAATTAAGCTAAAAAAAGTAAAACTCTCTCCATTCCAATTTAAATGGTATAGTCCAGACTTGAAAAGTCAAACAAGTTGTTTTTTGATTGTGATTTTTTTATATGTCGTTAAATATTTTAAATTGTTTGCCTAAATCATAAACAAAATACTATTATCATAATGTCACTCAAAAAGTTAGAAGATTATATTAAGCAAAATGGCTTTATTGACCAGTAGAATTGGAAAAAGTTGACCAATAATATGCCATGTTAAACAAAACGAAAGAGAAGGAACTTTATTAGTTATGCTTTATCAAACAAGAATTTATAGTGTTGAATAATTATTTCTTTTCTTTTTGTTACTATGTAAGGTAAGAATAATTATTCCTATCTCACCTTTTTCTTAACCTTACCTTAAATTAAGTTTGATTTTTGCAGATGAATTTGATAGCCAAGCTATATAACCCTTATATTGTTGAGTACAAGGATGCATGGGTAGAGAAGGTATTTATGTACAATTAACAAACTTTTCTGTTAGAACTGAATATTCTTTTAATAAGTACATTTTCTTGTAGAAAGCTAAATAAATTTTATGTGGTGTTATATATAAATTAGGACTCCTTTGTCTGCATTGTTTCAAGTTACTGTGAAGGTGGTGACATGTAAGTTTCCTAACATGGCTAAATTAGTATTAGCTTGTCTTAATCAATAATGATCTAGTACTTGTTTTCAGGGCTGATATGATTAGAAAAGCCAGAGGAACATTTTTCCTTGAAGAGGTATGAAAATGATAATAAATTAATTTCAGCAAAACATAAAATGACATTGATTGATTTTGAACTCAGGCCTACCTTTGTTCATTCCACAGAGACTTTGCAAATGGTTGACTCAGTTGTTGCTGGCTCTTGATTACCTTCACTCTAATCGTGTTCTTCACAGAGATCTTAAAGTATGACATTTCACGAATGGTTATTTAACTTTTAAGTATATGACATCAAAATCATGAAATTAATTTTTGCAATGTAAGAAGTAACTCATACTTACAGTTTTTATTTGCTTTGCTCCAGTGCTCTAACATTTTCCTTACCAAAGACGACGAAATCAGACTTGGTAATAAGAATAAATAGTCCTTCTTAGTGTCTATTTCCTGAAAATTTTGTGTAGCTTATGCTATTTATGTCTGCAGGTGACTTTGGATTGGCCAAATTGCTGAGTAAAGATGACCTTGCCTCTTCGGTGATAAATCTTCCCTCTCTCTCCCTCCTTCCATTGCAATGTTCTTGTTGTGGTTCCATTTTATGCATCTGAATCATTTCTTTCCGGATTAGTAAAATTTCTATCATCTACTGCCTTTTTGAAATATACCCAATTCGTGGACATCCCATGTAAACGTTGCAGCTTCTCAGAAGCTACTTATATTCAACTGCATTTGTTTTTAGCAAATAAGTGGGGTCATAGTATATTATCTAGAATCACTCTGCTTCAAATTTTCCAACATTAAGCAGATTATGTCTTCAAAAGATATTTGAAAACCAAAAAAAAACTGAGAATGATTGACCAAAAGAACTGACCAGATATCATTTCGTCTGATATGAAAGAGTTTTGACTATGATGTTAATCATACTTTTCTAGTAATATATATTAGTGATGGTAGAAGAGAATATAAAAGTAGTGGTTGAAATGAGAGCAAACAACACATCAAAGTTAAATTTGAAATGAGAGCAAACGACACATCAAAGTTAAATTTGAAATGAGAGCAAACAAAACATCAAAGTTAAAGTGTGAATAGTTTAATGAATTTAGATTATTGAAATTTGTGAAAGTTGTATAAAGATAGAATCGTATCAAATATTTTCAAAGGAGTGTCACATAAATTGAAGCAGATGGGCAGATAGATGCAAGGCAACTTCTATTTCAACCAATAAGGCTATCACTGGTTGATTCTTGACTATTGTTATTTGGTTCTTGAACTTGGTATAGATTGTGGGTACTCCAACATATATGTGCCCTGAGCTTCTAGCTGATATACCTTATGGATATAAATCAGACATATGGTCTCTAGGTAAATCATCCAGTTCAACTACATTAGCCTTTTGTCATATTGCTCCTAGTAAGTGCAATTTTTGCATTCTCAGTTGCTCTGCATTGATTATAATGGTTTGCTTCTCAGGCTGTTGTATGTTTGAAATTTCTGCTCATCATGCTGCATTTCGTGCGACTGTAAGTTACAGGAGAATCTGTGGCTTAGCTTCACGTATAGTCACTGAACTTTATCAACTATAACAGTTATAACGTTTACGTTCTGTGACCATACATGAAATTAACCCGAAGAATTTTTCCTCTCCCTCTTCTTTTCTTTCTTGCAATTATTGAAGAAGACTTATTTGAATTTAACCAAACAGGATATGGTTGGGCTAATTAACAAAATAAACAGATCCACTATCGCTCCACTACCAAACATATATTCCTCCACACTGTAAGATGATACACCGATTTGTCATTTCCACAATACGTTAATTTGAGACTGGTTCATCAATTTCTTGCTCTGATTTGTACATTTCAGGAAACGACTGATCAAAAGCATGCTAAGAAAAAGCCCAGAACATAGACCAACGGTCCGTGTCATACTTACATTTTGTTTCATTCCAAAATAATGTTGCATAGGTATTTACTGGTTCATTACTTGTGTCTGAATGTATTAGGCTGCCGAGTTGTTAAGGCATCAACATTTACAACCATATCTTGCCAAATGCCGGAATTTGTCAGTAGCATTAGTACCAGTATTTTCAGAGAAGGAAGCAAAACAAAATCTTGAACAAACTCACAAGAATTCAACTTCCAAGCCTACATTATTAGGAAAAGATCAAAGGCCTTGGAAGGAAATTAGACAAGCAAAAAAACAAGAAAAGGTTGCTGCAGTTGATGGAGATGTTCATGAACTCAAAGGTATGAGAAGCAAAGGTACTGAATCATCTAATACGTGTAAGATTGAGAAAATTAACGTTCAGACAAAGAAGGTAGATAATTCGGAGAATGAAAGACTCCGAATCATATCCGTCAAGAACGGTGGAAGCATTAATTCCAGAAGCTCTACAAGAAGTACTTTGACTGATCAACATGAAGAAGGTACAAAAGAATTTACAGCTGAGTCTGATAATGCAATTGAAGGAACAATTCAGAAGATTAATAGTCCAACTGAGGGCAAGAAAGTAGCAAAATCTCAACCAGAAGAGCAAAATAAATGCCTTTTTAAGAAACCACGAATACCAAAACCATATGTTGAAGTAACTTCACATGCCAATGAAGTTGTAGCAAAAGCCATTGATCATCTAAGTACTGATCGGCATGCAGAAAAGCAAGATGGTCACAAACGGGCAGAGAGTGACACTTCAGTAATAACTACACTGAATTTGTTACAGGGGAACAACAATAATATGAGAATTGGATGGAATGGTACCATGAGCAATGAAAGGGCAGAAGCACTAGAGTCATTACTTGAACTTTGTGCAGAGTTACTTAAGCATAAAAAGCTAGAGGAATTAGCTGGTGTGCTAAAACCCTTCGGGGAAGAAGTTGTTTCTTCTAGAGAAACAGCAATCTGGTTGACAAAAGGGTTAATGAATCTCCAAAATCCAAGTGAAGAAGCTTAGAGTACCTAGGTTCTTGAGAATTTTTTGTTCTATAAGCATTGATTTTTGTTTTTTGATTTAATCTTGATTGCATCTAGATAAAAGCATCAAAAGAAAAGAAGAGAGCATGTCCTCACAAGCTTCAAAAGTTTCTCAAAAAGAGTAAAATATTTTCAGATAGAGAAAGTAATTATCGAGTCTAATATACCCCCAAAAAAACAGAGTATAATCTAACATTAATTTTGAATAAGTTAATTAATAAATGAGTGTAAATAATTGTAAAACGAGGACGGTGATCATTTTATAAAATATAATACTTCATCTATTTCATTTTATAATAACAATGTTTCAGTGAACATGAAATCTAAAAAGAAAGAACGACTTACACAGAAATTAAGATATATAGCATACCAAAAAGTGATCTTAGTATGATGTTGTCTACAATATACATCAATTTGCAAGAAAAATAATTACCTTTCTGTTCTTTTTATACGAAGATGTATGGGTAACTTGAAATTTAAGGAAGAATGATCGATGTTTGACATATAAGATAAGGGTAGATGACAAAAATACCCTTAGTATCAGGTGATCTATTACTACAATTTTTATTGGCTACAACATAGTTAATAGCATATAGAAGCGCAAAAAATACATCATAACAGGAGTAACGCTCCTTGTAGTTCAGTGATAGTTTCTACCAAATTACTTTTACAAACTTAAACATGACGTTCGTAAGTAGTTTTTAAAATGTCTGCCATACTGCTTCATTAGCAAATACCAAAGATACTAGCAAAATTCTTATCCTATAATTTTTTGGGGGCTTCTTACATAATTGTACAGGTAACAAAAAAATTTCAACAAAATGGTTGTATGTATATGTACTGTATCAATATTGTATAAATAGTTATATAATATTTATGTAATGTATCAATATTGTATAAAGAGTATATAATCGTACATATATGAAATATAACTATGTATCTCATAGATTTATATAGATCTATATACATTGTTTACACAATATTTATATATTGCAGCAATTCAATCCTCTTTTTTAAAAAATAAACCAAACCCTCAATTGTCCACAAAACTCTATAGGTAAATCCTCAGCTTCAATTCGCCATGTCCACAGATTCATATAATCATTGATCAGGATTGCAATTTTAATTATATATATTTTTGGAAAAAAAATGTCATTAAACATATGAAAGATGGTAGCAGTTAACCTGTGGAACCTTGGAGAATTTAATATCCTTTGAGAACATATTCAGCTCCTTCAGAATGTTGAGATCAGTAGGTTAATTAGTGATAGAATTAGAGTTGTTAGTTTCTTGTATCAACCTTGACAGTCTGTCAACAGATATGTCTAATTAACTGAGTTAGTTAGTTAGTTAGAAGGGTGATTTTTATTATTTTCTATTGATGCGTAGTTAGTATGTGCATCATGTATAAATTAGCTTAGGCTTGTTTTTCTCTCTCCACTTTTTCCAATACAAAAAGAAGATATTTTCTTCTCTTTCAATTCTCTCTCTCTCTCTCTCTCTCTCTCTCTCTCTCTCTCTCTCTCTTCAAGCTTCGATGGAATCAATCTCAGTCTAGGTTAACAATGAAGTTATATCACCAATTCTAACATGGTATCAGAGATGCGGTCTCAATTTCCACCTCTCTTCTTCAATTGATTAACTTCGTGCATCGAACTTTTTCATTTTTCTGTTGAATCAAGTTTTTCCCCAAATTCCTTCTTCCTTTCTTTGTTTTTGTCCCAATTTCTGTCTCGTTTCAGCATATTATCGCTTGCTAGTTTCATCTTTCATCTTGTTTGCTTGAGATTTCTGTTTTCATCTCAATTCGTTGGTTGTGTTGATGAAATTTTCCTTCAATTTCTATTCCAAATCCTCTTATATGGCAAAAGAGAAGAAGGCCATAGATTCAACTGATCCCATGTATATGCACCCTTTTGAGAGTGCCAGATATGGAATAATACCTGCTGCCTTTGATGGAGTTGGCTATAGGTCATGGCAGCGAGGAATGTTGTGGGGTTTGTCCGTGAAGAACAAAATGAGATTCGTCAATGGCAAATGCAAAAAGCCAGATCAAAATGAACCTCTTTTAAATCAGTGAAAAAGGTGCGATGACATGGTTACTTCATGGATCTTAAATAACTTACTTTCAAGGGATATAGATGACAGTTAGCCCCATAGCTCTGGCAGGAGCTAGAGAATATGTATGATCAAACTAATGGTGTGAAACTCTACCAACTTTAAAAGGAAATCAATTATTTAACTCAAGGATCTATGGATATCACTACTTACTATACTAAAATGATGAGACTATGGGAGGAACTAGGAACATTGGACAACAATAATCAATGTAGTTCCATGTGTACTTGTGGTGCTAAGGAAGTTATGCGCAAGGCTGAACATGATAGGAGTTTTGTACAATTCCTACAAAGGATAAACGAGGTTTATACTATGGTGAGGGGGAGCATCCTGATGATGAATCCTTTCCCCAATATTGCATAAGGATTATCCATCCTAATTCAGGAGGAAAAGCAGTGGGAAGTAAAACCACACAATCAACTATCCATGGAGAGTACAACATTTAATGTACATGGAGGAAATCACTTTAGAACAAACTACAATTAGTACAACAGTAACACAAGGAATAGGTCCAGTAAACAGTCCAACAACTTCCAACATAGAGGCAGCTCTTCAACTCTTTGAGTGTTTTGTGACTACTGTAAAAAGCCAGGTCACACCAAAGACAAGTGTTGCAAACTCAGTGGCTTCCCACAAAACTTCAAGTTCATAAAGGGAAAAATGCAGCCTCTGTTGCAACTGTACATGGAGGACCTGGTGAATTATTTATTGAATGTCATGAGAGTCTTAGTAGAAAATAGGGAGTCAATGGGCCCAACACTTGACCAAAGAGCAGCACAGTCAGTTAATGAATCTGTTGGAAAGCTTTCAAGAAGGACCAACATGTGAAACCTCAAACAACATCAATAGTGGAGCTCTAAATTTTGCAGGCATTCTTGCTTACTCTACTTGTATTGAAATCGTGGCAGGTCTTTTATATAAATGTTGTCATTCACCTACTGATTTCTATATCCTAGACTCAGAAGTATCTAACCATATGTATTATAGCAAAAACTTTCTCACCAATACTAGGACCTTGCCTTGTCCCTTTTTAGTTACCTTTCCAAACGAATATAGGGGGAAAGAAACATGTCACGATCCAGAAATTGAGATTATGATGGCACCTATCCTAAATCAACCTCTATAGGTGAGTCGATAGTCTATAACAGAATATGAAATATGAAAGAGAAAGGAAATTCACTACTAGAAATTATGGTTATGGCAACGGTTCACTTTCCGTTGCGATAGATAGCATAACGATCACTATATATATATTGGAATGGTTGATCCACCCAATACAACTGATCGCATTACAATAGCTCTACTGCAATGGTTTTTGCTGACGGTTTACAAAACCGTTGCCAAAAGAGTCCTATAGCGACGGTTTCAGTTACATGTGAATTGGGACGGTTTACTGTCTATTAAGACAGTTACAAACTGTCTCGATTGAGCCTTATGCAATGGTTGTTTATATGCTATCGGGACGTTTAACTTTTTCCATCTACCTCTGTTGTAACAATTATGTTGATCTAATGCAATGATTGTGGCCATTACTCGAATGGCTATAGCAACGGGTTTATAAAGCTGATGCAACAATTGTTATTGGGTTATTGCAACAATTATTTAAAGCTACTACAACAGTTATTTATTAGGCTACTGCAACACTTATTACATTAGGCTAATACAATGATTTCATAAAGCATAACATAACATAAAACGATCACGAGTAGGCACTATTCATTACCAATATTACAACTCAAGAACCAAATATTTCTTGACCATTCAAAAAGTGCAACGGCATATAAATCGATAACGATCATGAGTAGACGCTATTCAGTACAAAAATTACAACCCAAGAACCATATATTTTTTGACCATTCCAAAAAGTGCAACACATAAGTTTTCAATGTTCAAAAATAAAAATTATTTGAAACTTGGTCAAGTTTTTCAACAACCCAATCTAATCAATCTCCTAGCTAGGTCAGGTCTAGTTCATCATCATTACTTTCATTACTTTCTTCAATGCCATTACCTACAATAATAATAGAAAATAATTAACAAATAATGCTTTTGAGTCATATATAAATACACTATTAAGGCCAGAACATATATATACATATATATGCACACGTTAACTAAATAATTTGTAGACAAAAACAGTACATTATTGTTTCAACATACATCAACCGAATCTTTTGCTTGAAAAAAAAAGTACAGGACTTGAGTTTTAATGGGCAATGGAACATATAGCTGAACAATATACAAATCAGAATCAAGACCGCTAGTAGTATGTTCAAGCTTTAGCCTTCCCAGTCTATATCACAGTCTTTTCTCGTAATGCTCACAAGTCTTCCCAATGCTCATAGTCTTCCCAATGCTCACAAGTATGTATAATCTAGTTCTAGCCTACCTATATACACTCATACCAGGCCAATACCAAGGAGACATGTGAATTATATTGTTTAGCAGAAAGTACTAATCAGGACAGAAATGCAATGCAAGGACATTCAAATCTCAAATAAAATCCCATATGAATTCTGGTAGGTAATCTTCTTAAGAAATTATGTTCTCTAACTATGACCACTTATATGTCAAATTTTTGTCCAACACCAACCATATAGGAACACATCAACTGAACACCACCACCAAAATATATTGAACTGTTGTCATTATTTTCCAAGATGCTTGATGCACTTGAGAAATAAGGAATGATATCAAACAACAATTGGAAAACCCACATCATACATACCTATAAGAAGTAACAAGATGCAAAGTTCCAACAGAAATAAGTATAAAAATTACTTAAAGGTACAATCTTGAAAACCAAAATAGCAGATCTAAGTATTAAAGAACGCACAACCAACACCAACCACACTGTGTTTTGGTTTTCTTATCCTATTCACACCAGCCAACAAAACACTACCAATTAATAACCAAATTGAAACAAAGACACCAACTGAACACTTCCTATTCACTTGGCTAACCAAATCATTATGACTATCAGTATGACTAATTCGGCCACAGTGTTTCACCCACAAATCATTCAAAAAAGGCAAACCACAACAGTACAAATAGGCACAAAACAAATAAATGAAAATGTGCAAGTGTATGAACCTGATCAGTGGCAAACTCAGAGAAAAAAAAGAAGAAAAGACAACTAACAATAGCAAGAAAATCAGCACCACAAACAACAAAAGGTATACAAACCCTAGTCCTGACAAGTTACACAACATACATATTCCTAAGGTCAAATTCAGCAAAAAAATGAAATAAAGCAACAAGATCCCAAAATGTCATATATGAGATAGGAAACAAACACAAACTGAAATGAAATGCTGCAGTACTTAACCATACACACCAACTGAACACTTCTAGTTAATCAGTTGAACATTTCTAGTTAATCAAATGGAAACAAAGACACCAACTGAATACTTCCAGTCAACCAAAAACAATTTCCAGCTACAACAGTCCAATATATAATAAAATTTTATGGAAGTCCAACTATTAATAATTTAATATCTATTGCCACTTGTAACAGATAAGAAGAGAAAAAAAATAAAATAGAGTCATAACAGAGACACGAGAAAAACCTTCATTAAGAAGAAAAAGAATAAGAAGAGCAAGAAGTCATAACAAATAAGTAGCAACACTAACCTTGATTGTTTCTCCCTGTAGTTGGTTGTGCAGAAGTAGATTCTCTTGGTGAAGGCACGAACATCGTTGCTAGTATCTTCGAATCAATTAACCTGCCTGCTGAAGTTGCGCAATTACATTTGCCATAACTTCCTGTCGCATAGTTTTCTTTTGTTCCTCAATTTTTTTCTCCATGCTTTGTATTCTTTCTTGCATTTGTTGCACTAGATCATTTGTGGAATTTAAAGTTGGTTCAGGATTGTCAACTTTTCTTTTCAAAGAAGTTTTTGTAACTCCCGCACCATACAGTCTTAGACGACTTGGATGTTCAGGCCCCATGACGATTGAAAATGCATCAACACTATACTGATCAGACTGAACATCTGCACTGCAATAATGTGTTTCGATTTCCTCCACTTGAACCTAATAAAGCGTATCCAAAAAAGGCATTCAAGTAAATAAAAACTAAGAACAACTTACAATATAAAAACTAGAAAATAGATAATGTTCATACAATTTTAGTAGTTGTGTCTTCATTTGAGGCCTTGTACGAATGATCAGGTTTCCTTACTCTTGTGACCACAAACATATCCTTAAGTGATACAGTCCTCTTCTATTTTTCCTGATCATATTAAACTGGATATCAAAATTTGCTTGAAATGACGACAAGTTAAGTTTATAATATAATAGATAAGAAAACACACCAATTTATAGTGGATTAAAGCAAAACTTCTTTTGCCAGCAGTGTTTGGATTCATCAACTTCTTCCAATTCTCAGTATTTGTTTTAGAATTTTTTTGTAAATAAATAAATTCATAAGATTAACTGAAAGCATAAAAGTATACAATAGTTTCTCTGTACTAATTAGTAGAGCTCCAACGGGCTTTTTCAAGGAACAAAAGGGTCTTAGACAAGGAGATCCTTTGTCACCCTTCTTATTCTTATTAGCTATGGAAGACCTTAACAATATGGTAAAAACAACAAATTCAAATGGTCGGTTAAAAGGTTTTGATGTGGCTAGAGAAGGAAGGAGATGGATGACCAAGGAAATCACTTTTCCTTATGGAGTCAACTCATGGAGATCAATCAAAACTCTATGGGTTGTGTTTAAGGAAAATACCAAGATCAAAGTGAGAAATAGAGAAAAGAATACTTTTTGGGTAGATGACTTTAACATGGCAGGGAAATTATCAATACCTTTTCTAGATATTTACAATCTGGTGCAACACCAATAGAAGACTATATCAGAATTGTGGACTGATGAAGGGTGGACTTTCAACTTTAGAATATAAATTTTGACTTTGGTTAGTTTGCTATATATGGAGATTTAATCTACACATCATTACAGTAACAACAACTGGTTCTTACTTTCCTTTTCCTCATAAATAATACCTACATAAGTTACCGAGTAACTATGTATTATTTTATGCCGTATAGAATGTGAAATAAGAAGGTATTAGTGACACACATGGATTAATAAACTAAAGACATTTAATACAAAGCAAACTCATAATAGTAAAGAAAATTTTATTTTGTTTAGCAAGTAAATATATATATATATTGAATTGCATACTTTTTTGAGAATGAATACTAACTTTTAATACATCAAATCAAATATCCTAATAATTCATGCATTACAAGCCATACATTTCTAATCTCTGCATTATAAACTTATCTTACCTTATATAAAAGAGAACATCTTACATTTAATCCTCTTGTCTCTAAACCAAACAACCCCCTTAGTGCTAAAGGTGTATTCCTAGCTTCATCTTGGATCCACAACTAGCATTAAGTACTTGTGCAATATCTCACTTCTCCCTCTGTAGGATACTAAGTTGGATCATACTATGCTCATATACTAATGTTCGGTAGAGTATTTTTTCTACAAAATGTTGAACTACCCAAGCTAAAAGCAAGAAAAGTGGCCATGGAAGAAAATTTTGAAGACTATAATACCTCACAAAGTTGCATATTTTGTATCATTGCTAGCAAGAAAGGTTGTCCTTACATAGGATAACCTGATGAGGAAAGGAATAACTCAATGTTCTAGATGCTTCTTCTATGGGAAATATGCAGAAACTATTAATCACCTATTTATACATTGTAGAGTTACAGGACAACTATGGAGACTATTTCTAAGTCTCAAAGTCATCTCTTGGTCTATGCCTGGATAAATTATAGATACTACAAGGTTGGGAGGAAGTGGGGCTGTTGGTAAAAATAGAAACAGGTGGAGAATCATCCCGTCTTGTATTTGGTGGACAATATAGAAGGAAAGGAATTCTAGATGCTTTGTTGTAATAAGCTTTGCTTTAATGATCTTGTCTCTATTATTGATGTACTAGACTCATTATAGACATAGGATCATAGATAGTGGAATTTGTAAATATGAATTCTGTACTACTCTAGTACTGATATGTTCTTATGGAATATACACAGTAACTAGTTTTATAAAAAAAGGATACAAAATGTAGCATGATAACAGTAAGGAAAATCTCTACATAAAATATGTTCTTTTAATATCATACAATTTGATACTTTGGAGTCTTTTCAACTAGTTAAATTGGCCAAAAAAAGAAAAAGACCAAACCAAAGAATAAGACCAAGACATTATAAGCGAAACACTATTTAGTATCATTTCACAAAACACTAAGAATGGATCGATTTGGTTCCCTTCTAGTAGCCAATTTTTCCAGTCCTCTCCAGTTGGATTTGTACAAAAGAAAAAAGCAAGCTGCCAGCAGTAATGATATCATAGCAGGGAACAACATAAATAAGATTAGATGTTTCATATTCTCAAATACGTTTTACCTTGAATTTCTTAGACTTCCAATATATGAGTAACTCTTTAAATTGACATTCTAGAATATCATCGGGCTTGTTGCTCATTCGAATTTCATCATTGGGATATGGATCGTAGGAATCGACCTTCAAATCACTTCTATGCTTTCTCCAAGCTTCTCAAATTCTTTCCAATGCCCAACATTTTGCAACATCAGGGATATCATATTTCATCTACAATTTGGTGTCAATCAGTTAGCTATTATATGTAAAACAATTAACGAATAACTAAATATTAAAAACTTCAAACCTTGATATAATCCCATAAATCATTTTTGGTGTCCATGATCCTCCAGTCAAGTACATCCAATGGGCAAAGGGTAGCACTTCTCGCTAGTGTTCCTAGGAAGCTACTTAATTCTAAAACAAATTTATCAGTAGGACCAACGGGTTGAGCATTCGTATTTAGCAGGATCAACTTTCGCTCGGTTCGGCCATACACATTGTGCATTTGTGTTCTACCTCTTGTTTTTTAGTGGAAAGACCTTCAGCTATAAGAACTACAAGAAATTATAACTCATAAAATAAATAAATCAGTTCTAAGATATATGCATGATACCTTTATCTTCAGAATTTTGATTTGTTGGAGGAGTGGTCGAATCCATTTGCACTTGATCCTCTACAGGTTGTTCCTCTACAAGTTGCTCCGCTGTAGATTGTTCAACTGGTTTAGATTGTACTGCTACTAGCTGTTGTCCTTTAACTAATTTTAGCAGATGATCTTTCTCTGTTCGTATGACTTGAACAGTTTCACTTGTTGTCATTAATAGTCGTCTTTTTTTTTCGCCATGGTTGTTAACAAACTAGGCTTTGCAAATGTCTTTTTTTCTCTCCTTTGTTTCTTGTTAAAGGCTCTTGTTGATTCATGATTATCCAAATCTGTGTAAATAAAAAATAAAACAAGTTAAGAATATGATCGAGTACACAACTGCACCTTAACCAAACAAGTCATGGTGTATTATAGACTAGATATCCTAATGATAGGTTCAGCTGTATAGGTGGGTTGCATATTGATCATATGTGTTATCCCTTGTCTGCTGTCAATTAGAAAGAAATGAATCAACAACCCAAAGCATGACAACATATACCAAGGATGTCAGTGAACAATAATTCAAACCAATTTGTTCAGCTTATAAGTAAATAAACTGAAAAATGAGATTTCTAATAAAATCACCTCATACTCAGGATTTACACTGTAACAAATTCACCTCAATGAATACAATACTAATTGCCTTGGTATATATACCAGACTGTAAAAACATTTGAATTTTTTTTTTATTGTCTTTAAAAAGAATTTTAGAGAGCCAGAGTTCATTTTGCATTATCCACAAACAATGACCAACTTAATATGAACACACAAAGTTAGCATCCAAATTAAATCACTAGCAGAAGAATAAAGAAATAGAACAAAGAATCAGTAGGGTCTAATTTCAATGGGGCATCCCGTATCATCGTATGGAATCGATATCCATTAATGAAATATGTTGTATATCTTTTAGCCACAAAATGAGGTCCTCTAGCTATCCATTTTAATATCCCTACTAGTTGTTGTGTCAGTCTTGCTCTATACACAGTAGACTGAATAATCAACCTCACTAGTGGTGTCAGCTACCCATTGTCTAAAATTTTTTATTACCCTCTTATATAATACAATTTCAAACCTCCACATAAGTAAAGACCTAATGTGGCAGTCTTAAGAGTAGAAGCCAACAAGCATTGATACTTTAGGTATTTTACTAGCTATTACCATTTCAGATGCTTTGCATAAATGGATGACAAAGAATCAAATGCAAAACTAATTAAAGAAAGTTGGTATTCAAATAATTCACTCAGCATTTTTACTAAATCCACCTCATTAAAGATAAAGCAATACATATACATCCACAATGGAGAACCTGAAACTTTCATAACTTTATAAAAGACTATAATCAGTCACTAAAATCACCAATAATCACATAGTAGTGAAGGTTTGAGAAGTACTAGAAGAGTTCACAGACCATCAAGATAGGCTACAGAAGGATGAAACAAACAGGTGAATAGAAGCTAAAATGAAAAGACCGTAGAAGTATAAACGTTCAAGTAAACTTTGATTTTGTCCATGAGAACAACCAAATAATTGAAACAATCAATCCCTGAAGAAAGGTGCACAAACATAAAAAGTAGAAGAAAATGCATATGTTTTCCAATCAAACAAATTAATGATTCTTATGTTCAGATCCAAAACATCACTGAAGAAACATAAGTTAAAATAGGATAAAAATGGTATTTTCTCCAAGGAGAACAAAGCATTGATGGGAAAAATATCACTGACGACAGTTGACTTATTCACTAATAACTCAAACTCCATAAGCTAGCAAGAATGAAAATTCAATTCCACACATCTCCAAATGCTTACAGATAAACTGGATTATAAGTACAATACATGTAAAAAGGAGCAAATGCAACATTCATAGAAAGAGCATACCCTGATTTGTGGATGTCTGGACCTAATTTAAAATGCTACAGAATTAAAGTTTAGAACAACAACTTCAAACCTTTGACCAATAATGGATTTCAATTCAATTGATAGACCAAAATCAAACGCAAATCAAAATTCTCAATGCCTTGGTACAAAACTAACTACAAATCAGATTTGACTCATAAAATTGAAAGCCAATATTAGTACATAAATATAATCATACACGTTTATTTTCATACAACGATAACAAAAGGAAAAATTTCTCAACACATCATTCGCAGTTGTAACAACACAGTAACTAAAATAAAAAAAATCAGGAAAGAGTTTGAGTTAGCACCTTGCTTTCTAGAAGAGATTCTGTCAGCTTGAGCTTCTCGTCAACTCTTGACCACTCAGCCGTTAGCCAGTATCATATAAAATAGTTAACTATATTAGCTTGAGTTCTTAGCACTAATGAATAGCTTTAACGGTGGTACAACAAAGTTAACCATACATGTCAAACTCAAAGTGGCTGAGGGACATATATATATATATATATATGAAATGCTAAGAACCATCTTGCCAAAAACTGCAACATAAAAATAAATAAATTATCTAGACCTGCCCATCAACTGTAAGTAGATTGTAGTTTTCAACAATTGATGTGGAGTCTGTACGAGCTATTATTATTTTAAAATAAGCTGACCTTTCCAAAAAAAGAAGCAAAAAGGAACATGATGACAATTGACAGCAATAACATTAAGATTAGTGAAATTGCAATCTCCTTAAATGTTGTTTAATGAATCCTCAAATAATAAGTGCAAAATGACAATTGACAACAATAACATTTTGTTGCTCGCCTTTCTAAACTAAAGGCAAAATTGTAAGTCTATTCCATTACATAGTGGCAAATATCATTCATACGGGACTCTCTCCAAAACAACAAAATTTAGACGAGAAAAGAAATGATTGATATTAACAAGAGTTACAACTTAAATCTTCCAAAACCAGAGGGTTAATTTTAGACATGTAAAAGAGAAACTTTTAGAGATATCCCCCTAAAATCAGAGGGTTAATTTTAGACATGCAAAAGAGAAACTTTTTTGCAGATGGAAGAGTTCTCAAATCTTCACCAAATTTGAGACTAAAATGTTACTAAAACATATCATATCACCAAATCCCCTTAAAATCTTACCAAATTCGCCAGAAAAAAGAAGCAAAAATTGAATTTTTTCTCTCCTTTTCACTAAAAAATCGTAGTATATTCTTAACCACAAAGAGATTTCATAGAGATTTTTATAACCCTACCCGATTATAAAATTTTTAGTCTTAACTTTATAGAGGTTATATTGTAGACAAAAATTTCATAGAAACCCATTTTGAAATATCATACATGCATGAAAAATTAGAGATAGAGGGATGAATTCTTACATGCAAAGGCTTTGTTGCTGAGAAGAGATTGTCGGAGAAAAAGTGACTGTGGAAGAAGAAAACCAGAGAAGTTCACTTACAATCGAAGAAAATAGAGTTGGGAAATTCACTATCTGAGCTGGGAAATTCACTCTATAAGCTAACTATAGAGAAAAATGGCGCTAACAAATTTCATTTTTGCTAAGAAATTCACTCTCAGTTCTCCCTGAAAAACAAGTGAGAGAAAGTGTGAGAGAGTGATGTCTGAAAGAGTGAGAGAAAGAGTGATATATCCAAATTATTTTAGATTTTTTTTAATGTGTAATAATGAAATTTGCGGGTTCACCAAAATTATTGGAGGGAAAATCTTTTTGGGGACCAAGACAATCCTTGCCATAGATACCCTATTGCTACGGTTATAGCATCTGTTACCACAACTACTTCTTAAGCGATGGCTTCAATGATTATACGATGGTTTAGTTCAATAAACCATTGCTATGGTTACAACCGTTGCCATAAATATCCTTTAGCAACAGTTGTATAACCTTTGCCAGATAAGCGTCGCTATAAGTGCAATTTCTAGTAGTGAAATAAAGTAGTACGAGACTTTTAGAACAAAGTCAGGCCATAATAATCATAAATCTAAAATATTATAATGAAATACAATCGAATTCCAAAACCTGATATCATAAGTATAAAGAGCATCTAAGACAATAGTGAAATCAAATAATACATCTCTATTTCTGAATATAAGTAAAGACATAAAAGATAGAAGGAGGCTGGAATAAAGCTCAGGATGGGGAGCTCACCAGTACTCCGAATCAACTCTAAATAGCACAAATACGCCACAGCGGGTCACACTCGTACTGGGATTTGCACCAAAAGGGCATAGAAGTAAGAGTGAGTATGGTCCACTTGTACACAGTCGGTATCATAAGCTAACTGAGCAAAGTAGTAAACTAGACAAGTAAAGGATACTATGAGCATGTTTCCACATGCATACAGAAAAGTTCCCAATGGTGGCTTAAATTGTATCTCCTAACAGTTCTACAAGTATGATATCAGTAAGCAATTTTTGAGAAATTCATGGCTAGTCAAGTATTGAATGAATTTTGAGGGCGTACTACTTTAGGAAAATTTAGTATTAATGTGAGTATTGGTGGTGATGTTTGACTTGATATTTAGGTAAATAACGAGTTTAAGAAGCCGTATCAACTTCTGGTATCCAAAATAAAGTTGTAGAACTTCGGTTATAGAATTTACCGTAGAGGGGTTGGTTTGCGATATCATATTTCAAAGAGTGTGTTGTAAAATAAGAATAACTAAAGAGAGGCCCTAAGATTATACCTTGGGACCGCTGCAGCAAAAAAAGGAACAACTGCAGTGGTACCACTGCAGCAAAAAAGTCACCACCGCAGCGGTAGCCAGTATTAAGTCACGAACTGCTGCAGTGGTAACACACAGTATTTTGACAATTTTAAAAACTCAAAAAACATTTTTCATTCTCACTTTTCCAAAACACAAGTAAGGGCTTAGCAAGGGGCAATTTCTGCAGAATTCTTAAGGTTTTCATCGTTAGAGGTAAGTTTCTTACAATTTAAACTTGAATTACTTCTTAGAATCCATAAAAATCATTAGAAAACTTATTCATGGTGGAATTTGAGAGTTTAACCCCAATTAATGGAATTGATTTTAATTGGTGGGAATAAGTATAAAATCAGTAGATGATGATGCTATGGGGTTAGAAAATACTAATGGGAGTAGAATTTTAGTTGTTCATGCTAAATAATGTAGTGTTCATGAGGTTTAAGGAGGGGGAAAATCCTAAGATGATGATTAAAGTCAATGTTGTGATTAAAATTGTTAGTGTTAATCCCTAATGATTAAAGAGGGATGAATTTATTAAAACGGTTGTACAATCTTGTTGTTATAGATCAAGAGCAAGTTGAAAGAGAAAGGGAAGGCAAGCTTGTGGCCTAGAAGTGTTGTCTAGCAAGGAATAGAGGTAGGTTATGGTTTATTGTATCAATTATATGTGAATTGGATGTTGTGATGTCTTTAGAGCACTACTTGTGATTACTAACTACATTGCATTTTTATACATATTGATGTTGTGGAGTTGATGGTTATGATGATGATGATATATAACTCATGATGTTCATGAGGTTAATGATGATTGTGATGTTGTGGAGATGATGATGATGTCTCGATGAGAATGAGTAAAGAAAGAGATGATGCACACATTTTGCATTCATATATTCATTCATGTGTATTGGATGTCTAGCTATAATCTTATGTTGTGTTGCAACTTGATTGCTGAATTTGACTAAGTGTAAACATACTTGAGTGTGAGTTGTATTCCCTCTAAAGTGAAATGTCATAAATGTGTAATTGTCTTGATTTTAAGTTATATGATGATCCCTTTGCATCTATTTGATTTACTTATTTTTATGCTATCGGGTTTAGTCAACCTTTGATGCCTACCAGTACGTGTTGTTGTACTGATGCTAACTGTGCCCTTTTTTTTTATTGAGTGCAGAGCGCGTTCTGGAATTTGAGACAAGACCTCATCTTTAGCTAGCAGTTTCAGAGTTAGTTTCAAGGGTGAGCACCATGGCCGGGCAGCCTTTGGATCTTCTTATCATTGTTCATGTCTCTGGTTTCGGGACTAAGTCATTCCTTATTTATTCCTTATTTTGGATAATCATTAAGCTTTTGGACTTGATTTCATTTAGATATTCTTGTAAGGTGACGTTAGATCCCGAGGATGTATTAAATAGAGATTTTTGCACTCTATCAGTTTATGGATGTTGATGTCGGTTTGATAGTTTACTTATTTATATATATATATTTAATGAAGCCCTTTTTGAACTCGATTAATAGTGAGATTAATAGAAGGTGAATGTGAAAGTGAAACTTGAACAAGTAAGTATTAGGGTTAGAATGGTTCTCCCGCCATAGGTTAGGTTTAGTTTCAATCATGACCGGTCGGGTCGTGACACAATATATATATATATATATATATATATATATATATATATAAGAAAGCTAAATACACGATATCTGAAAAAGGAATGCAAGTGATTGATACGCCCAAATTACAACTCCCTTTTATAGGAATATAGCGGTCGTTGTCAAATAAAAAACCCAACAGAGGTTGGGGTCGAATCCCACATGGAATACGGTGTTAAACAGATGTTATGTAGTTTCTATGACAATTAGCCAACAATTTTCGAGAAATAAGGGGGGGGGGAGGGGTTGTTTTACTAATTGTGAATCAACATCAAATTTTGTAACAATGATAATTTTTAACACTTAATTTAATGGAGAGGTACAAACTAGGATAATGTTCACCTAGGTTTCCAATTACCACTGGGTCACGAGTGAATTATGAAATTGTGTTAAGATGAGTGATTATCAGACAATCGATTCTTTAATCTATCTAAATATTTTTTAACCACTTTAGATAAGTTTGCACTCTAATTCTTTCAAACTTAAAACACCAAATATATGATTTGAGTTAAGCCTCAATTGATTAACCTTGTCAAACCGTTAATAGTTAGTTCGGAGGTTGACAATTCAAACTCTTGCTATGAATCCCTTATCTTTACAGTTAAAACCTTTAATCAAGCAATTTAACAAAAGACGTTTTTCCAATGTTTGCAACCATCAAGAATGAATTAAAATAGAAGGGATTCATAATACAATCACCCAAACAATCTAGTCTCAACACCCATGAACCCTAATAGTGATTTTCTACCATGGATTACATAACCCTAGATACGGGGTTTTTAGCCCCTCAAGGTGGAAAATAAGATAAAGAAGATTATTTTCATAATATAAAGAGAAAACCTTACAATCAAATAATCACAAATCTTGATCCTTGATATTCAAAACCCAAAGGCAGTAGTTCCAAAATGTTTCTCCAGAGAAAGTAATCATAAAAATACCCAAGTATGCTAGCATACATTCTAAACCCTAAACTGGGTATTTATAGGCTCCAAATAAAATAAAGTTTAAAATTTGAAATTTGATTTGCCGCTTCAACGCGGATGGTAAGTATGATGGCCCGTCAGAGAGGTGATGGTCCATCACCTGGGCCGCCGCCAAAATATACAAAATAGTGTAGTCTACATAAGGCTTAGCAGACCAAGTGGCAGCCTACCGCAGGCTTGATGGTTCGTCGCTTGAGCCAGCGCTGGATTCCTTTTTCGCCTCTATTCTGGTTTTCCTATGGCGGTAGTAATGATGGTCCATCGAATAATCCATCACCAATCTTCATTGAAGAGTAAATTTAGGTTAAGGACTGAAGGACAAATCGACGGTCCTCCAAGCTCTTGACGGTCCATCAGTAACACCGTCAAATCCTCTTTTTTTAGCCGATTCTTCTATCTTTCAAGGGATTGGATTTCTTACCTAAAACTGAACATAAACCACATTAAATACACCACATATTTCTTGATAACTCACAATTATCCTTAGTTAAAAACACTAAATATGTCATCATAAGCCGACACATCAACACCTTAAGCTTAGAACAATTGCTTGTCCTCAAGTAACTTAAAAAACACAGTATCATGCCAACAATGATGACCTTAAAAGAACAAAATTGTTCATATGGACTTCACTCTAAGACTCGCAACAGGTGCAACAACTCAGTTTAATGATGTAACACCCCGCATGTTTCCGAACTTAACCTAGGTAATGTCCGTAACATTCATGGAAATATTGAAACATGAGAAATTTAATGAATTTTTACATTGAATTGTTGGACTTAATTCATCTTGGTGAATGGGCTTAAAAAAATTGGCCCAAAATAACAAGAAGACATGGCCCAAAAAGGAACAAAAATGACCCATTCTTGATCCATGCATTAATGAAAAAATAGACACATCATCTTTGAATTAATATTGGCTAAGGATGATATATATAGCTAAAAAAAATCAGATTTTAATCACAAAATACACCTTGCCATTTCTTGAAATTTCTAGACTTTCCAAGAAGACCAAAAAGAAACCCTTCTTCAAGCCAAGGCTACTACACTTATTTTGCCTAGATCATCACCTTGTAAGTGTTGGTAAGTGTTTGTTCTTGTGGTCTAATATGTTATGTGCATAAGATATGGTATGGATTGTGATGGTTATGTCTAAAAGTGTTGATTGGTGCACTTTTGCTTATGTGACATAAGTTGTGTTATTTTGGTGACTTGAACTTGAAAGTGGCCCTGTGGTCTTGAAAGAAGTGAGTTGATGGTGTGAACATCAACATGTATGATATGGTTATGTACCTAATTTGATTTCTCTTTATGTGTCATTTTTGGAAATTATTGTTATGGAAAAAGTGTACGGAATTGGTGACACAATGAAAGGAAAATATGATTTTGGTGATGCTTTTGTGTGTTGTGAGATCATGGTTGTTAATTAGTATTAGTTTGATCAAAAATCTGTAAAGGAAATCTTGGTTATGTCCATGAACCATTTAATGTGAAAAAGGACCCAAAAACGAACTCTGGTGGCCGAAATTGGGCATCCGCCCACGCAGGCGGGCACCTGCGGGCGCAGATGCCAACGCAGGTGGACCTGGAAGTGTCCAGAAGGGCACCTGCAGCCGCAGGTCACCCACTTGCTCACGCAGGTGGCCCCTCCATACCCCTCAGGGTCTCGTTTTGCATGTTTTTGTCCCGTAATGATCCCCGAAACCCCTCTAACCTTCTTGGATGCAATTATTAACTTATAAATGACCTTAAAGGAGTATGTTGGAAGTAAGATGAATTATATCAAGTATGTAATGAATTTAATGTGTTGTTGTGAAGGACGTTTATGCGACGTAATGACGTAAACGTAGCATAGTATTGAAGGGGAAGTGTAAACTATGATCTTGGTGTGGAATGTTAGTGATTTATGATATCAGGGGTGATGTGTGACTTGTTTTGGTAATGGTAAAGTAGTACATGATATTGTACGAAGGTGAAATGGCGTTGTGTGACAATTATGTAACTTATTGTCATGTTATACACTTGAAATGAAGTAAGTGGTTAATGTAAGCTTCGTTATGTACTTGTGTGTAGAGTAGATATAAAGGGAAAGCTGAAGTGTTGTATTCGCAAGTAAGATTGTGTATCCATATTGGGGAATTAAGGTATGTAAGGTTACTCTTTCCGCATCCTTCTGCAGCATGTAGTTTTCACCTTTTTATTATATTTACTCATTTCCGAAATGTCCTAAGGCATCTCATTTCAGGTTATCATCTATTGTTAATCATATATACTTTATTATTAGTCTATGGTCATTCATGGATCACATAATTATGAACATGATTCCAAGTTCCATAATGTTGTAATTCTAAAAGCATCAATCTCATGAGCGTAATGGCATAAAGTAATGTATCTATGTATTTCCCAATAATGATATAATCATCGAATGAACTTTTCCCAAGATTAAAGAAGTAATGTTGTGAAGAGAAGTGATGTGTTCTGGGGTGGTATTCCATGGGGTTAAAATACCTCGCATGGGTCGATCCCAATATATACGGGTGGTATCTCATGGGGTTAAAATACCTCGCATGGATCGATCTCGCTACTACGAGTGGTATCCCAGGGGCAAAGGAAAAGCCTAGCATGGGTCGATACCGAAAACTGTTGATTACCCACTGATCAGCTTGGGGGCCGGGCATTGTAAGAATGGAAGGATGAGTAGTGAATGAAGAGGTGAGTGGTGATAGAACGAATGAGCATAATGATAAAAGAAGTAATCCATCTAATGTACATATTTCCATGTATATAGAGTGATGACTCATCCATGTTGGTTCTTTAATTATATTTGACTCCATTGAAGTATTGATGTATCATATAGTTTGTTATGGCCTTACATACTCAGTACATTCTCTGTACTGACCCCTTTGGGGAAATTTACCTTACTTGCTGCAGGCACAGGTACTAGTAGACCTCCACAGTAGGTTGCGAATCTTTTGCCGATCTTTGGTGAGCTCCAGTTGGTTCGGGGCTTCCCGGGTCCAAAATTTAAGATGTTTATGTGTGTACTCTTGTTAGAGGCTTTTTTAGACCGATGTGGGTATATGAACGAAGAGTTATGTGTCCACCTTGACTTGATGGCCCCGACGACCAAGTTTCACATATGTATATATATATATATGCCACATGTTCCATGATTTTTGTTATTGGTCTTTTATGTTCCACATATGAATGAATAGAAGCAAAGCTTGATTCTCTTGGGCCTTATCGGCTATGGGTACCAATCCGCCTCAATGGGGTTTGGGGCGTGAAAAAAAGTGGTATCAGAGCAGGTCGTTCTAAGGGTGTCTACAAAGCCGTGTCTGTGTAAAGTCTTACTTATCAATGTGTTGTGCACCACATTTATAAGTAGGAGGCTACGGGACATTTAGGAGTTGTTTCATTCCTTCACTTCTAGATCGTGCATTAGAGCCGAAGTTATAGGTGTACTTGTTTTTGACCATAAACCTTGTTGTCCTTGTATGTTATAGAAAAATGCCGATGACAAGAAGAGGTCGAGGTAAAAGTAAGAGACTAGAAAGAATTGCTGGAGAAGGAACTAGTAGAGCCCCGCCTGAACCAATTAATCAAGATGGCGTTGAACCAGAGATGACATCACAGGCTTCTTCTACTCTTCCAGTTTCAGAAGAGTCAAGAGGAAGAGACGTACCGGTAGAACCACCAGTGAATACTACTGACCAGGACCTAAAGAATGCAGTACAGATGTTCACCAGAATAGTTGCTGTACAGGTTTAGGGACAAGGTGGTTCGATGACAGGTGATGATAGTGCAGCGAGAGAAGCTAGTCAACGGACCCAGGATTTCTTGAAATTAAATACTCCTACACTCATTGGATCAGAACTGAATGAAGATCCACAAGACTTTATAGATCAGATTCAAAGGGCCTTAGATGTTATGCATATAACTGGGGTAGAAACAGTTGAACTTGCTGCATATAGATTGAAAGGTTAGGCGATATTGTGGTATGAAGATTGGAAGAAATCTCGGGGTGTCGGTGCAAATCCACCTAATTGGGAAGAATTTAAAGCGGCTTTCCTTGATCACTACCTTCCTTATGAGATCCGTGAGGCTCGTATGGATCAATTCTTGAATCTGCATCAAGGGAATCTTAGTGTCAGAGAATACAGTCTGCAATTTAATTATTTGGACCGATATGCTCCCAATGTAGTGGCTACGATGACAGATAGAGTCCATAGATATGTGGACAGGTTGGAGCCATATTTGGTACGAGATTGCACTATTGCTGCCTTAAACAAAGACATGGATATAGCGATAATTCAAGCCTTCGCCCAGAAAATGGAGGACCAAAGACAAAGAAGGAGGGTACATGAATCAGAACGAGGACAATCCAAAAGAGCTAGACCTATGGGACAGTCTATGGTCTCCCAAGGAGAATCTAGACATCGGATGTTTCCTAGACCACCGAGATCGACATTTTCTTATTCCGCAGCAGGCACTCAAGCTCAGTTCCGAGGGTTTAGAGGTAGTAATGTGGGGCAGAGTAGTAGGATTCGAGGTTCGCAGACTACGAGATTTTCTCGTCAGCCATGCCAGCAATGTGGACGGTTTCACTTAGGTGAATGACGGCGTGGGTCAAATATTTGTTTTTGGTGCGGTATGACGGGGCATATGATGAGAGACTGCCCACGAAGAGGCTTGGGTAATATAGCAGGACCTGCGGGATCAGCTGTTGCATCATCATCATCGGTTCCTTCCTTAGGCCGAGGTGTACAGTCAGCGGGTCGGGGGCGAGGTGCCAGAGGAGTAACTAGTACTAGTGGGACTCAGAATCGTACTTATGCTCTGGTAGACCGGAAGAATTCAGAGGCGTCTCCTGACATAGTCACAGGTATATTATCCATATTTCCGTATAATGTATATATATTGATTGACCCGGGTTCTACATTGTCCTATATTACTCCAATGATTGCTGCAAAATTTGCAAAGGCACCAGAATTATTAATTAAACCAATTGAAGTGTCTACAACGGTTGGTGAAAATATTGTTGCAAAAAGAGTATATCGTAATTGTGTGGTGACTGTGTGTGGTCGTGATACACTGGCTGATCTTGTTGAACTAGACATGATAGATTTTGATGTTATCATGGGAATGGATTGGTTAGCCTCTTGTTATGCCACGGTGGATTGCCGAGCCAAGAAGGTGCATTTTTGTTTTCCTCAAGAAAATGTTCTCAAATGGCAGGGTAATGTAGGGCACCAAGAGGAAAATTTATTTCCTATTTAAAAGAAAGGAAAATGATTGCCAAGGGGTACATATGTCACTTAGTACGAGTGAAAGATAATGATGTGGAACCATTAACTCCGTAGTCGGTTCCAGTAGTCAATGAATTTCTTGATGTATTCCCAGAGGATCTTCCAGGCTTACCTCCAGAACGGGAAGTAGAGATTCGCATAGATGTGATTCCAGGCACTCAGCCTATCTCTATTCCTCTATATAGAATGGCTCCAGCAGAATTACGTGAATTGAAGGAGCAGTTGAAGGATCTACTGGACAAGGGCTTTATCCAGCCTAGCATGTCCCCATGGGGTGCACCGGTATTATTTGTACGGAAGAAAGATGGCACATTGAGAATGTGCATTGACTATCGGCAGTTGAATAAGGTAACGAACAAGAAAAAATATCCCCTCCCTCTAATTGATGATTTGTTTGATCAGTTACAGGGTGCCAAGTGTTTTTCAAAGATCGAATTGAGGTCAGGTTACCATCAAGTCAGGGTTAGAGAAGAAGATGTACCTAAGAAAGCTTTCCGATCACGGTATGGCCATTATGAATTTTTAGTTATGTCATTTGGACTAACAAATGCACCAGCTGTGTTCATGGATTTGATGAATAGGGTGTTTAAGCCATTTCTGGACATGTTCGTCACGGTATTTATAGATGATATCTTAGTTTATTCAAGATCACCAGAGGACCATGCTAATCACTTACGATAAGTGTTACAAATTCTCCGTGAGCGTAAGTTGTATGCAAAGTTCTCTAAGTGTGAGTTTTGGTTAAAATCAGTTGCATTCTTGTGTCACATTATGTCAGATGAAGGGATACAAGTTGATACCCAGAAGATCGAAGCAGTGAAAAATTGACCAAGACCTATGACACCCACAGAGATCCATAGTTTTCTTGGATTGGCAGGTTATTACCAAAGATTTGTGGAAGGTTTTTCCTCCATTGCTGCACCGTTAACAAAACTTACACATAAAGCAGTTAAATTTCAGTGGAATGATGCGTGTGAGAAAAGCTTCCAAGATTTGAAAGTTAAATTAACCTCCACACCAGTTTTCATACTTCCCGAAGGTACCGAAGGCTATGCAGTGTATTGTGATACTTCCGGGGTTGGCCTCGAATGTGTATTGATGCAACACGGGAATGTCATAACATATGCCTCACGACAGTTGCGGCCACATGAAAGAAACTATCCCACACATGATCTTGAATTAGCAGCAGTGGTATTTGCTTTGAAGATATGGCGTCACTATTTGTATGGAGTTCATGTTGATATCTATACTGATCACAAGAGTTTACAATATATCTTTAAGCAAAAGGAACTCAATTTATGGCAAAGAAGGTGTCTTGAGTTATTGAAGGATTATGATATTGATATTCTATACCATCCAGGGAAAGCAAATATGGTAGCGGATGCATTGAGCCGCAAGGTAGTAGAAAGCACTAGTGGTCAGTTGATAAAAAAGAAAGAGATAATCAAAGACCTACATCAATTAGCCATCTTGGTGGTTCGTCTTCTTGAATCCTCAGATGAAGGAGTTATCGTACAAAATGCAGCTGAATCTTTGTTGATAGCTGAAGTGAAAGAGAAGCAGTTTGAAGATCCTATGTTATCGCAGCGAAAGGAAAATGTACAATAGAATCTGACAAAGGCATTTGATCTTACACAGGAAGGGGTGCTTTAATGCCAAGGTAGATTATGTGTACCAGATGTAGATGAGCTGAGGAAACGAATTATGACAGAGGCGCATCATTCGCACTATTCTATTGATCCGGGTTCTACTAAAATGTACCATGATTTAAAAGAAGTGTATTAGTGGGGAAATATGAAGAAGAACATTGCAGAATTTGTCGCTCAGTGCCCAAATTGTCAACAAATAAAGGTAGAGCATCAAAAACCAGGAGGTTACATGCAATGTATCAATCTTTCGGTTTGGAAGTGGGATATGATTAATATGGACTTCATCACGGGTTTGCCTCGTACACTGCAAAAATTTGATTCTATATGGGTTATAGTGGACAGGCTTACCAAGTCAGCACATTTTCTACCAGTCAATACCACCTATACAACAAAAGATTATGCAAGATTATATGTGAAAGAGATAGTACGGTTACATGGGATTCCGATCTCCATTATATCAGATAGGGGAGCTCAGTTTATTGCGCATTTCTGGAGATCTTCTCAGCAGAGTTTGGGTACACAGGTGAATTTAAGTACGGCTTTCCATCCTCAGACTGATGGACAAGTAGAACGTACTATCCAGACACTTGAAGATATGCTACGAGCTTGCACGTTAGATTTTCAAGGCAGTTGGGATGACCATTTGCCACTTATTGAGTTTGCTTACAATAATAGCTATCATTCAAGTATTAAAATGGAACCCTATGAAGCCTTGTATGGAAGAAAATGTAGATCACCAATCGAATGGTTTGAAGTAGGTGAAACTGCTTTACTTTGGCCAGGCTTTGTTCATCAGGCTATGGAAAAAGTTAAAGTGATTCAACAGCGATTACAAACGTCCCAGAGTCGACACAAGCCCTATGCCGATGTTAGAAGAAGAGAGCTTGAATTCTCCATAAGTGATTGGGTATTTTTAAAGGTGTCACCGATGAAAGGGGTAATGCGATTCGGAAAGAAAGGAAAATTGAGTCCACAATATATAGGCCCATATGAAATTATTAGACGATTTGGGAAAGTTGAATATGAGTTGGCGCTACCACAAGAAATCTCCACAGTTCATCCGGTATTCCATGTCTCAATGCTTCGGAAATGTATAGGAGATCCATCTCATTTTACTCCTATTGATGATGTACAAGTTACAGAGGATCTTAACTATGAGGAGATACCTATTGCCATTCTGGACAGGCAAGTGAAGAGGTTGAGAAATAAAGATGTCGCTTCTGTAAAGGTACTATGGAGAAATCAGCAAATAGAAGAGGTCATATGGGAAGTGAAAGAAATGATGAAATCCAAGTACCCTCATCTATTCCAAAGGGAAGAACAAGCTCACGATATAAGATCGGAACAATGACAAGTAAGTATTTATAAGCTTCGAGTATATATCTATATGATGACATGAAGAATGCTCTTAGAATTGTATTTGTTGAATATGAATCATGTTACTAACATTCGAGGACGAATGTTTTTAAGGGGGGAAGAATGTAACACCCCGCATTTTTCCGAACCTAACCTAGGTAATGTCCATAAAATTCATGGAAATATTGAAGAATGAGAAATTTGATGAATTTTTACATTGAATTGTTGGACTTAATTCATCTTGGTGAATGGGCTTAAAAAAATTGGCCCCAAATAACAAGAAGACATGACCCAAAAAGGAACAAAAATGACCCATTCTTGATCCATGCATTAATGACAAAATAGACACATCATATTTGACTTAATATTGGCTAAGGATGATATATATAGATCAAAAAAATCAGATTTTAATCACAAAATACACCTTGCCATTTCTTGATATTTCTAGACTTTCCAAGAAGACCAAAAAGAAACCCTTCTTCAAGCCAAGGCTACTACACTTATTTTGCCTAGATAATCACCTTGTAAGTGTTGGTAAGTGTTTATTCTTGTGGTATAATATGTTATGTGCATAAGATATGCTATGGATTGTGATGGTTATGTCTAAAATTGTTGATTGGTGCACTTTTGCTTATGTGACACAAGTTGTGTTATTTTGGTGACTTGAACTTGAAAGTGGCCTAGTGGTCTTAAAAGAAGTGAGTTTATGGTGTGAACATAAACATGTATGATATGGTTATGTCCCTAATTTGATTTCTCTTTATGTGTCATTTTTGGAAATTGTTGTTATGGAAAAAGTGTACGGAATTGGTGACATAATGAAAGGAAAATGTGATTTTGGTGATGCTTTTGTGTGTTGTGAGATCATGGTTGTTCATTGGTATTAGGTTGATCAAAAATCTGTAAAGGAAATCTTGGTTATGGCCATGAACCATTTAATGTGAAAAAGGACCCAAAAACGTACCCCGGTGGCCGAAATTGGGCATCCGCCCACGCAGGCGGGCACTTGCGGGCACAGATGCTAACGCAGGTCGCCCTGGAAGTGTCCAGAAGTGCACTGCTCCAGACCCCCCAGGGTCCCGTTTTGCATGTTTTTGTCCCGTAATGATCCCCGAAACCCCTCTAACCTTCTTGGATGCAATTATTAACTTATAAATGACCTTAAAGGAGTACGTTGGAAGTAAGATGAATTATATCAAGTATGGAATGAATTTAATGTGTTGTTGTGAAGGACGTTTATGTGACATAATGACGTAAACATAACATAGTATTGAAGGGGAAGTGTAAACTATGATCTTGGTGTGGAATGTTAGTGATTTATGATATCAGGGGTGATGTGTGACTTGTTTTGGTAATGGTAAAGCAGTACATGATATTGTACGAAGGTGAAATGGCGTTGTGTGACAATTATGTAACTTATTGTCATGTTATACACTTGAAATGAAGTAAGTGGTTAATGTAAGCTTCGTTATGTACTTGTGTGTAGAGTAGATATAAAGGGAAAGCTGAAGTGTTGTATTCGCGAGTAAGATTGTGTATCCATATTGGGGAATTAAGGTATGTAAGGTTACTCTTTCCGCATCCTTCTGCAGCATGTAGTTTTCACCTTGTTATTGTATTTACTCATTTTCGTAATGTCCTAAGGCATTTCATTTCAGGTTATCATCTATTATTAATCATATATACTTTATTATTGGTCTATGGTCATTCATGGATCACATAATTATGAACATGATTCCAAGTTTCGTACTGTTGTAATTCTAAAAGTATCAATCTCATGAGCGTAATGGCATAAAGTAATGTATCTATGTATTTCCCAATAATGATATAATCATCGAATGAACTTTTCCCAAGATTAAAGAAGTAATGTTGTGAAGAGAAGTGATGTGTTCTGGGGTGGTATCTCATGGGGTTAAAATACCTCGCATGGGTCGATCCCAATATCTACGGGTGGTATCCCATGGGGTTAAAATACCTCGCATGGGTCGATATCGTTACTACGGGTGGTATCCCAGGGTAAAAGGAAAAGCCTAGCATGGGTCGATACCGAAAACTGTTAATTACCCACTGATTAGCTTGGGGCCCGGGCATTGTAAGAATAGAAGGATGAGTAGTGAATGAAGAGGTGAGCTGTGATGGAACGAATGAGCATAATCATAAAAGAAGTAATCCATCTAATGTACATATTGCCATGCATATAGAGTGAGGAATCATCCATGTTGGTTCTTTAATTATATTTGACTCCATTGAAGTATTAATGTATCATATAGTTTCTTATGGCCTTACATACTCAGTACATTCTCCGTACTGACCCTTTTGGGGTAATTTACCTTACTTGCTGCAGGCACAGGTACTAATAGACCTCTACAGTAGGTTGCGGATCTTTTGCCAATCTTTGGTGACCTCCAGTTGGTTCAGGGCTTCCCGGGTCTCTTGTGTAAAGCGGGGACTTACCCCGAATTTAAGATGTTTATGTGTGTACTCTTGTTAGAGGCTTTTGTAGACCGATGTGGGTATATGAAAGAAGAGTTGTATGTCCACCTTGACTTGATAGCCCCGACGGCCAAGTTTCACATATGTACATATATATATATATATATGCCACATGTTCCATGATTTCCATTATTGGTCTTTTATGTTCCGCATATGAATGAATATAAGCAAAGCTTGGTTCTCTCGGGCCTTATCGGCTACGGGTGCCAATCCGCCTCAATGGGTTTTGGGGCGTGACAAATGACAACTAGCAGGGATCCGTACTTGGCATTACACTATAACTCGTTGATCTATAAGTACTCAAGATGTAAAATCTAATATTCAGCAAGTTCACATATCAATCTCATGGTCTCACCAGAAAGAAGTCCCTCAAACACAAGTGAAGTAATATAGCAGTTAGGGACTAATAAAAAACTCTCACTCTCACAATAAAATTCAAACAATGCTAATCCAATACCATGGGCTTGCCCATACCATTTTTCAAGGTTCATTGGTTGGTTGATAAGGATCACTATAGGACTTTATTTGGCTTGTAACATAGGCTTGAGTGCTGGTACAGTATATTTAGGATTAGTGACTTATTTTTCCTTGACGTGCACTGGTTCACAACATCACTATTTCTTGTAATCACAAGCATTATTTCATCCTTATTATCCATTACCAACAACACTTTTCCCTTTTTTGAAATCATTCTTTTTAAGGATTCATTTTCAAATCCTTCCTTTTCTTTTTCACTTGACCAACTCATTGCTTTCACTTTTATTTTTGCAAATTCTTAGGGCTTCTTTACCTTCTCACTCACTCTTTTCATACCCAACTTCACTTATTACCTTTCCACAGTAGCCACCCTTAACTTTGGCAAATTGCCTGGGTTGAAGTGCACGATGTCCAAGAAAGGACCAGGGCTAAAAAAGATAAATAATAGAGTAGGGAAGGTTAGTAAGTGCTAAAATAAAAGAGAATCATTAAGGCTCAACATTGGGATCAAGGGGTCCATACATCATTTGGACGACTTCATTTAGTCAAAGTGAACTTTAAATCAAACTAGGCTTATGATCATATCCTCTGTCATCCACGTATCACCTAATAAAATGGACTGGGAAAGTTCTAGATGTATGCACAAAGTAAGAAAATAGAGCAAGAAGTCTCTCACCCACATAGCACAAACTGACAATGACCTTACTAGTGTTCAAATTCATACTCAAGCTTAATCTAGTTGCAACTTATTATAGAATACTAATGCTAAGTAGATATCCACCACAGTCCATAATCAAGCTGAAATTAATTGCACAGTAGTCTTCATTTCATTCAATACAACACCACACAACTTTTTATTCATTTGATTTTCTTAAAGGCACAATACATAAATCAATAAACATGATACAATAACATAATTTACATGACAACCTAAACATGCCGGTTCTACTAGATAACGCATGAGGGAAAAGAAACAGGCAACAAAAAATCCTTATGGTGACAACAAACTCACAAGTTCCCCCACCCCACAAAAACAATCATGATTTGTCCTCAAATGCATAAAAAAATATTAAAAGTATAGAGGGATGGAGTCATCATCATTGGAGGCCCGGGTGGCCTAGATAGTAGTAACAGTGGTCCCAGTGGTGTCTGGGGTACTCAAGTTAGCCATAGTGGGCCCAGTGTTGGGCGGGGTACTCAAATCATCAATGATAAATTCACCTACGGGAGAAGGTCCACTAGTGGAGACTCCTGCCTCTTCATCAACAACTTTTATCTTTCTCGTATTTGTATTATTCACAGATATCTTGAGGGCTTTTCTGATTGCCCTCTGTTGGTCTGTCTCATTTACATGCTTCCTTTTCTTAGACTTCACCTTCTTCTCGGATTCAGTACTAACAACCTTTCCCTTATTGGTCATCTTTCGACCCTTGAGATCCACAATCTCTTCCTTTTTATTTTTGACCTCCATAATCCTAGGTTCCCAACTTCCGGTGGGAGGATTCTTCTTCAAATTGGCTATATCTTCTTGGGCCTATTTCAATTCAGCATAAAACTTGGCCAAGTCAGGAATGGACAACTCATTCAACCTTTTGTTCACTCTTTCGTTCATGTGGTCCATCCGAATATACAGATTTTCATATAGCTTCAAAGCCACTTTCACAATTTCATCCATGAAAGGCTTGAACTGTCTTGACCAAGCCTTTAACTACTTTTCAAACCTCTTCTACTTATTAACTATTTTGGAAATTTTTTTTGGAGTGAATCGGTACTCTAAAAAGGATGGGGGCATGGTTGTCATATCTTCAGTCTCAGTAAAAGTGGGTAGACGAGTAGCCCTTAATATGCCTGAACCAACCTATGGATCATAAATAGCAAGGGGTAATTCCATACCTATGGGAACCTATGATGACTCTAGGATCAGTTGAGACAGAGTTTCTTGTGATGATTGCTTTTGAACCTTCAAGTCAAACTTCAATTCATATTTCTTCCTCTAAATGTCTTGCTTATGAGTAGCCTAAAGTTCATAGTGAATACCACTCAAGATAGGTACCTTAGCTTGTTTGCACAGCTCCATGATGACACACCGGAAAAGTAAAGCACTAGAAATCTTGTGTGCCTGTACAAATAACTCATCATCTATTATCTCCCCCCAAAATTAATCTTTAGCCCCTCTATCAAACTTCTTATAAATACTTCCCTCTGTGGGTCCAAGTTTCCATCTCCACCAGTAGGCATCAATCAAAGCCTAACCACAGCCCACCAGAAATTGGCTTTAAAACTCAAGGACGACTTGACTATCCTCTCCTTATTTTTCAACCAAGAAGGATCTCCAGAGTCTGTTAGAGTGCATGCCAACCATGCAAGTTGGGAAGACCCTGTCCTCATCCTATGGTCGATTTCAGGAGTTACAATTGGAGGAGTGTATGTCTGACTAAATAAAATCTGAATAATAGTGTGCGCTGAAATGTCAACCGGCACTCTGCGAACCCTAATTATCATCATGTTCCGCATATCAGAATCCCTTTACCCCTTGGGCAAATCATTATTGATAGTTTTCAAGTAGTTGGCAAAGAATTTACGGATCATCATCAGATAATATGTTCCTGGGGACGTGCCAAAAAGGTACAATCCATAGTCGTTGAACCTCCTCTCAAGTTCTAGATACTCAGATAATTCTGTGATTACAATTTGGTAGTCTTCAGCAATAGTTCTCTTCAAATCTCGGGCCTTAGTTGGTTGTATCCCCTAATGATAGATTGTCTCAGATCCTTCAATTGCCCACTTAATATTCTCCTGAATCCCGGGGAGCTTGCTTCAAATCACCTCAACTGGTTCTACTTCTAACCTTTTTTCTGGGTCTGGGTCTGAGCTGGAAGAGCTCTCTTTTGCACCCTAGATAATTAGGGTTGAATAAGAACTGTCATCACTTTTATCCATATTAATGGGTTCACTACCAGATGAACTACCCTCTTCTTCAGACTGGGAAGGTATATATCGTCTCCTTCCACTTTGCCTCGTGTTTTAGTATAGGGCCTGATTTTTATCACTCTCTGGCTCGGGTTCATCCCTCAGCTTTGACTCCGTGGTGTCTCGTGTTTACTTTGTCGCGGCTCCTCTATGTCTAAATGACATCTTGGGAGGCATGGTACCCCGAGGGTTAAAGTGTTAGACGTAGCACACAAAAGTAGAGAAAAAACTAAATGAAAAAATGCTAACTGCTTGGACTTGATGGTATAAGTGACGGTCCGTCAGCTTGGCCATCGGACCTTAAGCAGAAATCTCAAGAAAAATTTATTCAGCAACGGTTAGGCTGACGGTCTGCCACAGAGGCGATGGTTAGACAGTGGGGCCATCAACCGCTAACTAGTAAAGGCTATTTGTGAAATCTTTATGATGGCCAATCTGACGGTCCGCCATAGTCGTGATGGTAAGTCAGTTGGACCATTAGGCCTTCCAGTTTTAAAATTTCTCTTGTTGACATTTTTTCAAACCCTTGGTGGGCAACTTGGCTTTTGATCTATAATAGTATTATTTCCTCATAGAAATTTAACCACGACATCATTAGGTTACTCAGTCTTCACCTCACGGGATGCCACACCACACAACCATTACAAAGGTGCTGAATATAAAGCATAACTAAACTATACAACGGAGAAGGAAAACAAAGAGTTCACTAAAAAGAAAAAGAAAAACTACATTTGAGAAAGGAAATACCTAAGTGGCGAATGTGAATGCTAACTTTGCAAGGCACCCAAAGGACAACTACAAGTACAGACTTTTAAGAACTGAAATAGAAAACTTAGGGCTTATTTTTGTTGAGATGATTTGTGATGAAAGGTGTTGGTTTAAATATGAGGATTTTGTTAGAAGGCGTGATGATTTTTTGGTTAGTGGGTGATTATGGGTAATGAATGTGATTTAATAGTGTGTGAATGTGGGGGTTTGAACGTTTGGGAATATAAAGAAGGAAAGACGAGAGTTTTAAATTGAGGGCTTAAATATTATCAAAGATGGGTCTTTTTAGGTATAGGTTTAGGTTGGGTCAGGTCTGATTTATGGTTGGGTCGGGTCGGTTAAGGAAAAAAAAAATAATTTTATAAACTCACCTGGGACGGCATAGGTGACGATCCGTCATTGGGGCGACAGTCTGTCAACCTGTCTGTCAAGCCAAACCAGAACATACTTCGCGTGTAGATCGTGTGACGGAGTACACAATGATCCATTAGCTGAACGATGGTCCGTCAGTGTGTCCGTCACCATATCTAGAATAGCATGTATTCATTATTTTTTGATGATAATCTAGATAGTCCGTCAGCCTGGCCATCAGTGCTTATCCAGAATGCACTCATTTTGGTCTCTTGTTGACGACTCACGATGACGATCCGCCACTAGGACTGTCGAGTTCAACCAGTTTCATTTTCTCTCCATGTTTATCACCTAGATTCCTGCACACTTAACACCCATATTAACTAGGCTCAACTACAAACTATTAAATTACGCTATTGTATAACAGATTGTGGGTTGCCTCCTACTAGCGCCTGATTTAACGTTGCGACACTACCCAGTTATCTTGACTACTCAGAGTTCATCAAGATATACCAAAGACAATACTTTTACCTCTTCCTGTGGACCCACATACTGCTTGATTCTTTGTCATTAACCTTGAACAACTTTTCCTCTTTGTTCTCCAATTCCACCACTCTAGATGGAAAAACTTGAGTGACTTTGAAAGGCCCTAACCATTTGGATTTCAGCTTACCAGGAAATAGTTTGAACCTTGAGTTGAAGAGCAACACCAAATCCCCCACATGGAAATTTCTCTTTTCTATCTTTCAATCAAGGTACCTCTTCATTTTAGCCTTGTACAAGTCAACTCTCTCATAGGCATGAAGCCTAAACTCATCCATCTCATTTAATTGATCCAGCCTCAACTCAAAATCCTCCCTCCAACTCAAATTAAGCTTCTTGAGCGCCCATAAGGCTTTGTACTCAAGCTCTAACAATAAGTGACAAGCTTTACCAAAGACTAATTGATAAGTAGATATGCCGATTGGGGTATTAAAGGTAGTGTGGTAAGCCCTCAAAGCATCATCCAGTTTCCTTAACCAATCAATTCTATTTGCATTCACTTACTTTGCCAAAATCATCTTGATCTCCCAGTTCAACACCTCTACCTGCCTACTTGTTTGAGGATGATATGGGGTTGCCACCTTGTGTTGTTTCACCCTATATTTTTCCAATATAGTTCTAAACACTTTGTTGCATAAATGTGACCCCCCATCACTTATGATTGTTAGAGGGGTTTCAAACCAAGAGAAGATGTTCTTTTTCAAGAACATCACCATATTTTTTCCTTCATTATCTACCAAGGCCACCGCTTCTACGCAGTTAGACACATAGTCCACTGCAACCAATATGTACTTGTGACCATAAGAACTTATGAATGGGCCCATGAAATTGATTCCCCAAATATCAAACAACTCCACTTCTAGCATTTTGGTCATTGGCATTGGTCACAAGTTTTGACAAATTCATACGCATCTTTGAATATAGTAAGCCAATATTAGCCACTTTGTATCACCTTTCTAGTAGTGCGGTCACCCGTGTGATGTCCTCCAACAGGGGATGAATGACAATCCTAAAGGATGATCAATATCTTTACTTCCAGAACATATATACGGATGATGTTATTAGCACTTAACCTGAATAGATAAGGTTCATACCAGAACTACTTGGTTACATCATGCAAAAATTTCTTTCTTTGGTGGTAACTCAAGTCTTCCAGAATTTCCTCACTCACCACATAATTTGTAAAGTCCGTGAACCAAGGAACAAAATCATGAGATGCTGCTAGTACCTGCTCATCTAGAAAGGAGTCATCAATATCTATGTCATTTGCTTGCTTTTGATTGTTCCCTAACCGGTATAGGTGGTCCACCACCTAATTCTCATACCATTTTCTATTTTTGACTTCAAAGTCAAATTCTTGGAGCAATAGTACATATCTAATCAGTCAGGGTTTAGTATCCTTCTGAGCCATCAAATACCATAATGCCGAGTGATCTGTATGTACCACTACTTAGTTACCAAGCAAGTACGCCCTAAATTTTTCAAAGGCATAAAACACAACAAGAAGCTCTTGCTCAGTCACCGTGTAGTTTTCTGAGCTCCATTTAAAGATTTGCTGGCATAATAGATAGGGTGAAAAAATTTCTCCCACTTTTGACTAAGAATTGCTCCAAGTGCCACTCCACTCGCATCGCACATTACCTCGAATGGTTTGGACCAATCCGGGGCAATGATAATAGGGGCAACCACTAATTTTTCTTTAAGACACATAAATGCCTTAAAACATTCTTTACCAAACTCGAACTTCACTTCCTTTTCCAAAACCTTGCACAAGAAGTTAGATATTTTGGAGAAGTCTTTGATAAATATCCTATAAAATCCCGCATGACCGAGAAAACTTTGAACTCCCTTCACTGAGATTGGTGGAGGTAATTTCTTAATATCTTTGATTTTATATCGATCAACATCAATTCCTTCTACCAAAATTTTGTACACCAATACAATTCCTTCCTTAACCATAAAATAGCATTTCTCCCAATTGAGCATAAGATTAGCCTCTTCGCATCTCTGCAAAGCATTGCTAGGATTTCTCAAGCAATCACCAAAGGAATCTCCCACCACGGAGAAATCATCCATGAAAACTCCCAACGTATCTTCTACCAAGTACGAGCATATGTACATCATACATCTTTGGAATGTGGTCGGTGCATTGTACAAAACAAATGACATTTGCTTGAATGTAAAAGTACCATAGGGGCAAGTGAAGGTCATCTTCTCTTGGTCCTCAAGAGCTATAGATATTTGGTTGTAGCCAGAATACCCGTCTAAAAAACAATACCAACCCTTTCTGCCAATCGATCAAGCATTTAATCCATGAAGGCCATCGAAAAATGGTCTTGTAAAGTCCATGAATTTAACTTCCTGTAATCTATATATACCCTCTAACCACAGGTCGAAGAGGAATCAATTCATTCTTTTCATTTGCTACCACAGTCATTCCTTTCTTTTTTGGTACACACTGCACCGGGTGGGATATACAACGCCTGTATCAAGCCATTTGATAATCTCTTTCTTGACCACCTCTTGTATTGGTGGGTTAAGTCTATGCTAATGATCAGTATTTGGAATACACTCCTATTCTAACTGTATCTTGTGTGTACAGATACCCGGTGGAATGCCAATGATATCAGCTATGGTCCACCCTATAACTCTTCTATACCTCCGCAATACTGATACAAGAGCCACCATCTACCATTCAACTAAATCTGTAGCAATGATTACTGGCAATGTGTTATTGTCACCCAGAAATATGTATATCAAGTGCCCGGGTAATTCCTTCAATTCTAATACCGGTGGATCTTCTATAGATGGTTTTACTGGAGAAGTTGGTCTATTTTTCAAGTCTAGGTCTAATTTCTTAGGTGTATAAGAGTATGAACCTATTCCTGTATGTGCACAAATGGTCTCGTCATATTTTTCAATGCCATCTCCATCAAAATTTATAAACACGGTGGCTAGAGTTTCAACCACAAACAGTTCCTCAATAGGAGCCTCCACCTCAGACTCATCAATCACATCTATTACCGAGACAACATTCATCTCCCTTGGCTGCTTTATTAATTGATATATGTTGAACTTCACTTCCTTATCATTCAACTTGAATTTTAGTTTATTGCCTTTTATATCAACCAAAACTCGCCTAGTAGCTATGAATGGCCTACCTAAGATAAGGGGCACTTCAAAGTCTACCTTGGAATCCATAATAACAAAATCAGCGGGAAATATGAAATCTTCTACCTTCACCAAAACATTGTACAAGATCCGTTTAGGTCTCTTGACTGAATGGTTGGCCATCATTAGTTGCATGGATATTGGTTTGGGGGCTCCTAAGCCCAACTATCCATAAATCGCTAAGGGCATTAGATTTATGCTTGCACTAGTGCCTTAGAGAAATTGATTTGCCAATTGTGCAAGGAATGGTAAATGCTCCTGGATCTGCTTTCTTCTAAACCAAAGACCTTAAAACAATTGTACTGCAATGATGAATGTTGTCTGTTGGCCCAAAACTTACTATTCTCTTCTTGATAACCAAGTCTTTCATGAACTTAGTGTATCCCTGCATCTGCTCAAGGGATTCCACTAATGAAATGTTCACTGATAGCTGCTTCAACATAGATAAGAGCTTTGTAATCTTTCCATCCTCCACCTTCTTTTTTTCTCGATGAGGAAATGAAGAAGGCGGCCGAGGAATTTAGGTTAAAGGTTTTATGACTTCTTCACCCTTCTCCTTGCTCTCCACCTCATCAACCTTTTTCTTTGTGGATTGTTCGGTCATCGAATCCCTATTAATAATATTTTCCTTCTTATCAGACTCAGCAGGAATATCATTTATGTCACCATCAGCTAGTTATATCTCGTCATCAAAAACAACATCTTCCACATATGTCTGAATTGTTGGATGTGGTTAGGGTACCACTTTTAGTGGTAATGGCTAAGCAAGTTCCGTCATTCCTTGGATTCTACACTGTGTCACTTAGAAGCGTACTACTCTTTCGTTGATTTAAGGTTGTGGATAATTGGCCCATTTGAAACTCCAGCTACTTAATTGAAGTTGAGTGAGAGTCCACCCGCAGACTCATTAAAGATAAGTTAGATTTTATCTCTTCGATACCCTTATAAGTTGATTCCACTCACTTTAATAATTTGGACAACATAGCTTCCATAGAAGGCTTACCTGAATCATTATAAACATTATCACGATTCCCTGGTGGCACATACATCCTACTTCAATCTCCTTTACTCTTCTAATTACCTTGATCACAGTCTGTACACCCAGATTTATCATAAAAATTGTCCTATTGATAGTTTCGACCTTGATTTTCTTGGCCATTAGCCCGAAAACCCCTAGTTGTTCAAGTAATTCACCTCTTTCTCAGAGTCAGAGTTGACTACTTTACTGTAAGGTCCCATAGCTTTCACTTTCTCAGTACCATAAAACAATAGATGTTTAGCCAACAAGTCCATTTGTGTTTTCATGTGTGCCATGTATTGATCATGCTCTTCTTTTCTTTGGCGTTGCTCTGCCATCATACCAACTGCATAAGTATTGCTTGCTACCTCAGACTCCCTGGTATGCCAAGCTCTACGAATTTTTGTCAATTGGTCAAGTATCTTGATGTCCTCCGCATAAGTTCGCGCTATAAAAAACCCCCAGCTGTATTATTCACCACCAATTTTATGACAGAGTTCGGTGATCTATAAAATGTTTGCATCAGATGTTCATTTATGAGATGGTGATTTGGGCATTGAGTTAACTTTTTCTTGAACCTAAGTCATGTCTCATGAAATGGCTCATATTATAGTTGTCTGAAATTGCTGATCTCATCCTGGAACTGTAACAGTCTTCAAGGAGAAAAGAACATTTCTAGGAAAGCTCCTTTCAATTACCTCCAGTGTGTTATAGAAGTAGGAAGTAGTTTATTCAACCACAAGGTTGCCTCCCTAGTCAGATACAATGAATACAATCTCAACCTAATTGCGTTCTGTGACACTTATAGATTATCAAATGATCTGCAAATATTAACGAAGTTCATTAAGTACAAATTCAGATCATCACCAGGTAGACCCCAAGATAGACCCTTCAGGTTCAGCAGTTGGATCATGGTGCTTGTGATGTTAAACTTAGTCGCATGAGCAAGTAGAGGTGGGACAATGGATCCAGTGGCCCCAAATCCATCTAAATCAGTGTCGTCCTCATAATCATCCAAAGAAAGGTTCACCCCCTGCTATTGGCGTCCTCTACCTCTTTGTCGCTGGTTTTGATTAACCGGGGAAGCATTATCAGTATGTTACCCATCAACTGCATTATTCAATTCCTCATCACCCAGGTCCTCATCATCTGCATGTGGTACATGATCGAGTGGAGGTGCAAACCCGAGATTATATTGTTAACCCTCCATGTCTCTCCTTAATGTACTATTCAATTTAGGATCGCAAGGTAACAATGGTTCACCTGAACACGGGTACTTGGCATGCACCACTATTTGCCTGTAAGTACAGAAACAACAAATAAAAGTAAAATTAGGAAACTGGACTAACGATCAAATCACATACATAAAACTTATGTGACAACCATATTTCCCGGCAATGGCGCCAAAATTTGATAAGACCAAATTACAACTTCTTTTTACAGGAGTGTAGCTGTCTATAAAGAACCCAACAGAGTTTGGGGTCGAATCCCAAAGGGAATATGGTATTAAACAAATGATATGTAGTTTCAATAAAAATTAGCCAACAATTTCTGAGAAATGGGGGGGGGGGGGGGAGGGGTTTGTTTTACTAATTGTGAATCAACTTCGTAACAATGATAATTTTTCAACACTTAATTACCTAAAGAGGTACAAACTAGGATCATGTTCACCTAGGTTTCCAATCACCACTGGGTCATGAGTGAATTATGAAATTGTGTTAAGATGAGTGATTATCAGACAATCGATCCTTTAATCTATCTAAATGTTTTTGAACCACTTTAGTTAAGTTTGCACTCTAATTCTTTCGAACATAAAATGCCAAAAATATGATTTGAATTCGGCCTCAATTGATTAACCTCGTTAAAGTGTTAATCGGTAGTTTGGAGGTTAGCAATTCAAAACTCTTGCTATGAATCCCTTATCTTTACAGTTAAATCTTTAATCAAGCAATTTAACAAAAGACATTTTCCCAATGTTTGCAACCATTAAGAATGAATTAAAATCGAAGGGATTCATAATACAATTACCCAAATAACACAATCTCAACACCCATGAACCCTAATGGTAATTTTCCACCATGGATTAAATAACCCTTGATGCAGGTTTTTTAGCCACTCATGGTGGAAAATGAGACGAAGAAGATTATTTTCATAAGATAAAGAGAAAACATTACAATCAAATAATCACAAATCTTGATCCTTGATGTTTAAAATACAAAGACAGTAGTTCCAAAATACTTCTCCAGAGAAAGTAATCGTAAAAATTCCCAAGTATGCCAACCTACATTCTAAACCCTAAACTAAGTATTTATAGGCTCCAAATAAAATAAAGTTTAAAATTTAAAATCTGGTCTGCCTCGTCAACGTGGACGGTAAGTGTGATAGCCCGTTAGAAGGGTGATGATCTGTTACCTAGGCCACCGGCAAAAATATCCAAAATAGTGTAGTCTGCTTAAGGCTTGGCGGACCGAGTGGCGGCCCACCATAATCCCGATGGTTCATCGATTGAGCCATCGCTGGATTCCTTTTTGGCCTCTATTCTGGTTAGCCTATGGCGGTAGTGATGATGGTCCTTCAAGGCCTTGACGGCCCATCAGGTAATATGTCACCAATCTTCATTGAAGAGCACATTCTGGTTAAGTACTAATGGATAAATTGGTGATTCACCAAGCTCTTGACGGTCCGTCAATAACATCATCAAATCCTCTTGTTTTAGCTAATTCTTATATCTTCCAAAGGGTTGGATTTAATACCTTAAACTAAACATAAACCACATTAAATACACCACATATTGCTTGAAAACTCGCAATTATCCTTAGTTAAAGAAGCTAAATATGCCATCATAAGTCGGCACATTAGTGATGCAATGCAATGGAATGGCCTTGATGTAATGTCTCAATATCACTTCGTATACACCTTTCGAGCAAAACTTTCCAAGATAAGACACCATGGGGGTTCACAACCCATACACTTTCAAAATCTCATAGCTCAATCAACCTTGTCGGTATATTCCTCGGTCACACATTTCATAAAGTGTCTCATTTTCTTTAAAATTAGTATCTCTATATGGTTCCAATTCTATGTATATAGATAATTGAAAACTGTTGATAAGGAGCCAACCAATCCATACCTAATATGATATCAATATCAACCAAATCAAGGATAATCAAGTCCATCCAAGTCTCACGCCCCAAAAAGGTCACCACACATGATCGGTTGATACAAAACAAAGTGGCGTCAACCTTTCTTGGCTTGTATTTAAAGGGAAACAATAAGGGATCCAAGCCACAAAGAGCTCAAGGCCATAAGGACGTGTGTAGAGGGTCTATTTTGAGCTCCAAGTAGAGCAATATTACATATGAAAGATAGCTTGGAGTCGAGAGATCCATTGAAGAGGTCGTTGGAGAGTTAAAAAGAGCTAAACAATGACCTGGAACCACCTGCGCCCTGACCTGCAGCTGCAGGTCACCCATCTGTGCCAATAGGTGGCTATTTGGCCACTTTCTATGGAACTTGTGCCTCGACATGTTCCAGCAGATGCCCCATCTGCGTGGGTCGATGCCCAATTTACTGAAATAGGTCACTTTGGGGCACATTAAATATAATAGAAGGATCAAGGCTATAAATACTAGTTTCTACCTTTCATTTCCTTAGATTTTGATGATATTGATATTATGAGACTCCTTATGGAGCATGAATGTAGCTTGGGAAAGCTTGTATTGACTTTTGCCTATAAACGGTGGTTGCGAGGGTTTTACGATTCCCTCGTGGTTGTTTGTAAGAGTTAGGTGCCTTCTTCGGATTAATCTTTCGAGGTTGTTGGATCTAATATATCCTTTAGTTTTGTTTGATTTCCTTTTTTGTGTCTATCTTTTATCTCTATCTATTTATCCTTTACTTTTCATATTTCAATTCTATCATTTCTTTTAGTTTTCGTGGTTGTTTCATCTTTTTGTATTTTGGGGGTTATCATTTGGTAACAAAGCCGAGTTTAGATTGTTCTTATGATTCTAGTCTTGGGTTTGTTATCATAAAAAAATTTGAATTTTCATTTTTGCGAAACCCCCCCAAAAAATATTTTTTTTTTTGACTTTCTTGTAGCTTCAACACTAGATTTATTTTCTCTAGTGTTATTTGAGTCAGAATATGAATTTTGAGCTTATTTGAAGTGGATTTGAATAAGCCTCATTGTTGTGCTCTTGAGCTTGAAGAAAAAGTTAAAATGGGTTTCTAGATCTTGTGATTTTGGTGAAAGAACCCTAAATCTGAAATTTGGTGTTGTTTGGAGAGATTTTGGAAGATCCACTATTTTTGGGTTTGAAGCTTGAAGGAATATACAAATGGGTTTGAAAATCTGAAAATTTTGGTTGGGATTTGAGGCTTAAAATCACTTGGGTTGTGTTTGAGAGGTTGAATGGAGTTTGGGTTTAAAATTTCGTCGAATTCCGAGCTAAAACAAAGAAGTTATGAATTTTTGAAGTTCAACCATGTTCTTGGTGTTCTTCATGAAATTCATGTCTTGTTGAAGAAGAATCTTTGAAAAAGAGTATTAGATCCAAAAATTAAAGGTGAAAAGATGGTGTACTTGTTTATGCTAAAGGAATATTCCAAAAGAGGAAAAATCCAAAGGAAAAAAGTACAAAAAGGGCGCACAAAAGCTTAAAATTCGGAGGTTACAACTGGCTGTCTAGCCACCTGCGCCCCCATATACGTGGGAAGATGGCCATTTGCAGGAGAAGGTGACCAGGGTAGGTTATTCTCCTTTGATTTGTGACCTAATCTGTGTGGGCAGGTCATCACCTTCGAGTGTAGTTCATCCAAACGCACCTCAACAACTCCAAATCCCATTATTAACGGGTAATCATCTTTACTTAGTTGATTGATTAGTCTTAGAGTCCATTTTTCTTTCTTAGTCCATTTTCTTTATGTATTTTTCTAGTTTTATTTCGTAGTTAACTTCTTGATTCAAGTCCTTTTATTTATAATCGAGCAGTCCATTTTTCTCTAAAACAAGAATCTCTTCCGGCTAAGAGTAGCAATCGACACCTTGTGTACTACCAAAGTATAGGCAATCAAAGGTGTGTAAACACTAGTGATTATGAGATTTATTTTGCTAACACTAACGTTGTTGTTTTCTTTGTTGAGTGTTTAAGCTTTCTTGGTACAATGTCTTTGGAGAAAGAAACTCAAATTACCATGACAAGTGACATGTTGAAATCTATATAGGAAAATATTGAGGGCATGAACCGTATAATGGAAGTGATGGAAGGTCATCTAACCTCTATTGAAGGTATCATATCAAGGATGGAAGGTAGTGTGACAAACATTGAGGAGTCCTTTGACTCCATGGATTCTACTTCCCAAACCAACTCACAAGTATCACCAAGTGAACAAGTCCAAAGTTCCCCAACCCATAAATATAATTTGGTGATGTTGGAAGGAGATAATGAGTAATTGGAGTTAGATTGGAGTTTTTCTTGTGTATTAAGGCATGTAGTGTGGGAGCCTTTAAAAGAGGAACTTAACCAAAGTAAAAATCCATGTAATACAAGGTTTGAGATGATGGGAAATGCATGTTCCTTGGTCATTAATGGGGAGAGAAGTATTAATGTCGTGTCATTTACACTTGTTGATCAAATGAAACTCCCCACACAAATACACCCCAATCCTTACAAGCTCCAATGGTACGCAGAGAATGGTTTAATAGAAGTGACCGAGCAAGCAATCATTAACTTTAGAGAGGGCAAGTATCAAGATGAAGTACGATGTGATGCAATGACCTTGAGAGCATATCATATGTTGCTTGGTAAGCCAAGGAAATATGATAGGCCGGTCTAAAATAGAGAGAAGTCCAACAAATACGTTCTTGTATTTGGAGGAAAAAAGCACATTCTTGAGACCTTGATACCCGAGCAAGTGAGTAGGGACTATGAGATCATGAAAGGGTTCTTAGAAGTATTGAAAAAGGAGGAAATTGAGAAAAGGAAAAGGGAATTGTCCCTTGTAAAAGGAAAGAAAGGTTTGACTCATAAAGGAGAGTTGAGTAAGATTGATGAGCCAAGTAGTTGCTTAAAAGAAGTGGAAAAGGAACACTTAATTGTGGGACTTGTAAAAATTAATCCCTTGTTACCCATTAACCATGATACTAGCATTTTACCTATTATCACCCCTTCTCTTGTGCATGTTCAAGAACAAATACTTCCAAGGGAGGATCGAAGGAGAGTTCCTTATGAACATATGCTTGAAGACCTAACAGAGTTCTTGGCTAAGAATTCTAACTTCTGAAAGAGTGATGTGGACTTCCTTTAGGAGCAAATGAGCTCCCATGTTAAACACCAAGGTGAAGACCATACTTTGTATGAGCTACAAGGTAACAATGCTAAACCTTGCACTTTTCTAAACTTGAAATGTCTTGATGTGGTTAGTAGCCAAGTGAGTGTAATTGATGGCTTATCTAATATAGAGTCTCATGAGTCTTCCCTTTTTGATACTCTTAGTTGTGCTAAGTTGCATGATGATCAAGTTCTTATTGTGAGTTTGCAAATACTAGTTGATCATATAGATGACCAAATTGACTCTTCTAGCAAGATCGATTTGTGTCCACCTAGTGATAGCACTTGTAACTTGAATGAGGTCTAATTTTCATGTGATAATACTATTCACACACTAGTTGACCCTTGTAAAAATCAAGGTGAGTCTAAGTTGGCATGTGAATTGCCAATAACTGGTGAAGGTGTGTGTACTAATCAACTTGCTTGTGAACCTAATCCACTACTTGACCATATTTGTTGTGAGCTTGATGAGCCTCAAGATAGTGATTTTGTTGATAGAGTTGATCATGTGAATGAAAATGTTGTGAAATATGACATTTATCTTTTTGAGAGTGAACTTGAATGCTTTAATTCCTCACCTTTGGTTAATGATTCTCTCTCAAAGAAAGATGCCTTGATTGATAATTGTGAGATCACTCCTAGTGTGGCATCTAGTGGTGTGCATATTGATGTGCTTGAAAAGAAGGATGGTATGATTAAGATTCACATGTTATCCTATTTCTTAAAATCCCTTAAGAATATAGGGTTGAGTGAAGATTGTGCTAACTATCCAATTTTTGATAGTGAACTCTGACTTTTGAAAAAGAATGATCATCTGGGTAAAGATAGCTTTGATTAGCTTGAATATTTGAGAAACCATACTATTGATCGTTCTTGTGAAAATGATTTGGGTCGTGATCCTTTGTATGACACCCCACCGTTGTTTTATAAATGTGAAGATGAATTGTGTGATTCTTGTAATGACTTGAGTGATGACCTCCTTGATGTTATTGGTGGTTTATGTCCACTTGAGAATTCTTCCCTTGAAAAGAAAGGTGTTACTTGTTTAGAAATTGTTTCTTCTTCTTCTTTGTGTGCTCCCATTGTTGAAGATACGTATGTTGATGATCTTAAATCTAATAGTTAGTATATGCATGAGGGCACCATATTTGAAGTTAGTTTGCATGATACCTTTCTCTACCCTCTCTTTTCTTATGATATTTTCAATGGTAGTATAAAGGATATGTCTATTTATGAGGGTGGCATTTTTGGGGAAAATGGGTATTGCCTTGACCCTTGTTCTTGGATACTTCTCCTATTTGACCCCGGTGACATTTTAGAGTGTGGTAAATTTTGTACACCCAACTTAGTTCTTGGTCAAGATGAAAAACGAAGTTTGATTGAGGTCATTGGTATCTTTCCCTACAATGGAAAGTCTTTTCTGAGGATTTACAATCCACTTGATAGACTCAAGTTGTGCATGGGAGACATTTCCAATAATTTTGAGTGTTCTTTAAAGAAGGGGAGTAATGAATTTGCCCAACAGGATTCACCATTATGTGTTCCCATTCATGACCAAAGTTTCATTACTTGTAGGTCAAAGAGTGATTCTTCTCTTGAAAACACTTTGGATGAATTTCCTTTATGTGATACCTTTCTTTATTACTTGTTTGCATATGATGATATTCATGACCATGTTGAATTTACATCTTATGTATGCATGACTCCATAGGTGACCGCACTTCCCTTGAGCCTTTCCTTAAAGAAGAGAGGTTATATGAGCTTAAATTCATTATGTTTACCCATTTGTGCTGGGGATACCTTTGTATTTGACCCTAGAGACCCTTGAAGATAGCTAGTGCATTGAGTGAAGTTTTAACTCGGGATTACCTTATTTATGATTTTGCACTTAGCTATGAAAGCTATCATGTGACTCTTGACTTAATGGGGGGTTTGTGCTGGTTGAAACATAGAACCAATGTGAGCTTACATTTGTGGTTGGCTAATTATCGTGGTTCTTTTAGTCTACCTTTTTTTCATGACCCTTTGAGTAACTAAGTATTCCTTACTTTGTGGGGTTACAAACCCTTGATTGATTATTCTGATACTTGGTTATATTTTAAGTGTGTGCCTCCTTAGTAAGCTGATGGAATTGTTATTGTTAATGCTGACCCTTATGTCATGAGGGAATTGTTGTTGTTTGTTTTCCCTATGATTTTGCAAGGTTTGAATTCTAGGTCAAATCTTTTTCAAGAAGGGGAGGATGATACAAGCCAAAATGGCGTCAACCTTTCTTGGCTTGTATTTCAAGGGAAACAACAAGGGATCCAAGTCACAAAGAGCTTAAGGCCATAAGGACGTGTGTGGAGGGTCCATTTTGAGCTCCAAGTAGAGCAATATTACATATGGAAGATAGCTTAGAGTCAATAGAGCTACTGTAGAGGTCGTCGAAGAGTTAAAAGAAGCTAAACAATAACCTAGAGCCACCTGCGCCCTGACCTACGGCTGCAGGTCAACCATCTGCACCAGCAGGTGGCCATATGGCCACTTCGGCGTAGGTGCCCCATTTGCATGGGCGGATGCCTAATTTGCTGAAATGGGTCACTTTTGGGCCCATTAAATGTAATAAAAGGCCCAAGGCTATAAATACTAGTTTCTACCTGTGATTTCCTTAGATTTTGATGATATTGATATTGTGAGACTCCTTATGGAGCATGAGTGTAGCTTGGAAAAGTTTGTATTGACTTTTGTCTAGAAACGGTGGTTGCGAGGGCGTTTCGATTCCATCGTGGTCGTTCATAAGAGTTAGGTGCCTTCTTTGGATTAATCTTTCGAGGTTATTTGATCTAATATATCCTTTAATTTTATTTGATTTCCTTATTTATGTCTATCTTTTATCTCTATCTATCTATCCTTTACTTTTTGTATTTCAATTCTATCGTTTCTTTTAGTTTTGGTGCTTATTTCATCTTTTTGTATTTTGGGGGCTTTTATCGGTACACCCAATCCACAACTAAAAAATCTCCTATGGGGGTAGAAACACGAATAGGCGCAGCAAGGGAATCACACATAGCATCAATACCAGTAGCAAAATATGCAGACACATAAGAGAATGTAGACCCAGGGTCAAATTACATGGAAGCAGGACGATGGCAGACTGGGACAATATGTATAATCACAACATCAGAAGCCTCTACCTAAGGTCTCCCATAAAAAGCATAGCACTGACCACGCCTACTACTTGACTGAGTAACCCCACATCCACTACCACGAGCTCCCTGTGCTCCACCTCTGGTGCCTCTAGATCCACCTCTATTGCCTTTTGTACCACCTCTAATTGCAGACTCTGATGTTGGACAATGCTTAAGCTGAGAACTCGACTGGGGAGGACTCAAAACATGTCGGGGACAATCCCTCGCTAAATAACAAAACTCATAACATATAAAACATCCCGTACTAATAGAATCACACTGAGAAGGCCTAAAAGAGCTAGAAAACCCTAAAAAACCTAACAACCCAAAATAAGACCCTCAGCCTGCATGACCCATCTCTGACTACCCAAAGCCTCAAACCCGCAGACCTACAACCTGAACTCTGCAAAGCTGCTTGAACTGATCCGTCATGATAACCATGAGAACCTCTACCAGAGAAATCCCTGCCTCAGAATGGATGACCGCTGAACTGACTATGTCGTCGTATCTTCTTGGCACCACTACTATGGGTGCCCTGGTGAACAGTCTCAATAACTTAGCATGATCAGTGATACTCTGACAAAAACTACCCGATACCACTAGTTGAGCTGTCACCAATTGATAATACCCATTCAAACCAAATTAACAAACTTTCTGATCCTCTCAGGCTCTGTGGAGAAGTTAGCAATGGCATGTATGGACAATGTATGAAAATGAGCCTCATACTTTGTAATAGTCATGGATCCCTTCTCCAAATGATTAAACTCGTCTCTCAACTAGTCCTTCAAGCTATAGGGTACAAACCTCTCCAAAAAAGCCTAAAACAATTGGGTCCATGTCAACTGAGGGGAACTAATTAGTCTACAACTGAAAAGAGATCTCCACCACTGCCTAGCCACATCAGTAGACTGGTAGGTTGTATAAGCAACACTATGGGACTTAAGTGAACCAAGGTTATGCAACCTCTCCTGGAAATCAATCAGAAACACATAAGCATTCTCACCAATAGCACCACTGAAATTTGGCCAATCGAATAAATCTCTCAAACCTCTTCTGCTCCATAGTACACATCTCAGGACCAGGAACTATGGGAGGAAAAACAAGTCTAGTGGGCAAAGTTTCAATACATGGGACCACCATAATAGCTGACTGTGCCTCGAAAGTCTTAAAACCAACAATAGGAACCTGGCTTGGTGGCTGAACACCTCTTGTAGCCTGTGAACCATCCGGTGTACTCGATAGAATGCCTATCTAGGGAATGCCATCCAAATTACTCAAAATACGAATCAAAAAATCATGTGATACTAGAGTATCAACAAAACCCTGAAGGGCCTGAGATGGTCCCACGTCCTTTGTCTGATAAGTCGCTTCATCATTCTCAATCCCATGCTCGGGAGAGGACGCTCTAGCTCATCTTCTTGCTGAAGCTGCTCCTCTTGCTGGACCTCTACCTCTGTCCAGAATGCGACCCCTACTTTGCCCTCTGACCGAGGCTCCAACAGCGGGTGTTGGCTCATCATCTTCAGTAACTCTGGATCTAGTCCTCACCATATGTGAAAAAAAGAATAGAATACAAGTTTAGAATATAGGGCATGAATAACACGCACTATAAAGAATCAAATTAAAGAAGTTTTCCTAAAAATGTCTTCTAGCCTCCCGAAGATAGATACAGATGTCAATGTATCGATCTGTGAGATTGTATTAAACATCTTGCTCTTTTACTTATAAGACCGGTGAACTTAGTGCTATAATATTAATTTGTCATGACCCAGAAACAGAGGTCCTGATGGCACTTATCCTGACCCAACCTTGGTAGGTAAGCCAAAGGTCCACAATAAAATATGAAATACAAAAGAGAAAGAAAATAAAGCAATATGAGACTTTTAGAACAAAGTCAGGCCATAATAATCATAAATCTGAAATATCTAAATGAAATACAACTGAATCCAAAAACCTGGTATCATAAGTATAAAGTGCATCTAAGATAATAGTGAAATCAGATAAACATCTTTTTCTCCGAATACAAGTAATGACATAAAAGATAGATGGAGACTAGAACAAGTCTCCGAACAGGGAGCTCACTGGTACTTCGAATCAGTTCTCAACAACACAAATCATCCACCGTTGGTTGTACTCATACTAGAATCTGCATCTAAAGGGCACAAAAGTAGGAGTGGGGATGGTCCACTTGTACTCAATATGTATGATAGGCCAACTGACCAAAGTAGAAAACTAAACAAGTAAAGGATACTACAAGCACGATTCCATCTTCTTATAAATATGTTCCCAACGATGGCTCAAATGTATCTCTTAACAGTTCTATATGTATAATATCAGTATAAGACTACACACAAATATATATATATATATATAAGAAAGTTAAATATGTGAAATCAAATACAAAAAAAGAATGCAAGTGATGCGATGCAATGCAATGGCCATGATGTGATGTCTCAATATCACCTCATATACATGAAGAGTGATAGCTTCCAGGATAGGACACCATGGGGGGTTCACAATCCATATACTTTCACAATTTCATAACTCAATAAACTTTGCCAGTACATTTCTCGGTCAAGAGTTTCATGAAGTGTCTCATGGTTCCAATTTCATGTATATAGATAATTGAAATAAGGATGCATGTTTATAACCAAAACAATATTATATAATGAATCAATTCAATGATAGTATTAAATGAGCTCAAATCTCCTCAATTTTAGTAAATCATGATATAATCCATCGCATGGTACCACAGTAATTAATAATCATGTAAGACACTAAATATATATCAATTCATGACCATGCATCACAATAATAATGAAATAAAATAATGGTCAAACAACACCACTACCAACCACCACTCGGGTATTGCAATAATAATCATCTCTCAAGTCAATAATAATACTCATATAGGACTTCACATGGTAAACATAATAAAATAACTATCTCATAGTATAAACTCACGACGAAATCCCTAACCTCTAGCATACTTTATATGAATGGGTAACTACCCAATCTAGTCTAAAGAAAGTTAAGCAATAACCTACCTCAAAAAGTCGAATCTCAAGCCTGGACCCTTCAACACAGAGTCCTTCCTTTACGAGCAGCCTTGGAACAAACCAAATCTATCAAAAACGTGATCTACATGTCAAAAAGTGTCTAACAATACCCATATTAACTACTTTCATTTCGGGTCCAAAAATAGTTCAAAAATCGACCTTGGACAAAAAGGGCAAAACCAAAAGTTTATTTAAGAATCATTTTCCCATACTCTTAAAGGGTCTAAATATGAAAAACAAGTTGAAATCGAGGAAAAATCATTTTCTCTCTTTACCGGGTAAAACCCCAAAATTCCAAGTTTAAAATTCAAGTGTTGAAGATGATTTAGTGAAATATTGAATAAATAATGATATGAATCATATTTAGAAGATTACCTAAGTCTAATTTGATGAAAAATCATCTTTGAAATCACCAAAACCAAGACCACAAAGCTTAAAAATGGAAGAATGGAATAAAAGAGTAGAAAAATGGAATTTATATCAGCGATGTCGCCTAGGCGGTAAATTGGTCTCCTAAGTGACGTCGCCTGAGCGGCAGACTACCGCTAAGGTGGTAGTCACTTGCCATGCAGGTGACCGCTAAGGTAGTATATTTTTTCGCTAATGCGGCATTTCCAAGGAAGAAGAACCATCACTAAGGCGATGCTACCAATACTAGTCAGCTACCGCTAAGAGAGCCCTTTGGTCCACCTAAGATCTATCGCTATGGCGACCAAATAGCTGTTTAGGTCGTTGTACTAAAACCAACTAAAACATGCTAAGTAAAATGACTCCGAATGGACCCTAAAGATCCAATCGAGAGCCTATAAAAATAATCCAATGATGCAAGTAGGCTAATTTTGATGTTCTAGACTCAATGACATCATCAGATTTATCAAAGATGTCATTTTCAACAAGTCAACAAGTTAACCTCCCGGAACCTCTTTAGGCTATTTTAACTAGTTTCTCATCTAAAAGATCAAAACATTAAATAAAAACTTGAAACCAAAACAAACTATGTTACTAATCCAAAATCAATATTCCGGATCTAATGGAACTGACAGAATAACCATATGATGCTCGGATCACAAAATGCTGAACAAATTCAAACTAATCACTCTTAAGGCTACTCAAAATCTCAAACTTACTCAAATCACTCCCGAACTCTTCGCAGACCGCGCCAACCCACCCCACAACTCATATAAAGAATATAGCAACTACGGGGAAGGGTAAAATATAGAAAAATCTAAAATTCACAATGAGGATTGTTACATTATCCACCACTAAAAGATGAGTTCACCCTCGAATGAGAAGAAAATCAAGTACATGAGTCAAAAAAAGCTGGGGATATCTATACTGCATGTCGTACTCAACCTCACATATAGCCTCCTCAATAGGGTGATGTATCCACTGAACCTTCACAAAATCAATATGCTTAGACCTCAACAAGTCATGATCTACTAGGATAGAATCCCACCGAATCATATGCAAATCATCTGGACGGTATCCCTTCAACACAGAAACATGGAATACCGAATGGAAAACTGAAAGATGTGGAGGGAAAGCTAGCCTATACACCATATTTCCAAACTTCTCAAGGATCTCAAAAGGGCTAATAAATCTTGAACTAAGCTTCCCTTTTTTCCTAAATCTCATCACACCCTTCATGGGTGATACCTTCAATGAAACTCGCTCTCTAAGAATAAATGTAACATCATAGACCCAAAGATTGGCATAACTCTTCTGCCTACTGTAGGCAGCCACAAGCCTATGCTGGATCAACCTAACTCGATCCATCGAGTCTCTCAATAAATTAGTTCCACAAGGTCTAACTTCAAATGAATCAAACCATCCCATGGGGGATCTATACCTCTGCCTATACAAAGCCTCAAAAGGCATCATATGAATGTTGGAATGGTAACTATTTTTGTAGACGAATGCCATTAAGGGCAAGAACTAGTCCTAATGACCACCACAATCCATAACATACGCTCGAATCCTATCCTCTAACACCTGATAGTCCATTCTAACTGGCCATCTATCTGAGGGTGAAAAGGTGTGCTCATATAAAGCAGATTTCCCAACTCACTCTATATAGATTTCCAAAAATTTGAGGTAAACTAGTACCCCTCTCAGTAATAATGGGGTACACCATACAACCGAACAATCTCTCAAACATAGAACTTGGCCAACTTCCCAACATTATAGTTCACCTTTACTAGTATGATGTGTGCTAATGTAGTCAACCTATCTAAAATCACCCAAATAGAATCAAACTTCATTAAAGTCGGGGGTAGACTAACCACAAAGTCCATAGTGATCTGCTCCCACTTCCACTTGGTAACAAACATCCTCTACATAGTACCATTTGATCGCTGATGTTTATACTAAACTTGCTAACAATTTAAACACTTAGCCATAAACTCAACAATGTCCTTCTTCATAGCACACCACTAATACTATTTCTTAAAATCATGATACCACTAATACTATTGGTTCAAATCATGATACATCTTAACCTCTCCTAGATGAGTAGAATACTTCGAATAATGAGCCTCTTCTAAGAACAATCTAATCCAACCACCAACTCTTGAAACACAGACAGGACCAACAATCCTCAAAACACCATTGGGTTTAAGAAAGCAGTATTCGCCTCACTACTCAATACTTTATCACAAATCACCCTCAACTTCTCATTATCAAACTAACAAACTTGAATCTGCTCCATCAATAAGGACATAGCCTCAATATATGCCAACACATGCCCAAGTGTTGAAATATCAAGTCGAACCAACTGGTTAGCCAAAGAATGAACGTCTAAGGCTAAAGGTTGCTCCCCTACCAATAGATGAGCCAAACTCCCCATACTCACCTCCTTCAGGCTCAAGGCATCCACTTCCATATTAACCTTGCCCGAATGGTAAAGAATGGTGAGATCATAATCCTTGAGCAACTCTAACCATCTACGTTGTCTCATATTAATATGTCATAGAGCGAAGAAGTACTAAAGGCTATGATACAAGAGAAAATCTCACAATGAACACCATACAAGTAGTGTCACCACAACTTCAACACAAACACAACCATGGCCAACTCCAAATCATGAGCAGGGTAGTTCTTTTCATGAGGATTCAATTATCGAGAATCATAAGCAATCACCTTACCCTTCTGTATCAAAACACTATCTAAGCCAACTCTGAAGGAATGATTAAACATGATAAAACCCATGCCCTCCTCTAGCAAAGTCAACAACTCCTTGATCTTTTGAAAGCTCTCCTCACAAGCATCTGACCACTAAAAAATGATCCTCTTCTGAGTCAACTTGGTCAAATGAACCACTGATGCAAGTTCGTGAAGAACTTATTGCATGGTAGAATTTCAACTTGACATCAAGAGCTTAGAGTGTTTCAAGATAGTACAAAAGCCAAGAATCAACACAAGCAAAGATTAGCATTATGTTTTCGGGTCCTTTTTGGTCATAGTATGATGCACATGTAATCAAGGACATTTATGTATTTTATTATATTAGATAAACCCTAGAAGTATAAATAGAAAGTGATGGAGATTATTTAGGTTAGACTATATTCTTAGGAAAGCTCTCTTGGTGAGGTTTGTCGGTTTTAACCCTTTGTCTCTACATTGGATCTCTCTTGAATATCTTTTGATAAGATTATTCATGTATGAGTTCAATTTTCTTCTCCCTTAATATAATCATGTAATTGTTTGTTCAAATTAGAGATTTGCAAAATCTATCTTGTTGGTTTCTAATTTACTACAATTGTGGGATTATTGCTTCTTTCTTCCCTTTCTCTCCTCAATTTCTTGATTATCTCTTGTTTCTCTATCTTTTGTATCTCGTTTTACTTCAATTTTATCAAAGCCAAGTATAGATTTGTTCTTACGAATCTAATCTTGGGTTTGGCAAAAAAAAAAATCACAAAATCCGAAAAGAAAAAAAATCGGAATTGAAAATAGTGAAATTTTCAAGTGGGTGTTGTTGGCTTTTGTTGAGAATAGTTTAAAGTGGTTGAGTATCAAATTTGAGAGCATATAGAGTTGATTTGGAGTTGATTTTGTCCAATTTACCTCCATTTTAGCATCTAAAATTCCTGCACTATTTAAAGTGCAAAATTTTGAGTTTTGAATCTCTTTTGTGTGAATATTTGCCCATCTTTTGAATCTAAGTTGTTTCCATCATGGGTAAACTATATTAGGTTCTAATTTTGGGATATAAGGATGAATTTGGGGTCAATTTTGGATTCCAAAAATGGGTTATTTTTCTTGTGCGAATTTCTTGAAAATTTTGGAGTTTGAGTTGATTCCTCACTTTAAAAACTATTGGGTGTTGCTTAGAAATTCTCTATATTGATTGGGTAAACTTGATTTGAGTTGGGTCTTGATAGATTTGATGAATGAGGTATTTTGAACTTGTTTTGAGTGACTTTTTGCTCAAACTCTTAGATTGAGTTGTTTGGTATATAGGTAAATCATATTGTGTGTCAATTTCTTTAGCTAGATTACATTGAGTATTAGTTCTACTTATGTTATCTAGTTATTTTGTGTTCGTATTTCATTTAGCATCAATTTCTTTCGTACTTTTCTCTTTTTAGCTTTGTTGTGTGTTTATTTCATTCCTAGTCCATTAGTGTGTCTTCGCCTTCTTTCCTAGTGTCATAAAATCCATTCTGATCCAATACTTGAAAGCTTGCTTTGAGCTTATTTATGATTGTAGAACCGTGAAGAGACTATGGGATATCCTTAAGTGGTAAAAGGCTTGAGTGGTGAGATTATTTGAGTGTGGTCCTAAAAGCCTACGACCTATGAGTGTATACATGAGTGAAAAGAAAATTGAGTGCAATCATTTGAGTGATACACGTATGGGAGTGACTTGTGAGGTCCATTATTTTTACTAACCACTTTTCTTGTCTTAATTATGTCTTACAAAGGTTCAAGAAGTTATAATGGATGTTTGAATGACAATGGAGAAAGGAGAATTTCATCTTATAATTCTACTTCTAGTAGAAGTTATTGTGAAGTTTTTCATGATTATAGTGGTGCTTCTAGAAGAAAAAGAGAGCATGAGCCTAATGAAAGTTTGATTAAATTTGATGTCATTGTGGAGGGATATGAGAGTAGTCGCACATTTGATTGCACCTTAGGTGTAGATAAATTGTGTTTTACCAACTTCATTGATCCTTCTTTGGTTGAGTGGTTGGATATACCTTGCCATACAAAAAGTTCATCATATAAATATGGTGAAAGGTTGGTTGACAAAGAGGTGAAGATCATTCTTTACCATGGAAGCTATCAAGGGGGAATTTGGTGTGATGTCTATCCTTTGACCACTTGTTTGGTGTGTTTAGGAGCTCCTTGGTTCAAACGTAATAAATTTTGGTTTGATAGGAGTTTGAAAAAGTTTGTTGTTGTAGATTCGATGGAACTAAAGAATGTCTTAACTAATATGACTTCAATAACAAATGAGGAAGTCAAGAAAGGGAAAGTGAAGACTACTAAATTGAAATTTGAAATGCAAAGTCATCCCAACAATTTAAGTAGAGCCTTGAAGCTTTTAAAGATCCCAAGTTGACAGTAGATGTGAAGAGCCATCGCAATGACTCAAAGGGGATTCTTGGAGCCTATTGCACTCCTAATGAAATGAGTGAGAGAAAAAAGAAAGAGAGGAGCGAGGGAGTGAATAGTAGAAACTCAAAAGATGAAAAAAGAAAAGATATTTTGAATGAAGTGAGTGGATACAAACACAAAGAAATATAGAGTTGAAAAGTGGGAGTGATTTTTCAAGAGAAAAAAAGAATAAAGGTGAGGTGAGTGAGAGAAAAGAAGATGAGATAAGAGAAAAACAAGAGAGTGCGAGTATGAGGCTTTCTTATTCTAACTCTAACCTTTAGAATTCTTGTTCTTCTAGTGCTTTCACTTCTTTTGTAGGTATTATTGAAGAAGAGCACAAAAAGGACCACTCAATACTAAAAGAAATTCAAGAATTGAAAGAAGCAAGTCAAGTTGAGACTACTTCTTCAAGTGAGCAAGTGAGATTAATTTTAGAAAACCAAGGTAAAGAAGGTTCTTTAAGTGTTCATCAAGGTAAAAAGGCTAATCCTAACTCTCCAGCTACTTCAAATAAACTTGATAGTAACTTGAGTGTGAATCTTAGACCATCTTTTAGTGAGGTTGATGATTCTTTACTTTGTGATAATATGCAAATGGATTGTGTCCATACACTAGTTGAATATGATTGTGGAGCTAAAATTGTTATTGATTGTGAGCTTAAAGGATTTGAAGCTAGTGTTATGTCAAATATGGAAAAACATGGTGTTTCTTTGAAATCTTGTAATGAAGATGAATGTATTTCTTCTTTGGCTACTAGAAACACTAAAAATATGATTGATGATGAATGTCTCTTTGCATGTGAGTGAAATTGTAACAATCTTTTATCTTGTAAGGACATGAATATTTTTTGTGGTAGTACTCTTGGAATGGAGCAAGAAATGTGTGATAATATCCTTTTTGAGCCTAAAAAATATCAATATTTTAAAATATTTGGCAATCCTTTATTTGGAGGTGATTTTTGTATTGATAGTGTGAGTCATTATTTGAGTTGTCCTAATCTTGATTGTGCGATTCACAATGATCATAATTTGAAAATTGAGTTTGAAAGTGTGAATACTATTGATGAAGTCCAATTGAATGATTCATTTCTTGTTGACTTGTGTGCACTTGATGAAAGAGATGATCCAAAATTTAAAAAGTGCATGACTTATGAAAATAATTAGTGTGGCTTGATTGAGAATGCTAATTGTTTAGATGTTAGCAAGCTAACTCCCAAATTGTTTGTTGAAAGCATCTCTTATGTTGGAAAGTCCTCTAAGGTTAAGAAATGTCTTTTAAAGAATGAGGGAGGTACAAGTGATAGTAGTAGTAAATTGATAGATGCTAATTTTTGTGTCAATTTATTTACTTACTCTAATCTTTATTTTGAGGATAATTTTTAGATTGAATTTTTGAATGCTTCTAGAAAGAAATGTAAACATGATCTATTTGAAGCATTCCCAAATATCTATGGGCATAAATGTGATAATTCTTCTTTTAATGAGTTTACTAACCTTGTTGATCTATTTGTGAAACACCATCAAGAGAGGATCTACAAAGAGGTAAGATACTTGGGAGCATCTTCTTGGGCTACAAAAGGATTTGAGGTATCTTTGTCCTTTAAAGCCAAGAATGATTTTTTTGAATGGCTAGTGCTTATTTTTGGACTTTCTAAATCCATGAAGGTAAATTTCTATACCCTTGACCTATACAATAGCAACTTTGTTATGATTGGTAAAAATTCTTTAATGTTGCTATTTGATTCATGTTATGAGTTAAGTTTTGGGATTGATGTTTGTGTTTGATCCCGGGAATACATATCTGTGTTTAAGATTTGTGAATAATATTGTTAGTTTTCTTAATATTGTGGTTAGAAGAGTACAATCAAATTATGAATTGAGAAAATATTTGGTCCAAGTTGTTGAAGAAACTAGTTTTGACTTGAAAGTTTTAATGTGTAGATTTGTTGGTTTCTTTAACCTATTTTATGATTGTGGTATACTTTTAAGTCTTGAATTTTATGGGATTTCATGATTCTTGGCTCTATCACAAAAGTGTATATTTTTAGGAGTGGTATGTCACCTATTTGGAAAATTATTTTTTTGGCTTGGGTACTAATTCCCCTCTATGATTAGCAAGGTTCGAATTCGAGGTCGAATTCTTTTTAACAAGGGGAGAATGATGAAAGTTAGAGAAGTACTTATTGCATAGAAGAATTTCAACTTGACATCAAGAGCTTAGAGTGTTTCAAGATAGTACGAAAGCCAAAAGTCAACACAAGCAAAGATTAACATTATGTTTTAGGGTCCTTTTTGGTCATAGTATGATGCACATGTAATCAAGGACATTTATGTCTTTTATTATATTAGATAAACCCTAGAAGTATAAATAGAAAGTGATGGAGATTATTTAGGTTAGACTATATTCTTAGGAAAGCTCTCTTGGGGAGGTTTGTGGGTTTTAACCCTTTGTCTCTACATTAGATCTCTCTTGAATATCTTTTGGTAAGATTATTCATGTATGAGTTCAATTTTCTTCTCCTTTAATATAATCATGTAATTGTTTGTTCAAATTAGAGATTTGCAAAATCTATCTTGTTGGTTTCTAATTTACTACAACTGTGGGATTATTGTTTCTTTCTTCCTTTTCTCTTCTCAATTTTTTGATTATCTCTTGTTTCTCTATCTTTTGTATCTCATTTTACATTATCCACGAAAGAAGATAAACCCTGCACAAATCGGTGATAATAGCCCGCCAAGCCTATAAATCTCTGGACCTCAATAGGAGAAGCAGTTCTAGCCCAATCATGAACTACCGTTACCTTGGCCGAATCAACCATAATACCATCCTTGGTCTCTACATGACCTAAGAAAGAAATAGAATTCAACAAAAACTCATACTTAGAGAACTTGGCATAAAACTTCTCATCCCTCAACCTCTAAATTACAACCCTTAAATGTCGCACATGCTCGACCTCATTCTTGGAATAAACCAAGATATGATCGATGAACACAATCAGGAAAGAATCAAGATATGGTAAAAATACCCTATTCATCAACTGCATAAATGATGTCGGGGCATTAGTCATCCCAAAAGACATAACCAAGAACTCATAATGGCCATACCACGTCCAAAAGGTTATCTTTGGACTACCGAAATTCTCTAATCTTCAACTAATGGTAACCAGATTTCAAGTCTATTTAGAAAAAGCTAAGGCACCCTGAAGAAGATCAAATAAATCATTAATGTAAGGAATAGGATACTTTTTCTTGATAGTCATCTTGCTCAAATGTTGATAATAAATGCACATGCACATGGATCCATCTTTTTTCCTCACAACTATGACATGAGCACCCTAAAGAGACACACCGGTTTAATGAAGCCCTTACTCAACAAGTCCTGTAATTGATCCTTTAACTCTGTTGGGGCCATCTTATATGGAGGAATGGAAATAGATTTAGTTCCCGACTCTACATCAATAGCAAAAACTACAACCCTATCAGGAGGAACACAAGTTAAGTCCATAGGAAACACGCCCATGAAATCTCTAACAACTCTTATAGAACCCAACAGAGGTGGTGAAGCAACACTAGTATTGCGAACAAAGGAAAAATAAGAATGACACCCTTTCCTTACCATACGACTAGAATGAAGGAAAGATATAACCCCTTTAGGCCATAAACTAGGATTGCCCTTCCGCTCTAATCTCAGCACACCCGGAGTAGCTAAAGTCACGATCTTGGCAAAATATTAAAAAACCGCGTGATAAGGAGCCAACCAATCCATATCCAATATGACATCAAAATCAACCATATCGACGATAATAAAGTCCACCCAAGTCTCATGCCCCAAAAAGGTCACCACACATGATCGCTACACTTGATCCAACATTAACGAATCATCTAAGGAGGTAGAAACATGAATAGGTATAGCAAGGGACTCACACATAGAATCAAAAACAACAGCAAAATATACAGACGCATAAGAGAATATGGACCCAGGGTCAAATAACATAGAAAAAGGATGATGGTAGACTGGGATGATAACTGTAATCACAGAATCAGAGGCCTCTACCTCAAGTCTTCAAAAAAAAAAGCATAACACTGATCTTTCCCTCAACTAGACTGAGCAATCCTGCATCCACTAACACCACCTACCTGAGCTCCACCTCTGGTATATCTAGATCTATCTCACTACCCTATGTACCTCCTCTAACTAGAGAAACTGGAGTCGGACAAAGCTAAAGCTGAGAACTCGGCTGGGGATGACTCAAAACACATCGGGGTCAATCTCTCGCTAAATGAAAAAACTTATCACATACAAAATATCCCCTTCTAACCAAATCATGCTTAGAAGGCCCAAAAAAAAAATAGAACATCCTCCAAAGCCCACAGAACTAAAATAAGACCCTCAACCTGAATGGCCCAATCTCTAACTACTCAAAGCCTTAGAACAAACAGACCTACCACTTAAACTCTGCAAAGCTGCCTAAACCTGTCACACCCTAACCTTGGGTGAGGCGAACAAGTACCATATGAACACATGTTTTACAAATAACCTATGTCAGCAAATAGACTACTGTGCAATTAGAATTGCTGAAGAGAAGCTATACATACATACAAAATAAGCCAACTGACCAAACTAATACATATGACAAGTGAAACTATAAATATCTATGACAAGTCTACAATGTCTACAAAGCCTCTAATGGAATTCATGACTATACAACTATCAAAATATAGGCTAAAGACTCGGCAAAGTCCTGAATCAATCTGGGGCTCACCAACCATTGTTGAGTATCATGTACTTCTATTGGGGAGATCTACTAGCTGAGTACATGTATCTGTAGCATGGAATGCAGGTTCCCAGTGAGGGACGTCAGTACGGAGAAATATACTGAATATGTAAGACATGAAGTAACCATATATAAAACAAAAGCTAAATGAAATTAGGTGTCAATATATGAACATATAGGCAAGGATGAAAGACCACATTTACTTACACTTGTGGAATCAAGTGCACTACATTCTTTTCTATACTCTTCTTTGCTTAATAATCTTTATAATCCATGTGATACATATGACCAGCTGATCAGTGGTAAAAGAGGATGACCCATGCTAGGCATTATATCCCTGCGATACGTTCCTCACCAATACACAAATTGGGATCAACCCATGCTAGGATTTCTTTTCACCCCTAGGATACCACCCATGATATTGGGATTGACCCATGCTAGGTGTTCCTTCCACCCCTGGGATACCACCCAAATATAGTCATATTTACTTTACTTCATTTCTTTAATCTTTGAGCTTGTTATTTTGATGGCCACAATAATATTGAGCTTTGGGACTATAGACCAGTATTAAGAAACATATGAATATGCACTTGAGGTAGTAACAATGATGTAGCATTTGGAACAACAATGTAATATTTGGAGCTTAAATGACACAATCAACACTTTGATATTTTAAATGGAAGCATAGGTGCATATTGAGTGAAGGCATCTAACTCAATCCAAGAGATACGTACTCTAGAAAATGATAGGATAGCTAAATCCGTAGTGAAAGATATCAAATGAAAGAAATAACATGAACATAGGAACTAATGAAGCTTGTGGACAGATTCAATAAAGGGATAAGTACACATTCTAAGTAAGGAGATGTAAATTATAAAATGGAACAAGTAAGGATTCCATGAGGTAACATTATATACTACGACAATAGGAGTGATGTACAATGAAGGGAGCCTGTAAATATGTGAGCAACTGAAGTATGTGATCAAATAGACAATTGAAGCACGTTGGTAGTAAGTGGGCAGATTGCGTACCTAAACTGTAAACATATTTACCATATGTAATCTAGTATCTTATTAACTCATATAAGAGAAACAAATAACAAGGGTTTGACTTGAAAGAATAAATAAACAAATCTAGTAATAACCACATATTGAAGTACTTTGACACATTTGTGAGATTTGAAGGAGTAGGAACAAGGTCATTAGTGGTGCTGAAATCGTACATCATTTCTATATATCCTTTACTAGGAAGAACACTTAGGAAGCTTACTTTGTGGGTAGTAACACAAATATGAGATTTCATGCAAAAGAATATGGAATCGAATAGCCTTATATACACTATCTTCCGACCAATGTGACTACAACGCTTCAGCCTTTCCTTTAAGTGTTACTCTACAATATAAGTACATTGTGAAGATAATATTACAAGCTAATCACATTATAAGACATCGAAACAGTAGCTAAACACTTGACGGGCAATAAGACCATCCAAACCCTCAAACACATGGTGTATCACCACACCCTCCTTTTATACTTCAATAGAACTCCATTCAACCATCCTACAAGGGGACTCATCGCCTCACAACAACAATATATATAAAATATCCCATAAGGAGTCACAAAATCCATAAACCACTAGAACAACTCCCCAAGTTCATACCCTTCATTTATGCCCGTAATAACATTAACCAATTATTTTTTAAGTTCATCCATGACTTCCCAAACATTTTAATATAGTAATACAGCCCTAACATTATAATATAATCAGAAAAGTTTAGCTCATGACTTCTAATTACCATCCCATGTGTTCCAATACATAAATATGCATAAAATGCTCAAATGAGCTAATAATTAGAAGTTGGGATGTATTAATCTGTTAGTTTCCCCTCAATTACTGCTTTTGTAACCTTTTTTCAAAGACAAAATCGGAAAGGAACATCAGCACAAGCATCACATAAAAATAGAACAAAATTCTAACCTTAAACTTTGGAAGAGAGTGGCAAAAACTTGGCGGCCAACACCTATAGCTTTAATCCCCTTAAATAACTCTCTATTATACTTGAAACAAAGTAGGAGAGGAGGTGATTTTATGGACTGATTTGCAAGAAATAAGTTGAGGAGCATGTAGAACCTTAATGGGAAAATAGGGTGGCTGTTTGGAGGATAAGAGAGAGATATTGAGAGACAACCTAAAATTGAATGAGAAAATAATAGGATATTTGCATCATATTTTTGGCCTTTAAAGGACCCTTTTTGCTTACTCTTTATCCCCTTTATTTCCAGCCACCATTTGGGTTAATTTGGGCCACAAAGGTTAAATAGGTGATGCACCTACTTTGGTCATTTAAGCTGGTCAAAAGTCCAAGTAGGTGATGTACCTACTAGGATATTTTAATTGCCTCTTTGTGGGCCTGGAAATACTAGGCCTTGGGTTGCCATTCTACTCATTTCCTTTCACTTAGTTTTGGCCTAAAATTGGTTAATATAGGCCCCAATTTGTCCAATTAGTTTAAGTAGGTGATACACCTACTTGTCACCAACTAGCTTAATTAAGTCAAGCAAGCACCTCACTTATTTTATCTGATTTTTCCCACATCTTAATCCCCCTACACTAACTTAACAGTTAACTCTAATTTTAAGCTCAAATACCTCCTTACTGTCTCACGTTTAAATACTTTCATCAATGCTAAGTTGGTCGTATGTGTTTTGAAATGTACGAGGTGTTAGAAAAACGGTCTTCCATGATAACCATGAGAACCTCTACCAGATAAATCCCTACCTCGAGATGGATGACCACTTAACTTGCTATGTCGAGGTATTCTTTTGGCAACACCACTATAGGTACCCTGGAAAATAGTCTCAATCAACTTAGCATGATCAATAATAATCTAAAAAGAACTACCCGAGACTACTAGTTGAGCTGTCACCAACTAATAATAACCATTCTAAACCTTAACAAACTTTCTAATCCTCTCAGGTTCTATGAAGATGCTAGCAGTGGCATGACTGGATAATGCATGAAAATGAGCCTCATGCTCTGCAATAGTCATGGAGCCTTGCTCCAAATGATGAATCTCATTTATGAACTGGTCTCTCAAGCAATAGGGAAAAAACATCTCAAGAAAGGCCATATAAAATTGGGGTCCATGTCAACTAAGGGGAACCTACCTACTAGTCTACAACTGACAAGAGATCTCGACTACTGTCGAGCCATATCAGTCAACTGGTATATTGTGTAAACAAAACCATAGGTCTCAAGAAAATTGAGGTTATACAACCTCTCCAGGCAATCAATCTAAAATTCATAAGCATTCTCACAATTAGCACCACTGAACTTGGGAGGGGCCAATCAAATAAATCTCTTAAATCTCTTCTGCTCCTCAGTAGAAATCTTAGGACCAGGTACTATAGGAAGAATATCAAGTCTAGTAGGCAAAGACTTAGCACATGAGGCCACCATAATAGCAGGCTATTCCCCAAGGGTTTGAAAACTAATAATAGGAACCTACCCTAGCAGCTGAATACCTTTTGTAGTCTGTAAACTATCTGGTGTACCTAGTAGAATACCTATAAAGGGAATACCATTTGAATGACTCAAAAGATGAATCAACAAATCATATAATGCTGGAATAACAAAAAAATCCTTGGGACCTGAGCTAGTCCTACCTCCCCTATCTGATACCCACCCTATCTTACTTAATCTCAAGGTTGGGAGAGCACGCTCTAGCTCGTCCTCTAGCTAGAGTTGCTTCTTTTGCTCGAGCTCTACCTTTATCCAGGATATGACCCCTGTCTTTCCCTCTAATTGGGGCTCCAACATCGAGTGCTTGCTCATCATCCTCAACAACTCAGGATCTAGTCCTCACTATCTGTACAGAAAAGAATGAAATACAAGTTTAGAATATTGGGCTTGGACAACATGCACTATAAGGAATCAAATTAGAGAAGTTTTCCTGAAAATATCCTATAGCCTCCCGAAGATATATACTGACGTTAATGTATCGATTCGCGAGACTCTATTAGACATCCTACTCTTTTCTTCATGAGATCGATGAACCTAACACTCTGATACTATTTTATCACAATCCAAAAACCGAGGTTATGATGACACCTATCCTGACCCAACCTTGGTAGGTAATCCAAAAGTTCACAACAAAATATGAAATATGAAAGAGAAAGAAAATAAAGCAATACGAGAATTTTAGAACAAAGTTAGGGTATAGTAATCATAAATTTAAAATATCTGAATGAAGTACAATTGAATTCCAAATCATGGTATTGTAAGTATATAGAGCATTAAAGATAATACTGAAATTAGATAATACATCTCTGTCTCCAAATACAAATAAAGACATAATAGATAGATGGAGGCTGGAATAAGACTCCAAATAAAGAGCTCACCAGTACACTGAATTAGCTCTAAATAGCACAAATCAGCAACTACAGGTCGCACTAGTACTGAGATCTGCACCAAAAGGGCACAAAAATGTCACGCCCCGAATCCCATCGGGACGGATTGACACTCGTAGCCGACAAGGCCCGAGAGAACCAAGCTTTGTCTCTGTTCAATCATATGCATGCCATAAGAAACCCATAAACAAATAATGGCTATAGATACCAACAATGGAATTCATGAAACATGATATATATATACATATGCAAAACTTGGCCGTTGAGGCCACCAAGTCAAGAACGACATATCCCTTTTACATTAATACACCCACATCCGTCTACAAAAGCCTCTAACGAAAGCATTGACCAAAATGAACTAAAAGTCAGGACAATTCCCGGCTTTATACAACATGTACAACACCAAAACATATGTACAAATGTGACTCGACGAAGCCCCGAACTAACTGGAGCTCACCAATTCTCGCTATATCCATGTATTTGTTCAAGGCCGCAATGGTGCAATCCCTTACTAAGTATGAATCTAGTCTGTCCACATATCTATGGACCCTGTCTGTCATCGTAGCCATAACATTTGGTGCATATCGAGCCGAGGAATTAAATTGCAATCTATATTCTCTGACACTCAAATTTTCTTGATGGAGATTTAGAAACTGATCCGCACGTGCCTCACGGATCTCATAGGGCAAGTAATGATCAAGGAAAGCCACTTTAAACTCTTCCCAATTTTATGGATTTGCACCAATCTCACAGGATTTCTTCCAATCCTCGTACCACAATATTGCTTCTCCTTTCAATCTGTAAGCAGCAAGTTCAACTGTTTCTACCCCTGTCACGTGCATAACTTCCAAATCCCTCTGAATTTGATCCACGAAGTCCTGTGGATCTGCTTTTAGATTTGACCCTGTGAAGATAGGAGGGTCCAGTTTCAAGAAATCCTGTGTTCTGCGACTTGCCACTCTAGCCGCATCATCATCATGTGTCATTGGACCAACTCGTCCTTGACTCTGGGCTGCCACTAACTGTGTTAACATATGAACTGCATTTCTAAGATCCTGATCTGTGGCATTCATTGGTGGTTCTGCGGGTACTTCTCTACCAACTGGCTCCTCCGGAGCTGGAAAAGTAGACGAAGACCGCGATGAAATTTCAACATTTGCTCCACCTTGACTAGCTTGGTCAGGTGGTGGTCTACTCATTCCTTCTTTAGCAGGCACATCTACCTGCTTCCCTTTACCTCTACCTCTTTTCATGATTGGAATTTTGACTATACCAAAGAAAAACAATTACCATGATCAGATTCAATTCAACTTACAACACTGGCTCTAATGCACGATCTAGAAGTGAAGAAAAGAAACAACATCCTAAATGTCTTGTAGCCTCCTACTTATAAATGTGGTGCATAAAACATCGATAAGTAAGACTCTACTCAGACATGGCTTTGTATACACCCTTAGAACGACCTGCTCTGATACCACTTTTTCACCCCCCGAATCCCATCGGGACGGATTGGCACTCGTAGCCGACAAGGCCCGAGAGAACCAAGCTTTGTCTCTGTTCAATCATATGCATGCCATAAGAAACCCATAAACAAATAATGGCTATAGATACCAACAATGGAATTCATTGAACATGATATATATATACATATACAAAACTTGGCCGTTGAGGCCACCAAGTCAAGAACGACAAATCCCTTTTACATTAATACACCCACATCCGTCTACAAAAGCCTCTAACGAAAGCATTGACCAAAATAAACTAAAAGTCAGGACAAGTCCCCACTTTATACAACATGTACAACACCAAAACATATGTACAACTGTGACTCGGAGAAGCCCCAAACTAACTGGAGCTCACCAAAGATCTGCAATACTGGAAACCTACTGTGGAGGCCTACTAGTACCTGCGCCTGCAGCAAGTAAGGTAAATTCCCCAAGAGGGGTCAGTACCAAGAATGTACTGAGTATGTAAGGCCATATGAAACTTGTAAGATATGAAAATATGTGAAGAACTCAAGTTCAAATGCATAACCAATATAGATAAGTCACAATGTAGATGAGCCATTATTCTGTACTTTGGAAACCATGTATTTTCTTTCATTACTTTCTTTGTATCTTTGCTTCCATGATTATTCATCTTTGACTTTGACCTGTGATACCTGGGCCCCGACTGAACAGTGGGTTTTAATCATAACATAGCGTTATGTTGGGATCGGCTCGAGCTAGGCTTATGTCCCTAGAGCTTCCACCCTATGAATCAATGTATATATCGGGATCGGCTCGAGCTAGATTAATACCTCTAGAGCTTCCACCCATACAACATTTCAAGTTTGGCTCGAGCTAGGTTATTACCTCTAGAACTGTACCCTGTCAGGATCGGTCCGAGCTAGGATTATGTCCCTAGGACTGCCCCCTGATCCAACAACCTCGGGATCGGCTTGAGCTAGGCATTTTACCCCCAAAGCTGCCACCCATACTTAATCATTGACCACATATGCATTACTTTGTTTATTACTTTGAGATTGGTACCATGATTGCCACAACTTTACTTGAAGCTTTGGATCATTAACCAATGAGTAAGAGACATGTGAATAAACATTGTTGGAAACATAGCCTTATTGGAAACATATCACCATTGGAACCATTAGACAATAATCAATGAACAAGATATATGAGTATAACCACTATTGGAACTTTGGAACATAACGTTGTTGAGCTTTTGGAACATTATTCATGAATATGAGACATGGTATTCACAATTGATCAATGGGTAGGAAATATATGATAATGACCATTGATAACCGGATATAGAATACCTTAGCACATTTCGGGATGGGACAAGCGTAATGTCAATGTGAATACTATTTGCCGCAGAAAGATACGGACAGAGTAACCTTACATACCTTGTATTCTCAATACGAATATACAATCCTAGAGGTGCATACAATAGTCCCGCTCCTTCTTTATGTGTCACTCTACAACACAAATATTTAACGGGATTCACATTAACCATCAACTACTTTACAAATGCATATAAGATCAATGAGTTACATGTTTGTCTTTAAACATGCCATTTCCCTTGACAAAACCATTGATGAAATCATTATTCCAAAAAAAAACCAATATTCCATACATTGACCAATACATGATAATCAATACTTTTCACCGTAACACTTCTCCTTTACACTTTCTTATCCACACCACATCACAAATAATCCATCAAATTACCTTAATACACCTCATAGCACATATCGGCCAAAATCCCACAATTTACACTTTTCGAAAAATGACAAGTTTAATAAAAAAATTACACCATACATGTTCATATTTTATCCATACCATGCTCTTCCATCTAAGACATCAAGTCTCTTTTCAAGTTCAAATCACAAAGATGACACATCTTTCACCAAAAGCAAAAATACACTATTCACCACCTTGCCAACATAACTATCATGATATACATACCATCTTAAGCATATAAGATATTAATCCATGAGAGTAGGCACTTACCAAGGCTTGCAAAGTGATGATCTTGACCAAAGAGTCCAAAGGAAATATTTGCTTTAGGGTTTGGAACTAGAGAAATGTTTGAGAAATATCTTAAAAGGCATGAGAGTGTTCTATGAATAAAATCTGATTTTGGGGCCTTTATATAGACCCCAAGTCATACTTAGCTATTCGTTGGCATTAAATGTGGTCAAAGTGGAAGAATGGGTCAATTGCCCCTTTGGGCCATGTATTTTATCCCATTTTGGGCCTAACTTTGGGCCCAATAACACATATCCATTTAACCCATCAACTTTCATGTATAATTCACAATATATCTCATTTTAAAATAATTTCATAATGTCACGACAATATTCTCTTACGAGATTCTCATTCGTCATCTCAATCGTAAAAATAGGAATTCTAGTCGCCCATGGCTTCATTGAACATTTTGGATAACTATTTATATTTCATGATTTGATCATGTAGGAGTATGTAGGAGTGTATTGAAGTGTTTGAAGATTTAACACTGCTCAAACAACTCCAAAGAACCAAAAGAAACTATCTAAGAATCGACGTAGAATTGCGTTGCGAAACGAGTCCGGAAGGGCACAATCTTTGTGCCTTGCGCCACTGCTGCAAAGCAAGGCAGTGGAGCAAGAAATCAGAGCCCTCTGAATCAGGGGCTTGCGCCACCCCCCTTGAAACATGGAGTGGCGCAAGTTTCAGCACCTTGCTGAATTTTTCGGCCACTTCTTTAATACTTGCGTATCATCCCATACCTTATCAAAACACTACAAAATACTTACTTAGTGATCTTAATCATCAAGTAAACATGACTCCAAGTCACCAAATGAGGTTAGAATGTGTACGGGGTATTACACAAATGCTCCATGATATCACAAAACACCTCCTACGAAGGTCTAATCAGACCTATTAGGTCCGATATCAAATGTTTCACCAATAACACTATAAAACACATACCCATGGAATCTCAACACCTAGGTAGATATGACCCCAAGGTATCAAATGAGGTTAGAAAAGTACGGGGTGTTACAAAAAATAAGAGTGAGTATGGTCCACTTGTACTCAGTTTGTATCATAGGCCGACTGAGCAAAGTAAAAAACTAAACAAGTAAAGGATACTAAGGGCATGCTTCCACTTGCATACAGAAAAGTTCCCAATGGTTGATCAAACTATATCTCCAAACAGTTCTATAAGTATAAGATCAGTATAAGACTATACACAAATATATATGAAAGAAAGCTAAATACAAGATATCAAACACAAAAAAGAATGCCAGTGATAAAATGCAATGCAATGGCCATGCTGTAATGTCTCAATATCACCATTTATACACCTTCCGAGGGAAAGCTTTCAGGATAGGACACCATAGGGGGTTCACAATCTCATATCTCAATCAACCTTGCTAGTACATTTCTTGATCAAGAGTTTCATAAAGTGTCTTATTTTATTTCAAATCAGTATCTCTCTGTGGTTCCAATTCCATGTATATAGATAATTGAAACGAGGATGCATGCTCATAACCAAAATAATATTATATATTAAATTGATTCAATGATGGTACTAAATGAGCTCAAATCTCCTCAATTTCAGTAAATCATGATATAAACCGTCGCATAACACAACAATAATGAATAGTCATGTAAGACAAAAAATATATATCAATTCAAGCCCCCACTCAGGCATCACAAAAATAATGAAGGCAAATAATACTTAAACAAGACCAATATCAACCGCCACACAAATATTACAACAGGAGTCATCTCTCAAGTTAATAATAATACTCATATAGGCCCCCACACGGGTAACAAGATAAAATAACTAGATTAAAGTACAAACCTCATGATGAAATTACCAACCCATAGCATGCTTTGGACGATAGTTAACTACCCAACCCAGTTTGAAGAAAGTTAAGTCATAACCTACCTCAAAAAGTCAAATCTCAATCCTGGACCCTTCAACATGGAGCATTTCCTTTACGTGTAGCCTTAGAACAAACCAAATCTATCAAAAATTTATCTACATGTCTAAAGGAGTCTAACGATACTTATATTAGCTACTTCCACTGCAGGTCCAAAAATAGTTCAAAAATTGACCCTGAAGAAAAAAGGGTAAAACTGAGAATTTTATTTAAGAATCATTTTCCCATTCTCTAAGGGGTCTAAATATGAATATCCATTGAAAAAAAAGTTTAAATTAAACTTGAAATCGAGGAAAAACTATTTTCTTTCTTTACCCGGTAAAACCCCAAAAAATTCATGTTTAAGATCCAAGTTTTGAAGATGATTCAGTGAAATAATCAATGAATAATGATAGAAATCATGTTTAGAAACTCACCCAAGTCCAATTTGATGAAAAATCATCTTCGAAATCGCCAAAACTAAGACCCTAAAGCTTGAAAATGGAAGAATGGAATAAAAGAGAAGAAAAATGGAATTTATATCGGCGACGTCGCTTAGGCAGTAAAATAGTCGCCTAAGTGACGTCTCCTAAGCATCAAAAATATAGCTAAGGCGGTAGTCACTTGCCACGTAGGTGACCGCTAAGGAGGCATCTTTTTTCCGCTAAGGTGGCATCGCCAAGGTAGAAGAACCATCGCTAAGGCGATGCTACCTAGATTAGTTAACTACTATTATGGTGGCCCTTTGGACTGCCTAGGTTCTAACACTAAAACAATCAAATGATTTCTTAGGCGGTTGCACCAGAAATCAACTAAAACATGCTAAGTTAAAATGACTCTGAATGGACCCTCGAGATTCAATCGATATCCCGTAAATATAATCCAATGATGCTAATAGGCTAATTTAAACATTTTAGACTTAATAAAATCATCAAATTTATCAAAAGAGGTTGTTATCAACAAGTTAACACCCCGGAATACCTTTAGGCTATTTTAACTAGTTTCTCGTCTAAGAGGTCAAAAACTCTAAATAAAGGCTTCGAACCCAAACCAACCATGCTACTAATCAAAAATCAACATTCTGGATCTAATGGAAATGATAGAATAACCATTCGATGCTCAGATCACAAAATATTGCTCAAAGTCAAACTAATCACTCTCAAGGCTACTCAAAACCTGAAACTCACTCAAATCACTCTTGAATGCTTCAGAGACCGTGCCAACCCACTCCACAACTCATATAAGGCATGTAACAACTATAAGGAAGGGTAAAATAGTCAAAATACAAAAAATCTAAAATTTACAACAAGGGTTGTTACATAACAGAAGTAGGTGATGTTGATCTAAGTTCAAAATTGACATTACATAAAGTGTTATTTGTTCCTTGTTTTAAGTTCAACATAATTTCTATACACTCTCTTGCTGTATAACTTCTTAAGTTAAATGTTAAATTCTCTTAATTCTCATGTATCTTGTAGGCCCTTTAATGAAGAGTCCTCGGGAGATTGGTAGAGAAAGAAATGGATTATACTTTCTTTGCAAAAAGTGCTAGTCTATTGAGTCTTCTCATTCCTCATTTTCTATTTCACTTTCTGTTCATGTTTCTTCTTCTATTCCTATTCTTACTTCTTTTTGTGTAAGTGGATAAATACCTACTGCTATGTGTGATACTTGTGATCTTACTAATATATATGATACTCATACTAAATAGACTCATTCCCCATTCTCTCTTCCTTTATCTATAAATATTTACCATTCAGATAATAAAGAATCTATTCTTTTTCTAATTCTCTTTCAACTTATTGTTGGGACATGTTCCTGTTATGAAAATAAGAGGGATATACTCTATACCAGCTAAGTTTCAATCCAAACAACCCTTTTTATGTGAAATTCGTCCTATGCTAGGACAAACCAGGTCTTCATTTCCACAAAACTCCACCTCCTTTACTACTAAACCATTTTACCTCGTACACATTGATATTTGGGGACCATACTATGTGTCTACTTACTACAATTATAGATAGTTTGTGACAATGTTAGATGATTATACAAAATTCACTTGGACACATTTAATGAGTTTCAAAGGCAACACACCACCAATCTTAAAAGCCTTTGCTCAAATGGTAGAAAATCAGCTTCAAACCTCCATCAAAACTATTAGATCAGATAATGGAATAAAGTTTACCAATCATAAATCTTTAACCTTTTACCATTTCAAAATAATCATACATCAAAATTTATGCCTTTACACACCACAACAAAATGGTCTAGTATAAAGAAAATGCAAACACCTATGAAAAATAGTAAGGTCACTTCTGTATCAATCCAAACTCTCTATAAAGTACCGAGGAGAGTGTCTCTTAACTGCTACTTATTTAGTCAATAGGTTTCCTTCTATTACCCTCAAGAACAAATGTTTATATAAACTCCTTAACTAAAAAAAACCCTAATTACACTCACTTCAGAAATTTTAGGTGTTTATGCTATCCTACAATCCTCAAAACTCACAAGGACAAGTTTGAACCTAGAACAGTTACTTTATCTGGCCACCAAAAAGATATATGTTTTAGAGATGGCAAATTATATGAGAATATTTTCCCTTTTTCTTGTTCATAAGATCAATCTTCTTTTCCTACTATGTTAAAACATGTGAACTGTAGGTCTACTTTTCTATGGTAACACCCCGTACATTTCCGAACCTATGTTATTATCGTAACATTTATAGAATTATTTAAACTTGAGATGGTTGGGGTATTACCCATTAATTTTAGTGGACTGAATTAGTCTTGTACTAATGGGCTCAATTTAAGTCCCAATGATTAAGCAAAAGACATGGCCCCAATGGGAAAATGAACCATTCTATCTTTGGCCAAGTAAAACCTCAATTATTGACCCAAGTTTGGCTAAGGATGACCATTAAGGGACTATAAAAGGCAACAAAAATCAGATTTTATTCATTAAGACACACATGTAATTTCTAGATTTTTCCACAACATTCTCTCTTATCACAAACCCTAAGCAACTATTCCCTTTGGACAAGATCACCTCTTTGCAAGCTTTGGTAAGTGTTTAATTTTATGATTTAATATATTATATGCATGAGAGGGTGTATAAATCATGTTGGTTATTTTGGTAAAGTGTTGAGCAGTCCACTATGTGTGAAACAGTTTACTTTTGCTTAATCGGTAAAGGGTTTTGCCTTCTAAACTTGAAAGTGGACTTCAGGTCTTGAAGGAAGTGAATTTTCTAATTAAATTTCAACATGTATGATGTGGTTATGTCCCTAACTTGATTTCTCTTTGTGTATAACATTTGGAATTATTGTTGTGAAAATTATGCATGGAATTGGTGGTGTATTGAAAGGTGGATGTAGTTTGGTGATGTTTATGTGCGTTGTGAAACCATGATTGTTTTTTGGCATCCATTTTAACCTAAAATATGAAAATATAAGCTTAATTATGTCCATGAACCATTTATTACAATAATGGACCCAAAAGAGACCCATTTTGGCCGAACCGGGCATCCGCCTTCACCGATGGGGCACCTGCGGGCGCAGATGCCAACACAGATGGACTTGGACAAGGCCAATGGGCAACTTCGGCCACAACTCACCCACCTGAGGGCGCAGGTAGCTTTGCAGGTCCCTCCAGAACTCCGTTTCGATTGTTTTTGCATCACTTTGACCCCCCAAGGCCCCTATACCCTTCTTGAATGCAATCACCAACTCATGGTAACCTTTTAATGACTTTAAAGGAGTATTACAGAGGTATTTTGGGTTGTATCAATTATTAATTATTGTTTTATGTGTTATGGTGAAAGGTATTGAGATGACTTGATGGAGTAAATATGATGTGGTGTTAATGAGGAAGTGTAAAGTATAAACTTTTGTGTGAAATGCTATTGGTTTATGATGCCTTAGTTTATGTGTGGAATTTTTTGGTATTGTTGGTATGGTGATGCAGTAAATGGTATTGTAAGAGGGTGAAATAACGTTATATGACAGTCATGTAGCTCATTATCGTCTTATGCACTTGTAATGCAGTTAGTTGTTAACGTGAGCTCCGTTATGTACTTGTGTTGTAGAGTAACACGTAAGGAAGGAGCTGGACTGTTGTATTCACATATAGGATTGTGTATTCATATTGGGAAGATAAGGTATGTAAGGTTACTCTTTCCGTATCCTTTGGCAGCACCTATTGTTATCATTGTTATCGAACTTGTTTCCATTTTGAAATGTTCCAAAGTATCTCATTTCAGGTTTGTTATATATTTTTATTCACCTGTCTCTTATTCATTAACCAATGTTTCAAATCTCCAATAATGTTATAACCACCAATGTATCAATCTCACACAAGTAAAGGAATGAAGTAATGCATATATGTGTTTCTTAAAGGCCGGGTGGTAGCTCAAAGGGGCGAAAGCCTAGCTAGAGACGATCCCAATGATTATTAGCTACATGGGGCAATCCATAGAGGTTAAAACCCTGGTCGGAATGAACCTAATGTATTGATTTATGGGTGGCAATTTAAGGGACATAAGCCTGGCTGGAACGATCCCAATGTTATGTTATGTTATGATACATTATGTTATGATGTGACCCACTGATCAACTGGATGAATGATAATGAATGCATGAACGTAAAAGCAAAGAAAGTAATGAATCTAATGTACATGGTTCCACACATACAGAATGGTGGTTTATCCATATTGATTATTCATTTGTATTTGATTCCATTTGAAGTTCTTGTATTTCAAGAAGTTATTTATGTCCTTACATACTCAGTACATTCATTCGTACTGACGTCCCTTGGGGGACTTACCTTACTTGATATAGGCACGGGTGTTAGTAGACCTCCACAGTAGGATACGGGTCATCTGCAGACTATTGGTGAGCTCCAGGTTGATTCAGGGCTTTCCGAGTCAAATGTGTATATTTGTTTTGGTACTATGTAAATATTGTATAAAGCGGGGACTTGTCCTAACTTTAGGTTGGTTATGTATCTGTTAGATTCTTTGTAGATGTTGTGGGACAAAAAAGGAATGTATGTCCATTTTGACGTGGTGGGCCTAACGACCAAGTTTCATATCTATTGAATGTTTCTCTATGACTTCCGCCATTAGTATCTTGTTTTTATACGTGATAGATTTTGCTCACTCAGGGACATGTATATAAATGTTCATGGACATAGGTTGGTTCTCTCGGGGCCCTAAAGGCTTCGGGTGCCAGTCCGCCTTGTTGGAATTCAAGGCGTGACAAAAGTGGTATTAGAGTAGGTTGTCCTAGGGTGTCTACAAAGTAGTGTCTGATTAGAGTCTTGCTTATGGATGAGTTGTGCACCACATTTAGAAGCAGGAGGCTATGGGGCATTTAGGAGTTGTTTCTTTTCTTCATTTCTTAGATCGTGCAATAGAGCCAATGTTGTAGGTGGAATCATATCTGGCCATTGAAATTTTTTTCTTTCGTGATAGTAAAATGCCGTTTACAAGATGAGGTAGGGGCAAAGGTAAGAAGGTAGACATGCTTGCCAGAGAAGGAACTAGTAGATCACCACTTGACCAAGCTAGTCAAGGTAGGGCTGAAACTGAGTTTGCATCGCGGGCTTCTTCTCCTCTTCCATTTTCAGGAAGGCCATAAAGGAGAGAAGTATCTCCAGAACCACCTGTGAATGCTACTGAGAAGGATTTACAGAATGCAGTGCACATGTTGACTCAGATATTCTCTGTACAAAATCACGGACAAGTTGGTCCAACTTTTGTACAAAATATGAAGGATCAAAGGCAAAGGAGAAGGGCACAAGAATTTGAAAGACGGCCGTCAAAGAGGGAAAGACCTATGGGACAGTTCAGGGCATCCCAAGGAGAATTTAGGCCTCGAGTTTTTAATAGACCGCCTAGACCATCATTTTCTTACCCTATAGCAGGCCCTCTATCCCAATTTTGAGGGTTTAGAGGTAGCCATTTTAGCCAAAATAGTGGGATTCGAGGTTCACAGACGGCGGGATGTTCTCGTCAGCCATGTCAGCACTGCGCGAAGCTTTATTTAGGTGAATGTTGGGTTGGAATGAATGTTTGCTATTGGTGTAGGTTATCGGGGCACATAAGGAGAAAGTGTCTACAAAGGGGCACATATAGTATGATGCGCCCTACGGGATCAACCGTTGCATCATCATCATCGGTTCCTTCCTTAGGACTAGGTGTGAAGCTTGTTGGTCGTGGTAGAGGTACTAGAGGAGCAGCCAGTTCTAGTAGAGTACAGAATCGTACCTATGCTCTAGCGAATTGGCAGAATTTGGAGGCTTCTCCTGATGTAGTGACAGGTACATTATCCATCTTTTCACATAATGTATATGCTTTGATTGATCCGGGTTCTACCCTATCATATATTACTCCATTGATTACTGAAAAATTTGGAAGAACACCGGAATTACTAGTCAAGTCATTTGAGGTATCTACAAGTTGGTGAATCTATTGTAGCTAAAAGAGTATATCGTAATTATATAGTGAATGTTTGTGGTTATGATACATTGGTTGATGTTATAATGGTTATGGATTGGTTGTCTTCTTGTTATGCCATGGTAGATTGCCGAGCTAAGAAAGTACATTTCATTTCCCACAAAAGGATATCCTTGAATGGAGGGGTAATGTTGGAGCACCGAGAGGTAAATTTATTTCCTATCTTAAGCCAAGGAACATGATATCCAAGGGGTACATATGCCATCTAGTAAGAGTGCAGGATACCGATGTGAAGCCACCAACTCTTCAATCGATTCCAGTGGTAAATGAATTCCTTGATGTATTTCCTGAAGATCTTTCGGGTTTACCACCAGAACGGGAAGTAGTGTTTGGTATTGATATGATACCAGGCACTCAGCCTATCTCTATTCCTCCATATAGAATGTCCCAAACAGAGTTACGGGAATTAAAGGAGCAATTAAAAGACTTGTTGGAAGAGGGATTCATAAGGCCTAGTATGTCCCCTTGGGGTGCACCAATGTTATTTGTACGAAAGAAAGATGGCACATTGAGAATGTGTATTGACCATAGGCAACTGAATAAGGTGAAAATTAAGAATAAATATCCTCTCCCCAGAATTGATGATTTGTTTGACCAATTACAGGGTACCAAATGCTTTTCAAAGATTGACCTGAGATTGGGATATCATCAGGTAAGGGTTAGAGAAAAAGATATACCCAAGACAACTTTCCGAACACAGTATGGTCATTATGAATTTTTAGTTATGTCATTTGGACTAACAAATGCATCAGCAGTTTTTATGGATTTGATGAATAGGGTGTTCAAGCCATTCTTGGATGTGTTCGTGACCGTGTTTATAGATGATATTCTGGTTTATTCAAAATCAGAAGAAGACCATTCTAGCCACTTACGACAAGTGTTACAGATTCTTCATGACCGTAAGTTATACACAAAGTTCTCTAAATGTGAATTTTGGTTAAAATCTGTAGTATTCTTGGGTCATATTGTGTCAGATTAAGGAATAAGGGTCTATACGCAAAAGATAGAAGCGGTGAAGAATTGGCCAAAACCTACGACGCCTACAGAGATTCATAGTTTTCTTGGATTGGCAGGTTATTATAAAAGTTTTGTTGAAGGATTTTTGTCCATTGCTGCACCTTTAACCAAGCTAACCTACAAGGAAACCAAGTTTCAGTGGAATGATGCATGTGAGAAGATTTTCCAAGAGCTGAAGGATAAATTGACTTCTACACCCGTATTGGTACTTCCAGAAGGTACAGAAGGGTATGCGGTGTACTGTTATGCTTCCGGAGTTGGTTTAGGATGTGTATTGATGCAACACGGTAATGTAATAGCCTATTCCTCAAGACAGTTGCGGCCACATGAGAGAAATTATCCCACACATGATTTTGAGCTAGCAGTTGTGAGATTTGCTTTAAAGATATGGCACCACTACTTGTATGAGGTTCATGTTGACATATATACGGATCACAAAAGTTTGCAATATATCTTTAAGTAGAAGGACTTAAATTTGAGGCAGCGGAGGTGGCTTTAACTATTAAAAGATTATGATATTGATATTTTATATCATCTGGGAAAGGAAAATGTGGTAGCCGATGCATTAAGCCGCAAAGCAATAGTAAGCACTAGTGGCCGGTTGACGTAAAAGCAAGGTATAGTCAAGGATCTACATCAACTAGCCAACTTAGGAGTTCGTCTTCTTGAACCTCTAGATGAAGAAATTATGGTGCAAAATTCGACAAAATCTTTATTAGTAGCTGAAGTGAAAGAGAAGTAGTATGCGGACCCTATTTTATTGCAGCTAAAGAAGAATGTGCAACAAGGTTTGACTAAGGCATTTGATCTTATGCAAGAGGGAGTACTTCAATTCCAAGGTAGATTGTGTGTACCGGATGTTGATGAACTAAGGAAATGGATTATGACAGAGGCACATCATTCACGGTATTCTATTCATCCGAGAGCCACCAAAATGTATCATGATTTGAAAGTAATGTATTGGTGCGGTAATATGAAGAAGAACATTGCAAAATTCGTAGCTCAATGTCCAAATTGTCAACAAGTAAAAGTAGAGCATCAAAAGCCTGGAGGTTACATGCAATGTATTAATCTTCCAGTTTGGAAGTGGGACATGATTAACAGGGATTTCATCACAGGTTTTCCTCATACCCTATGGAAATTTAATTCCATATGGGTAATAGTTGACAGGCTTACCAAGTCAACACATTTCCTACTGGTCAAAGCCACCTATACAGCTGAAGATTATGCGCTGTTGTATGTTAAAGAGATAGTGTGACTATACAGAATTCCAATATCTATTATCTCAGACAGGGGAGCTCAATTTACTGCAAATTTTTGGAAGTCTTTGCAGAAGAAGTTGGGTACGCAAGTGAATTTAAGTATAGCTTTTCAACCTCAGACCGATGGACAAGCAAAACGTACTATCCAAACACTTGAAGATATGCTACGAGCTTGCACATTGGACTTTAAATGTAGTTGCGATGATTATTTATCTCTAATTGAGTTTGCCTATAATAATATCTATCATTCAAGTATCAAAATGGCACCTTATGAAGCTTTAGATGGAGGAAAGTGTAGATCACCAAGTGGGTGGTTGAAGCGGGTGAAACTGCTTTACTCAGTCCAGATCTTGTTCATCAATCTATGGATAAAGTTAATGTGCTACAACAGCGGCTACAAACGGCCCAAAGTCGACACAAGTCATATGCCGATGTTAGAAGAAGAGGGCTAGAATTTGCCTGAGGTGATTGGGTATTCTTGAAAGTGTCACCAATGAAAGGGGTAATAAGATTTGGAAACAAAGGAAAGTTGGACCTATATAACGTGCCGTATGAGATTGTCTGAAGATTTGTTCAAGTTGCGTAAGAATTGGCAATACCCCAAGAACTCTCCATAATTCATCCAGTGTTTCATGTTTCAATGCTTCGAAAGTGCACAGGAGACCCATCTCGTATTTTCTCCCATTGAAGAGATTAAGGAATAAAGAAGTAGCTTCCGTAAAAGTGCTTTGGAGAAATCAACAAGTAAAATAGATCACATGGGAAGCCAAGGAAATGATGAAGTCTAAGTACCCTCATTTGTTTCAAACGGAAGAGAAAGTTCAAGATGCGGAATTGGAGAAATAACAAGTACGTATCTATAAGCATTGTGTGTATCTAGTAACATGAAGGATAAACTTAGACTTGAATATGTGTAAATTGGATGATGTTACTAATGTTACCAACATTTGAGGACGAATGTTACTAAGGGGGGAAGGATGTAACACCCCGTACATTTTTGAACTTATTTTATTACCGTAACATTTATGGAATTATTTAAACTTTAGATGGTTGGGGTATTACCCATTAATTTTAGTGGACTGAATTAGTCTTGTACTAATGGGCTCAATTTAAGTCCCAATGATTAAGCAAAAGACATGGCCCAAATGGGAAAATGAACCATACTACCTTTGGCCAAGAAAAACCTCAATTATTGACCCAAGTTTGGATAAGGATTACCATTAAGGGACTATAAAAGGCAAAAAAAATCAGATTTTATTCATCAAGACACACATGCAATTTCTAGATTTTTCCACAACATTCTCTCTTATCACAAACCCTAAGCAACTATTCCCTTTGGACAAGATCACCTCTTTGAAAGCTTTGGTAAGTGTTTAATTTTATGATTTAATAAATTATATGCATGAGAGGGTGTATAAATCATGTTGGTTATGTTGGCAAACTGTTGAGAAGTCCACTATGTGTGAAACAGTCTACTTTTGCTTAATCGGTAAAGGGTTTTGCCTTCTAAACTTGAAAGTGGACTTGAGGTCTTGAAGGAAGTGAATTTGATGGATTAAATTTCAAAATTTATGATGTTTTTATGTCTGTAACTTGATTTCTCTTTGTGTATAACATTTGGAATTGTTGTTGTGAAAATTGTGCATGAATTGGTGGTGTATTGAAAGGAGGATGTAGTTTGGTGATGTTTATATGCGTTGTGAAACCATGATTGTTTTTTGGAATCCAAGTTAACCTAAAATATTAAAATATAAGATTACTTATGGCCATGAACCATTTATTACAAAAAAGAACCCAAAAGAGACCCATTTTGGCCAAACCGGGAATCCGCCTTCGCGGATGGGGCACCTGCGGGCACAGATGCCAATGAAGGTGGCCCTAGACAAGACCAATAAGCACCTGCGGCTGCACCTCACACACCTACATGTGCAGGTGGCTTCGCAGGTCCCTCCAGAACTCCGTTTTGATTGTTTTTGCATCTCTTTGATCCCCCAAGGCCCCTATACCCTTCTTGGATGCGATCACCAACTCATGGTAACCTTTTAATGACTTTAAAGGAGTAGTTCAGAGGTATTTTGGGTTGTATCAATTATAAATTTTTGTTTTATGTGTTATGGTGAAAGGTATTGAGACGATTTGATGGAGTAAATGTGATGTGGTGTTAATGAGGAAGTGTAAAGTATAAACATGGTGTGAAATGCTATTGGTTTATGATGCCTTAGTTGATGTGTGGCATGTTTTGGTATTGTTGGTATGGTGATGCAGTAATAGGTATTGTAAGAGGGTGAAATGACGTTATTTGGTAGTCATGTAGCTCATTGTAGTCTTATGCACTTGTAATGCAGTTAGTTGTTAACGTGAGCTCCATTATGTACTTATGTTATAGAGTAATACGTAACAAAGGAGATGGATTGTTGTATTCACATATAGAATTGTGTATTCATATTGGGAAGATAAGGTATGTAAGGTTACTCTTTCTGTATCCTTTGGCAGCACCTATTGTTATCATTGTTACCGAACTTGTTTCCATTTTGAAATGTTCCAAAGTATCTCATTTCAGGTTTGTTATATATTGTTATTCACATGTCTCTTATTCATTAACCAATGTTTCAAATCTCCAATAATGTTTTAACCACCAATGTATCAATCTCACACAAGTAAAGGAATGAAGTAATGCATATATGTGTTTCTTAGAGGCCGGGTGGTAGCTCAAAGGGGCGCAAGCCTAGCTAGAGACGATCCCGATGATCATTAGATACAGGGGGAAATCCATAGGGGTGAAAACACTGGTCAAAACGAACCCGATTTATTGATTTATGGGTGGCAATCTAAGGGGCATAAGCCTGGCTGGAATGATCCCAATGTTATGTTATGTTATGATACGTTATGTTATGACGTGACCCATTGATCAGCTGGATGAATGATAATGAATGCATGAATGTAAAAGCAAAGAAAGTAATGAATGTAATGTACATGGTTCCACACATACAGAATGGTGGTTTATCCATATTGATTATTCATTTGTATTTGATTCCATTTGAAGTTCTTGTATTTCAAGCAGTTATTTATGGCCTTACATATTCAGTACATTTATTCGTACTAACATACCTTGGGGGACTTACCTTACTTGCTGCAGGCACAGGTGTTAGTAGACCTCCACAGTAGGATACGGGTCATCTGCAGACTATTGGTGAGCTCCATGTTGATTCGGGGCTTTCCGAGTCACATGTGTACATTTGTTTTGGTATTATGTAAATGTTGTATAAAGCGGGGACTTGTCCCGACTTTAGGTTGGTTATGTATTTGTTAGAAGCTTTGTAGATGTTGTGAGACAAAGAAGGAATGTATGTCCATTTTGACGTGGTGGCCATAACGGCCAAGTTTCATATCTATTGAATGTTTCTCCATGACTTCCACCATTAGTATCTTGTATTTATACGTGATAGAATGTTGCTCACTCAGGGACATGTATATAAATGTTCATGGACATAGGTTGGTTCTCTCGAGGCCCTAAAGGCTTCGGGTGCCAGTCCGACCCATTGGAATTCGAGGCGTGCCATCTATTTCCTGTAGATAACACCTTGAATGAATGGAAATCACAAATTGAGAATATTACACCATTTGTTACTGCAAAATAGAATGAAAATTTATCCTGTACATCATGCAGCCCACACAATCTTGTTGATGATACCTCTATTCTCACTAATCAAAACACTTTACGCAACCCTATTAGTGATGCTCCTACACACATTGATCAAAACTTGTTATTACATCAGCCTCACCATCCCTCAACTTTTGATGACCACTTAACCTTACCTGTACCCAAGAGATCCTCTAGAACTCATAGTATACCATCTAATTTAAAAGAATTTGTCTACTCTCTTTCTTTATTAATGATCCAAATCCCAAAACCCTCTTTATCTCTCAGTGTTCTTTTCACCAACATAGGATAAATCCCACTCACTTCTTTGGATCTAAATTTCCAGCAGGTTAGGTAGAACATTTATCATTATAGAGAATCCGATTCTTATGAGAAAGTAATTCTGAATCCTGCATGGAAAACAACTACGACACATGAGCTTAAGGCCTTACGTACTAATGATACTTGGGATCTAGTTCATTTACATGCAAGAAAGAAAGTAATAGGCTGAAGATAGATCAATAAAATCAAGCGCACAGTTGATGGTACTAAGGAAAGGTTTAAGGCAAGGATGGTAGTAAGAGGGTATCAAAAACCATGAGTTGATTACATTGAGACTTTCTCACTAGTGGTCAAGATAACAACTGTTAGAGCCCTGATTGTTGTGCCTTTCAAAAGGGATGTAAGATTTATCAACTGGATATAAATAATGCATTTTTGCATGGGGATTTGCATAAGAAAGTTTACATGGATACCCCTCAATTTTTAGAGGTAAATACTCCAGGATTGGTCTGTAAACTCAAGAAGTCTTTATATAGTTTAAAATAGGAAAGTAAATAATGGTATGACAAACTCACAAAAGTGTTATATTCAAGGGTGTTCACACATTTAGTTGAGGATTATTCACTCTTCTACAAAATATTTTCCACTCCAGTATTTATAGCAGTATATATAAATGATATAGTACTCATAGGAATAGATCTGATAGAAATCAACAACTTAAAGTCTTTCTTGTAATGCTTTCAGGATCAAGGAGCTAGGATAGTTACACTATTTTCTTGGTTTGGAGTTGTTCCACAGGGCCTATGGTGAGATAATTTGACAAAGAAGTTCACTACAAAATTGTTAAAGGAATTTGACTGCATGTTATATACTGTAGTAGTTGCTCCATTAGAGTACAACCTCAAATTGCAAGCAAATAGGGGTCCTCTTCTCAGTGACCCTACTTACTATAAAAAAAGTTGGTGGAGAAACTTAACTTCCTCACCAATACTAGGTTGGATATAGCATACAATGTTCAGCACTTGAGTCAATTCATGTAGACTCCTAGAAAACCTCATCTTAAAGTTGAAATGCATGTTCTTAGGTATTTGAAGACATTCTTAGGAAAATCTCGCCTTTTTGGTTTATTTTCGTGTGTTGAGTCTATATTTGTTTCTAGATTCTCATTTTTTCACTCTTTCGTATATGGATAAGAATCGGGCCACTGCGGTCGGGGATGGGGACCCCGAACATGCAACTAGGGCACCAATTAGATATCGAGATTGACCTAGAGATCGAGGCCAGGCTAGAGCTATAGCCCCAACTTGAGACTATCCTATGGAGCCTTCACCAGATTCTACTATTGGTCCCAAGCCAAAATATAGCACCATAAGGTCAACCACCATAGCAACAGGTGGGTCGGGGGGTAGCCCAAGCCCCACCTGGGTTTATTTCTTCTTTAGTTCTCTGCAATGCTTTGGTACAACTATTGGGCTTGGTAGGTGGCTCACTGACTACACCATTTTTTAGTTTGATCGAGCAGACAGACAGTAGTGGAGAGGATATCGTAATTCTAGGCCAGTTGGATCTCTTCCTATGACATGGACTCAGTTCTCCGAGGCCTTCTTGGAGAAGTATATGCCTCGCAGTCTGCAGGAGCATCTGAGGTATCAGTTTACAGGACTGGAGCAGGGTTCTATGTCTTTTGCAGAGTACGAGGTGATGTTGTATGAGTTGGTAAGACATTCCACTTTAATTCTACCTATCAAATATAAGTGGATTTGGTGCTTTTTCAGAAGGCTGAGGCTTTCACTTTTCATGGATACACAGAGTCTGGTAGATGCGGGCAGATTTTTTATGGATATTGCTGAATATGCTCAGACTATAGAGGATATGGATCACGAGGCCTAAGGAAGCAGTGATAAGAGGCTACGTCAGTAGGGCAATTATAATGGGAGCCATAGTGGCTCACAGTTTAGAGGTAGAGATTTTCAAGGTAGGTACCCCCAATATCAACCTTATCAATATTAGGGCCAGTCTAATAGACCCGTTCAGGTAGCACATAAAATTTTAAATAGGGGTCGGCCTGGTTATAGTGATGTTAGTGGGTAGAGCAGTGGTCAATCCTTGAGGGGTGCACAGTCAGGGTCTTCAGGCTGAAGTGGCCAATCCGGATCAACCGGACCTACTCGACAGAGCAGAGTGGTCGAGGCATGTTATGATTATGGTATTGTGGGCCAATTTTCTAGAGAGGGTCCCTGTTATAGGACGATTGAGCCAGCCACACAAAGTGTTCCACCTATTAGATCAGTATTGCCTCTAACTAGGGGTGGTGTACAAGGTCATAGGGGTGGTCCCCAGGGTTCGAGAGGAGGCCCTCAGGCAGGTCGGTCAGGTTGTCGCGCAGGTACCCAATTTAATGGCAGATGGGGTCACTTATATGTTATTTCTAGTAGGCCAGAGGCTGAGGCTTAGGATGTTGTTATCACAGATACGATTTATGTATGCCATCAACCAACTTCTACTTTATTTGATCTGGGCTCCACATATTCATATGTTTCTACTTATTATGTGCCGCGATTGGGATTGCCCTGGGAGCTATTATTTGTGTCCTTATGTGTAATTACTCCTGTGGATGATTATTTAGTAGTGGATCGGGTTTATAGATCATGTATTATGATTGTTTGGGAGTATGACACTCAAAACCCACCATGTCTAGCACAATGAGGTCATTTTGCCAACACCATTACCTTAGCCATGCCTGGCATACCCCTAGTTGTGTGAAAGGGATCTTATAACCATACTCCGACAATGATTATTTCTTATATTTAGGCTAGGAGACTGATATCGAGGGGTTGTGAGTCATATCTTGATTATGTTTGTGATATTAGTGCTAAGAGTCCTTCACTTGACTCTATTCTTGTAGTTGTGAGTTTCCTGATCTCTTTCCTACCAACCTACCAAGCCTTCCTCTTGAGCATGACATTGAGTTTGCTATTGATCTTAATTCGGGCACCCGACCTATTTCTATAGTACCTTACTGTATGGCTCCTGGGAGGCTAAAAGAGCTAAATATTCAGCTTCAGGATCTTCTTGGTAAGCTTTATATAGGGCTAAGTGTATTGCCTTGGGATGCTCCTATTTTGTTCATGAAGAAGAAGGATGGTTCTATGCGTATGTGTATTGTTGCATCCAATCGCACACGCAAGTGTACGTGGTCGTGCAAGTAATAAAGTGGCTCTTGCAAGCCATTTATCGATTCCATAGGGACTTGGTGTTTAGCAGATAATCCAATTCAAGTGTTACTATTAACGTCAAATAGGTGAAATTTGTAACAAAAGAGAGTTTAAGTTTTCTTATGCTAAAAGTAACAGTGAACAATAATGGGAATTAAAAGTGTTGGAAACAACAATTAGGAGGATTCCAGGGTCAAGGCATCTTGAAAATTCATGCGAAGCTATACAATCTCGTTAGTTAAGCTATCTATCTTAGTTGTTGATTCACGAGGTTAATATCATGATTATGGTCTTTCGATCCTCTAATCGTCTATTTATATTATCCTCACAACTATATCATTGAGCAGGGATGTGGGAACTAATTCAAATGCATTTATATTTCATCCCGTATTTGAGCCAAAAGGGGCTAATTAGGTATATTTCTATCCTAACTGCGAATCTTATCTTTAATTCATCTAAAATACAAGAACCCATTCCTTATGTTCCACATTCTAATGTAATGTTACTCCTTCTCGTCCAAATAATAAACATGGATATATTCTAAAGGTCGCGAATCAATAGAAAAGTAAGTACAAGAACATAAGAACAACCAATTGTGATATTTAACATTAGCCAACTTGAGTATACACTAAGAAATTATGCTTGTATACTCAACCCTAGAAAGAGGGTATTTATCCACTCATAGTCATATAAAAAATCACCATTAATGAATTCATAAGTAAAACTACAAGAAAACTAGAAGATAAAGGAAGAAAAACCCTAGAATAGAGCCCTTGATGCCTTCTCCTCTCTCCAATTGTATGTTATTCCAAAGATATCTTATAATTGTGGATATGTACTCTTTATATAGTCCTTTAAGTAATCCATAGGCTTCCCCAAATGAAATATATGCAATGACCACTTTTCCCTCAACTTAAACCAAGAGAAACACTAATTTTTGACTTTTTTTGGGGGGGGGGAGGGGGGGGAAGGGGTTGCGCCGCATGGCCCATAGCGTGGCCAAGAGGGGTGAGGAATAGGGCTAGAGCATGGAAAAAATATTGAACCCTAACCCTAGGGGGTGCGGCACAAGGCCTTCTACCATTCCATGGGGTGTGTGGCACATGGCTGCCTCCACAAGGTGAGGTTTCGTCCAATATTTGTTCTCTTCTTCTCGTCTACTTGTTCCTTGTTTCCCCACTCCTTGTGGCTTGTTTGTGGGCTTAATTTAGCTTCCATATATTTTACAATAGTCTCCTACAACATCTCATAACAAATATTAGGCCACACGACACAATAAAGCTCATCAAAAGTACAATAGAACAAGCATAACTTAGGCTAGCCTAACTAGTTTTGTCGTCCAAACTCTTTTTGATCATTTTGGCTCTTGACTTGTTTTAAATGCATATTAAACACTATAAACATGAAAATTAGCACACAAATACACAAATAACACTTTAAAAATCATTAAGCACACTAATTTATCCTCAAAACTAAGCTAAACGCGCATAGATAATGACACTTAGGTGTATAAATACGCCTAAAATCACTCCCATACTTAAAGTCTTGTTCGTCCTCAAACAAATATTTAAACTAATCACCATCAAGGAAGACCCTAGCATCACTACTTGAACTAATACACTCAAGTTAGAACTACAACTACTGCATGAATAGCAAGTTCTACATTAGGCATGTCATATTACAATTGAAACACATGAATACTACTTCATGACTTCCTAGCCTCAAGATGAATCTACCAATTGGCTACCTCATGTATATTACTTAACAAAGAGGTCATATAAGTCAACTATCCATAATTAAGCATGTGCCCTCACCACAAGAGAGTCACCCATATTGACTCATAAATATGCAATTTATCACAAGAAATGGGTGTACGAATCAAATTCTTCTCACTCTCATAAAGAATTCACATGCCACATACGATGTACCATAATCTTTCCCTTAATGTACTACTCTACTGATATAAGAACATCAAAATTCAGGATCAGGTAGGACTTTATGGGTTGTAATGTAGGCTAAGGAGTGGGTAGGTACTATTCTGGCCAGTAATAGTGACTATCTTCCCTAAGAGCTTTAATACACCACACTTAACGTTAAATTCATCTCCAACCAACCTATTTTCACCACTTTTATCTTCGTATCTCTCTTCTATTTTGCCCCATCTGTTTAAGCTAGCTCACATATCTTTAGTAGGGAGTATTTTTCATCAACACATGACTCACTTCTTTTGGTCAATTCCCTTTTCATCATATTACTTCCCACCAATAAACACATAAACTTTCTAAACACACCTATAGTTATTACTTTAGAGCTTCAACTTCACTTTTTCCTTCTTCAGTTTTACACTCCTTAACATTTTAATCTTTCAACTAAAGTTCTTATGAGTTTTGGATCAAATTGTGGTCAATTGAATGAAAAGGAATAAGCTAGATATGAGGCTACCAAAGAATAGGCTAAGGCTCAATGAGGCTAACTAAGGCCATGCATAAAGGGTAGACAAAACAGGTATAAAATATAGCTATCAAAGAAATGCCTATGTCATTTCCTAAACTCGACATTCTTTATTTTGCTTTGCAAACACACTAGGCAAGTTCTAGACATTAATATGCAAATATGGGATATAACAAAACCCTCCCTCACAATTGGCACATGTTTAACTCAAGAAGGATCCCTATACACTCTCAACCAAGCAATTGCAAGAATTTAAATTTAAGCCAACATTACACAGGAGTCAAATAAAAGAGCCTAGGTGTCTCACAGAAGTCATTCAATTTTCACATCATGCCTTAGAATTCAACACCACTTGAAAAAAGTAATCATGTGCAACATCTAGCTACAACATCTCTACTTAATCCAAATAACAAAAAATTTAAAATTAACCCTAAAAATTAAAAAGGATACTAGGTTCAAAGGGATCTCCTTCAGAAAGAACCAAAAATAAAAACCGAGGGGTGGGTGAAGTGTGCTCCTACTAAACGGACAAAACAACAAAAACTGAAAATAAACAAAGATAATATCTTTTTGTATTTTTTTAATATTTCATCAAAAAATTATGAATAAATAAAAATAGAAGCCTATAGCACACTTCACCCTAAACAAATAAGAAGATTCCCACTCCTCGGTTGAAATAATGTTATGTCCCCAAAGAATAAATCAAATTAAGAACAACGGTTAGAAAATACTCCCTGAGGCCTCTTGAACGAGCTAGCAGCATGTCACTTTTTCAAATTTCCATCATGGGGGTCAGGGTACCCCACACTTATGCTTTCATCAGGCTCCTTACATTAGATTTTGGGTACTCAGACTTCCCATAATCTGTAAAACAAACAAACAAAAACAAAAGCAAAGGTAACACTATATAAAAATAACTAACTCTATTATAACTTGGCCTGCCTCCCAAGCAGTGCCTGATTTAATGTCGTGGCACGATTCACTTCACAACCATCATCCACAGTCTCTTAATCTCTTCTTTCCTTGCAACCACAACTTTCTTCTTTTCTTTACTCTACCAATAATACCATTAGAATTTTCCCTTTTACTACTTTTCTCACCCCATATGGGATCACATTCAAGCTTTTCAAGCTCAGGCTTAGTTATCAATTTGGGAAACTTCATAAGAGAGTCCAAAAAGGTAATAGAAAGTTTACACTCCTCAACCCCACACTTATCCACTTCTACAACTATTATCATGCATAGATCTTTATAGTGTGAGTGTGTGTTGAGTGCTTTATACACTTTGAAAACCACATTTTCATCATTCAATCTCATCTTAAGTATGCCCTCTCTAACATCTGTCAGAGCTCCACTATTAGCCATGAATGGATGCCCTAATATGATTGGTACCCTATTATCTACCTCATAGTCAAGAACAATAAAGTCAGCAGGAATAATGAACTTACTAACCTTAATGAGAAAATCTTTTATTATTCCTTTGGGGCTATTCTAGTTTTGTCCGCCATCTATAGCACAACTGATGTCGGCCTTAGCTTCTTAAACCCAAAGTTTTAAACACAGAAAGGGGCATCAAATTGATACTTTCCCCTAAATTACTCAGAGCTTGAATAATATCACTTTCACCAATTTGTATAAGGAGGGTAAAACCCTCAGGTTCATTGAACTTTTTGGGCATCTTGCTCATAACCATAGAACTGCACTCTTTCGTAAGTGCTAAAATATCAATATCACCAGGCCTCTTTTTGTTCATCACCACATCCTTCAGATACTTAGCGTACTTGGACATTCCCTGCAAAAACATCTAACAATGGAAGGTTAATGTGAAGTTCTCTGAATATGTCAAAGAAATTTTGAAAACAAGCATCCTCTTTAGATTTCTTAAGCTTTTGAGGGAATAGTAATGGTGGTCTATTTTGAGGTTGCTCAACTGTCTTTTCATTCAAGTACTCAGACTTCCACTTTTTGTTAGCTTCATTAGACTCAACTTGCTTTTTTGTCTGCTTAGTTGTGATCAACTCTGCTTACACCTTATGATTATTCATTTGAGATACATTAATCAAATCTCTAACACTTTTCAAGGTGATTGCCATAACTTACTTTGGATTTTGGTTTGTATCACAAGGTAAATCCTTATGAGGTCTTGTGTTTTGTGCCTAGGCTAACTGACCCATCTGCATCTCTAAATTCTTTTGAGCCAATTATTGATTTTTGATCCCTGCAACCATTTGTTCTTGGTTAGCCAAAATCTTTTTCAAAGTCTCTTCTATATTACTTGTAACACCCCGTACCTTCCCGACCCTACTTGATAACCTTGAACCATGTTTACCCTATGTTCGAGAGCAATAAGTATGTATTTTGCATTGTCATCGATGGAACATTTGATATTGTACTAGAAAATGTGATTAGACCTTTGTAGTGGGTGGCATTTTTGAATTTCTGGAGCATTTGTGGGGTGAAAAATTGAGGTTTAAGGGACATCCAAGCAAAGAATCTTAAAGCTAAGAGGTAAGCAAAAGGTTGGGACTTGAAAGATCCAACCAAATCCGCAAAGAAAAGTCAAAATCAAAAATTTGGCATGGGGCGCTGCAGAGGGCATGCCAGGCTGCTATGGTCCAAATTTTTGTTTCCACAGGCAGCAAAGGGGTGCGCCAAGCGGCGTACCGGGGTGGTTTTCACCAAAACTTTTCTTCGGCTATTATGATGTATATAAGACCTCTGAGTCATGCTATCATTACTCCATCATAGTAGGACTATTCTTAAGTGCGTTTAGCATCCGAGTTGGGGTTAATTCTTCGTCACAAGTATTTTAACAAATTTTAACAAATTATGTTCAAATAAGCCATGAGTGACTAGAATTTCTATTTTTGCGATTGAGGCTACGATGGGGAATCTCGTAAGTGAATATTGTCGTGACAATTATGGAATTAATTAAACATGAGATATATGATGGATTACACATTGATTTTTGTGGGCTAAGATAATATGTGTTAATGGGCTCAAATGAAGGCCCAAAAAGAAATTAAAAGACATGGCCCAATGGGTCAAATGACCCATTCTTGCTTTGACAAGTCAATTATTGACTTAAGTGGCTAAGGATGAGTTAAAGGGGCTATAAAAGGGCAAGGAAATCAGATTTTATTCATGAGAAGGCACATGTATTTCTAGACTTTTCCAAGAAACCAAAAAGAGACATTTTCTCTCAAATTCTCAAACCCTAAGTCATCTCCTTGAGCAAGATCATCATGCTACAAGCTTGGGTAAGTGTTTATTCTTATGAATTAATATATTATGTACATGAGAGATTATGTATATCATGGTGGTTATGTTGGCAAGGTGTTGAATAGTGCACTTTTGCTTTTTGCTAAAAGATGTGCATTCTTGTGAATTAAACTTGAAAAAGGACTTGATGTTTTGATGAAAGTGAATGGTGTGGATGATATCTCAACACGTATGGTGTGTTTATGTCCATAACATGTTATTTTTATATAAGTGTAAATTGTGGAATTGTGGCCGATATATTGCTATGAGGTGAATAAAGATGACTTGATGGATTCATTGTGATGTGGTGTTAATGAGAACATGTAAAGGAGGAACTTGGTGTGAAAAGCTATTGGTTTATGATGTTTTGGTCAATGTATCGAATGTTATGGTATTGTTGGTATGAAAGACCATGAATGGTATTATAAAGGGTGAAATAATGTTATAGGGCAATCATGTAACTCATGGTCGTCTTATACACTTGGAATGTAGATTGTGGTTAATGTTGGTTCCGTTATATACTTGTGATGTAGAGTGAAACGTAAGGAAGGAGCGGAATTATTGTACTCACATATTGGATTGTATATTCATATTGGGAAGACAAGGTATGCAAGGTTACTTTTTCCGTATCCTTTTGCAGCTCCTAGTATTCATATTGATGTTGTACTAGTTCATTCCGAAATGTCCTAAGGTATCATATATACGGTTACCAATTGTTATTATCACATGTTTCCTACTCGTTGATCAATTGTGATTCACATGTCTCATGGTCATTGACTAATGTCCCAAAGGCCCAATAATGTTGTGTTCCAAAGTTCCAATAGTGTTTATACACATGTCTCTTATTCATTGACTAATGTTCCAAAGTTCCAATAGTCCTTATACATATGTCTCTTATTCATTGATTATTGTTCCAATGTTTCCAATAATGTTATGTCAAGTGAATGTACCAATCTCTCACAAGTAAAGGTGTCAATATCAAAAGTAAAGAACAAAGTAATGCACATATGTGGTTAATGATTGAGTATGGGTGGTAGCTTTGGGGGCAAAATGACTAGATCAAGCCGATTCCAAGATTATTGGATCAGGGGGCAGTCCTAGAGGCATAATACTAGCTTGGACCGATCCTGACAGGGGGTAGCTCTAGAGGTGAGAACCTAGCTCGAGCCGAACCTGATATGTTGGTTTATGGGTGGCAGCTCTGAAGGTAATAACCTAGCTCGAGCCGAGCCCGATATATTAATTCATGGGTGGTATCTCTAGAGGCATAAGCCTAGCTTGAGCCGATCCCAACATAACGTTATGTTATGTAAAGACCCGCTGATCAGTTGGGGCTCGGGTACGATATAGCACAGGTGACGATGAGTGAATACAGAAGCAAAAAAAGTAATGAACGTAAAGTACATAGTTCCAAACATACAGAACGATGGATTATTCATAATGAATGTAAGGTACATGGTTCCACATATGCAGAATGGTGATTTATCCATATTGATTACCCACTCATATTGGATTACATTGAAGTATTTATGTGTCATACAGTTTCATATGGCCTTACATACTCAGTACATTCTTTGTGCTGACCCTCTTAGGGGGATTTCCCTTACTTGCTAAAGGCACAGGTACTAGTAGACCTCCACGGTAGAGTGCAGGTCATTTGCAGATTTTTTTTGGTGAGCTCCAGTTGGTTCGGGGCTTTTCGAGTCATAGTGTACACTGATTTTGGTATTGTAAATGTTGTATAAAGTGGGGACTTGTCCCAACTCTAGCTTGGCTATGTATATGTATCTGTAGAGGCTTTGTAGACATATGTGGGATGAGGAATGTAAGGGATGTATGTCCATGTTGACTCGATGGCCCTAACGGCCAAGTTTCTTGTATGTATATATCACATTTTTCCATAACTTCCGCTATTGACATTTTATACTTGTATGTGATGGTGCTGCTTATTAAGTGACATGCATATGAATAGACATGAGCAAAGATTGGTTCTCTCAGGCCTCAACGGCTTCGGGTGCCAGTCCGCCTCGATGGGATTTGGGGTGTGACATTACTAGCCTGGGTGTTGTTTTCAATACCTTGCTGCTGCTAAAACTATTGAGGTTGAACCTAATGATTGCCCCAAGAATAGTTGGGATAACTCTGCCAGTTATGATTGTAGTCATTACCATAATTCTGATTTTCTTTTTATGCATTGCCCAAAAAATTCACCGACTCCAGATTTGCTCCATAGAAATCTACCGAGTGACCACTACTATCGTAAATATCACACCTAGTCTGTACCTACTGAACTGTATTAACCTAGGCCTAAGGTTGATCCACACTAAACTTGTTAAACTGAGCCATCATCTAGTTCTGAAGAGAGGCTAACTGTGCAGCGAATGTTGTGACACTATCTACCTCATTCATACCTACATGCTTCTTCACCATACTTATGGATACATTACCCTTCCATACTAGATTACCTTGTGCAATAAGGTTGAGAAGAGTGTACAGTTCATCATATGTCTTCTCCAAAGCTTGACCACCTGCCACTGAATCTAGCAAAATCTTTATGTTATGGTCAAGGCTTTTAACAAAAGTATGAGCTAATACCTCATTTGCCGATTGGCGATGTGGGCAATCTTTGAGAAGAGACTTGAATCTCTCCCATACATGTTAAAGATTTTTGTCTGGCTTCTGCTTGAAACTAAAGATCTCACTCCTCAACTTTGCAGTTTTGCTAGATGGAACTAATCGAATAAGGAACTTCTTGGCCAAGTCATCCCAAGTTGTGATTGAATTTGAAGGTTCTACCTTCAACCATTTCTTTGCTTCTCCCACGAGTGAGAATGGGAAAAGAGTGAGCCTCACATAATTTGTGAAGACTCCCATGAGAATTAATGTGTCACTGATCTGTAGTAAATTCTGAATATGGACCTGTGGATCCTTATGTGACAAGCCTATAAATTGTCCACTTGTGTGCAATAATTGCACCATGGTCTGTTTAAGCTCAAATCTGCCTCTTGCATCCGATTTGTGGATACTGGAGATTACATAAGGTGCGAGTAGGATTACCACTTTGCGTATTGTCTTACGGGCTGGTTGTTCATCACCCATGACTACAGGATTGGTCTCGTCCAGTAGAACTTACAAGATTGGATAGAGAAGTACTGCTTCTCTCCTCAACTGGTGCAAGTATTGGTTAGGTTTGGGATGTGGTTCAACCAATTCCCTCTCCCTTTCCAGCTTGCTTAAGATCCAAACTAGTACCTACAAATTCAATAGCTAGGACCAAGTTGTCAAAACTTTTTAAACAAAATAGCAAAACTAAAAATTAAAATATTGCTAATTTCTCAAGTCCCCGACAACGGTGCCAAACACTTGTTGCATCCAACTGGACACACAAGTGTATGTGGTTGTGCAGGTAATAAAGTGGCTCTTGTGAGCAAAATATCAATCCCACAGGGAATTGGTATTTAGCAGATGATCCAATTCAAGTGTTACTATTAAGGTCAAATGGGTGCGATTTGTAACAAAAGAGAGTTTAAGTTTTCTTATGGTAAAAGTAACAATGAAAGATTACAGAGACTAAAAGTGTTGGAAACAATAATTAGGAGAATTTTAGGGTAAAGGCATCTTAAACATTCATGTAAAGATATATAATCCAGTTGGTTAAGCTATCTATCTTGGTTGTTAATTCACGAGGTTAATATCATGATTATGGTCTTTTGACCCTCTAATCATCTATTTAAATTAGCCTCACAACTACATCATTGAGTGGGGATGTGGGAACTAATTCAAAGGCATTTATATTTCATTTTGTATTTGAGCCAAAAAGGGCTAATTAGGCATATTCCTATCCTAACCGTGAATCTTATCTTTAATTCATCTAAGATACAAGAACCCATTTGTTATGTTCCACATTCTAATCTAATGTTGCTTTTTCTGGGCTCACAAAAGAAATATGGATATATTCTAAAAGTCGCGAATCAATAGAATAGTAAGTACAAGAACATATGAACAACCAATTATGATAGTTAACATTAACCAACTTGAATATATGCTAAGCAATCATGTTTGTAGACTAAACCCTAGCAAAAAGGTATTTATACACTGATAGTCATTCAAAGAATCACCATTAATGAATTCATAAGTAAAACTACAACAAAACTAGAAGTTAAAGGGAGAAAAACCCTAGAGTAGAGCCCTTGATGCCTTCTCCTCTCTCCAATCATATGTTTTTTCAAGGATATCTTGTAATTATGGGTAAGTAATCTTTATATAGTCCTTAAAGTCTTCCATAGTGTGATCCAAACAAAATATAGGGGGGGGGGATTGCGTCGTATGGACTATAGCATGGACAAGGAGGGTGAGAAGTAGGGAAAAATCATGGCCAAAAATTTAACCCTTTCCCTAAGGGGTGCGGTGCATGGCTGCCTCCACAAGGTGAGGTTTCATCCCATCTTTGTTCTCTTCTTCTTGTCTACTTGTTCCTTGATTCCCCACTCCTTGTGGCTTGTGTGTGGGACTCATTTAGTTTCCACATCTGCTCTAATAGTTTCCTATAGCATCTCATAAAAAACATTAGGCCACATGACACAATAAAGCTCATCAAAAGTATAACAGAATAAGCATAGCTTAGGCTAGCCTAACTAGTTTTGTCGTCCAAACTCTATTTGATCATTTTGACTCTTAACTTGTTTCAAATGCATATTAAACACTCTAAACATGTAATTTAGCATACAAATAAACAAATAAAAATTTAAACTTCATTAATCACACTAAGTTATCCTTAAAACTAAGTTAAAAGCACGTAGATAATGACACTTAGGTGTATAAATATGCCTAAGACCATGTATCAATATCAGGTAGCTAAATAAGATGAATGTGAAGAATAAGTATCCTATGACTCATATCAATAATCTATTTGACCATCTTCAATGTGCGATAGTGTTTTCTAAGATTGATTTAAGACCTAGCTACCATCAGTTGAGGATTCGGGTAGAGGACATCCCTAAGACAGCCTTCAGGACTCGCTAGGGCCATTATAAGTTCCTGGTGATGTCTTTTTAGTTGACCATTTCCCTAGTAGCATTCATGGACTTGATGAATCACGTATTCATGCCTTAGTTTGAATTCTTCATGATTGTATTTATTGATGACGTCCTTATCTATTCGATGAGTAGAAAGGAGTACGACCAGCATTTGAGGGCTGTGCTCCACACTTTGAGTGATCAGCGACTTTTTGCAAAATTCTTAAAGTGTAAGTTTTAGCTTAAGTCTATCGCATTCTTGGAGCACATGGTGTCCAAGGTTGGAATTTTGGTGGACCCAACAAAGATTAAGACCATTCATGATTGGACTAGGCCAATATCTCCGACTGAAGTTCAAAGTTTTATTGGGTGGGCAGGCTACTACAGGTGAATTATCAAGAGATTTGATATTATTACAAGGTCTATGACTAGATTAATTAGGAAGGAGGTCCCATTTCAGTGATCCAATAGCTATAAGTTGAGCTTTCTGAAGCTTAAGGACTTTTTCACTTTAGCTCCTATTCTGACTCTTTCAGTTGAGGGCAAGGGTTTTATGGTGTATTGTGATGATTTTGGTTTTTATTTGAGGTGTGTTATGATGCATCAGGGTTGAGGTATTAAATATGCTTCTAGACAGCTGAAGGTGCACGAGCGCAACTACCCCATTCATGACTTGAAGTTGGCAGCGGTAGGTTTTGTGCTTAAGATTTACAGGCATTACTTGTATGGTATTAGATGTGATATTTTCACTAACTGTCATAGTCTTCAGTATATTATGACTCTGAGGGAGATTAATTCAAGACAGTGCATATGGATTGAGTTAGTGAAGGACTATGATCTCTCCATTCTATACCATCTGGGCAAGGCGAATGCAGTAGCAAATGACTTAAACTGGAAGGCAGTGAGTATAGGTAGGCCTTGGACATCCAGTACTTAACCAACATGATGGTTCGGTATGATATTTTAGACCCCAGGAGGATTGTTTCTAGTGTTGAGTCTAGATTTACCTTATTGTAGCAGATTTGGGGTCTTTAGTTTAAGGATGGTGGGTTGTGTGGCATTTGAGATCAGGTGTTGAGGGGTAAGTCTAGGAGGGCTATCTTAGATTTTAAAGGCATTTTGAGATTTGACAGTTGCATTTGTATTATGAGGGTAGGAGGTGTGATTTAGTTTATAATTAAGGAGGCTCATAGCTTCAGGTATTTTATCCACCCCGGGACAGCTAAGATGTATAGAGATATGAGGAGAGATGTCATAGAATTCCTGGATCAGTGTTTGTATTGTCAGCCGGTAAAGGCTGAGCATTTGAGACTTGGTGGATTACTTCAGAGGATCCCATTCCCAAGTGGAAATAAGAGCGGATTACTATGGATTTCATGGGGTTGTTTGCCTCACACTTCTCGTCATTTGGATAGCATTTGGATCATCATAAATTGATTGACCAAGTCTTCCTATTTCATCCCTATTCAGACTTCCTACAGTGCCAAGAGGTTGGCTTTGATCTATGTTCAAGAGGTGGTTCGCCTTCACGGGGTACCCGTGTCTATTATTTCAGATAGAGGCTCTCAATGCACTTCTAGCTTTTGAAGGATATTTCAGGAGAATTGGGTACCTTGGTTGATCTTAGTATCGCTTTCCATCCCCATACTGATAGACAGTCAGAGCGTACTATTTAGGTTTTAGAGGATATGCTCCTTGCTTGTGTTTTTGATTTTAGGGGTCAGTGGGAGTAGTTTTTAGGCTTAGTAGAATTTGCCTATAATAACTACTACCAATCGAGTATTCAAATGGCATAATTTGAGGTATTGTATGGTAGGAATTGGCGATCCCTGGTTGGTTGATTTAAGACTTCAGAGGTTAGGCCCCGTGGTACTGATTTTCTTTATGAGTTTTTAGATAGGGTTTGGGTTGTTCAGGATAAGCTACGGGCAGCTTACACCAGGCAGAATAGTTATGCTGATCATAGGAATTATTCCTTGAGATTTAGAGTTGGTGACTGGGTATTCCTACGACTATCACCCATGAAGGGTGTGATGAGGCTTGGTAAGAGGTTCAAGCTCAGCCCCACGTATATCGGGCCATTTGAGATCTTTCAGACATTTGGAGAGGTAGCTTATGAGTTGGACTTGCCTCCAGTCTTTTTAGCCATCCAACCAATTTTTCATTTATAAATATTATGGCATTATATTTTGAATGAGTCTCACATGCTTCAGAGGTACTCGGTTCAGTTAGAGGAGAGGTTGACCTTTGTTGAGGAGCCAGTTTCTATCCTAGCCAGAAATGTCAAACGGTTGCATTCAAGAGATATTTCTATGGTTAAGGTTCAGTAGAGACACCATCCTATCTAGGGATCATACTAAGAATTTGTAACTTGACAAAGTTGTTATGCATCAGCACCTAGTGTTGGCCCAGGTCGTTCATCACTATCACGATGAGGACTCCCTCTATTGTGAAGGTTTGTAATCATAGTCATCACGATCGTGAGGTTGGGGACTTGCGATCGAGATGAAAGAGGCTATGGGACTGGGCCAACTTGTTCATCACAACCACGTGGCCAGGCCACCACAATCATGATGGTCCCGTTAGTAGGATTTCGCGAACGCGATGAGGGGGCCTCGCGACAGCAATGAGGAAACTCCAGGAAATATATAAACATTCTCTTGTGGGCTAGGGGTCCTTTTGGTAGAACTAAATCTCTTTTTCCCCTATCTAAGTGTGAAACACTATTAAAGGGCCTACAAAGCTTGAGGATTGTGTGGGAATTAATACTGGGAACTGGGATTGAGTTGAGGACAGTATTGTGATCATTTTCTTACCCTTTTCTCGAAAGTCTTCAGTTAATTTTTTAGTTAATTCTCTAATTAATTTTTAATTTCTTAATTATGTTTTGGACTATTTTAAGGCTGATCGAGGCTTGAATTATGCTCATTTTTTAGGGTAAGTGGTCCTTGAGCTGAGACAGATGCTATGACAGATTCAATTTTGTGAATTTACAAGCAATCCCCACATGAGATTTTTAGTCTGATTTCTGACCTGGAGCGTTAATACACAATATGGGTATTGACATCCTCATTTTGACGTGTAGAACATTGTTTTGTTATCATGACAGTAGTCAGAGGCTTCTTGAAAAGGAAAATAGTCAGAGGCTTCTTGAAAAGGAAAAGCACTAGTGTAGAGGATTTTATGAGCTTTCAATGGTGTCCGAATAGGCTAGGCTTACCATTATCCTAGACTGTACTTTCTTATGGTATTAGTAGGTATTATACTAGTTATGGGCGGGTACTTATGACTCGGTTGTTATTTTGGCATTTATTACCTTATTTAGTCGGTTAGGGGTCCTTTTGGTAGAACTAAATCTCTTTTTCCCTTAATCTAGCTTTGATGATCCTTTTGGGCTAGACTTAGTTTACTTAGTGCCTTAGGGTGAGATTGAGAAGCCTTAGCCTAGTTTTAGGTATGTTCTTTCTTTAGGTGGGGTTTTTGGGGTTTGGTAGTGGGCCCCACTGCCTTGTTTTGGATAAAAATACTTAGAATAACCTTTCTTGACTTAATGATCACATAACTACTTACTTAGGCTATTACCTGGGTTTGGATTGACTTAGGCACTATTTTATGCCTACTTAGCTTCGTTACCCCGGGTAGAGTACCATTTGACCTTAAACTGTATCTTGTCGGCATTTACATACTAATTATTGCTTATAAGTTCTAGTTTGAGTCTAGCATACATATATATATATATATATCAAATTTTACTTATGAGTTCCGATTCGAGTCTGACAGTTATATATTGTTAGCATATATGAGTTTCAGTTTGAGTCCGACATTTATTATTATTATCACCACGGATTTGGGGTTGGAAAACTAGTGGATACCGATAGAGTGGAGGTTATGACTAGGGAAAAGGAGTATCAGGTATACTTATCATACTTTGGCTCATTTTACATTCATTATTGTTGTTATTCCTTTTATATATTAGTGTTACTCTTTGCTTGTCCCACCGTGCTTATGGAGGCTCGATTAGGTTTATTTCTTCTTGATTGTGCCCTCTGGGATTATGGGGGCCCAGTTAGGTTATAACTAGTCTTTTATTATCGCTTTTGAGTTATTTATTTTTCATTTATTGTGGTTCCCTAGTTTAGCCTATTATTTCCATTTCTGCCCTTATTATTGACTTAGATTTACATACTCTCTTTATTCATTATTTTACTATAATTTAGCTCAATCGATGTATGATGCCTACTGAGTACCCATTGTTTTGGTACTCATACTACATTTCTGCATCTTTTTTCTTGATCTAGATCCAAGTTCAAGTCACCATCATTGACGGCACCCTCGGGTTGTGTTGTTGTTCGGAGATAGGTTGAGCTTTTAGAGTTTGGAGATGATCCTCCTCTTCAGAGACTATGATGTATATTTTGATAGTGTATAGTACACTTCTTGTATTAGTGGCTCTTATCCTGACCTTACCAGGTCGTACGAGAAACTCATTTTGTTTATTTTGTTCTCTTCCCTCTATTGTATAGTATGTTCATATTTGTATATTTCCATTTTCGTTGCTTAGTATTTCCATTGTATGCCTATCTCATTTATTTTTTCATCTTAAGTCGGTTAGCTCGTTAGTTGTTGTTTTGGTATATAGTTTGGCTTTCCTACTGGTGGATTAAAGTAGGTGTCAATATGACTCGAGAAATTGGGTTGTGACACTAATCTAACCCCCTTTAATCAAGTTTCCATTTTAGGATTGTACATTCCACCAAGATTGATATCTACACTCTAATTCATCATCTTGTTTAATTCACCAATCTAACCCTCTTTTATTCTTATTGAAACTAGTAAATTTAGTTACTAACTAGTAACCCTTACACTCAAGTCATCACTAAGTTCAAGACATTATCCCCTTTAGTCGATCATTCAGTCACTCAGCTCTATTCAACCTACAATTCTAGCTAGAGTCATACACCGTTGCATGTCTTACATCCTATCACTTAGCCAACTTGGCTTTAGGTTCTTAAGTTATAACCTCACTTCCCCTTATCACAATCAAGCCTCCTAAGTATTTTCTAGTAAGAATATCTCATATTGCAAACATTCACAATATCGGGTTCACCCCTTTTTAAGGTATTAGGGACTAGTTCTATGAATTACAAGTTCTCCTACTCCTTCTATTGTTACCCACATTCACATAATAAACTTTTTAAATCATTAAGTAAGTCGTACAAATACACACACACATCATGGAATCTACATAAAACACAACAATGCACAATTATATCATTATCACATTAATTTCATGTTTTATCCATCCGAACTCCGTGCCCTTAGGCCTAGACATGAAATCTCCCATCAACTGTTGTTATTACATGCAACTAATCCAAGTCTACTACACATTAATCCATAACCTACCTTGATAGAAGATCTTGGAACAAGCAAGCCACACCAAGGTTGCTCTTTTCTTTCATTCATGCCTCCATCAGCCCAATCATCTAGAAATCAAATAATTATAGGAGTAATTAAGCAATTACACTTTGAATAACTACTTTGGGAATTCAACCTACTAATTCTATCCATATTCATGGTCTAAAACATTACCCAAGGGTTAATTACCTATTAACTAGATCTATCATATTCAACCCATCTCCATTAATGGAGTTTCAAGGCTAACGATTCCATTTCTTTAAGAATTCAAGGTCCCCAACAACCAATTTCATCTTTTAGAATCACTAATTCATGCGAGAAATCGTTAGTTAACAATCTAGAAGTAATTCTAGGTGATATTACCGAAACCATAGGGTTTCCCCAAAATATCATGAACTTAGGGTTCAAATCCCAAGAATTCCACCATTAAAGATCATTCTAAGGATTTTAAGATGTTATTGGATTGAAAGACGAAGAGAATGACAGAAGAACTAACCTCAATGAAGAATTTTCATCCAAAGACTTGGAAAATTGCCCCCTAGGGCTTTGAAACTAAGCTTTTGAGTTAAAATCCCCAAAAATGTTAAAACTGACATTAAATACTGCCCAGTTACCATTGCAGTAGTCTGATTACCATTGTAGTGGTACCACTGCGGTGGTCAAATCTTCAACCCGGAAAGTATTCAGTAAAACAACCATAATGGTTTACTCTAGAAGCGATTAAAAAATGGTTGGATGTGTTGGAAAGAAGACTCAAAGATCTTTCATTTTGTGGGTATTTGTATCCATAACTCTTTATATTCTAGGGGATATGCTCATTTGAAGTTTACCCTAGTTTACACTTAGCTCAAAACTCAATTGGTAAGAACAATTCCAACTTAACTTTGTGTTAGGGGTATGGAATGACCTTAGTTCATGTGTAATGCACTCCCATACTAAATAATTGGTCATATAACTTATGAAGAATGAGGTTCATATTCTTTTACTACATATATTTTTAATAATGATGGAACCGGTCATTACATGATGTGAGTGTAATAATGGGGGAAGGTTTTGTGTTATGAAGTGTCCTTAAGAGAGCAGATGGTAGTTGATTGGTACTAATTATTGATGGTTGGGTACGGATGGGTAATTAAGTGTAGTTATAGACTTATTTTTAACTTTATACTTATATTTGAGTTGAGTGATCATGATTGGCCTTTATGCATGCTAGTGATTGTTGGTTGAGATAATGTTAAAGTCAAGCTAAAATGATTAACTTGAAAGTTAAAGTGTTAATGATTGCATTATGAATTAGAATATTGATTGTTATTGGACATTGGGCATGTTATTGAGGTTTTACCTCTCTTTTGATGATATTCAGATGGGGTGTCACACCGGCACAAATTGATATTGGGACAGGGTACAACACCGATATGGTACATGGACTAAGCTCGTCCCCTGTAGGTCATAAGTAAGTGTCTCTATTGACTCTAGTATGTGTGTACACCATTTCTGGGCATTGCATTGATATTATTGAATGATTGTTATTATATTGTTGTTATTGAACTATGGTGATTTAATTGCTATATATCATATTGATACATAATTGGTTTATGATTGGATTGCTTAAGTGTAAGTGATGTGATATGATTAACTCAAAAAAGAATGGTACAAAGAAGATAGTCGGTGTTTAGTAAGCTAATGGTTCTATGAGTGTGCATTCCAAGAAGAGTGGGAATATAAGGTAAGTCTTGATTGTGTATAATTATTATTCCCTTGTGTGTATAATTATATACGAGAGGTGTGTTGTAGTATATTTTATCCTAAAATTATTGTTGCTTATTTAATGGGCATGGCGGTAGCATTACCGGTAGTAATGGGAATAGTATAGTGAGGGAGGGTTGTCATGAGATCGGGATATAGAGCTATCTAAGGAGGCGAGTGAGTAAGAGACATGGGTTTGGTAGTTCCATAAAATTTTTGTCATTTAGTCGCTCTAAGGAAAGATTAATAATGCTATAATAAATAGGGAAGGTCGTAAAGTTGGGAGTTGAAGAATGCTTAAGTATGTTGGTATGTTCAGCTATTAAGAATTTATTACGGTAATGATCTCTCCTTGATTGCTATATGTTATTATTTGTATTCTAACCTTCGTCGGTCGATGATACCTACCAGTACGTGTGGTTGTATTGACACTACACTTACTATATCTATTTGTTGGGGGTATAGCCATGGTTACAGGTCAACTGAAGTTTTTATAGGTGTAGCGGTGATCATTCTTTAGCAGCTCCTGTCATTTTACTCTTATATGAATGTTGTTTCTTGAGTCGTCCTTTATGTGCTTAGTGCTCTTGTACCTTTTTAGACTAGGTTTTGGGAGGTTGTTATTGATTCCGCAATGTGTTATTATAATAACTTTTGGTTTTAAATAAAAGAGATTGATTATCTATTATACTCAAGGTTTTAGTAATGCTTTTCCACTGTTTTATAAAGGTTGGGTTTATGGGTTCTCCTATCTAGGGTAGAGTTGGGTAAGTGCCCGCACGATCTCGTGATTTGGGTCGTGATAATCAACCTTGCCAGTCTGTCAACAACCATGTCTAATTAATTAGTTATTTAATTAGAAGGGTCTTTTTTCTAGTTTCTATTGATATGCAGTTAGTTGGTGCATCATGTATAAATTAGCTTAGACATTTATATCTCTCTCCAGTTTTTCCAATACAAAAGAAGACATTTTCTTCTCCTTCAATTCTCTCTCTCTCTCTCTCTTGAACGAAAGCTTAGTCAAGATTAACAATGGAGTTGTATCACCAGTTTTAACACGGCAGGGCAGATGAAATTATTTTCAGCCAAGTCATTCCACACATTCCCATTCTTGTAGCTCCTACAAAATGATAATATTAGATTAACATTATTACTACTAAATTAAAGAACTTATGAGTAAAGTATAGTGTTAAATTTTTAAACTAAAGGACTGAACAAATGAACATTATTGAAAATGATGTGGTATAAGGAAATAAAGTAGCGAAAGAATAATAAACCGTAGAGAAGACGAAAAGAAACTAGCTAAATGTACAACAATTGCAACAACTTTGGTTGAATGACTAGTTTAGGTAATAAGTGATAATTGGGTTATTTTAGGTAAGAAATTTTGATTCAATGGATATTTTGTCTATTTTTTCCTAACAACTTTTTTTTTTTGGAGGAAACGAGATATTTTACCTTCTTACAACTCGAATTGAAAAAAATAATTTTTTTAGATCTCTTATATGTAAAAATGAAGATCTCTTATGTGTAAAAAAGAAGATCTCTTCTAAAAAAAGACAAAAAATTTAAAAAGAGAAAAATTCATATATATATATATACAAAATAACATAATTAGTTTGCAATAAATATAATCTTTCACACAAAAAATAGCCCAAAAATGTACCAACAACAATTACAACAAAAAGGGCAGCATATATATGTAATGTATCGATATTGTATAAATGATGTATAAATATGTACATATGATGTATAACTATGTATAAGAGATGTATATACATTCATATAGATTGTTTATACAAAGATTGCAACAACTTTGGGTGAAACACTAGTTTAGGTAATAAGTGATAATTGGGTTATTTTGAATAAAAAAAATTTGATTTAATATATATTTTGTCTAATTTTTCCTAGAACCTTTTCCTTTTTGCAGAAAAATGCAATATCTTTCTTTTTTACAATTTGAATTGAAAAAGAATGACCTTTTCAATTCTCTTATATGAAAAAATAAAGATCTAAGGTAAGGAAAAGAGCCTCGCAACACTAAGGCGAAAGAAAATTTTGTCTTTTTCCTAATCTGACTTAGTGGAGCCTTTTAAATTTTGGCAATTATTATAAATACCCATACTTATTTATTTTTATTCATAGAAGAATATTATGGAGGCACAGAGAAAAATCGAAGGCCAAATTCTCTTACGGTTAAATCTTTATTTTTTTACATAGCATTATTTCTTGTTTTCTACATGAATTATATCTTTTGTTATCAGATTATGAGTGGCTAAAGTTCCCCCTTTCTAGGATTATGACCATAGTATAAATTGTATTTTAATATAAAATTATTATTGCAATCTTCTACCATGTGTTTTATTCTCTTAATTTTATGATTAATATTTTGTAGATATGTGACCCTAAGAATGTGGATTAAGGGGAGTAGAATACGTTCTGCGAAACAAATTTATAGTTAGGATAGAAATATACCTAGTTTGTCCTACTTGCCTCCTATACATGAGATATAAATATATTCGGATAAGTTATGATTATCATCACTTAATAATATAAGTATGAGGCTAATCTTGAGCCCTTCTAGGGTTGGGTTGAGCTGACCATTTTAAGAACCTTTTAAATGAAGAGACAACCTGTCCTCCTAGCCCGTTAAATTGGTTTTTAGCCTTTTACAATTTTTTCTATTTTATATCTTTTTTTACAAGAGATCTTTATTTTTACACATTGATTTGCCTTATACTTGGTGTAAAATTTCAGAGGGGGGGTGGGGTGAATTTTGACCCTCCTTTGCCTTGGAACTTGTGTTGCTATTCTCTAAGCTTGACTTTGAGCTTGGCTTGGAAATCTTCCTCTATTTTTACTAAGTCAATTTTTTTTTACTTTTTACGTACATTGCACAAAGTACATGATATAAGTTTCAAAACATAAAAATAAGTGAAAATTAAGTGATTAAGCTTGATTAACCTTAAAATAAAGTAAAAACATTAAAAGAAAACTTGACTAAAAGGTGTATAAATATGTCCAACATCACTTAGCAAGACGACTGACAAAATAGCAATGCTCTTACATTTGTACATTACTCATATCGAACTTTCAGTGGCACATGCTCTAATATTCAATGCCACAAAGATATATCTTTATTTCTTGTTATAGTGATAATATTATCTTAACTGATGTTACTAGAAATGGTATTTACAAAAAAATATTTATGAACAACATTCTTGTCATCGACTTCCTTCTTCCATGTATGAATCTTTTTTTACTGGATGATCACAAATTATTCACATGCTAGAGAAATGTAAATCTAAGTTACACTATTCGGCAGTCACTTGGCAATCACCAGAGAAGGAAATACTAATATGTAAAACAGATAGAACCTCAAGTAACAACACAAGCAAAATCTTATATGAGATTTGTTTGAGAGATTACAAGGGGGATTTGATCTATGCACAAAGGAAAGAGATTCAGGAACATCAAATATTGAAGCAGAGGCAGTGACTATCAGAAGGGATTTTTGTTATTGTACTATTATTAATCTCAGTAGAGTTTGTATTGAAAATGACTCTTTGGTTATGGTTAAGATTTTGTCTAGGGTTTGAGAAATTTGATGAAATATAAGAATTATTATGGATGACATAAAGGACTTTTCTCAAATATATGAGATGCAGTTACAAAATGTGTATAGAGAGAGAAATTCTTTAGAAGATTTTTAACAAAACTAGATTTTGAGAACAAAAGCAGGTTTAGTTTCTCTAAATTTATAGATCTTCCTACTCGTGCTAAGAAGATTGTCAATATGAACAAAAAATAATTTGCTAAGTTAAGGATCCATACCAAAGAGATAAAACACAACAACAACAAGAGGAGGGGAGAGACAATTATCATAGGGATATGTTCAAGCACAATATTATTAAGTAAGATAAACAGACATATATTAGGTAACACACTAGTTTATTTTTGGCTGAAACAAAGTGACATATAAATTTATACATCAAATTTAGAGCTTTTGCATAATAAAGAGAAAATTAATCTAAAGAGAGGGAAATATCTTGTCTGTCACATGGATATACATAAACTCAATATGAACAAGCAGTTAAAAGGAAATTATTTTACTGATTCATATCAAGCTCAGTAGCATCAATTCATCTTATGAGAAGCATTAAAAAAGTGGCACCTCAGATATAACTTATGAAGCACAACAATTACAAGAACAAGGAAGAAACTTCAAAATAGTGAAATTTTGGGGGCAAACATTACCTCTACCATTTCTCAGCTATGGAGGTTAAAGGAGAAAGAGGCGTAGAGCACCAACTTCTATTATCACAACTCTAATCTTGCTTGTGCCAGAGTTGGGATGGAGAGCTGAGAAGACCAAGGATTTCCTATTCTAGAATCTAGAACTGACCATATGCAAACCTCATTCAATCTCTACTTTTGTAAGTATCTATTGTTTGCTTCTTCTTTTTTTCCCCCGATTTGGGACAATTACAATGGATTAGTCTTTTATTCGTTTGTGTTTCATACTTTTACATAAATAAATAAGAGAAAATTAGACAAAATATCCATTGGGTTAAATTTCTTACACAAAAAATAGCCCACTTAAAAAAATAACTCATTTATTATCAAATTTGGCCATTTGCCTTCTTTTACTACGGAAATTGGCTATTTTTGTATTCGATTAAGAATGACATGGTGGACCTCATTTATGCTTTCATTCAATTTCAGTGAGGTAATATAGATTTTTTGTGGTTATAGGTAATAGGTTGAGGGAGTTTTGAAGGCTATGCAAAAATAGATTCACTCGCCTGGAAAATATGGGTTCTTCCTAAAAAAAATCTATTGGGCCCCAAGTTTGAGAAAAGTTTACATTTGAGGATAACTTTGGAATTGCATTTTGCTTTGTATTTATTTTGGATTTTGGTTTATGTTGCTCAGACTTTGAAAATGTAGGTGTCGGATCCCCCAAAAGTAGTCTACTTTATGAGTATCTGAGACATATGCAACATTATTTTTGAAGAGTTTGAACAACATATATTTTGGCTAAATGCATAAGGATTTTTCTTATTGAGTTCTAAATTAGTATACCAAATCTATAAAAGTTTATTTTAGTTTGACAATTGTTAGAATAAGTGGCTAATTTTGAAGCTTGAAACTGTCTGATATGGTATTTGAGAGACTGATTCCTTTTCCTTTTTGTAATTGATGTAGGTTGTTCCTAAGGATGGCAAGCCTATGGGACATCTCATTTTGAACCTATACCATCCCAGATCTTATACCATTAGTCCCGGCTCTATTAGGTCATGGGATGGGGGATGGGTCTGTGCCGGGTCAAGGGATAGGATGGGATGGTGGGCTTGTACCAATGGTCCCGGTATCGGACTGGACACTCCTAGATCACCCCACTGATTTATTTAAAAATAAAATTAATATTAAATAGAGGTAGCTATTTCCATCCATTGGGTAATAGCTAGTGGGGCCATTCCAAGGCTATATCACCCCACCAGCCTATTTTTCACCCCTTCCCTTTTTACTTTATTTGTAAACAAAGTTCTAAAAGTTACACTTTATTAAAATCTCATAACTATAAATAACCCTCCATCCCTTCACATTTTCTCACAAATTCATCTACTCTCTCATTTTCATTGTAATAATTATTGTTCTGAATTTCACCGTCTTTTATTTTTGATCATTTTTCCCTTCTTCATAATTGCTATATGGTATTTGTGAGTTGTTAGGTTGGTTGGCATAGTCTCTGATGTGTTTGAGAGCAATTTAAGTGAGTTTAAGACCCTTAGTGGCTTTTAAAGTTGTTAGTTTGACTTCGGTCAATATTTTGTGATTCAAGCGTTGGATGATAATTCAGACAATTCCATTAGATTCGTAATGTCGATTTTGAGTTATTAGCATAGATAGTTTGGGTCTCGGGCCTTTATATTATATTTTGACCTTTTAGACGAAAATAAGTAAAATAAGCTTAAAAGGAGTCCTGGGGGCTAATTCATTATAAACAATCTCTTTTTGAAAATCCAATAGTTCCATTGAGTCCAAAACATCAAAATTAGCCTAGTAGCATAATCTGATTATTTCTGTGGGATCCCATACGAATCCTGAGGGTCCGTTTCGAAGTTTTAAAATCATGTCATTTCAGCTGAGTTGTTGATATCTGGTGCATGAGTGTTCCTTCTTCTTATTTGTAGGGGTGCCTTTGAATTCACAGACAATAAAATTCTTGGTCATCGAAAACTCGAGGAGGTGGCCACATTCACGAAGTGTAATTGGATCCGAGTGTGGGTTGACCTTCATCGCGATCGCAAAGGTCTGACTGTTATCGCGGGAATTAGGTCGGGTTGGACTTTGTATTCATGGACTGGGGCTCATGTTAGTGAAAAAAAATTAATACTTGGACAGTTTTTAAATCATTTTCTCATCCAAAAACCCATTTTCACCATTATTAGACTTTGGGAGCTTAATTTTAGACGATTTCAAAGGGGTTTTTCAATAACCTTGATTGGGTAATCTCTAAAATCCTATTTTCATCATTTCCTATTGATTTTATCTTCAAAATATCTTTCAAATCATGATTTCAAACTTTGGGGGTTTTACGCGGTAAGCTTTAAATTGTTTTTTTTGGATTTAAGGACTGATTTCAACTCATTTTTAGTTGGTTTTTTAGCTTTAGACTCCTCTTGATATGAGGAACACATTTTTTAAATAAAATTCCAGATTTATCCTTTTTGATTTTGAATTAATTTTCAAACTATTTTTGGACCCGAATTAAATATAGCTTATATGGGTATCGTTAGTTTTCTTTCGACGAGGAGATTTCATTTTTGATAGATTTAGGTCATTTTGAGACTGATCGTGAAGGAAAGGCTCCGTGTTGAAGGTTCTGGACTTGGATTTTGGCTTTTTAAAGTAGGTTATGGCTCAGCATTCTTCAGACTGGGTTGGATAGTTAACCATTCATGTAAAGCATGCTATGGGTTAGGAAATTAATCGTGGGAATTGTATTCAAGATTATTATTGTTATTTTGTTGCTTGTGTGGGTTCTTATATGCATATCGTTGTTGACTTGATAGATTGTATTTATTATGATGCCCGTGTGGGGGCTTTATTTGATATTTATAAGCCTTATTTATGTATTTATTGCTATTATTATAATTATTGTGATGCCCATGTGGGGCTTGAATAGATATTATAGGCTTTATTTGAGCATTATTTTCCTTTATCATTAGAGTGATACTTGAATGAGGGGTTTGAAATGATATTATTGATCTTTTACATGACTAATTATTATCATATTGAGTTGATTTTGAACTTATTTATACGTGTATTGAATTAATTATTATCTTTATACTGGTTTGGTTGTGAGCATTATAACCTTATTTCATCCATACACATTTATGAGATTGGTACCACTGAGAAACATTGGTTTCAAAAGAAAATGAAACACTTTACAAAACCCTTGATTGAGGGATTTATCGGTAAGGCAATTGAGATATGAGATTGAGATTATGAAAGTATTTGGGTTGCGAACTCCCCATGGGTCCTGTACTGAAGTGCTGAGGCTCGAAAGATGTATATGAGAGTCATGCGATGGCTTATATCATCATTATCTCACCATCATTTTATTGCATTATACTTTATCATTTGCACTTCTATTTATGTGTTTGTTGTCGTGTACTTAGTTTTCTTATATCTTCATGTGTAGTTATTCTTGTATTGATGTTATACTTGTAGACTTGTTAGGAGATATGGTATGAGATACAGTTTGGGGATTTTTCTATATGTAGGTGAAAGCAAACTCATATTATTCTTTACTTGTTTTGTTTTCTACTTTGCTCAGTCGGGCTATGAAACCTACTAAATATAAGTGGATCGTTCTCACTCATACTTTTGTGCCTTTTTGGTGCAGATCCCAGTATGAGTTTGAACCACAGTGGCTGATTCATGTGAAGAGAGAGCTATATTGAAGATCTGGTGAGCTCCCCATTCAGAGCATTGTCCAGCCTCCCTCTATCTTTTATGTTTTTACTTGTTATTTCAAAGACATTGATATATTATTTTAGAGTTCAGTATTTTATTAGATGCTCTTTACACTTATGACACCAGGTTTTGGGGATTGATTGTATTTTCTTTTAGATATTCCAATTTCATGAGTATTATGGCCTGACTTCATTCTAGAAGTCTCGTATTTATGTCATCTTTTTCCTATTTTTGATTTTCTTCCTTATTGTGAATTTTTGGCTTACCTACCAAGGTTGGGTCGGGGTAGGTGTCATCATGACCTCAACTTTTGGATTGTGACAAATTGGTAGTAGAGCACTAGGCTCACTAGTCTCATAAGTGAAAGAGTAGGTTATCTAATAGAGTATCGTAAATCAATATGTTGACATCTGTATCTATCTTTGAGAGGCTATAGGACATCTTTAGGAAAAATTTCTCTAAATTAATTCCTTATCGTGCGGGTTGTTTATGCCCGAGGGTAGAGGTTGGGCATGAGGAGTTTTTCCAGCTAGTGGGCGAGCTAGGGCGGCCTCTCACGAGCCTGAGAGTTATTATGATGAGAAGGATTATTAGACAAAGGATGTAGGACTAGATCAAGCCCCCAGGGCTCAGTTGCTACCTCGGTGTTATATGATTTGTTGATTCATCTTTTGGGTTGTCTGGATGGCACCGAGTGTGTCATATAGTTCTCATACTCCAAGAAGCATTCAGCCACCAGGGCAGGCTCCTACTTATGGTTTTTCGACTCCAGGGGTACATCTAGCTGCTGTAGTACCACCTCATGTTGATACCTTTGCTACTAGACTTGGTGTTTCTCTTATTGCTTTAGGTCCTATGATGTCTTCTGATAATTAGAAGAGGTTTGAGAGATTCAATCTCTTGACTACTCCTAAGTATAGTGGTGTCATTGAAGAGGACGCCTATGAGTTTTTTGTTGACTGGTAGGAGAGGTTGCATAACCTTGGATCTCTTGAGTACCATGGTTTTGCCTACACTACCTACCATTTGAGTGACATAGCTAGGTAGTGGTAGAGGTCTCTTGCTAGTTTTAGACCATTGGGTTCTCCTGCTATGACATGGATCTGATTTTTTGAGGCTTTTCTGGAGAGGTTCTTTCCATACAGTTTGATGGATTAGATGAGAGATGAGTTCAATCACCTGGAGTAGGGTTCCATGACTATTTCAGAGTATGAGGTACGTTTTCATGCACTATTCAGATATGCCACTACTGAGTTAGAGAGGATCCAGAAGTTTATTAAGGTTTTGCCTGGTTATTATCAGTTGGCGACAACTCAGCTGCTTGTTTTAGGGGGTTCTTTCCAGAGTATCATGGAGCATGCTAAGTTGATTAAGTTGATTTGTCAGGGTACTCAGGGTAGTAGTTCTAAGAAGATATGTCGATAGGGTAAGTTTAGTGACATGCATCCTGAGGTAGGGATTTCTCCGACAAAGGTTCTCATAATTACCATAGAAGACCAGTTCAGGAAAAATTATAGAGTTTGTCTAGTAGGTCTGTGGTTTCTGAGGCTTTTGGTAGCCAGGGATCAGGTCATGCAGGTAGAGGCTCCATTTTTGGTTCTTTGGGATAGGGAGGGCATTCTGGCTCTTCTAGACACCCTCTCAGCATGAGTCAGGTAGTAGAGGGTGTTACGTATGTTATGAGCATGGTCATTACATAAGGGAGTGTCCTCGTCATGCATTGGGTCTTGTCCAACAGAGTTCTCATCTTCAGTTTTTCCCTACACCTATATCTATAGTTAGAGGTGGTTCACAGAGCGACAGGGGTGGTTCTAGAGGTGCTCGAGGTGGAGCTCGAGGAGCTCATAGTAGTGGATGTGGGGTTGCTCAGTTTGGGAGTAGGCTTGGTCAGTGCTATTCTTTACTTGAGAGACCTAAGGCAAAGGCCTCTGATGCAGTTTTCACAGGTATTGTCCCGGTTTGCCACCGTTCTACTTCCATGTTATTTGACCCTGGTTCTATATTCTCCTATGTGTTTACATACTCTGCTACTGGTTTTTATGTTGCATAAGAGTCCCTTGCTATGCCTATTAGTATTTCCATTCCCGTAGGAGATTCTTTAGTGGTGGATCGAGTGTACCGATCATGTGTAGTGACCTTTATGGGGTGTGAGACCTAGGTAGACTTTATTATCTTAGATATGGTTTATGTTGATGTTATCTTGGGAATGGATTGGTTAGCTCCCTATCATACGATTTTGGATTGTTTGTTCAAGATCGTGACTTTAGCTACTCCAGATGTGCCAAGGTAAGCATAGAAGGGTACTCCTAGTTTGGGTCCAAAGGGAGTTATATCTTTTCTATGTGCTAGTTGAATGGTAGAAAGGGGAGTCTTTCTTATTTTGCCTATGTGCGCGATACTAGTGTTGCCTCACCGCCTCCTTTGGATACTATTTGAGTTTCAGGACATGTTTCCTACAGACTTACCTAGTATGTCTCTAGACCGAGCTATTGATTTTTCCATTGATGTAGAGCCGGGAACCAAGCCCATTTCCATTCCTCTTTATAGAATGGACCCGACTTAGTGTAAGGAATTGAAGGAGAAATTGCAAGATATGTTGGTTAAGGGTTTTATTATGCCAAATATGTCTCCTTGGGGTGCTCCTGCCTTGTTTGTGAAGAAGAAGGATGGATCTATGTACATGTTTATTGACTATCAACAATTGAATAAGGTGACGGTCAAGAACAAGTATACTCTTCCTCGCATTGATGAATTAATTGATCAGCTTCAGGGGCATCAGTGTTTTCCAAGATTGACTTAAGGTCTGGATACCATCAGTTGAGGATTAGAGCTTCGGATGTTTCGAAGATAGCTTTTTGAATACAGTATGGTCATTATGAGTTTTTGGTCTGTCTTTTGGGCTGACCAATGCCCCGACAATATTTATGGAGCTTATGAATAGGGTATTCCAACTTTATCTTAATTCCTTTATGACTGTATTCATCAATGATATCTTGGTTTATTCCAAGAATGTGGCTGACCATGTGAGACACTTGTGGACATGGACTACACTTCAGAGATTGCGGTATAATAAGTTGTATGCCAAGTTCTCCAAGTGTGAGTTTTGGTTGAATTCTATTTCTTTCTTGGGTCATATAGTGACCAATGATGGTATTATGATCGATCCAACCAAGGTAGCGTCAATTCGTGATTGGGCTAGACCCACTCCTCTTACTGAGACCTAGAGTTTTCTCAAATTAGCAGGCTATTATTGGTTCTTTGTGCAGGGTTTCTCTTCTATTGTGGCTCCTTTGACCAAGTTGACTCAGAAGAAGATTGTTTTTCAATGGTCAAATATGTGTAAAGATAGCTTTTAAAAGCTCAAAGAGTTATTGACTTCGGCTCCTATCTTGACCTTGCCCAAGGAGGGTATGGGCTTTACTCTATTTTGTGATGCTTCCAGAGTTGGATTGGGTGGTGTATTGATGCAGGAGGGTAACGTGATTGCCTATGCTTCTCGATAGTTGAAGCCTCATGAGAAGAATTACCCTATCCATGACTTGGAGTTGGCCGTGGTTGTGTTTGTGTTGAAGTTGTGGTGACCCTACTTATATGGAGTCCATTATGAAATTTTCTCTGATCATTGTAGCCTTCAGCATTTCATCACCCAGCGAAACCTTAATATGAGACAACATCGATGGCTTGAGTTGCTTAAGGATAATGATCTCACTATCCTTTATCACTCGGGCAAGGCTAATGTGGTAGCAGATGCCTTGAGCTGGAAGGCGGCGAGTATGGGGAGTTTAGTTCATCTTTTGACTTAAGAGAGACCTTTGCCATAGAAGTTCAGTCCTTAACTAACAAGTTGGTAAGCTTGATATTTCATCACTCGGGCATGTTTAGGCCTTGTTGATGCCAGGTCTTCTTTGATTGAGCAGATTCGAGCTCATCAGTTTGATGATGAGAGATTGAGGGCGAGTCGTGATAGAGTGTTGAGCGGTGAGGCAAAGGTGACATCTTTTGATCCCGAGGGTGTTTTGAGGATTAGTGCCCAAGTTGGTGTGCCAAGAGTTAGAGGATTGGTTAGGTTGATCGAGGTATTCCATTCATCCAGGAGCGGCTAAGATGTATAACCTAAAACAACACTATTGGTGGGGTGTATGAAAAAGGACATTGTGGAATTCATGGCTAAGTGCTTGAATTGCCAGCAAGTGAAGTATGAGCATCAGTGACTGGATGGTACAATATAGAGGATGCTTATTCCCAAGTGGAAGTGGGAGTGGATCACCATGGATTTTATAGTCAGCCTACCCCCAACTTTGGGGAAGTTTGATTCTATTTGGGTGATTTTGGATAGATTGACCAAATCAATGCATTTTCTATCAGTGATGGTGAATTATAATACACAGAAGTTGGCAAGTATCTACATTAGAGGGGTGGTTTGATTGCATGGTGTCCCTATTTTCATTGTTTCTAATAAAGGTAATGAGTTTACCTCGAACTTTTGGAGTAGTATGCAGAGTGAGTTGGGTACTCAGTTGTAATTACCCTCCTGGTCATTTCCCTAAATTTCATATATTTTTGGCATTTAGAGTTTTCCTATAACAACCTCAAATTTTTTATGACTTGCTGGGACAGCCAGTTCAGTTTCAGGCAGTTCGTTTGGGAATTTTATTAATACCGAGCGTGTTATGAAGCATTTGAATTATATTAGAATTTTGTAAAAAGATATAGTTAATTACCTTTCTAAAATATTTTAGATGTTTATGAAAAACTTTTAGTTACGATACACTTATATGATTTTATAACTTATTAACATTTTAAGTGGAGATAGTGAATCTATATATGTTCAAAAACTATTAGTATACGATAGAGGCTTTATTAGAAATAATTTTCTATTAGTTATGGTATATTCAAAATCTGATATTTATTTTACCACGAACCTATGCAATACCCAAATAGATACGTAACAGAATGAAATGAATTAGTAATAAGGTGCCACCACATAGCCACGCTGGACATTGACAAGAACGAATTGGTAACTAATTGATAGGTATGATGACATTAAGAAGGTGGAATTAATTGACCTATATGATAAGGAATAAATCACGTAGATTTGATCTCATTTTCATGTCGGTTAAGAGTACTACTTGCTGGTCATATATATATATATATGACCATTAGTATAATTTCTCTCCATTTTTCTTTTCATTACACAAATTACTACACAGTTTCTACATATATTCCTTTAACATATTGAAATAGAGTTGTGGGAAACAATATCTTTGAGCATATACTTAACCACTACTAGAAAAGCAATTATCTACATCAAGTTATCCAACCTTGGATTCTAGTGGGGCACTATTCGGAAGGGTTTTTAGCTTTGGCGTCCAGGTAGGCTAGGATTACCCTATCCCTAAACTAAGTTTATTTTTGGTAATTGTGGGCTACTATCCTAGTTTTGGGTAGGTAGTTGTAGACTGGGTATCATTTGAAATATTTCATGCCTTATTTATTTGGTTAGGGTCCCCGTTCGGGGGAATTTCGATCCCGTTATCGCTTAGTATGATGTAGTACTTATGAGCTTAGGGCATGGTGTTAAGCTGGGAAGCCTTAGATTCCTCCCTTTTAGCAAAGTTATGCATATGTATATATATATATATTTTGGTTTTGGTTCAGGGCCTGTGTATACTTTATTTTTGTTATTTATTATGAGTTTTGGCACAACTTTGGCATCGGTTACGATATGGTTTGGGTTTTAGTTTTACAGTTGAGCTTGATTACTTATGGGTTCATTGAATTCTGGCTATGTTATGGTTACTATAAGTTTTGGTTCGAGTACGGTATCTGAATATGACATGATCGGGGAGTTCTAATACTATTTACTGTTGTTCTGGGAGTTGTGGTTCTTCTGAGTTCCAGTTCGAGTTTGGCATTTGATTATGAGTTATATTGTCTATCATACATGTGGCCTCTCGTTATTACCCACTATTTTTGGTTTGAAACCGTCATATGGCCTTTTGTTATTATCCGCTACTATCGGTTTAAACCCGACGCATGGCCTCTCGTTATTACCCATTGGTGCAGGTTCAAGCATGGTATATATCTGGATGACTACTATGGTTTCTTGGGACTGGTTTAGTTATGTATTATTGATACTTTTTCTTTAATTACTTCTTATATGTCCCACCGGCTTATGGGGGCACAGTTGGGTTAATTTTCTTCTTCAGCGTGCCTGATGGGCTTATGGGGTTCCAGTTAGGTTATGTTTAGTTTTCCTTCTTATTACTGCGTTATTTATCTTTCTGTATCATTTTTACTTATTCCTTTATTGTATTTGCATAGTTCGATAGCTTTTTTCCTTTCTATCCCTATTTAATATTGACTTAGATTGTACCATGGCATTTTAGTTATACTTTTTCTGTATTTGAGATCAGTCGGCCGATGATGCCTACTAAGTATCCATTTCTTTGGTACTCATACTGCATTTTTACATCTCTTTCCATAATGCAAATTCCGGTACCAGCCAACGACATTGACACGATCCTTCTTTCCTAGTGGTGATCCGGACCAGGGTTAGCTTACTAGTGTTCGAGGCTGATCCTCCTCTATCTATTCTAGTATAGTCTTTTGCATTCTAAACTACTTGTATATGTTATGTACATTTTGGATTATATCTAGTACTCTGGTTATATTTTAGTAGTGGCTCAAGTACCGGCCATACCAGGTCTTGGGGAGGGTTCATTTGTATATTTTGTCCTCTTTCTTCTCCCATTTCTATATATATATATGTTATGTCTTACATGTTTACTTTCTATGTCCTCTTATTCTATAGTTGTAGTTGTCCTTTCTACCTTATCTTTCTGGTCTTCCGCCTGTTAGCCCGCTACATGCCATTTCGGGCTATGACTTAACTTGCCTATTGGTAGGATAAGGTAGGTACCATCATCCCTCTAGAAATTAGGTCGTGACAGCTTGGTATCAGCACCTAGGCTCACCGATATTGTTGGTACTGGAGCTCTCCTGAGCCTGATATAACTCAAGGTATTTCACCACCACAGTAGTAGGTGGGCCAAGGAGTAGCCCAAGCCCCACCCACAGTAGTAGGAGCTCAGTCCGCAGCACAGGGAGGTCTTGATATTAGGGCGCAACCTACAGCTGCAACTCCTAGAATAGAGGTTCTTCCAGCACCGGTAGTCCCACAGTCGTAGTAGCCCAGCCAGTTATGTATGTGGAGGAGTAGAAGATATTGGACCAATTTCTAATATTGACTCCAACCAGGTTTACCGGAACTCCGGGATTGGAAGCTTATGAGTTCTTGTCTAATTGTGAGAAGAAGTTATGAAACTTAGGGTTGGTTTAGTAATGTGGAGTAGATTTTGTTTCTTATCAGCTCGACACATCAGCGAGGAGGTGGTGGAGAGGTTATCTTGATTCCAGGCCAGTTGGGTCTCCACCTGTTACTTGGGCTCAGTTCTCCAAGGTTTTCTTGGGGAAGTATATGCCTCGCAGCATGCGCGAGTGTCTTTGGAATGAGTTTTTTGGGTTGAGTTAGGGTTTCATGTCTGTGGCTGAGTATGACGAGAGATTCCACGAGTTAGCCAGACACGCTACCATGATTCTGTCTGATGAATATGAGTGGATTCTATGTTTTGTTAGGGGTTTGAGACTACGGCTTCGCAGGGCTGTACATGGTTTAGTAACTTCAGTGAAGTCATTTTATAATATTGTGGAGCATGTGTATTCGATTGAGAAGATGGATCGCGAAGCCCAAGGGGGTATCAATAAAAGACCCCCTTATCAGGGCAGTTATAATAGGAGCCACATCGGCTCATAGTTTATAGGCTGCATATTTCAGTGTATGGACCCCTAGCAGTAGAAACATCTTTATTAGCATCAGGGTCAGGCTAGTGATCCCGTTCAGTCAGCGCTTCAGATAATAGATAAGGGCCAGCCTGGTTATATTGGTTTGGGTGGTTAGAATAGTTGTCAGCCTTAGGGGAGTGTTCAGCTAGGATCGTCGAGTCGAGATGACCATTCTGGATTAACTGGACCTTCTATACAGAGCAGAGTGCCAAGACCATGTTATAAGTATGGGGTTGTTGGTCACTTCACCCGAGAGTGTCCCCGGTATGGGCTAATTGACTCATCAGTGCAGACTGCACAGCAAATCAGAGCAGTATCGCCCCTATCTAGGAGTGGTGCATAGGGTTTCAGAGGTGGTCCTCAGGGAGATAGGATAGGTGGCAAGGTAGGCACCTAGTACGATAGCAAAAAACGCCATTTGTATGCTGCACCAGGTAGGCCGGAGGCTGAGGCTTCAGATGTTGTGATCACAGGTATGATTTCTGTATGCCATCAGCCAGCTTCTACTTTGTTTGATCCTGGTTCCACATTTTCATATGTTTCTGCTTATTATCCACCATGGTTAGGTTTGTGTTCGGAGTCTTCATCTGTTCCATTATGAGTAGCTACACCCGTGGGTGATTCTTTTATAGTGGATCGAGTATATAGATCTTTTTGGGTGATTGTTCAGGGGTTTGATACTTGGGTTCATCTCATTGTATTGGATATGGTAGATTTTGATGTGATTTTTGGCGTGCACTTGTCATCCCCTTACCACTCGGTCTTAGATTGCATTGCTAAGACCATCACCTTATCCATGCCTGGCATACCCCCAGTTGTGTGGCAGGGTTCTTTTAGTCGTGCGCTGACGGGGATTATAGCTTACATTAGGGCTAGAAGACTGATATCGAGGGGTTATGAGTCATTCCTTGCTTATGTTCAGGATGTTTGTGCTAAGAGTCCTTTGCTTGACTCCATTCCCGTCGTTCATAATTTTCACAATGTTTTTCCTACAGACTTACCTGGCTTCCTCCTGAGCGTGATATCGAGTTAGTTATTAACCTCAACCCGGGCACCCGACCTATTTCTATGGACCCTTATCGTATGGATCCTACCGAGCTGAAGCAGCTAAATAGTCAACCTCAGGATCTTCTGGGGTAGGGGTCTATTAGACCGGACGTGATATGTGGACCCCATATGCCTACCTGTTCGAGCCTTCAGATACTTCTTTATCCTTTAATTTCGCGGACGAAAGTCCTTTTAGTAGTAGATGATGTAATGACTCTCCCGGTCATTTCCCTCATTTTCGTGCATTTTTGGTGTTTATAGCTTTCCTATAACTGACCCAAGTTATTTATGACTTACTGAGACTGACAATTTAGTTTTCGGATAGTTCGTTTGAGAATTTTATTAATACCGAGCGTGTTATGAAACATTTGAATTAAATTAGAATTTGGTAAAAAGATATAGTTAATTACCTTTCTAAAATATTTTACATATCTATGAAAAACTTTTAGTTACGATACACTTATGTGATTTTATAACTTATTAACATTTTAAGCTTAGATAGTAAATCTAGATATGTTCAAAACTATTATTATACGATAGAGGCTTTATTAGAAACATTTTTCTATTAGTTATGGTATATTCAAAATATGATATTTATTTTACCACGAACCTATGCAATACCTAAATAGATACATAACTGAATGAAATAAATTAGTAATAAGATGCCACCACATAGCCACGTGGGACCTTGACAAGAATGAATTGGTGACTAATTCATAGGTAATGATGACATTAAGAAGGTGGCATTAATTGACCTATATGATAAGGAATAAATTAGGTAGATTTGATCTCATTTTCATGTCGGTTAAGATTACTACTTGCTGGTCACACACACACACATATATATACATATATATATGGCCATTAGTATAATTTCTCTCCATTTTTCTTTTCATTACACAAATTACTACATAGTTTCTACCTATATTCCTTTAACACATTTAAAGAGAGTTGCAGGAAACAATATCTTTGAGCTTATACTTAACCACCGCTAGAAAAACAATTATCTACATCAAGTTATCCATGCTCAGATTCTAGTGGGGCACTATTCGGAGGCTTCTCGGAGGGGATTTTAGCTTTTACGTCTAGGTAGGATAGGCTTAACCTATCCCTAGACTGAGTTTATTTATGGTAATTGTGTGCTATTATGCTAGTTTTAGGTAGGTAGTTGTAGCCTGGGTATCATTTGAAATATTTCATGCCTTATTTATTTTGTTAGGGTCCAGTTCTGGTAAATTTTGATCCCATTATCCCTTAGTATGATGTAGTATGTACGAGCTTAGGGCATGGTGTTAAGCTGGGAAACCTTGGATTCCTCATTTTTAGCTAAGTTATGCGTATGTATATATAAATACGTCTCAGTTTCGGTTCAGGGCATGGTATACTTTATTTTTGTTATTTATTATGAGTTCTGGCACTACTTTGGCGTTGGTTATGGTATGGTTTGGGTATTAGTTTTATAGTTGAGTTTGATTACTTATGGGTTCACTGAATTCTGGTTATGTTATAGTTACTATGAGTTTCGGTTCAAGTCTGACATCTAGCTATGACATGATCGAGGAGTTCTGGTAATAATTATTGTTGTTCTGGGAGTTGTGATTCCTATGAGTTTTGGTTCGAGTCTGGCATCTGAATATGAGTTCTGTTGTATATCATATATGTGGCCTCTTATTTTTATCCACTATTTCTGGTTTGAATCTGGCGTTTGGCCTCTTGTTATTATCCACAACTACCGGTTCGAGCCCAGCGTCTGGCCTCTCATTATTACCCATTGGTGCCAGTTCAAGCCTGGTGCATATCTGGATGACTACTATGGTTTCTTAGGACTGGTTCAGTTACGGATTATTTACGGCTTTTCTTTAATTACTCCTTATGTGTCCCACTGGCTTATGGGGGCACGGTTGGGTAAATTGTCTTCTTCAGTGTGCCTGACGGTCTTATGGGGGTCCAGTTAGGTTATGTTTGGTTTACCTTCTTATTACTGCATTATTTATCATTCTATATTGCTTTTACTTATTCCTTTATCACATTTCCATAGCTCGAAGGTTGTTTACCTTTCTATCCCTATTTAATGCTGACTTAGGTTATACCTTCGCATTTTAGTTATACTTTTTCTGTATTTGAGCTCAGTCGGCCGATGATGCCTACTGAGTACCCGTTTCTTTGGTACTCATACTACACTTCTGTATCTCTTTCTATGATGCAGATCTGGGTACCTGTCGACGACATTGACATGATCCTCCTATCCCAATGCTGATCCGAAGGAGGGTGAGCTTTCTAGCATCCAACATTGATCCTCCTCTATCTACTCCAGTATAGTGTTTTTCTTTCGAGACTACTTCTATATGTTATGTACATTTTGGATTCTTTCTAGTACTATAGTTATGTTATAGTAGTGGCTCTAGTATCATCCTTACCAGGTTTTGGGGAGGGTTCATTTGTATATTTTTTCTTCTTTCTTCTCCTATTTCTGTAAATATATGTTATGTCTTACATGTTTACTTTCTACTTCCGCTTATTTTATTGTTGTAGTTGTCCTTTCCACCTTGTATTTCTGGTCTTCCTCCCGTTAGCCCGTTACTTGCCATTCTGGGCTGTGGGTTGGCTTGCCTATTTATGGGATAAGATAGGCGCCATCATGACTCGAGAAATCGAGTCGTGACATCAGCTTAATTTGAGCATAGCTTTTCATGCTCAGACGGATGTCAGTCTGAGAGGACCATTTAGGTGCTAGAGGGCATACTTCGAGTATGTGTTATGGAATTTGGTGGTCATTTAGACAGTACTTGCCCTTAACAGAGTTCGCCTACAACAATTGTTACGTTTAGACCTTTCTTATCATTTCATGTTTTGATGATTGACTAACCTAGTCAAAGGACAAGTTATGTAAACTAGTGTCCCTAACTGTTGTAGAACAGAATTGTCTTATGTTCCAGCTGTCTTGTATTATCTAGTAGTGGAAGTAGTATAGTGAGACGTGCTCTGCAGTGGTCCTTATTAGAGTCCACCAATGAGAAGGCCTCTCTTTTATTGTTCTTCATATATATTCATCATCTTGAAGAGAGAATCTCAATTTTTGCATACTTAAAAAGGATCATTCTTTACATCAAAAACCACCACTTCTTCTCAAGCTCAAAGCTTCTACAACAAGGGACCTGCTCTCAGTCAAGATAGTTATCTTTAGTCCATTATTGTTTGACTCTATGTAATTGTGCTAAATTCTGAACCTACTCCTCTTTTGACAAACAAGTTTAAGTGTCATTATTTATCTCTTTCTTATGAAAAGTAAATCAACTAGAGGTAGTTGATAGTTGGGCTAGAGTTAGCCAAGGGTGTCGACTAAAGTTACTTGACTGTAGGCTATAGTTGGTGTACTATCGTGTGCCTCGGTGTTGTCATTAGTTCAAGGGAATGGGGTTAAGAGGTTAGCCATAGGATTAGGAGAGAGATTCCATAATCTAACCATTTCTCTTATTCTAGAGAAATTTGTTGGTGAGAATCCTACAAGTTAGGTCGTGATTTTACTCTCTTGAGCAAGGAGGTTTCTGTCACGCCCCAAATCCCATTGAGGCGGACTGACACCTGAAGTCTTTGAGGCCCGATAGAACCAATCTTTACTCATGAATATTCATATGCATGTCTCTGTACGGATAGTGTTCTATCTCATGTGACTTATAAAATACCAATTGCAGGAGTCATGGCAAACATATGCTATACAGATACAACTCTTACATTCATTTTCCCACAATCGTCTACAAAGCCTCTACAGATACATGTACATAACCAACCTACAGTCGGGATAAGTCCCCGCTTTATACAACATCTACAATACCAAAATAATGTACACATGTGACTCGAAAAGCCCCTAACCAACTGGATCTCACCAATGATCTGCGGATGACTCGTAGCCTATCGTGGAGGTCTACTAGCACCTGTGCCTACAACAAGTAAGGTAAGTCCCCCAAGGAGGTCAGTACGAAGAATGTACAGAGTATGTAAGGCCATAAGAAACTATATGATACATAAATATGTCAATGGAATCAAATAAAAGTAAATAATTAATATGGATAAGTCACCATTTTGTATGTGTTTGGAACCATGTACATTACATTAATTACTTTACATTACTTTATTTTGCATTACTTTAGTTTACATCATCCATCAACAATCATCAATCATCATCCATATAATGCCCGGGACCCAAGCTGATGAGTGGGTAATCAACAATTATTCGGGATCAACCCATGCTAGGCGTTTCTTTTGCCCCTGGGATACCACCCGTGGTAGCGGGATAGACCCATGCTAGGTGTTATTTTCACCCCTGGGATACCACCCGATATATTGGGATCAACCCATGCTAGGTATTTAACCCTTGGGATACCACCGAAGAATAGAGACTTTACAACATTACTTCTTTAATCTTTGAAATAGTTTATTCAATGATCATGTCATTACTTCATTCCTTTACGTTCATGAGATTGATATATTTGTAGTCATAACCTTATTGGGAGTTTTGGAACATAAAATTATTGGGAATTTGGAACTATGTCCATAATTATGTAACACATGAGCAACAACGACTAATGAATGAGGAATCTGTGACTTAACAATAGATAGCAACCTGAAATGAGATACCTTTGGACATTTCGGAATGGAATAAGTACAAAGTCAATATAAACCATATGCTGCAGAAGGATACAGAAAGAGTAACCTTACATACCTTGTCTTCCCAATATGAATATACAGTCCTATGTGTGAATACAATAATCCATCTCCTTTCTTATACTTCACTCTACAACACAAGTACATTACGAAGCTCACGTTAACAACCAACTACATTACAAGTGCGTAAGACGATGATGAATTACGTGACTGATACATAACGTCATTTCACCCTTATACAATACCATTTATTGCATCACCATACCAACAATACCATGACATTCCACACATTGACCAAGACATCATAAACCAATAACATTTCACACCAAGTTTATCCTTTACACTTCCACATTAACACTACGTCACAATTACTCCATCAAGTCATATCAATACCTTTCCCAACCATACATGAACAACAATCTATAATTTATACCATTAAAAATACCTCCGAGATACTCCTTTAAAGTCATTCAAAAGGTACCACAAGTTGATAATTGCATCCATAAAGGGTATAGGGGTTTCGGGGGGTCAAAGGGATGCAAAAGCAAGAAATTCGGGGTTCTGGGCTGACCTTAGAGGCCACCTGCGCCCGTAGGTGGCTGAGGTGTGCCCGCAGGTGACCTTTGGAAGAAGCCAGAGGCACCTGTGAAGTCACCTGCACCCGCAGGTGCCCGTTTCAGCCTCCGGGGGTCATTTTAGGGTCCTTTTTGCCATGAATGATACATGATCATAACTAAGCTTCTCATAACATATTTTAGATCATATTATATGACAACAAAAATCCATGGCTTCACAACGCGCATAAACATCACCAAAACTACATTTTCCTTTCAATACGCCACCGGTTCCACTTAAAATTTCACAACAACAATTCCAAATGTTACACACAAAAAGAAAGCAAGTTAAGGACATAACCACATATTACATATTGATATTTAATCCATCAAATTCACTTCCTTCAAGACCACAAGTCTACTTTCAAGTTTACAAGACAAAACCCTTCACCGATTAAGCAAAAGTCCATAGTTTTGCCAACATAACCAACATGAGCCAACAAACCCATATCTTAGTATGTTAACAACCACACCCTATCATGTTTATATCTCATCCATATCACTCATTTCCATCAAAACATCAAGTCTCCTTTTAAGTTCAAATCACACAGATGACACACCTTTTATCAAATAAGAAAAAGTGCACTACTCAACACTTCTAGGCATAACCATCATGACTTATATAATTTCACATGCATATAATATATTAAATCATAATAGTAAACACTTACCAAGTCTTGGAAATGGATGATATTTTCCAAAAGAGTTTTTTGCTTAGGGTTTGAGAGAATGAAAATATTTTGGGAAATTTCTAGAAATGGCAAGTGTGTTGTGTGGATTAAAATCTGATTTTCTCCACTTTATATATGCCCTTAATGGCCCTTCTTAGCCAAACATTTGGTCCAATAATAATTGTCTACTTGTCCAAGATGAATGGGTCAAATTTCCCATTTGGGCCATGTCTTATAATTTGAATTGGGCCTTAAATTGAGCCCAATTGTACAAGGTTAATTTGGCCCATCACATTTGATGTATAATACCTCAAAACTCCCATGAATAAATAATTCCATGAATGTTACGGTAATTAAATAAGTTCTGAAGTATACGGGGTGTTACAGTTTCCACGTAAAAATCCTGTATTCTTTGCTATTTTTAACTATTAGTACTTGCATTCTCTTGTCTGTGTAGTTTGCATTGTCCTATTAGTAGTCAAACTCAGTCAAGAACCTAGTCCCTTAACTAGTGATGGATTCATACAAGCCTTCAATTGGTATCAGAGCCGTTCTTTCTAAAAGGCAAACACCTAGGAAGGATCCTGTCTGAATGGTTGCTACGTCCATTTTGTGGAAGGACAATCGATTACAAATCCAACAATGGATCCTCTACTTGTTCCCTTAATGTTGAAAGCTCAAACTGTTACAGAATAAACCACTTTCTCTCTCTAAAAATTTTCTCTCTAATTTATCTCTAACAACTATTTTCTCTTCAACGGATAGGACTACCGTATGGCTTCTCAGCCGCCGGTGAGGCTACTCTAGCAACCGAACCAGACACAACAACAACATAAGAATAGTGAACTATCATTACAACAAATATCCAACACTACTTCACCCTCCACTATTGCAAAATTGAAAAAGAATAAAGTGGTCAAAGAGGAGATTTCCACTAAACAATGGAGCGGGGTACATAGAACAAAGGAAAATGCAGCTTATATTCCAATCTCAAAGTATTTGGTTGATGATGATTGTCGGTAATGAGCAAAACTCCAGCGACAAGGTGACGATCGAAATTTTGGAGCAAACTCAATGTCATTCGATTGCTGGAAATGTTTCTAATCTAACCATGGTGAAAGCCCCAATTCCTACTAAGCCTAACGACTCCAATTTAAGAAATAGAGTTTCTAGCCCTAATTCGCAATGTAAAAATCAAAATGTGTTCTGGTGGATAATTTGCAAAATTCCCAATATGTACTACACAATATGGATGGGAATAACATTGGAAATGCAAAAAGACCCATCAATTGATGATCCTAGCTCCACGGACTAGAATTCGGAGAATCCTACGAAGGACGATTTTGTCGGAATAGTAGCTCCGGTGGTTATGAATCATCCCAATTAATCCCATCAAGGTAAACATGATTTGGGAAATATGATTTCAATAAAAGCCCTCTCTAATTATCCCGAACACACTTTCAATTTGACTTCTAGGGTTTTAAAAGATCATTTTATGGTTCATGATTCTAATTTTGATAATGCTGAGGAAATTGAAGAATTGAATGTTGATGTTGATGCTGATAACATTGTTGAGTCTTCTTTAGACATCCCTAAATCTGATTTTCCTAATTTTGAGCTTAAAATGATAGTTTACCTAATCCTATAGGTGGTCAAGTTAAATCTAGGGATGTGAAAGATGATAAGGATAAAAGTTGTCTTAATGCTAAGAAACAATATGAGATGATTCAGGGTACCAAATGTACAAATTCTAACTAAAAAACAGCACCAAAGATACACACAAATATTTAAAAAAAACTTATGTTCCAAATAGTAGTCCTTTGAAAGTGTCCAACAACTTTGGAACCTTCAAACCAAATGCTCCCAAATTAGACAACAATGATCCTAAACAAGATGCTATCCATAATAACCCAGCTCCAAAAAGTAGAAACCAAACCAAACCCAAAAACCTAATAAACCGAAACCTCCTAATCCAGTAGTTTCTCACTCTATGGCCACTAGATTAAGAACTCGAGAGGATTTAAAAATGACTGCAATTGATATTAGTCCTCCCAAGATTACTACTAAACAAGGATTCCCTGCTATATTGTTAAAACCTGATGATTACAAAATCAAGTTGGTTGTGAGGTGTAAGTACACAATGATGGGTAAGTTTTCTAATATAAGTACACAATGATGGGTAAGTTTTCTAATACAATGCCTAAGATAGAGATTATTAGAAAAGAATTTATTTTGTAGACTGAACTTAGAGGTGAGGTAAAACTCACTTATTTCAACTCTAGGCATTTATACATTGACCTAGACAGTGAGTATGATCACTCTACAGTTTGTTCTAAGGGCAAGATGTTCATAGAGGGTCAACTTATAAGGTTGCAAAAATGGATACCTACTTTCAAACCTGAGGAAGAAACACCTTTAGTGCCTATTTTGGCTGTTTTACTAGAACTTTCATGGCATTGCTACTGCCTTGAGGTAGTAACTCCTTTACTTTCTCCTATTGGTAAAGTTTTGTTTCTTGACCTTGCTACATACAAGAAGACAAGAGGGATTGTAGCTAAGGTTAAAATCTAGATTGACTTGACTAAACAAAGACCCCATCATATATGGATGGAATTTGATGAAGATAAGAATAGTGAAGGAAGGTGGCAATTAATTCAATATGAACATGTGCCTGGGTATGGTGTATACTGCAAGCATCAAGGTCATAATATAATGGCTTGTACTATCAAGAAAATAGATAAGGAGAACAAAAGAAGGAAAGAACAAGCAAAAGCTGATAATAAGGGTAACAACAAAGAAAATCAGGTCTAAGAAAATTAGCTTCCTACAGACCAACCAAACAAGATTCAAAACAATGATAGTAATAACAATCAAAAATAGGAACAATGGAAAACACAAAGAAGGAAGGGAAGGAAAAATCCTCAGCAACATCATCAACAACAACAACAGAGAGAGTAAGGTAAGAATCAACAAGTATACAAGCCTAGGTCTCCACAAGCTCCAAAAGGGAACGATCAATAGAAATAACAACAATAATAGTCAACCTCTCTATTCCACAAATATTAGAAATGGCATGGTGAATGCTACACCTCAAAGTCCTACAAAAGAAGAAAACAAAGAGATAGATCAACACAAAATTGAGGATGCTAAAATTTCTCAAATAGAGAAAAATCACAACAATACTACTGAAGTCAATGCTAATCTTCAAAGAGATAATATAGATGGTAATGTCCTTAATAATAGGACCTCAGGTATTGACTCAAGGCTCTATCAACCCCACCTTAATACTTTTAATGTGTTGGCTAATATTAAAGTTAATGGAGGTATGGATGGAGGGACAAATGAGAAACTTACTAACTTGCATGAAGGGGTATCCAACAGATATGGTTTGTTGGCTCATTATGAACATGAGATGAATTTCGTTGACCCTAGGATTGACTCTAGAGCCCCTCCTACCACTAAAGATGTAGATATTGTTGTTGGTTTTGATGATGAAAGGGAAGAAAATGTTGATCATCAATGTCCTTTGGGTTGTACTGCTGATAATGGTGTTCAGAAGTTTGATTCAGAGTTTGTGAAAAATGAGGCTAATGAACAGGTGCCTATTGATGAGCAACAAAATACTACTCTAGAAAATACTACCAAGTTTACTTATAAACCTCTGAGCAAAGAACAGTTACATACTCTTCAGCACTCCAACATGGCTTGTGGTAGTACATCTTGAGTACTCAACTACAAATCTACCTTAGGGTTAAGTCAGAAAAATAGAAATGCTATTAAAAGGAGACAGGAAAGAGAATTGAAACAACAACAAGATATCATGCAGCAATAAGAAGGCCCTCAAGTTCCTTCTCTACAAACTCAAGACAATCCTAAAGATCCATGTGTTCTTAACAAATGTGTTATTTCTAGGGATATAAATGATGAATATAGAGTAATACATTTTGAAGATGAGTTTGATAAAGATAGACAACTGGTTGATGAAAATGAGGAAGATAAAAAAGCAAGTGAGCAATTAATTAAAGTTTTTGGTTCAACTTTTGACACTGGTATACAAGAAGAAATCCAGTAGACTATTGAGAAAAACAGATTAACTACAAGAGGTCAAAAAAAGAAGAATAAAAGCACCAAACAGTTATCTACTAGTACTTCAGATACTTCTGTTCTTAACAGAATCAAAATAATGTCCCAATCTAGAGAACTTGACGATTAGTACAATATGTTGGAATGCAAGGAGTATTAATACTCAAGGAATACTAAAAAGATTCAAAATCTCAAGAATTATCACAATTTATCAATGATTTTCATTCTTGAACCATTTTCAGACAATTCTCAGCTTAATTTAGCCAAAGTTTAGCTTAGTATGGATAATGTTGTTGCTAATCCTAATGACAAGATTTGGTTATTTGGGAACCAAGATGTTGACTATAGAATTCTTGACCAAAAGTTGAAGGATGTGGCTCATCATATTCCGTATCTTAGTATTTTTATTTGTGCTAAGTGTAGAGATCACCTCAGAAGACCCCTATGGGATAAACTACTATAATTCTCCAATTCCAATAAACCTTGGTGCACTACAAGGGATTTTAATTTCATTACTGATATGGATGAGAAAATGGAAGGTCAATCTTACAACATCAATAAAAGCTTTAAGTTTATTGAAGTTATTGAAACTTGTGGTTTGAATGATTTGGGATTCTATGGTTAGAGGTATACTTGGTGCAATCAAAGGTCTGCTGATGCTAGGATTTGGAAGAAACTTGACAGGACCTTAGTCAATGACAATTGGTTAGAGTCCATGCCTCTTTATATAATTACTCATTTGCATTTAGTGGGATCGAACCATTGTCCTTTATTACTGGAGCTTTCAGACAACAAAGAGAACTATACCAAGTATTTTAAATTTCTTTATTGCTGGATTGACAACAATACTTCCATGGACACTGTTAGAATGTGTTGGGATAGACCTGTTGAAGGTAATCCTATGTTGATTTTCCATATGAAGATGAAAAAGGTGCCAACTACTATTAGTAATTGGTCCAGACAACAGTTTGGTTACATCTTTGCTACTATTAAAGATTATGATGAGAGAGTCAGAACTACTGAGGAAGAGATCATCATGGATAACACAAATGAAATTAGAGCCAAGCTTAACTGCATTAATGATGAGTATATCAAATATCTGAAGTTAGAAAAGTCCATTATCAAATAGAAATCACAGTTTCATTAGTTTAAAGAAGGAGATGCCAATTTTAGCTATTTTCATGCACTTTTCAAAGAAAGAAAAATAAGACTATACATCCACAGGATCACTGATGAACATGGGGAATTGATTCAAAGAAATAGAAATATTGCTACAGCTACATGTGAACACTTTGAGAAGATCTTTACAGGTGAAGAAAAGTTGATTAATGGGGAAGTTCTTAGATGCATTCCTAGACTGATTACTTATGATCAATACCAAAATCATCGGACCATGCCTACCATGGAAGAACTAAAACAAGTTGTTTTTTTCTATAAGCCCTAACTCAGCTGCTGGTCCTGATGGTATGAGTGACAAGTTTTTTCAAACTTGTTGGGAAATTATCGGTAGTGATCTACTTAGGGTGGTCTAGTACTTCTTTTTTGGTTATGAAATGCCCAAATACTTTTCCCATGCTCGTTTGATCCTACTCCCAAAATTAGATCATCCTAATAAACTCTCAAAATTTAGACCCACAAGCCTCAGTAACTTTACCAACAAAATCATCTCCAAGTTGATTTTTCTCAGACTTGCTCCTATTCTACCTAACCTTATTTCTGATAATCAGTTTAGGTTTGTAAAAGGAAGAAGAATCACTGAGAATATCATGTTAGAATAAGAGATTATTCACATAATCAAGAAGCCTAATGAAGGGGACAATGTAGTCATCAAGCTAGATATGGATAAGGCATATTACAGGGTTTCTTGGTCATATATTTGTCTGGTTATGAGAAGATTTAGCCTTGGAGAGGCTATGATAGACATTATATGGAGAATTATGTCAAAAAATTGTACTATGTGACTGTCAATGGTTCCAAACATAGTTTCTGTCATCAACTAAAGGGCTTAAAAAAGGTGACCCCCTGTCACCTGCATTATTTCTTCTGGAGGCTGAGGTTCAATCAAGACTCATGAATAATCTGCATAGACACTATCTTTATGAGGTATTTTTCATGGAGAAAAGAGGTCCACAAGTCAATCATCTCAGCTTTGCAGATGATGTTATTATTTTCACCTCTACCACCAAGTATTATCTCCAACTTATCATGAAAGTTTTGTATATTTATGAGACTACTTCAAGTCATCTTATCAACAAGGACAAAATTCACTTCATGATCCCAATCGAAGCTCCTACTGTGAATATTTAAAGAATAAAGAATATCACTGGTTTTAACCCAAAGGATAGTTCAATTACTTACCTTGGTTGTCGTCTCTATATTAGAAGATGAAGAGTTATTTATTTTTTAGATTTGGTATCTAAATTTCTTTCAAATATTAGAGGATGGCAATCCTAGATGTTGAGTTATAGAGGTAGAATTATGCTTGTAAATCCTGTACTTTAATATTTACCTATACATACCTTGGTAGCTATATCTCCTACAAAGATCACTCTCAAACAAATTAAATATGTTACTGCTTATTTCTTTTAGGGATGGGACAAGGAAAAAAAGAAACATCATTAGGTATCTTGGGAAACTCTTAGCATTCCATATGAAGAAGGTGGTATTTGTGTTAGACAACTTAATGATATTTGCTTATCTTTACATTATAAACAACGGTGGATCTTCAGGTTAAAGACATCACTTAGGAGTGAATTTTTAATGGACAAATACTGTCAGAGAGATAATCCAGTGATCAGGAAATAGGACACTAGTCAATCCTTGATTTGGAAACACATGATGAGAAACAAACGCATAGCTGAAGAACACATCCAGTGGATATTCAACTTTGGTACTTGTTGTTTTTAGTGGGATAATTGGATTAGAATTGGTCCTCTTGCCTACCATAGAGATATTAACACTAGACCTAATAACATAATAGTCTCTCATTTTCTTATCAATAGGACTTGGGATCAAAAGATGGTTATTCAACATGCTACACTTCATCTTATTCAGAGAATTCTCAACACTACTTTCAACTATTAAGAAGGTGTTCCTAATAAAGCCATCTGGAAATTGAATACTAGTGGAGAGTTTTCTTGTTCTTCTGAATGAGATTTGATTAGAAAGAAAAAGTATAATACCATGACTAATACTCTCACTTTGCACAAGCACATTCCTTTCAAGATTTCTTTTCTTTGGTATAGAGTTCTTAGGAATAAACTTCCAATAAATAAGAAGATCACAAAATTTGGCAATGAACCTGCAACTTGTTATTGTTGTTATAGAACTAGATGGGATAATATTGATCATATCTTTAATTCTGGGAATTTTGCAAAGCATATATGGAAATTCTTCTCTGATTCTTGGGGCATTGATCAGACTAATACTTCAATAAGAAACTTTTTCATGAGATGGTGGATTGCTAAACCTAATATTGAAGTACATAAGCTCATTATCCATGCTACTCCTATTTTTTTCTGTTGGAACATGTGGAAAAATAGATGAGTAAAATATTTTACTACTAAAGATATTAATCATCTCCTCATGACTGCTTTTTCTTATATTTCTCAGCCTACTACATGGGAAGATCTAGTCCTTCTTGTAGATAAATATCAACATGAAATCAAGGTGAGTACTATTAGATGGATCAAACATCCTAGTCCTATGGTAAAGCTAAACATAGATGGGATTGCTTTAGATAACAGTGGGATCATTAAAGCATATCGTATTTTAAGAGATAGCACAGGTAATATGATTTATGCCTTTGCAAAACCTCTTGGAGCTGGTACTAATAACCAAGCTGAAATATAAGTTGTTGTTTATGGGATCGACTGGTGCAATAAACATGGGTACACTAGAATCATTTCAGAATTTGACTCACAGGTTGTGGTGAATTGGCTTAATCAAATCTGTGCACCACCTTGGAGTATTCAACATCACATTATGGAGTTAAAGAACCGAATCAGACTTCTTGATGATTCCAAATATATACACATATATAGGGAAGGAAACATCACTGTAGATGTTTTGTCCAAGTAGAGTCATAACAAGGATCAAATTCAACACTTCTACAATTACAAACAACTTCTAGAAAAAGCTAAAGGATATTATAAACTTGACAAAATGGGAGCGTTGAGGTCCAGAATACGGAAGCTCAAAAGGATTAGAAAACTAGCTTGATTAGGTTTATTTGTTTTAGAGCATGTAATCAATTGCACCACTTGAGCCATCACATCTTCATCTAGGCTTTTTCGGTTAAGTATAGCTTTTATGAAGATGTCTATTTTGATTAGAGTTTCTTCTTACTATGTAAGGGGAGAGTCTCCTTTATTTATGTTTTCGTAGTTACTGTGTATAGAGAGGATTCCTCTCTTCTAAGTTTTTAGTTCTAGGTTTTCTTTTATAGTATTGGGATGAGTCAACCGGCCTTTGTAGGCTAGTTGGCCTATGAGCCACCATAAGTTGGAGGTAAGATTTATGTCCCCCTCCTTGTATTTTCTTTGTCTTTTATTTATGTTAAGGCTTGGGGGTGTGCGGATCAACCCCTAACTTCCATGAGGGGTGAGATCCTCGGGTTAGGTCTATTTAATAATTAAAAATATACTATCTAGCATGGAAGACAAGAATGCAAGAGTTTATAATATCTGAGGATTGTGAGTAGTGGGAAATTATCTATGATGGTCCTACTGTCCCAATGAAGAAAGCAACATCGGAAGGCGTTACCATAACTATTCCTAAAATTTTTAAGGAATATAATGACAGCGATAAAGATATAATTCAGAAAAATCTCAAAGCCAAAAAACTTCTTGTGGATGGCATCTGTTCCAAAGAATACAGTAGAGTCTGATCCTGTGAAACTGTAGATGAAATTTAGAAAACACTGAAGTCTATCTATGAGGCAAAAAATTTCATTGTGAAGAAAGATTCAGCTCTCAGGATAGTGGATACCGACTCAAGTGAAGAGGATGCGGATATGACCTACATAATCAAGCATTTACAAAGATTGATGAGAAAAGGTGTTAGACTTTCCACAGATGAGAATTCAATCAAGCGTACCAGGAGTGATTATGTAGATCATAGTAAAGATAAAGCTAGAAACCATGCTTAAAAGTACTTAGTTCAGGGACCTGATGATGTTAAAAGTACCAAGTACAACACAGAAGGGGAAGGCACCTCGTACCTAGTCCCTTGTGAGTGCAAAAAAAGAAAACCAATAAAGTGATAAAGTCAGCAGTAGCTGCATGGGAGGATCCTCAAGTGACTCAGATGAAGAGCAAGGTGTAAAGAGTATATCCATCAAAGAAGATAGTGAATAAGAGCTCGAATTTGTTGCTGAATCAGATTATAAAAATGACGAAGAGGTAACCTTCTTAGATATCAAGAAAAATCTCTAGAATTATTTACTAAAAGAACTGAGATATCTAACTAATGTGTTAATAAATGCCTTTTGTGATCTTTCTAAAGAAAATAAACCATTGAACAATAATATTGATGAAAATGAAACTGAGAAAATGGCTATTATAATTCAGTTTGTTGAATTAGAAGAAACGTGTGCTCTTGTGTCATCAAAAAATGATTTGCTGCATGAGAAATTGAAGGTTGTATCTCAACCTAACATCAATAGAAAAGGTGAAAGTTATGACCTACTACTTAGGATTAAAGAAAAATTGAACAAGTCTCAGCTTGACCTCATAGTCTATTTTGAGAGAAACAGGGAACTGGAGAGAAACCTGGTTAGGATCAGGACAGACCTTGAGAAGTCCCAATGATGGACATCATCTTCACAAGTCTTAGATAAATTAACTAATCACATATCCAATAATGGAAAAGGTCTTGGTTATCAGAAGAAAATGTTCCCTACAACCCCCATATCAAGTATGTAATAGATTCAAACAACTGGTTATGTACTCATTGTGGTAGAAATGAGCATTTTAAAGATGCATGCCCAGCAAAATTATCTACTTAAAATAAACATCAGATATACATGGAAGTATAGGGAAACATGAACTGGTTCCATGCCTAAAAGGATCAGGTTGCCAACTTGGACAAAGAAGAATCTGATTCTTTCTCTATCTTCGTTTTGGGAACTCAAGTTGAAATGGGTTCTCAAACCCAACAAATAACCTGCTGGGGAGGGGAGAGTGAGATAAATCAATCAATATATGTTCATAGATAGTGGCCGCAAAAAGCACATAAATTAAAGAATGAAATATTTTCTCTCATTCAAGGCATATTAAGGGAAAGTGACTCTCTTGGAAATGGAAAGAAATGGCATAATCTTGGCATTGGAAAGATTGACAAAATACTGGCTCATAAAATTGAAAAATATGTACTATGTAAATGGGTTGTATTACAACTGCTCAATATGTCCCAGATATGTGTCAAAGTAAATGAAGTGCTCTAGATGATGATGCTGATTTGAGGCTTAGAAATGTAGAATATGTCAACTCCTTTCTCCTATTGAAGCTGATCTCAAAGGACCTGGTCTTTGAAGTTATCTAAGCTGAAGTTTGCAGAAATAAGATTTGTGACTCTTATGAGAAGTAAAATAAAACCAGGTCTACCATCAAGCAGAAGAAGTATTATTTGTATCCTCAACCAACTAGATACAAAATCTATAATAATAGGGCACATGATGTTTAGAGAGAGTGCCCATGTCGTTCTTGATGTATTAGATGAGTTGAGATGAAAAGGAAGATTGAATGATAATGACCTAGAAGAATTGCTACAGATTTAAGCGATACACATGATAGTGAAAGTTCCACTGATCTGGTTAAGATGGGTGCTAAAGAGGAAGCAACACACTTGACATCCTAGAACCAGGTTCCCATTAAGGTCTCTCAAAAAATAAGAATCAAAGGGATAGATCAAATGTTCCTTCTCACTTATAAGAAATAAACAATCAACTAGCAAAGAAACCTGGTACCTATAAAAAAAATGCATCTCAGGGATGGGCAACTTGAAGACCCTGGTGTATTGACTAACTGAGTACCTCTCATGTGTGAAAATATCAATGTTTTCAACATGGCTAAGAATCCATTGCAACACAGAGGATTAGATTGTTGATATCTTCAGCAAACCACATAGCAAGGACCTATTTGAAAAGAATTATTTGAAGCTTGGGCCGATGAAATTGAATTGACTCCCCATAGCACTTAGACATCTCCTAATTGGATAGAAAATTTATTACAGGCAACTAGGTGAATGTATTTTTGATAAGGTCTAACTCAATCTTATGCCATTGCAAGTATACATGCATGGTAAAAAAGGAATACTAAAAAGAAAAGCGAAGGAGAGGCTAATGCAAAGCTAGAATAGACTTTCAGTAAAAGGACCTGGTTCCCTTAAAATTCAGTCTAACTTTCATTGCTCATGAAACTTTGAAATGGATCTTGTACTGCCACTTTGTACTATCTAGTTTCTGCCTCGTTAGAACATTCTCTTTCTTCTCATTTCCATTACAAACTGTTAAAGCCGCTTTGTCTAAATTGCCTTTTATTCTTTATCGAAATTTCTCAACTAAACTTTCCTCCAAGTCTTTCTCAAATGTTGCGTACATCCACCGTGAGAGTGAAGACAACACCTATAATTGGTGAGTTGAGAAATCCTTTGGTCACTACTTCATTGTCAGTTCTATTGATCGATACTCCAAATTCTTCTAGCCCCAATACAACTCCCTCTCCTAAACAAATTCCTCCAGAACCTGAGTCACAAAATCTCTCAAGTAACACTATTAAAGCTGTAGATCTGGGAACTATAACAAACCTAAATCAGGGACCTGGTGCTATTCCTATCCCAGGTCAATGTTATATGTAAATTTATATGCTAAGGATGTGTTGATATTTGAACAATTGGTAGAGAACTTGTGTGAAGGAGGACTACCTGACGAAAGGGAAAATCTATCAAACATTTTGGCTACGAGTGAGTAGGTAGAAGTGATGCAACTGGTGATGCATTGTAGTTTATGAAAGAATCACACATAATATCCCCTAGTTTTGATTCTCCTGACATTTTTCCTCATCCCAAATGGGATGGAACTTTTGGTTCCAATATTGCTCTGGTCTTTATGGATGATTCTGAAATAGAAAATGATGATATACCTTTTGTCTTTAAGATAAGGAAGAGGGATGCCTTAAAAATCCAAACTAATGAGGTACCAATTCCCAACATGGCTCATGCTACCAAGGGAAGTGTACAGTGTTTTATAGAGGACACTAAAAAGGCAAATTAGATCCAATCAATTTGTAAGAGGAGATTAATAAAAAGAAGTATTATTGAGGATGAGGCTATTCTGCTAACTGTGGTGGATGTTGATGAACAAGATAATGATGAGGAGGATGATAAAATTGTGAAACTTAAGTCAGCCCTACAACAAGTTTCCATAGAGTCAACTGAAGGACCCGATAACCTGGATGCTCTTAGAATTAAAAATGCTCATCTTGTGGCTAAGCTTGCTAAATTGATCGACTAGCTCCTCAAGGATCATGATGTTGCTAATGAATGTATGACTCTTCTCCTCTAATCACTTCCTAATCCCTCCTCTTAAGCCTCTTGTCTTTGCTAAGAATCCTATCCTAGTTCTAATACCTTCTCTTTATGTCATTTGCCAGTGGCAAGTGCTTCACTATATTCTCTTATATTTTATTTGCAATATGTGTTTGACTATCTTATGAATGAATGTTGCTTTACCAATGTTTTCCTACTCCCTGCTCTTGAGCTCTTACTTATTTATTCATGTTGTTCTTACCCTAGAGGCCATGAGTTAGCCTGAAATAATTTACTTCTACTTGGGTTACTAGTGTCTTTTTAATGATGTCAAAAGGGGGGAAGATAAATGATAGGGAAAATAGAAGAACAGATAGGGGAACAAGTATGGTGTCATAAGGAACATCCTAATCTGGTCCACTACTGGCTTAAGTTTGTCATCATCAAAAAGAGAGACATGTTTTATTCTTTGTCTTGATGATTGGAAAACTCACAAAGAGACTAGAAAAACAATAAAATGATATTATCTAGAGATACTGATGATAGGGGAAACTAAAAAAGAAGATGTTTGTGATAGGGGGAACTAATAAAGGAACTATTACTCCTAACTGGTAGGAGATATTGAAGAAGGGATAAATGTTGATGATAAGATAAATTCTCTGAACCTTCTTCTATTTTGGGTATCGAGTTAACATCATCAAAAAATGGAGAACTGATATGTCCTTGTTGAAAGGGGGAAGCAACGGTTCTTGGTTAAAGTGGTATTGGGATAAATTTTAGTGAGAGGGGGAACTTCTGGTAGATGTGTTCTTGTTGGAAGGGAGAAGTGTGAGTCTGTGTTTGTTATTATCAAAAAGAAGTGAAAATGTTGGGCTGAAACGTCTCTTATCATTTCATATTTGGATGATTTACAAACTTAGTCGAAGGACCCGTTACGTAAATTAGTGTCCCTAAATGCAGTATTACAGGATTGTCTTATGTGCTAGATGTCTTGTACTGTCTGGTAGTGGCAGCAGCAGAGTGAGACGTGCTCTGCAGTGGTCCTTATAAGAGTCCACCAATGAGAAGGCTTCTCTCCTATTATACTTCATATATATTCATCATCTTGAGGAGAGAAGCTAAGTTTTTGCAAACTCAAAAAGGATCAATTTTTACAGCGAAAACCACCATTTCTTCTCAAGCTCAATGCTTCTACAACTAGAAACCTACTCTCAGTCAAGATAGTCATCTTTAGTCCATTGTTGTTTAAGTCTTTGTAATTGTGCTAAATTGTAAACCTACACCTCTTATGAGAATCAAGTGTAGGTTCCATTATTTATCTCTTTTCTTATGAAGAAATAAATCAATGAGAGGTAGTTGATAGTTGGGCTAGAGTTAGCTAAGGTGTGTCAACTAGAGTTAGTTGACTGTAGGCTATAGTTGGTGTACTATAGTGTGGATTGGTGTTGTCATTAGTTCAAGGGAATGGGTTTAAGAGGTTAACCATAGGATTATGAGAGTGATTTTGTAATCTAACCATTTCTTATGTTCTAGTGAAATTTGTTGGTAAAAACCCTACAAGGTAGGTCGTGCTTTTACTCCCTTGAGCAAGGAGGTTTCCATGTAAATATCCTTTGTTCTTTACTATTTTCAACTGTTAGTACTCACATTCTCTTGTCCTTGTAGTTTGCATTGTCCTATTAGTAGTCGGACTAAGTTAAGGACCAGGTCCCTTTTTTTGTGATGGATTCATACAAGCCTTCAACAACAGCTAACATTCCAGTATTCAGATAGCGCCTTTTGAGGCTTTTTATGGATGAAGGTGTAGATCCCTCATGGGATGGTTTGATTCATTTGAGGAGAAACCTTAGGGAATAGATTTGTTGAGAGACTCGATAGATTGAATGAGACTAATTTAGCAGAGCCTTGTGGCTGCCTCGAGTAGGCAGAAGACTTATGCCAACCGTCAAGTTTGTGATGTGGCATTCATGGTTAGAGAGTGGGTTTGGTTAGAGGTTTCACCCATAAAGGGTATGATAAGGTTTAGAAAGAAAAGGAAGTTAATTTTGAGGTTCATTGGACCTTTCAAGATCCTTGAGAAATATGGAGATGTGGCGTATAGGCTAGTTTTGCCTCCATATCTGTTAGTTGTTCATCCAGTATTCCATGTTTTAATTTTGAAGAGATACCATCCAAATGATACACATATGATCCGGTGGGATTCTGTTGTATTAGACCCTAATTTATTCTTTGAGGAAGAGACCATTGTTATCCTAGACAAGTGGACTAGGAAGTTCAGATCTAAGCATATTGATTCAGTGAAGGTCCAGTAGAGAAATCTATTGAGGAGGCTACTTGGTAGGTCTAGTCTGATATGCGACGAAGATACCACCAGTTTTTTACCACTTTAGGTACTTTATTCGCTTTTTTGTTTGAGGATGAACTTGTGTTTTAGTGATGGATAGTGTAATAATCATAGTTTTGAATTTAACCTTCTTATGTGTTTTGACCATTTTTCCCTTCCTCGTAATTACTATATGCTATTTGTATGTTATGGGGTTGTTTGGCACGGTCCTCGATGCGTTTGGGAGTGATTTGAGTGATGAGACCCTTAGAGGCTTTTAAAGTGGTTAGTTTGACTTTGGTCAAAATTTGTGATCCAAGCATTGGATGGCGATTTGGACAGTTTCATTAGATCCGAAATATCGATTTTGGGTTAGTAGCATAGTTAGTTCGGGTCCCGAGCCTTAAAATTACATTTTGACAATTTAGACTAAAATTAGTAAAATAAGCTTAAAAGGGGTCTCGAGGGCTAATTCATTGTAAATGATCTCTTTTCAAAAATCCGACAGTTCTATTGAGTCTGGAACATCAAAATTAGCCTAGTAGCTTAGTCGAATTATTTTTGTGGGATCCCAAATGAATCTCGAGGGTCTGTTTGGATGTTTTGAAATCATGTCATTTCAGCTTAGTTGCTGATATCTGGTGCATGAGGGATCATTCTTTGCGTTCGCAGGGGTTCCTTTCTATTCACGGATAAGGAAATTCTTGGTCATTGCGAACTCGAGGAGGTGACCGCATTCGCGAAGTGTAATTGGATCTGGGTCAGGTCGACCTTCATCGCTATCGCGAATATCTAACCGCAATGGCGGAAATCAGGTTGGATTGTTCTTCGTGTTAGCGGCCTGGGGCTCGCGTTCGCATAGAGTAATTATTACCTGGGCAGTTTTTAAATCATTTTGTTGTCCAAAATCCCATTTTCACCATTATTAGTATCTGGGATCTAAGTTTTAGACGATTTCAAAGGGTTTTTTTCAATAACCTTGATTGGGTAATCTCTTAACTCCTATTTTCATCATTTTCTATTGATTGCATCTTCAAAATAGCTTTAAAATCATGATTTCAAACATGAATTTCGGGGGTTTACTAGGGAAGCTTTAAATTGGTTTTTCTTATTTGAGGATTGATTTCAACACAGTTTTAGTTGGGTTTTTAGTTTTAGACTCCTCTTGATATGAGGAACATAATTCTCAAATAAAATTTCAGATTTAACCTTTTCAATTTTGAACCGATTTTATGAGTATTATGGCCTGACTTTATTCTAGAAGTCCTATATTTATGTCATCATTTTCCTATTTTTTATTTTCTATCTTATTGTGAATTTTTGGCTTAAATATCAAGGCTGGGTCGGGTAGGTTCCACCATGACCTCAACTTTTGGATCGTGACATTCATTCTCTGTTTCACTCTTATATTATAATCTCTCTAAGTCATCTTTGTTTTTATTAATATTTTTGTTAGTCAAGTATCAAGTTTGGTGAATTATTTTGAAGCAAGCTTCAAGTTTCTACATCTATTTTTGACTTTTGATTAAATCATCTATTTTTACGCAGATGTTTGGTATATTCTCCCCATACTTTACTTTTCATATTTAATTTTATCTTTTACTTATTTTAATTTTCTGGTGTCATTTTTGTTAAGTTATAATATGGATTCTGGTAATAAAAAATTCTAGAAAACAAACGATTTTTGGAGCAAAAGTTTCTAATAAGTTGAATTTTTCTGGTCAAAAAAGTAAAGGTGGTAGTTCTTCTCAATCAATGACTAGAATTAGAATTAAGACGGGTGAATTTACATATGTTAATGAAACTTCATTCTCCCCTTTCGGTCCCATTGAAATTAATTCGGATACTCTAATCTGTCATGAGGCTTTTGAAAGACGTAATGAAAATTTTGAGTAAGATTTCGAGGAACAAGTAGAAGTAAACTGTCACGACCCAACTGGTCAAGATTGGCACCCACCCTAACCTATGGTGGGAGGAAACCATACTAATCTCACCCTTACCGACTCGAGTGTTACTCTTATATTTACTTATATCAGTTTCCATAATTTAATCAAGCGTAAAAAGGAAATTTGTTCAATAAATTTAAACAACTCGTCAACCAATGTCAATACTCAACAATAGAGTGCGGAAACCTCTACTTATTATATCCCCAGAACTTAAAGTCATAGTACAAGATCTAAGAATAAACTAAGCCTGAACCAACAAGAATATCCAAAACATAAATAATAGAAAATTTTCTTAGACCCGAAACAAAGGATGTCAACATCAACAGGAAGATTCAAAGATTGCCCTATCATAGTGCTCACCCTTAAAACAAGACTGAACCACTAGCTAGAGTTGATGTTGTATGTCAGCCGCTGAAAGATGTTCTGCACTCAACAAAAGAAGAGTACATGTAGCATCAGTATGTCAATAAGTACTGAAAAGCATCATAGGTCGACTAGCTTCATAATGTACAAGTAAGAAACCAGACAAGTATAAAAGTGATCATAGCAAAACTCATAATCAAATAAATCAACAATTAAATGCATCATATAGACATAATTCACATTATACTTTCAAAGAATTTTATACTTAAGTCATTTTCATCAACAACTCATCACCATATATAATCATCATAGACAAAACCATCGCCTACCTCAATTCCTTGCTCAAGTCACCTTTAAGCCACTCTTTTACGGTTTTGTTCTTGTACAATTATTTCTTGATCTAAAACAACAAGAATATGTACCCATTTCAATAATTCATCCCCTTTTTAATTATTAGGGATCAAAACCATTGATTTTAGTCATAAACTCATCATATTTCATCATCTTAGGGTTTTCTATCTCTTAAACCACATGGATTCTACTTGAATTAGCATGAACAACCATAATTTCACCCCTATTAATATTTTGTAACACCCTAGGATCATTCTTTACCAAATTTATACATATTCCCACCACTTTTCATCAATTTCTATTAACTAGGGCTAAACTCTAAATTTCCACCATAAATCATTTTCTAGTGATTTACATAGATTATAAGAAGTAATTTCAAGTTTAAAATGTAAAAACTTACCTCCAAAGATAAACTGCAAAATCTCTCAGAAAATCGCCTTCCCCAGAGATCCTTTGCACTTTTTAGAAAATGGGGAATGAAAAAACATTTTATGGATTTTAAAACTATCAAACATTGTGTGTTACCAGTGCAACAGTTAGTTACCGCTGTAGAGGTTAAAGTTCCACCGCAGCGGTTCACGCCATTAAAATGGGGTCCACCATTGTGGTACCTATTACCGCTACAGTAGTTGCTTTTTCCACTGTAGAGGTCCAATGAAGAAACTCGACACCTCTCCTCAGTTTTTCTCATTTTACAACACACACCATGAGCCTTAATATAATGAACCAACTCCTCTATGGTAAACTCTATAACCAGGGTTCTATAACTCCATTTCAGGTGTCGGAAGATGCTACGGCTTCTTAAGCTCGTTGTACATCTATATATCACATAAAACATCACTACCAACCATAACATTAGTACCAAATTTCGTTTTACTAACACACCCTCAAATATCATCCAATCCTAGACTAGCCCTGAATTTCTCAAAAATCGACTAAGGGAAGTCTAAGTACAAATTTAACCCGCTCTTTCATTGAAAGAAGATTTGGGTCATTACATTAGATACCAATTTACCACTCATTCATTTTCGAATGACAATTGAACCTAAAAGATATAGCAAGGTAAAGGAAAGCACCTTCATCAATGAATAAGTACGGATATCGCTTACACATGTCCGCCTCCGTCTCCCAAGTAGCCTCTTTGATTGTGTGCTTCCTCCATTGAACATTCACACAAGGAATGACTTGGGTCCTCAACTTCCTCACATCCTTAGCTAATATATCTATTAGTTCCTCTTCATAGGACAACTCTTTATCAAACAATTCAGGGTCCCAATGAATGATGTTATCACCATCCCCGTGATACTTCTTTAGCATAGACACATGGAATACCGAGTTAACCCTGGACATACTAGGGGTAAGTCCAGTCTGTACGCCACTGAACACACTCCGTTCAAAATTTCAAAGGGTCCAATATATCTTGGGCTTAACTTCCTCTTCTTTCCAAACAACATTACACCCTTCATGGGTGACACCTTTAGCAGTACTTTTTCTCCTTTCGTAAACTTTACATCTCTCACTTTATTGTCTTCATACCTTTTTTACCAACTCTGGGTGGCTATGAGCTTTTCCTAAATAAACCTCACTTTCTCTATTGAATCCTTAAGCATGTCAATACCCTAAGGTCTTACCTCACAGATCTATAATAACCCATATAGAGTCACACCTTCTCAATTTCTTCGGAAGACCAACTACAAAATCCATAGTTATTCTTTCCCACTTCCACTCCAGAATGGGCATTCTCTGAAATGCCCTACCGAGCTTTCTACTTTTGCACTTCATTTGTTGGCAATTTTGATAGTTGGTTACAAAATCCACAATGTACTATTTCATTCTTCCAAACCAATAATATTGTCTCAAGTCCCTATTCATCATACTGGCACCTAGATGTATAGAGTATTTGGAATTGTGAGTCTTCGCCAGATTGGGATTAAATTGCCCACCTGATGTATGCACATGCGCCCCTGAATCCTCAATGATCCTTCATCATCCAGAATGGCCTCGCTTGCCTCACCCTGTAACATTTTTTCTCTGAGGTTGCTTAACTTTTTGTCCTCGAACTACCTTCTTTTAATTTGGTCATAAAATATGGACCTGACTTCCACATGTGCTAACACCCTTTCTTCACTAGTCTTCTACAATCTCAGGAAAACTGTTAGCCAAAGATTGTACCTCTCTTTCCAATAGGCTCTTGGACACCTCCAACAATGCTAGACTTCCCATGCTCACTATTTTCCACCACAGTGCATCCGCCACCACATTGGCTTTACCTGGGTGATATAGGATTGAGATGTCATAGACTTTAATCAACTCCATCCATCTTCTCTGTCTTAGATTAAGATCCTTCTGGGGTGAACATGTGTTGTCGGCTGCGGTGGTCCGTGAACACCTCACACCTCACCCTATAGAGATAGTGACTCCAAATTCTTAAAGAAAAAACTACAACTGCCAATTCTAAGTCATGTGTGGGGTAGTTTTTCTCATAAGGCGTCAGTTGTCATAAATCATAAGCAATAACGTTCTGATCCTTCATCAAAACAACACCTAAACCCAACCATGAGGCATCACAATATATAATGTAATCTTTACCCTCAATGGGCAACATGAGGATCAGGGCTGAGGTCAATATGTTTTTGAGATTTTGGAATCTCTCTTTAGACTTGTCATCCCAAACAAATGGGACTTCTTCTTAGTAATGTGGTTCATGTATGAAGCAATAGCAACAAATCTCTTAACAAATTAACGGTAATAACTGGCCAATCCCATAAGACTCTGAATTTCTGTCACATTTGTCGGTCTAGCCTAATTCTTAACGGCTTCAACCTTCTGCAGGTCTATAATTCCTTCCTTAGAAACCATGTTCCCCAAGAAGGATAATGAAGAAAGCTAGAATTCACTCTTAAAACATTTAGAGTATAGTTGCTTCTCCATGAAAAACCCTAACACCATACGCAAATGAGTTTCATGATCTTGTTCACTTTTACAGAAGACCAATATGTCATCAATAAAAGCAATAACAAATGAATCTAGAAGTGACTTGAAAACTCCATTCATCAGGATCATGAAGGCAACTGGGGCATTGGTCAAACCGAAGAACATAACCAGGAACTCATAGTGCCCATAACGAGTCCAGAAAGCAGTTTTGGGGATATTCTCCTCCCTAATCTTGAGTTGGTGATAACTTGACCTCAAGTCAATTTTGGAGAATACGGCAGCTCCTTGCAACTGGTCAAATAAGTTATCTATCCTAGGCAAAGGGTATTTATTATGAATGGTTACCTTATTCAACTAGTGGTAGTCTATGCACATCCTCATACTGCCATCCTACTTTTTCACAAACAAAACTGGTGTACCCTATGGAGAAACACTTGGTCAAATAAAATCCTTTTTTAACAAATCTTGCAACTGAGACTTTAACTCCCTCAACTCTGTTGGTGCCATACGATAAGGGGGGATAGAAATGGGGTAGGTCCCTGGCTCTAAATCTATAAAAAAAAATCAACCTCTCAGTCTAGAGGCATACCCGGAAGATCATCCTAAAATACTTTTAAAAATTCACATACCACCGGGACTAACACTATAGGAGGGACCACATATTTATCTTCTCGAAGGTGGGCCAAAAATGCTCTACACTCCTTTTTTACTAGCTTTTGGGTATGAATTACTGACACAACCCTCACAGGATTAAGCTTAAAAGTACCTACCCACTCTAACTTATCCATCCTGGGCATCACTACAGTAACGCTTTTAGCATAACAATCAAGAACAGCATGATAAGATAACAACCAATTCATCCTCAATATAACATCAAACTCCTCTATAATCAGAATAACTAGGTCTGCTAGGGTCTTAAACCCCATAAACTTTATAGAACACCCATGGTACACCTAATCAACATATACATACACCCTAACTGGTGTGGACAAATACATAGGAGCATCAAGATATTCATAGTCTAAGTTCCAGCCTAAGACAAATTTCACAAACACACAAGAGAAAGTGGAGTCGGTATCAAACAATACAAAAATCCATATGATCACAGACAAGAATAGTACCTATGATAACAATATCAGAAGCTTCTACTTTAGGACGAGTCAGAACAGCATAAAGAAGAGCCTTATCACTACCCTGACTGCCACCTCTACTGGTCAGAGCACCATTACTTCTAATATGTCATCTACCTTGGTTGTATTGGTTTCCATCCCTAGCTTGGACACCACGCCTACCCTGTGGAAGACCCCTACCATTCCTCCACCACCACGACCTACCAGAACTAGAGTCAAAGAAGTTGGTTGCTGAGTCAACTGACCTGCAGATAAAAAATTAGGACAATACCTTCTGGTGTGACCCAAACTTCTATACTCGTGGCACCTAATGACCAAAGTAGGAATCTAAACTGAAGAAGATGAAGGTGTATAGCTTCCCGTCCGAGAAAGCTGATAACTCACCCTAAATGGCCCCCCTACAAATACTGGCATGGCTAAATAGTAAGGCTTACTAAATTGGCCTATGGTATGGGCCTTATTCTTTTCTGCCTTTACCTCTTCCTATTTGTCAAGTGCTTCAGCCTTCTTAGCAAACTCAACTACCTCCTAATAGGACTTCCCAGACACAGCCACAGATAAGGCAGCCAACTGAATCCCAGAGTTTAGACCCTTCATGAAGTACCTAATCTACTCCTCTGCTGAGATAATCAATTATAGTGCATAGTGGTATAAGGCATGAAAATTGGCCTCATAGGCTGCTACAGACATGTTACCCTGCTCCAACCTCAAAAACTCATCCTTCTTCTAATCACGATAATTACAAAAAACATATTTCACAAGGAATATATTCTGAAATTGAGCCTAAGTGAGTGAAGGTAAAGCAGTCCTGCACTCTACAAATGACCTGAACCATTGCTTGGCTTTGACCTGCAGCTGAAAAGAAACAAACTCCATACCATACTTCTCAACACTACCCATCTTGTGCAGGCGTTCATGACAATCTATCAGGAACTCAAAAGCATTCTCCGATTATACACCTTGGAATACCAAAATTTTCATTTTATAAACATGCAAAATAGCCCATGTTCATCATCAATCATCACTGGTCTAAGTAACTATTGGGGACACCCTTCTGTTTCAGAGCCTGCATCCATCCTTGGTGTTACAACAGTAGTTTGTTGCAATGTTGTGGGCAGAATAATCGAAACAACTAGAGTGTATTCAATACCAGCCAAGCTACCTAAGAATCCGAACACTTATTGAATTACCTCCACATAGAAAGGCACTGGAGCTACACCATTAAGTATTGGCACCATACTCTCTGGAGATACCTTCTCTACTTTCTTAATTACTTCTTCTTCATTTTGAGCATGATCTGGGGAATCCTGCTGGGGAGGAGGGGATGGTGATCTCTATCTTATCGGCCTTCCAACTGCCTGGGCTCCACCCCTAATAGGTGTTGCCCTTCGTCCTCCCCATCTAGATCCTCTCCTAGTTCTAGGCCTTCCCCAAACTGCAGCCCAAGCGGTCGGTGTGGGTGGTGTTATGGGTAAGGCTACTGCAGTAGCTACTGCACTAGTAGAACGAGTACTCACCATCTATGAACAAGAGTGAAAGAATTAGATACCATTTTGGATTGTCAGATACCAATTGGAATCAAGTCATAGCATGAAATGAAGAAGGAAAGGCATTCATTCCTAAAGTCCTATAGCATTCTAAAAAAATGTACAGCCGTCTCCATACCGTTTCGCAGGACTCTCCTAGACCAATTCTTGTACGATGAGATTTATGAACCTAGTGCTCTGAAACCATATCTGCCACAACCCAATCGGTCATAATTGCCACCCACCCTAACCTATGGCGCGAGAACCATACTAATCTCACCCTTACCAACTCGAGTGTTACACTTATATTTACTTATATCAATTTCAAGTCTTTAATCCAACATAGAAATGAAGTTTGTTAAATAAATTTAAACCACTCATTAACCAACATCAATATTCTACAATAGAGTATGGAAACCTCTACTAATTACATCCTCAGGACCCAAAGTCACCGTACAAGAACATCTAAGAATAAATTCAGTCTGACCCAATAAGAATATCCAAAACATAAATAATAGGAAATTTTCTTAGACCCAAAACAAAGGACGCCAGCATCAACAAGAAGACCTGAAGGTTGTCCGATCATAGTGCTCACCCTCAAATCAAGACTGAACCACTAGCTAGAGCTGAGGTCATGTGTCAGCCGCTAGAAGATGTCCTGCCCTCAACAAAAGAAGAGTACAAGTAGCATCAGTACATAAACAAGTACTGGAAAGCATCATAGGCCGACTAACTCCATAATATACAAGTAAACAACCAGACAAGTAAAAAAGTGATCATAACCAAACTCTTAATCCAAGACATCAATAATAAAATGCATAATATAGACATAATTCACAATTTATTTTCACAGGCTTTTATACTTAATAACTTTCATCAACAACTCATTACCACATATAATCATCAGAAAGACACCCAATGCATATGAATGAGTGCATGTCTACAAGATGTTTGCATCATCTCTTAATCATCTCAACCTCATCAACATCATAAGCATGACCAATCCCATGAACCTCATGAGTTACATATCAACATCATCATATCGTACCAGCATGGTACCCTACCCTCAATCACAATCAACAATAACATGAACATTATGATTTCAACAATAACATAAACATCCCCTTCATCGCACCTCCCCCATAATGTAAGAACATTTAATGCAGTCAATAAATGACAAGTCATGATAGAAGGCAATCATAGATATTTGATTTACAAACAAGCACAAAGTCAAGAAAGTCTAAGTGTTATATAAAAAACATAGCCTACCTCAATTCCTTACTAAAGCCACCTTTAAGCCACATTTTTTCCCTTTCATTCTCGTACAATCTATTCTTAATCTAAAACAACAAGAATATGTACCCATTTTAATAATTCATCCCCTTTTAATTACTTGGGATCAAAACCATTGATTTTAGTCATAAACACACCCTATTTTATTATTTTAGGATTTTCTATCTCTTAAATCATATGGATTCTACTTAAATTAGCATGAACAACTATAATTTCACCCCCATTAATGTTTTCTAACACCCTAGGATCATTCTTTACTAAATTTATACTCATTTTCACCACTTTTCATCAATTTCGATGAACTAGGACTAAACCCCAAATTTCTACCATAAATTATTTTCTAGTGATTTACAGAGATTATAAGGAGTAATTTAAAGTTTCGAATGTAATAACTTACCTCCAAAGATGAAAAACTCCAAAATCTCTCAGAAAATCACCTTCCCTAGAGCTCCTTTACATTTTTCAAAAAGTGGAGAATGAAAAATATTTTTTGGGTTTTAAAATAGTCAAACACTGTGTGTTATCGCTGCAGCGGTTTATTACTATTGCAGCAGTACCACAGCAGTGGTTAAAGTTCTGTTGCAGCAGTTTGCGCCTTTAAATGGGGGGTCCACCACTGTGGTACCTATTACTGTTGCAGCGGTACCACTATAGTGGTTGCTTTTTCCACAGCAGCGGTCTGAGGCAGAAAATTGGGACCTCTCCTCAGTTTTACTCATTTTATAACATACACCATGAATCTTAACATCGCGAACCAACCCCTTCATGGTAAACTCTATAACCAGAGTTCTACAACTACGTTTCAGGTGTCGAAAGTTTCTATGGCTCCCTAAGCTCGTTGTCCATCTAGATATCACATCAAACATAAATACAAACCATCACATTAGTATCAGATTTCATTTGACTAATACACCCTAAAAAATTATTCAACCTTTACTAGCCCTAAATTTCTCAAAAATCGTCTAAGAAAAGTATAAATGCAAATTTTACCCACTCTTTCATCGTAACGATGATTTGAATCATTACATAAATGTAGAAGAGTAAGAATTAGATGATACAACTACTAGTCCTATTACCAAAGATTTAACTCAGGATAATTCTCAATCTAGAGCTCAACTTCCATCTGTACTTCCTACAAGGGGTAAGATCAAGGTTGAACATCCTAAAACATCTACTGTGTGAAAATTTTGCCATTTAAATGAAAAATAAACTTATGTTATTTATGATAAATGTAAGAAAGAGGTGGGATAGGGGGTTAAATAGTCATTTCCTAGGATGTTGTAAAGATGAATATGAAGCGGCTTTAAAAGCCAAAAATCCCGCCTATTCTAGTAATACTGCTAGAGCATTGGGAGGGCGTCCGACACGGTTAAAAACCAATTAGACCCTTCAAGCCCTGTTGTACAATACACTTATAGTAAAGAAAGATATCATGAAAATATCGCTAAACTGGTTGATGTTTGTGGTTTACCTTTTAGTTTTCCTTCGCATTCCAATTTTGTTACTTATATTCAAGAAACATATAATCCATATTTTCAAGGTTTTTCAAGAAATATGGTTAAAAGATATGTTTTTGAATCAAGATAAACATTTTTACTATCTTCGTTGCTTATTGAACTTATTGGATGTTGGAGTTTTTGTCACTTATGATATAGGTCATAGTGTTAATGACATTGATTATTTAACTGTTACTATACATTAGGTTGATTATAACTGAAACTTGCAAAAAAGAATTATAGGTTATAAGGTTTACGAGCAGAGAAAACTAGTGCTTATATATCAAGCAGTTTAGTAGAAATTTTAGATTTTTATGGGCTTTATGAGAAAGTGATGAGTGTTACTTTAGATAACGCTTCTACTAATTTAAGTGTCATTAGTATGTTAAAAACTAGACATTGTCCAATTAATGCTGATTATTTTCATATTAAATGTGTTGCACATATACTTAATTTGGTTGTAAAAGATGTTGTGAAATTATTTGATTCTGATTTTGCAAAAGTTGAAAAAAAATTTCTTTGAGTTTTTCATAAGAATAAAAGTGGTAGGATTCGTGAATTTAAAGAGATTTATAAAATATGTGATCTTTCATTTAGAAAAGTTCCAAAACAAGTTAAGATTAGATGGAATTCTTTATATGAAATGCTAGAAGTTGCCTATACTTATCGAAGGCCTATAACTATGTTTTTTAATTCCCCTAACTCTGACCCAACTTGGAAACTTGATGATGATGATTGGGAGGAAGTATGAAGCTACAAAAAATATTTCGGAAATGAATTTTCCAAGTAATTCTGAAGTATTAATATATTTTATGTGGTATTTCATCTCAATTTATTGAATATAAAAAATTTAAACATTTTCACTAGCTATTGAAGCTATGATTGAAAAAAATTTTAAATATATTTTTTTTTACTTAAATTTATTTAAGTGTTATTCTTTTTAACCCTGAATATAAAGAACATGGTGAAAAAGCATTGGTTCAAAGCATTTATAAAAATTTAAAAATTTAAGCAGATGAAGTTCCAAGTTTGGAAACCTATCAAAATAGCATTAAAGTGCATGCTAGACTATTGTATGACACCTATTGCTCCTTAGAAAGAAACTTAGAAAGAAATGATGTTCATGCTCCGAGATCTTTTAAGCCTCGAAGAGGTATTAATAACTTAGTAAAAGGGATTCTTGGTCTTGATTCTACTGATGGATGTGATTTTGATGAATATCTTAATCACAGATTAGAAAAAGTTACGGATGATGAAGGCGTCACGCATCTTTCATATTGGTGGAGGGCCCGGGGCAGTGCATTTCCAAGACTTAGTAGGATAGTTTGAGACATGCTAGCTATTCAAGCATCATCAGTAGCTTCAGAGACTGTTTTCAGCACGGTACAATTTCAAATTGAAGACCACAAATATTCTTTAGCAGAAGACAACTTAGAGATATCGATGTTGTTCAGAGATTGGATCAATGCTGAGCGAAGAAATCATTGGCTACCAAAGTTAAGTTCCCAATAAGAAGCTTACATAGATTCAATAATTAGATGTAATAGTGATGATGGCATGGAAGTCTAAGAGCCTCAAGAATCATTGCCAATTGCGGAGAACGTGAATGCTCAAATGATAAAAGAGTTAGAAAGAAACTTTATATGACTATACAAATATTAGTACTATATTCGAGGCCTAGTTCAAACAAAACCTTTCCTAAAAAGTGTTTGTATAGATTAGGCGTTCTACTAATATTTGTAATACAAATTGTTATCACTACTAGTGAATCTGCCTGCACTTCGCGCGGTCACGAGAAAATCAAAATATAATCTTTGACAACTTGAGAAAAACTTGTGGAGGGGTAAGAGTATACGGAATTTTTTATTAGAAAATTTGGCCTTACCTCAACTATCGTTATTAAATTTTATGGAAAATCAATATTCATTAATTAGACATTGTGTAGAGATTCTATCATAAACAATCACAATACCTAAATAACTTATAACTTGTAAAATTACATTAACAATAAGGCATTCATGCTTAGTTTTATTTTTAATGATTACTGTATATAAGTTAAAATCTCATCTTGCACTTGAAAATAAAAACTTCAAACATAACAGCCTTAGCTTCACATAAATGAAATAACTCCTCCATCTTACTATCAACAAAAAGATGAGGCCACGACATTGACTTTAACTACGGGAAATTAATAGAAGTATGGATACACTTTACACTAAAGAGAAAAAGTCTTGAAAGTTAAAGTACTATTGATTTTATACTGCTCCTATCTAAGAAAAGAAAACATCCTAAAAAATAACTTGTAAAATGAAATTTTAAAAATGGGCACTACACTAATGAAAGCTTTGAGGAATTCTTGCTTCAATCACTATTTCCTTCTCCTTCACCATTTCAGTCGTCCTACTTGTTCTGCTTCAATTCAGCGACAACCAAATCTCTTGGATCTTTCCAACAGAATCTCAACGCTCAACTTGCATAACCTGCATATCCTCTGCACCAATTATCTTTCACAAATTGATATGCTTTCAGTAGGTTATTGAACTAAGGAAACAAATCTCAGTTAACATTTACAACATGAACAAATGTAATGTTTCTTGAAAGGTAGAAACCTCTTTCTAATTTATACTCTTAACTACATATATGACAATTCCTGTCATGGTAATTCAACATTTAGTAGTCCATTATCAAACTTTAATGCCTTGAACCAAGTTAATTAGTTCCTACTTCTAGGAAAGTAGAAAAGAATTAACTTGATTGGCTTGAAGTCCAATTGGTTAAAGGAAAAAGTACTGATCTCAAATTATGTTTTTCAAAGGACATTCAAGTGCTAATTTGTTAAGAAGTCATAACTATATAATATATAAGCAAATTAAGAACAAATGAAGTGAGACACATAAACCACCAGATCGAATCATAAGAACTACGATTAGATTAACAATGCAAAGAAATATAATTTTGATAATTAATTACATCTAAGTTTAGTTAAACATTTAGGTAGCACATACAAAATATTTTAAAGAGGTGTAAATCTGAATTGGATGTTGTCGGGACTATTTTCGAAATGCAGTTAACACTAAAAGCACTTTTTTTCAGTCCACTTTAAAAACCCTTTACATTATTGCCACGTACAATTTACAGGATTCCATAAAAATGTAAATTTGAAAACCTTCCATTATGTTGCATTCCCCCTCCACCTATGTCAATACATATAACACTACCTCAAACATATCCAATTTTCTATATCCTAATGCTAAATACATTTAATAATATGATGACAACAATAACTTATTACTTTAAAGATCACCAACAATATAGAAGAAAAAAAATTGTATAAAGAATCATTTGTAAGAAAGTTCACAAACAAAAAAAATTATATACCTAAAGAAGTGTTAGTGAAATACACACTATTAGATTATGAAGGAGTCAGATGAATACACTCTGTTAGATTGTTAAAGAGTCAGATTTGGCGGTGACCAGGATAAATGGAAACTATCTCCTACAGGATCCAGACATGGGAACTAATGTTTACAAACATATATAGAAACAGTTGGTAACTTCTACAGTAGAAATTTAGGGAATAAGAACACAAACAGTTGGACATAACATTCCCACAATAGAAGTTTCAAAAAATAAGAATGAAATGGCTGGAAGAGAATACAACTCCATAATTATGACATGATAAGAAAATTGTTTTAACTGAACCATCAATGTATATAGTTCTAATAAGAGCGTACAACCACTGTAGTAATTTCTGTTTACCATTGAAGTTGGGCCAAGGTACAAAATCAATTAAAATTGGGAGTAAAACTAAACAACGTCCCACTACAAGACACAATAGTTTCTCATCCTAGTGGTTTTTTCTGGGGTTAATGTCTCCTCATAGTGGTATTTTGGCTCCTTATCTTCCATCAACCCTCAACAAATAAGGAAAAAAGATTCAATTTTGATAGTTCTCCCTGTATATTTATTTCCACGTTCTTACTCAATATTCTAATGTGAGTGCCAAAACAGATGAAAACAAACAAACAAAGCAAATGAAATTACAAACTCAAATAAAGAGATACAACTAACTTTTGGAAAGAAAGAAGATAGTTATTGACTACTATGCATAAAACAAATCTTTATCATCCTCATCAATCTAATACAAATTTATGTCTTATAAATTATCCTGTAAGTTGCATTCTAAGATGGATATGTAAAATTGATTCATCTGAAAACTCTGGTTCTACTTGTAAAAGAGTCATAATGGTAGACAAAGCTGTTAAAACATATTTAGAGTATTTACCTTATAGAACTATGATATGTTGTCATGGAAGAGAAATTATGACCATATGAAATAATGGTGCAGATGCACTAAGAATTGGATCAGGAGGCATACCTCAGACATTATTGACAGATGGTTCCTGGAAAGCACATCAGTTCGGATATAATTATTTGACAGAGAGGAGTACTTCTTACATATGTCAAAAGTCCAACCAGAAATCAAGCAGTAGTCAAGAAGTTTTAACAAACAGCAAACGACTAACAAACATCTTGCCTTAGTACCATTATCTATACGGAAAAGGTCATATGAACATTCAATATGTAAGCTATTTGCAAGTAATTAAATCAATGGACAACAACAACAATATACTCAGTGTAGTCTCACAGAAGGGAGTTTGGGGAGGGTATAGTGTATGCAAGCCTTACCGCTACCTCAGAGGTAGAGAGGTTGTCTCCGTTAAACCCTCGGCTTCAAGGAAAAACAAACTAAAGAAATCCAGGAAAAGAAAGAAAGTAACAAAACAAAACATTTTTAACAGTAACTACATAAAATCTATTAGAATAATGTAAATTAACTCCACATGATTGCTAAACAATAGTAGTTTAATAAACTAATCTGGAATCAATAGAATCTTACATAGGGGGCTTTGTTGCCTGAGCCCTCTTCCAACCATTATCATCGGGTCAAACAAAGAGTAATCCTTGAGAAACTATAATAGGAAATCTAGTTTCACATGCCCTTGGAGACTGAACAGCTTTATTCAAGTCCTTCAAATGGAGCTTGAGGAATCCTTGTATAAGATCCACATCCATTATATGACTATCCATGATATGAACACATCAAATTCCCATTTTCATCTACTCTCCCTTCAGATAAAGGATCAAGACAATGTAACAAAATATGTAGACTTACTAAAAGAAAAGCTATTACATTGAGATAAAGAAAACCACACATCATAAGAAATAAGGAAAAATATTGGCGGAAAAAACATACCTGTATGGACAGTGAGTAGAAGTACAAAAGTCAGAGCAATAAACAGAAAATGTTCCGTGAATTAGTGTATGTTGGCAGCACCGTAAGAGATGACAATCAATGTTCTTCTTACTTCACCATATTTCACTATTCAAAATAAACCTGAAACATCAAACATGAACTAAATCAAATATATGCATCCATAATCTTTTAGACTCCTGAGCGTATTCCCCTAAATATTACATAGAAGAATTAAGATTGGGACTTCAAAAGCAATATAGTTTTAACCCAGTTGAAGTATACCGCAAGGAATATAGAAAATTCAAGCTTGAAACAAACAACAAAAGGATATCTTGCTGGTTTTTTTTCCATGATTTCTATAAGTTTTCAAACTGAAAAATCAAATCGTGAAACTAAAGAACATGGAAAGCAAAATAATCTTATAAAAGATGGGAAGGCAAAAATAGATGACCTTGATTTGGTCATTGCGGGAAAAAGCCAGTATCAATTTTTTTTAGTTTTGACTTTCGAGCAATGGAGAATTGTGTGACGTGAAAAACTATACATTTGATAACGATACAGTACATCGGTTTAGAATAGGGAAATGAGAGCGCATCTCAAATAGAGGAAAATTATAGTTCTGAATGTCTAGGTCGATGCACCTGCAACTTAAGGATTTTAGCAAGGGTAAAAAACTAACCGCATGGCATGTAACTGATGTGACTCTCCGGCTTGTATAGTATCGATATAGATAATATGAGAAACCCCAAAAATAGAGCAAAAAGATAAAGAATATTCCTGATTAATGGTCTTGCCACGGTAATGACCTCTGTCCCTCAATAGTCTATATATAGAGAGGGGATACTTGAAAACATGACAAACAAGAATAAGAAAAGGATGGTGCAGGAAAACAACAACATGAACAAAAGAGAGAAACTATGTTCCTACATGGAAAGAGAAAAAGTTTAACTGGGGCGTGTAGGCCGATGAAGAGGAAAAGGAAAAGGCGTAGGAAGAAAAGGAGGAAGAGAAGGCCCAACTTACGCAAGGCCAAACGAAGAAACTCTCCAAAGCGACGTTCATTTTTTTCTTTTTCTATTCTAGGTGACTGTTCAATTATTTTCTAGTAAATCATTTTTTTTATTCATTTTAAAATAATTTAAAAGGGAAAAAAAATTGACAAAAAAGAGAAGGCCTGTGAGACTGCCACGTCACCGAGGCTATGACCCTCTTTTATATATATTTAGAGAGAGATGTTTTATTTGAGTAAATTTAAAGGCTTTTAACCTTAATTTTCATAATTTCCAAGTCTTTAATACAAGTATTTTTTGTTTATTTAGAATTTTTTTTAATTACAACTTGCAAACATACTATAGAATTTAATTCTAAAAATCTTTAACAAGCTTCTAAATTCTAAAACTTTTAATATATAATTTCTTATTTAGCTAACTTACTTCATATTTCAAATTATTTTATTTTTTACTTTATGTTTCAAATTTCAAGTTTAAATGTCAAATTTCAAATTTCAAATTTGAATTTCAATCTTTTACTTGAAATTTGAAATTTGAAATTTAAAATATTTCAAGTGTACTTGAAGTCTTGGATTCAAATTTCAAATTTGAAATTTCAAACATTTAAACTTTTGTTTTAAAATATATAATATACTTCATATTTCAAATTTCAAGTTTGAAATATCAATCTTTGAAATTTTGAACTCCCTAACTCTAACAAACTAAGACACAAGTTTTTTGAATTTGAAAATATTAAGACAAAACATTAGGACTATAAATGATTAATTTAAAAATAACTTTAAAAAGTAATTTAAAATCATAACTTATACTTTTAAATGATCTTAAAATAATTAAAAAATTACATTTTGCATCTCGTTCGTCCCATTTATCCCGTCTCGTTTCATCCCATCTTATAGTGGGATGGGACAAGACCACATAATCATCCCGGTTTGTCCCTTCCTAGTGGTGAATTCCAGCTGTAGTCGTCCAATCCTAATGCCCACCCTTAGTTTACCAAGAATTGGAAGCTATCAGGCAAAGAAGTATGTAGGAGCTTATGGCTCAATAGGGCATGGTAAATAATTGACACTGTACCTATAGTTGTTTTTGGAGTTCAGTTATACCTTGTCAAGCTTTGAACTCATAATATCTTCACTAAAAGTAATTTTGAACTAATAGGGAACTCAGCAAAACGCTGACCAGCAGAAAGACCAGGATGATGCTAAAAGATATATTTTTTGTGTAGCTCATTTGTACCTTGATCAAACTTGATCGACATTTCATGGTTGTTAGTCCATCACTTCATGTAGCTCATATTGATAGATTACATATACATGCGGCCATTTTTGTAGTAAATTATTTTTGGAGCTAGTACACTTTTGGGCTATTTTTTATGCAAAAAAACATGGTTATAATTGTGGGAAAAGAACAAAAATGTCACTTCATTCTACACTATTTCCACCGAAATAGACACTGAACTTAATTAACTCTAATTAGCCATTAAAATAATGTCATTCCCTAAGCATATTTAACACACCCTTAAAATAGCCCAGTGTCACGCCCAAAAAAAATTCTTTCACGATTCCCTTTCTGATTCAAACTCATAAATCTACCTTTTCTTTCGCAATACAATACATTACCTTTCAGAGTAGTACTTTCACTAAATTATATATAAATCTATAAAAATTCACTGTCAATCAGCTTCATAAATTTTTTTTCATTCTCAATTAGCTAAAATTGAAACAAAATAATGGCTTCAAGTTCAATTTTTATTCCAATAATGTTATAATACAGAGTTCACTGGATAAATGATGTTGAATTTAAAAATTTCACTCTCACTGGAGTGCTTTTAAATTTGAATTGCATCTATAATATTTTGTTGATGAACTGTATAAGCAGTTAAATATAGAGCTAACTTCAGGTTTAATGGTGATAATATATATTATGAGGGCTGGATCTATGCCTATATACAATAATATGAGTGTCCGACTTTATATGGAGATGAATAAGAAGAATTTAGACATTAATGAGTATCTATTGTGTGTAACACTAAAAGATGCATTTGAAATTGGAGAATCCTCAACTAGTAATTTACTGGAAACATCTCCAACTGCTATATAGATTCATCCGATTCCTATTTCTGATTTTTGTTATGGTTGATTGTATAATTTAAGATGATTCTTCTTTGGAAGAAATGGAGGAAGAGCCAAAGCCTATAATAAAGGATCCACATCATAGAGATGTTGCAGAAGGGCAACTGTATTGGAACAAAAATACAATATCAAGTGTCATGCAGAATTATGCAATTCGTGAGAGGTTCCAGTTTAAAGTGAATAGATCATCATCATCAAGGTATAAATATTGCATATAAATTGTATAACTACTATATAGGGCCTGTATCAATAATGTATAAGACATTTTATGGTTGGGATATATGTAAGAACATGTATCAATATTGCTTATAAACTACATAACTACCGTATAGGACCTGTATCAATAATGTATAAGACATGTATATGGTTGGGATATATGTATGACCTTGTATGAATATTGCATACAAACTGCATAACTACTATATACGACCTGCATCAATAATTTATAGGACCTGTATATGGTTGGGATATATGTATGAACCTGTATGAATATTGCATACAAACTGCATAACTACTGTATACGACCTGAATCAATAATGTATAGGATCTGTATATGGTTGAGATATATGTGTGAACCTATATGAATATTGCATATAAACTATATAACTACTGTATAGGACCTACATCAATAATTTATAGGACCTGTATATGGTTGTGATATATGTATGAACCTGTATGAATATTGCATATAAATTGCATAACTATTGTATAAGACCTGCATCAATAATGTATAGGATTATCAATAATGTATAGTACTTGTATAAGGTTGGTATATATGTATGAACCTGTATGAATATTGCATATAAACTGCATAACTAATGTATAGGACATGTATCAATAATGTACAGGACCTATATATGATTGGGATATATGTAGAACCTGTATTATTATTGTATAGAACCTGTTTCAATATTCCTTAAGAGATGTACCTTCTAGGTGTATAGAATGTGTAATGAAAATTGTATCACTATTGTATATAATACATATTAGTATAAAAATTCTACATTATCGTGAAAGGTATCATTAATGTATATAAATTATATTTATAGGTACTATCTTAAGTGTGTCCATCAAAGATACAAATGGACTTTTAGATCTTCAAGTCAACAACATTCAGAAGTCTTCATGGTGACAAAATTTATTGATAATCACACTTATCCAATTACAGAGAGAATGCTTTCGCAGCATCATGTTACTTTATTAACCATTGCAAAAATAATGAAGCAAAAGTATCTAAATCTAAAATCAACATACACTCCAGCGGAGATCATGGATGAAATGAGAAACCTTCACGGGATTAGGTTGAACTACATAAAAACATACCAAAGAAAATGCACTTGAACTGGAGAGAGGTTCCATGCATGAATCATATGCTAAACTGCCAGCTTACATAGTATATGGTAAATATAATAAATCTAGGGTCATTCACAATGTTACACAAAATAGAGGACATTCACTTTCTATATATTTTTGTTGTGCTGAACGCATCAATTAAAGGCTGGAAATATTGTATGACTACCATCGTTGTTGATGGGACTTTTGTTAAATCAAAGTACAAGGGAACAATGTTGTGTGCTAGTGTGCTCAATGCAGTAGGTGAGTTCTATGCAAATTTTTATACAAGAGTATGCATATGTTAGACATCCAGTGATCAAATTTTTAACTATGTGAACCTCAACCTTGTAAGGATCTATTAGACATGTAGTGATCCAGCTTTCAAGTATGTGAACTTATTACTTGTGAGTTTACCAAATTCAATAGGCATACTTATTACTTTTACATGTTTTTCTTGACAAATTTATCCCTTCTTTAATAAAAATATACAACTACCATTCATCTCCGTGGCTGAAGCCAAGGTTGAAATCTGTTATTCAAACTTATCTAAGATATTGACGCTTTTCCATTTGCTTAATCAGGGAATATTTTGCCACTATCATATGTTGTTGTTGATTCTAAAAATGATGTTTCATAAGAATGGTTTTTTCGTATGTTTAAAATGTTTTATGGTGAAAGAGAAAACATGTGCATAGTATTTGATCGGCATGATATCATATTGAAGGGTGCTTCAATTGTATATCCAAATGTGGCTCACTATATTTGTAACACCCCGTACATTTCCAAACCTATAAGACTGCGTTAACATTTATGAAATTATTTAAACATGAGAGGGTTGGTTAATTATGCATTAATTTGTTGGGCTTAAGTGAATCATGTGCCATTGGGCTCAAAACTGGCCTAAAAATTACAAGAAACACATGGTCCAAAAGGAAAATGACCCATTCATCTTTTGACTTGATCAACTTGTCATTAATGACCAAGTGTATGGCTAAGAGGGACCCTTAATATACTATAAAAGTCTCCAAAATTCAGATTTTTAATCATATCCAACACCTTGCCATATTCTAGATTTTTCAAGACATTTCAATTTTAAACCCTAAGCCTTCACTCTTTTGGACAAGATCACTCTCTTGCAAGATTTGGTAAATATTTATTCTCATGGTTTAATATATTATATGCTTAATATGGTGTCTAAATCATGTTGGTTATGTAGGCAAAGTGTTGGACAGTTTACTATGTGTAAAACTGTCTATTTTTGCAATCGAAAAAGGGTGTTGCCTTGTAAACTTGAAAATGGACTTGTGGTCTTGAATGAAGTGAATTTGATGGATTAAATATTGAAATATGGTATATTATTATAGCCTTAACTTGTTTTATCCTTGTACATAATGTTTGGAATTGTTATTACAAAATTATGCATGGACTTGGTGATGTATTGAAGGAAAAGTGTGGCTTTGGTGATGTTCATGTGTGTTGTGAAACCATGGGTGTTTTTTGGCATCCAAGTGACCAAAAATATGTAAATAAAAGCTTAATTATGTCCTTGGACCATTTATTACACAAAAGGATCCAAAAGAGACCCTTTTTGGCCGATTTGGGCATCCGCCCCCGCAGACGAAGGCACCTGCGGGTGCAGGTGCCCTTGGACAGGGCCAAGGGTCACCTTCATCTGCATGTCAGCCACCTGCGGGCACAGGTGGCTTCGCAGGTCAACCCAGTGTCTCGTTTTGTATGTTTTTATCTCTCTTTGATCCCCAAAGACCTTTATACCCTTTTTGGATGTAATTATCAACTTATGGTACCTTTTGAATGACGTTAAAGGGTTGTTTGGAGGCATGTTGAATTATAACAATTATGGATTGTTGTTAATATGTAGTTATGAAAGGTATTGAGGTGACTTGACGGAATAATTGTGATGTAATGATAATGAGGAAGCGTAAAGGGTAAACTTGGTATGAAATGCTATTGGTTTATGATGTCGTGGTTAATGTGTGGAATGTTATGGTTTTGTTGATATGGTAATACATCAAATTGTATTGTAAAGGGTAAAATGACGCTATATGGCAGTCATGTAGCTCATTGTCGTTTTGTGCACTGGTAAGGGAACTAGTGGTTAACGTGAGCTCCGTTATGAACTTGTGTTGTAGAGTAACACGTAAAGAAGGAGCTGGATTGTTGTATTCATATTGATAAGATAAGGTATGTAAGGTTATTCTTTTCCGCATTCTTCTGCAACATTTATTGTTCACATTATCATAGCACTTGTCCTATCCCAAAGAGTTGTACAGTGTCTCATTCCTCTAAATAGTTTAGAGTATCTCATTTCAGAGTTAGTAGTACTTGTTATTCACTTATCTCTCATTCATTGAACATTGTTCTAACATTCCAATAATGTTACGTTCTACAGTTCTAAAGTTCCAATAAAAGACAGTTACCAATGTATCACTCTTATAGTTAAAGAATGAAGTAATGTGAATAATTAGTTAATGGTTAATGTTGAGATTGGGTGGTATCTCATGGGATGAAAGGAACATCCGCATGAATGTCGATCCCGATTATTATTGCATGGGTGATATCTCATGGAGTGAAAGAAACACTTGCATGAATGTTGATCCCATTATTACGGGTGGTATCCCATGGGATGAAAGGAACATCCGCATGAGTGGCGATCCCGATTGATATGGGATGAAAGGAACATCCACATGAATTTCGATCTCGATTATTATAGCATGGGTGGTATCTCATGGAGTGAAAGAAATACTCGCATGAATGTCGATCCCATTATTACGGGTGGTATCCCATGGGATGAAAGGAACATCCGCATGAATGATTCACTTAAGCCCAACAAATTAATGCATAATTCACCAACCCTCTCTTGTTTAAATAATTCCATAAATGTTAACGCAGTCTTATAGGTTCAGAAATGTACGGGGTGTTACATCCGTCCCCCCTTAGAAACATTAGTCCTTGAATGTTAGTGACATTATTCAATTTAAAAATTGCAAGTCTAGGATCATTCTTCATGTTATAATATATATACGTAATGCGTATAAATACTTACTTCTTATCAGATTTCCATGTGATCTCTTCTACTTGTTGATTTCTCCAAAGTACCTTTACGGACGCTACATCTTTATTCCTTAACCTCTTCACTTTCCTATCCAGAATAGCAACAGGTATATTTTCATAGGTAAGATCCTCTGTAACTTGTACATCGTTAATGGGAGCAAGACGAGATGGATGTCCTATGCATTTTTGAAGCATTAAAACATGAAATACCGTATGAACCGTACAGAGTTCTTGGGGTAGTGCCAACTCATATGCAACTTGCCCAATTCTTTTAATAATTTCATATGGGCCTATATAACGTGGACTCAATTTTCCTTTCTTTTCGAATCACATTACCCCATCGGTGACACCTTCAAAAATACCCAATCACCTATGGCGAATTCGAGCCCTCTTCTTCTAACATCAGCATATGACTTATGTCGACTTTGGGCCGTTTGTAGCCATTATTGAATCAGCTTAACTTTCTCCATAGACTAATGAACAAGATCTGGCCCAAGTAAAGCAGTTTCGCCCGCTTCACCATCACCATCTACATTTCCTTCCTTACAAAGCTTCATCAGGTGCCATTTGAATACTTAAATGATAGCTATTGTTGTAAGAAGATTCAATAAGAGACAAATGGCCATCCCAACTGCCTTGAAAATCTAACGTGCAAGCTCTTAGCATATCTTCAAGCGTTTGGACAGTACGTTCTGCTTATCCATCTGTCTGAGGATGGAAAGTCGTACTCAAATTCACCTGTGTACCCAAACTCTGCTGAAAGGATCTCCAAAAATGTGCACTAAATTGTGCTCCTCTATCTGATATAATGGAGATCGGAATCCCGTGCAATCGTACTATCTCTTTCACATACAATCTTGCATAATCTTCAGCTGTATAGGTGGTCTTGACTGGTAGGAAATACGCTGACTCAGTAAGCCTGTCAACTATGACTCATATGGAATCAAATTTCTACAGTGTACGAGGAAAACCTGTGATGAAGTCCATATTAATCATGTCCCATTTCCAGACTGGAAGATTGATACATTGCATGTAACCACCTGGTTTCTGATGCTCTACCTTTACTTGTTGATAATTCGGGTATTGAGCGACAAATTCTGCAATGTTCTTCTTCATATTTCCCCACCAATACACTTTTTTTAAATCATGGTACATTTTGGTAGCTCCCGATGAATAGAATATCGTGAATGGTGCGCCCCTGTCATAATTCGTCTCCTCAGCTCATCTACATCCGGTACACATATTCAATCTTGGCAATGAAGTACTCCTTATTGCGTAAGATCAAATGCCTTTGTCAAACTCTGTTGTACATTCTCTTTTAGTTGCAATAACATAGGATCCGTAAACTTCTTCTCTTTCACTTCAACTATTAATAAAGAGTCTGCCGCATTTTGTACAATAACCCCTTCATCTGAGGATTCAAGAAGACGAACCCCCAAACTGGCTAATTGATGTAGATCTTTAACTAAGTCTTGCTTTTCTGTCAATTGGCTACTAGTGCTTCCTATTGCTTTGCAACTTATTGTATCGGTTATCACATTTGCTTTTCCCGGATGGTATAAGATATCAAAATCATAATCTTTCAATAGCTCAAGCCACCTTCGTTGCCTTAAATTGAGTTCCTTCTGCTTAAAGATATATTGCAAACTTTTGTGATCAGTATAGATATCAACATGAACTCCATACAAATAATGACGCCATATCTTTAAAGCAAATACCACCGCTGCTAATTCAATATCATGTGTGGGATAATTTCTTTCGTGTGGCCGCAACTGTCGTGAGGCATATGCTATTGCATTACCATGCTGCATTAATACACACCCTAGGCCAACTCTGGAAGCATCACAATATGCAGCATACCCTTCTGTGCCTTCCGAAAGTACTAATACGGGTGTGGAAGTCAATTTATCTTTTAGTTCTTAGAAACTTCTCTCACATGCATCATTCCACTGAAATTTGACTGCCTTGTATGTAAGCTCCGTTAAAAGTACAGCAATGGAAGAAAACCCTTCAACAAGTCTTTGATAATAACCTGCCAACCCAAGGAAGCTACGAATTTCTGTAGACGTCGTAGGTCTTGGCCAAGTTTTCACCGCTTCAATCTTCTGTGTATCAACCTGTATCCCTTCATCTGACACAATGTGACCCAAGAATGCGACGGATTTTAACCAAAATTCACATTTAGAGAACTTCGCATATATCTTACGATTACAAAAAATTCGTAACACCTATCGCAAGTGATTAACATAGCTCTCTTGTGAACTTGACTCTTATCTTTAAACATGGTCTCGAACATATCTAACAATGGCTTGAACACCCTATTTACCAAATCCATAAAAACTGCTGGTGCATCTGTTAGTCCAAATGACCTAACCAGACATTTATAGTGACAAAATCGTGTTCGAAAAGCTGTCGTAGTTATATATTTTTCTCTAACCCTTGCTTGATGACAATTCGATCTTAAGTTAATCCTTGAGAAGAATTTGGCACCCTATAACTAATCAAACAAATCGTCAATTCTGGGGAGGGGATATTTGTTCTTGATCGTTACCTGATTCAATTGCCGATAGTGAATACACATTCTCAATGTGCCATCTTTCTTTCGTATAAATACTACTGGTGCTCCCTACGGAAACATACTAGACCTTATGAACCCCTTGTCCAACAAGCCTTTTAAGTACTCTTTTTAATTTCTGTATTTCTGCTAGAGCCATGATATACAAAGGAATAGAGATAGGCAGAATGTCTGGAATCACATCAATATCAAACTCTACTTTTCATTTCAGGAACCACATCCAGAAATTCATTTACTATTGGAATCGATTGAAGTGTTGGTGCTTTCACATCGGCATCCTGTACTTTTACTAGGTGACGTATATACCCCTTGGATATCATTTCCTTCACCTTATTTTAGGGAATGAATTTTTCTTCAGTGCTCCCCCATTACCCTTTCATTTAAGAACATCCTTTTGTGGAAAATACAAATGTACCTTCTTAGCTTGGCAATCTACTGTGGTATAACAAGAAGCCGACCAATTCCTACCTATTATAACATCAAAATCTACCATTTCCTACTCAATAAGATCAACCAGTGTATCATGGACATACAAAGTTATCATACAGTTACGATACACTCTATTAGCTACCATAGATTCACCTTTTGGCGTAGATACCTCAAATGGGTTACCTAAAAATTCTAGTGTCCTTTCACAAATTTTTTTTTCAACAATCAATAGAGTAACATATGATCGGATCAATCAATGCAAATACATTATCTGAAAAGACAGACAGATAATATACCTGTCACTTCATCAGAAAAAGCCTCCGAGTCCTGCCAATCCGCTACGACATAGGTACGGCCATGAATTCCACTCGAACTAGCTACTCCTCTAACACCTCTGCCACGGTTAGCAAGTTGTGTACCTCTACCTAGAGGAGGCACCAATGACGTTGATGCGACGGTTGGTCCCGTAGGTCATGCCATGCCTCCCGTATTTCTTCGTGGACACCCTCTTACAATGTGCCCTGGCATGCCGTAAAAATTGTAGACATTCATTCCAACCCGGCATTCACCTGCATGAAACTTCTTGCAACACTGGCACAGTTGATGAAAATACCTCGAATGGTTCACACCTCCTTGTGCTTGATACCCCACTGTCCGTAAATCCTGAGTCTCACTTCTTTGCCCAAACTAGTTGCTTCTAAATCCCTGGAATAGGGGGGATCATGTGCTGTAGAATGAGGAAATGATGGCCTAGGCAGTTTGTGAAAACTCCGAGGCCCAAAGCTCCCTTGGGACGTCATGAACTGTCCCATAGGTTTAGCCCTCTTTGACGATCCTTCTTCCAATTCCTGCATCCTCCTCCTTTGCCTCTGTCCCTCCTTCTTCTGCACAAGAACATGTCTTCGAGCTTGTGCAGCAACTACACGGGTAAATATTTGCAACACACTCATTAAATCCTGCTTAATAGTATTAACGGGCAGTTTCGAAGATACTTCTCTCCTTCTCGTCCCTTCTGAGGCTGGAATGGTAGAAGGAGCCCGTGATGCTAATTCAATGTCAGCTCCACCTTGACTAGCTTGGTAAGGTGGTGATCTACTCGATAGTTCTCCGACAAGTATATCTACTTTCTTACCTTTACCTCTACCTTGTCTTGTAATCGGCATTTTACTATATAAAAGAAAACCAAGTCTAATGGTTAGATACGATCCCACTTCAATATTGGCTCGATTGCACGATCTAAGAATTGAAGAACAGAAACAACTCCTAAATGTCCCGTAGCCTCCCACTTATAAATGTGGTACACAAAATATCCATAAGCAAGACTCTACTCAGACATGTCTTTGTAGACACCTTTAGGATGACCTGCTCTGATACCACTTTTGTCACACCTCGAATTCCAACAGGGCGGACTGGCACCCGAAGCCGATAAGGCCCGAGAGAACCAATCTTCATTCTCATACACTCCTGCGCATGCTATTCAATAAACATCACCACCACAAATAGATATAAGATGCCAATAGCGAAAGTCGTGGAAAGTACATGATAACTATGAAACTTGGCCGTTGGGGCCATCAAGACAAAACATACGTTCTTTACATTTTCTTCATATGTCCCACAACATCTACAAAACCTCTACAGATGCTTGACCATAACCAACCTAGAGTCGGGATAAGACCCCGCTCTATACACATATACAATACCAAAATAAATGTACAACTCTGACTCGGAAAGCCCCGAACCAACTAGAGCTCACCAATGATTTGCAACTGACCCGCAACCTACTGTAGAGGTCTACTAGCACCTGTGCCTGCAGCAAGTAAGGTAAGTCCCACAAGGAACGTCAGTACGAAGAATGTACTGAGTATGTAAGTTTATAAGGAATTGTGTCAATACATAAGAACTTCAATGGAATCAAATATAAAAGAATAGTTAATATGGATAAGTCACCATTCTGTATGTGTGGAATTATGTACATTATGTTGATTACTTTCTTTATTTTTACACTCATTCATTCATTCATCACTCACTCCTTCGTTCGTTACTCATTCTTCAATTCATATAATGCCCGGGCCCCAAGCTGATCAGTGGGAAATAACATAATAATCAGGATCGTCATCCATGCAGATGTTCCTTTCATCCCATGGGATACCACAGGTAATAATGGGATCGACATTCATTCAAGTTTTTCTTTCACTCCATGAGATACCACCCACGCTATAATAATCGGGATCGATATTCATGCGGATGTTCCTTTTATCCCATGAGATACCACCCGTAATAATGGGATCGACATTCATGCGAGTGTTTCTTTCACTTCATGAGATACCACCCATGATATAATAATAGGGATCGACATTCATGCGGATGTTCCTTTCAACCCATGAGATACCACCCAATCTCAACATTAACCATTAAATAATTATTCACATTACTTCATTCTTTAATTATAAGAGTGATACATTGGTAACTGTCTTTTATTGGAACTTTAGAACTGTAGAACGTAGCATTATTGGAATGTTAGAACAATGTTCAATGAATGAGAGATAAGTGAATAACAAGTACTACTAACTCTGAAATGAGATACTCTAAACCATTTAGAGGAATGAGACACTGTACTACTCTTTGGAATAGGACAAGTGCTATGATAATGTGAACAATAAATGCTGCAAAAGAATGCGAAAAAGAATAACCTTACATACCTTATCTTATCAATATGAATACAACAATCCAGCTCCTTTTTTACGTGCTACTCTACAACACAAGTTCATAACCGAGCTCACGTTAACAACTAGTTACCTTACCAATGCACAAAACGACAATGAGCTACATGACTGCCATATAGCATCATTTTACCCTTTACATACAATCTACTGTATTACCATATCAACAACACCATAACATTCCACACATTGACCACGACATCATAAACCAATAGAATTTCATACCAAGTTTACCCTTTACGCTTCCTCATTATTATTACATCACAATTATTCTGTCAAGTCAACTCAATACCTTTCATAACAACATATTAACAACAATCCATAATTGTTATAATTCAAAATGCCTCCAAACAACCCCTTAACGTCATTCAAAAGGTACCATAAGTTGATAATTACATCCAAAAAAGGTATAGGGGTCTTAGGGGATCAAAGAGAGACAAAAACATACAAAATGAGACTCTGGGTTGACCTGCGAAGCCACCTGTGCCCGTAGGTGGATGACATACGAATTCAGGTGACCCTTCTCCCTGTCCAGGGGCACCTGCGTTGGCATCTACGCCCGCAGTGCCTTCATCTGCAAGGGCGGATGCCCAAATAGGCCAAAAAGGGTCTCTTTTGGGTCCTTTTGTGTAATAAATGGTCCAAGGCCATAAGTAAGATTTTATTTAAATATTTTTGGTCACTTGGATGACAAAAAACACCCATGGTTTCATAACACACATGAACATCACCAAAACCACACTTTTCCTTCAATACATCACCAAGTCCATGCACAATTTTGCAATAACAATTTCAAACATTATGTACAAGGATAAAACAACTTAAGGCTATAATCACATCCCATATGTCAATATTGAATCCATAAAATTCACTTCCTTCAATACCACAAGTCCATTTTCAAGTTTACAAGGCAACACCCTTTTTCGGTTGCCAAAATAAAAAGTTTTACGCATAGTAAACTGTCCAACACTTTGCCTACATAACCAACATGATTTATACACCATATTAAGCATATAATATATTAAACCATGAGAATAAATACTTACCAAATCTTCCAAGAGAGTGATCTTGTCCAAAAGAGTGAAGCCTTAGGGTTTAAAATGAGTTCTTGTGTCTCTTGGAAATGTCTTGAAAAATCTAGAATATGGAAAGGTGTTGGATATGATTAAAAATCTGAATTTTGGAACCTTTTATAGTCTCTTAAGGGTCCCTCTTAGCCATACACTTGGTCATTAATGACAAGTTGATCAAGTCAAAAGATGAATGGGTCATTTTCTTTTTGGGCCATATCTTCCTTATAATTTTTGGGCCAATTTTGAGCCCAATGGCACATGATTCACTTATGCCCAACAAATTAATGCATAATTCACCAACCCTCTCATGTTTAAATAATTCCATAAATGTTAACGCAGTCTTATAGGTTTGGAAATGTACGGGGTGTTACAATATTTGCATCTACCATATATGGAACAACATCAAAGGTAAGTTCAAAAAGAATTAAAAGCAGTTAAAGAGGGTCTTCTTTGCAATGATCAAAAAATACATAAAGGCAGATTTATATCGGCTTATGGAAGACATAAATAACATCGAAAATAGGGTGAGGGATTACCTGTTCGATATTGACTATGAAAAATGGTACATAGCTCATTCCACTATCAACAGATCCATGGTGATGTCTTCAAACATAGTGTAGTCCCTAAATTCATCAAATAGAGAGGCGAGAGACCTGCCAATAAAAAATTATTTAAATTTATGATGGATTTGTTCATGAAATGGAATAATGAACATATAAGGGAATCATCAACAACATTTACTAAACTGTGGAACAAATACAACAAAATAATTAGGGAAAATCTCATTTTTGTCAAATAAAATGAAGGTAAAAATTTGACTGCTTATTTCTGTTTCATACTGACTGATGTACAAAAAAATTAACTTGTTATTTTTGTTTCATACAACTTAAATGTCCTTCTTTGCCATAATTTTTACTAATATTTTTGTACATTACAAGTGATGACTTCTACTGACTATGCACATGCAGTGATTGATGAAGCTCAAAAGCAAAACATTGTGTGTATGCGTGAAAAAAGATGTAGTTGCCTACAATTTTAAGTTGTTGGAATCCCTTGTCCACATGCCATGGAAGTATTGAGCTACACACAAATGGAATTACAAAACTATTGTGCTCTATATTATACAAACAAAAATTTCATCAAGGCATATGAGCTGCCAATTATTCCACTTCCTGATGAAATTTCAACAATTAGGGAACAAATTTCAAAAAAATTATCAAAATCTTTGTGTGGACTGCAAGAGTTAAGTCAAATCGAGAAAAACCCAAAACAATTATCAGAATCTTATTGAGGACAGGAAGATCTATGCCAAATCTAGACAAACCCAACAAAATTATCTGAATCTCAATGCAGACAACAAGAGTTGTGCCAAATAAAAAAAAAATGGAAATCGGTGATTATAAATTCTCTATAAATTTGTACTCAAAGAAGCCATTTCATCCTCTTCGCCAACTTCATTAAACAAGTAGATTTACCTTTTTACAATTTTTAGCAGAGCATTCAGTGTTGGGATCAAAATCATCAGGGCGTCATGCGGAAGCTAATAATTGCAAACCATTATTGATATATTTTGTCAAGTGACCTACATATTATGAAAACTAATATCAAAAAACATAAAATCTATTTGAGAGAAAATCTCTTCCTAAATAAGACTCTTAAACGACTACATTGTGGATACTATGGTGTTATTGAATAAGAAGAAGAATCCTCAATTTATAGAGGTACAAAACCTTTCATCCAAGAAAGAGGTTAGCCAAATATGGAAGAGTTTTATATTTTTCTGTCAGAAAAAGTAAAGTAATTATTGTAATACTTTGATTTTTCCTTCAAGAAAAAGTAAACCTCAAATTTTGTATGAAAATCACGGCAAGAACCCTAACAAATCTCCCCTTTTTGGCTGATTTTCTTGATAAATTATAATTATCTAAATTGTCGTTATGCTGAAAGAGAGGAGTAAAATTTGCACTGAGTATTCCCTTAGCTGATTTTTGAGGAATTAGGGGCTAGTCTAGGGTTGAATGATTTTTGAGGGTATGTTAATCAAATTAAATTTGGTAATAATGTGATTATTGGCAGTGATGTTTAATTTAATATTTAGATGGACAATGAGTTTAGGAAGCCATAGCAACTTTCAGCACCTGAAACGGAGTTGTAGAACTCTGGTTATAGAGTTTATCGTGGAGAGGTTGGTTCGCGATGTTGTAGTTTATGAATTGTGTTGTAAAATGAGCATAATTGAAGAGAGGTCCCTAGTTTCTGCCTTGGATCACTACAGATAAAAAGTAACTACTGCAGCGGTATCTCTACAGTGGAAATAGGTAACACCACAGAGGACCTTTATTTTAAGGCGCGCAACGGTAACACACAAAATTTGACAATTTTAAAAACCAAAAAATATTTTCATTCTCCACTTTTTTGAAAAATGCAAGGGAGCTATGGAAGGTGATTTTTAGAGAGTTTTTAAGGTTTTTCATCTTTGGAGGGAAGTTATTACATTGAAGACTTGAAATTACTTCTTATAACCTTTGAAAATTATTGAAAATGAATTCATGGTGGAAATTGGGGTTTAGCCCTAGTTCATAAAAATTGATGAAAAGTGGTGGAAATATGTATAAATTTAGTAAAAAATTATCCTAGGGCTTTAGAAAATGCTAGTGGGAGTGAAATTATGGTTATTCATTCTAATTCAAGTAGAATTCATGAGGTCTAAGATATAAAAAAACCCTAAGATGATGAAATAGGGTGAGCTTATGACTAAAATCAGTGATTTTTGATCCCTAGTAGTTAAAATAGGATGAATTATTGAAATGGGTATATGTTCTTGTTGTTATAGATTAAGAACTAGTTGAACGAGAATGAAAGGGCAAAAGTGTGGCTTAAAGGTGACTTTGCGCAAGGAATTGAGGTAGGTTATGGTTTTATTGTAGCACGAAGACTTTCTTGGCTTTGTGCTTGTTTGTAAACTAAACATCTATGATTTCCTTCTATCATGACTTGTGATTTATTGACTGCATTCCATTTCATATGTATTGTGATGATAATGGGTGATGAACGATCGGGTACCATGCAAGTACGGATATGATATGTTATGATAAAGGATTAGATACAATGCCGGTATGATATTATGTTAATGAGGACGAGAAGACTAAGAGATGATACACATCTTGCATACATGTACTTATTCATATACATTGGGTGCCTTTATAATGATTTTATATGGTGATGAGCTATTGATGAAAGTGACTAAGTATAAAAGCCTATGAAAGTGAACTTATGAATTATATCTATATGATGTATTTAGTTGTTGATGTCTTAGATCATGCATTCTGTTATGATCTCTTTAATACTTTTCTGGCTTGCTTACTTGTACATTATTGAGTTAGTTGGCCTATGATGCCTACCAGTACTTGTTGATGTACTAATGCTACTTGTACTCTTCATTTATTGAGTGCAAAATATTTTCCAACAGTTGACACTCAACCTCGACTCTAGTTAGTGGTTCAGACTTGATTTTGAGGGTGAGCACCATGATCGGGCAACCTTCGGATGTTCCTATTGATGTTGATGTCCCTTGTTTCGGGACTAAGATGATTCCTTATTACTTATGTTTTGGATATTTTTAGTTGTTTTAAACTTACTTTATTCTTAAATGTTCTTGTACGGTGACTTCAGGTCCCGAAAATGTAATAAATAGAGGTTTTCGTACTCTATTAGTTTCAAAAATTGATGTCAATTTGATGGGTGATTTAAATTATTGAATAAACATTCTTTTGCACTTGTTTAAACCTGAGAAATAATATAAGGCGAGTGTGAAAGTAACACTTAAGTTAGTAAGGGTTGAGATTAGAATGGTTCTCCTGCCATAGGTTAGGATGGGTGTCAACCATGATCGTTTGGGTTATAACAGAGATGGTATTAGATCAATGGGTTCAACGATCTTATCGTACAAGAACAGGTTGAGTAGAGTCCTGCAAAATGGTACAGAGACATATGTACTTTTCTTTCGTAGGCTATAGGACTTTAGGAATGAATTCCTTTCTTTCTTTCTTTCTTTTATTCTATTACTTGATTCCAATTGGTATCTGATGATACAAATTGATATCTAATTCATTCACTCTTGTTCACAGATGGTGAATACTAGTTCTACCAGAGCAGAAGCAGCCTCACCAGTTGCACCTACCACTAGGGCCACAGTCCAGGGCTCGTCTCGAGTTAGAGGTAGAGCTAGGAGGGGAGGATGAAGGGCAGCACCTATTCTGGGTGGAGCATAGGCAACCGATGGATCGAAAAAATAGAGATCACCATCCCCTCCCCTATATAGGATGCTTCAAAGCTTAATCAGAACAAAGAAGTAATAGTTAAAGAGGAGGAGATGGTAGCTCCAGAGAATATGGTGCCAACACCAAATGGTGTAGCCCTGGTGCCTTTGTCTATGGAAGTGATTCAGTAAGTGTTGGGATTTTTGAGTAGCTTGGCTGGTACTGGCCATACTCCAGTCATTCTAGCTTTTTCGGCCCAACCTTACCACATGCCACTTCTATATCACCAAGAATAGATGAGGGTTCTGAGACAAGGGTGTATCTCCAACAGGTACTTGGGCCAGTGATGATTGATGATGAACATGGACTATTTCGCAAGTTCATTAAGATGAAGCCCCCGGATTTCCAAGGTACAGAGACTGAGAATACATTTGAGTTCTTGATAGATTGGTATGAACGCCTGTATAAGATGGGTATTATTGAAAAATGTGGTGTGGAGTTTATTTCTTTTTAGCTGCAGGCCGAAGCCAAGCGATGGTGGAGGTCTTTAGTAGAGTACAGGCTGCCTTACCTCCACTTACTTAGGCACAATTTTAGAATGTATTCCTTGATAAATATGTTCCTCATACTTATTATGATCAAAAGAAGGATGAGTTTTTGAGATTGGATTAGGGTAACATGTCCGTGGCAGCTTATGAGGCCAAGTTTCATGCCTTGTCCTGCTACGCACTACAATTGATTACCTTCATAGGAAGAGTGGATTAGGTACTTTGTGAAGGGTTTGAACTTTGGGATCCTGTTAGCTACCCTATCCGTGGCTGTGTCTGGGAAGTTCTTTCAGGAGGTAGTTGAATTTGCCAAGAAGACTGAGGCATTTTAGAAGAAGGGAGAGGTAAAGGCAGAAGAGAAGAAAGCCTAGTCCTCAGGCTAGTTCAATGGCACTTTCTCAAAGGATCGCAGTTCATCTTGGCCTTATTATTAAGCCATGCTAGTGTCTACAGGGAACCCGTACGAGGTCAATTATTAGCCTTCTCAGACCAGCAGCTATACACCTTTGTCCTTTTCAGTTCAGATGCCTGCTTTGGTTATTAGATGCCATGAGTATGGAGGTTTGGGCTACATCAAAAGGTATTGTTCTAACTTCTTGTCTGCGTGTCAGTTGACTCAGCAACCAGCTTCTGTTGCTCTAGTCGTGGAAGGTCATAATGGTAGAGGATATGGTAATGGTTGTCCACAAGGTAGGCATGGTGGTTAGGATGCAAGAAGAGGTGGCAACTAAGCCAACCAAGGTGGAGGACAAGTTGGTAGGAATGGTGCTCAGGCTAGTATAGGTGGAGGTCAGAGTGGTGATAAGGCTCATCTTTATACTATTCCAGATCATCCTAAAGCAGGCTTCTGATGCTGTGATCATAGGTACTATTCTTGTCCGTGATCGTATGGTTTCTGTATTATTTGATCCCGGTTCCACATTCTCTTCTATGTCTGTGAAATTTACAATGGGTTAGGACTTAGATTGTGAATACCTTGATGCTCTTATATATGTGTCCACACTTATTGGGGTGTCTGTATGTATTAATTAAGTGTATTGTGTGTGTCTTATGAATTTTATGGCGTTTAAGACACTGTAAGACCTAGTTATTCTAGATATGAAGGAGTTTGATTTTATATTAGGAAAGATTTAGTTGTCTCCTTATAGTGCTATTCTTGACTGTTATGCAAAAGCTGTTACTGTAGCGATACCCAGACTGGATAAATTAGAGTGGGAAGGTACTTTTAAGACTAATCCTATGACGTTTCTGTCAGCAATGAGTGCCTTGAAGTTAGTAAAGAAGGGGTGTAGGGCATTTTTGACCTATCTTCAGGAAGATAAGTCCGCAGTTCCTTCTATAACATCAGTTCCAGTGGTATGCGAATTCTTATAAGTGTTTTTGAATGATCACTCTAGTATGCTTCCAGACCGAGAAGTTGATTTTTGTTTAGATTTAGAGCCAGGTACTCGACCCATTTCCATCCCTCCTTATCGTATGGCACCAGCAGAGTTGAAGGACTTAAAGTCTCAGTTGCAAGAGTTTTTAGAAAAGGGTTTTATTTGCATATGTGTTTCTCCTTGGGGTGTACCTATTTTTTTTGTGAAAAAGAAGAATGGTAGCATGAGGATATGCATAGACTACCCACAAGTTCAATAAGGTGACCAATTGCAATAAATATCCCTTGCCTAGGATAGATGATCTATTTGATCAGTTGCAAGGGGATGCTATATTCTCCAAAATTGACTTGAGTTCGGGTTATTATCATCTCAAGATTAGGAAGGAGGATATCCCAAAGACTGCTTTTCAGACTCTTTATAGGCACTATGAGTTTCTAGTTATGTCCTTTGATTTGACCAATGCCCCAGCTGCTTTCATGAGCCTGATGAATGAAATCTTTAAGTTATTTCTGGACTTATTTGTTATTATTTTTATTGATGACATATTGGTTTACTCAAAAAGTGAAGAAGAGCGTGAAGCTTATTTACATACTCTGTTGGGCTTGATCAAGGAGAAAAAGTTATATTAAAAGTTATATTCTAAATATTCTAAGTGTAAATTCTGGCTTTCTTCAGCGTCCTTCTTAGGGCACATGGTTTCTAAGGAAGGATTTATGGTAGACCAATAGAAAGTTGAAGCTGTTAAAAATTGGGCTAGACCGACGAATGTGATAGAAATTCGTAGCTTTGTGGAGTTGGCTAGTTAGTATCTTAGATTTGTTAAAGGTTTTACCGCCTTTGCTTTGCATATGACCCGCCTTACTTAGAAGGAAGTTCCTTTTGTATGGGATGACAAGTGTGAGGAGAGATTCCAAATGCTCAAAACCTTGTTGACTTCGTCCCCAATACTAACCCTGGCTATTGAGGATAAGGCTTTTATTATATATTGTGATGCCTCAAGGTTGGGTTTAGGTGCTATTTTGATGAAGGATCAAAACGTGATTGCCTATGCTTTGAGACAATTGAAGCCTTATGAGAAAAACTATTCCACACATGATTTAGAACTAGCAGTTATGGTGTTTGCCTTGAAAACATGGAGACAATATCTCTATGGGGTGAAGTGTGAATTGTTCACAGACCACTGCAGCCTACAACACGTGTTCACCCCGAGGGATCTGAATGTAAGACAGTGGAGATTTATGAAGTTGACTAAAGACTATGACATCTCAATTCTATATCACCCAGGTAAATCCAATATGGTGGCGAATGCACAAAGCCAAAAATCAGTGAGCATGGGAATATTAACATGTTTAAAAGTGTCCAGGCACTCATTAGTGAGAGAGGTATAGTCTTTGGATAACAATTTTTTAAGGTTGCAGGAAACTAGTGAAGGAAGGGTGTTAGCACCTATGGAGGTCAGGTCCATATTCTATGACCAAATCAAAAACAGGCAGTTCTAGGATAAGAAGTTAAGCAACCTCAGGGAAAAGGTTTTAAAGCCGAGGTAAGAGAGGCCATTCTTGATGATGAAGGAGCGTTGAGAATTCAAGGGTGCTTGTGTATACCCCGTGTAGGAAATTTGATTCCAACTATTCTGGTAGAGGCTCATAATTCTAAATACTCTATACATCTGGGTGCCAACAAGATGTTTAGGGACTTGAAGCAACATTATTGGTGGCGTAGAATGAAGCGGGACATTATTGTGGATTTTGTAACCAAGTGTCTAAACTGCCAACATGTCAAATACGAACACTGAAAGCCTGGTGGTATATTTCAGAGAATACCAATTCTGGAATGTAAGTGGGAACGAACAACCATGGAATTCATGGTTAGTCTCCCTAAAACATTGAGGAAGTGCGACTCTATATGGGTCATTGTGGACCGATTGACCATGTCAGCTCACTTCATTTCGATAAGAGTAAATTATAATATGGCTAAGTTGGCCAAGATTTGTGTGAAGGAGATTGTAAGGTTACACGGGTACCGATGTCAATTGTGTCAGATAGAGGTACTCACTTCACCTCCAATTTTGGGAAAAATTCCAGTCAAAATTAGGTTCTAGATTGGACCTGAGCACAACTTTTCACCCACAAATTGATGGTCAGTCGGAGTGAACTATCCAAGTTCTTGAGGACATGCTTCGACCATGTGTTATAGAGTCCAGGGGTCAGTGGTACCCATACTTACCATTGTGTAAATTTGACGACAACTATAGCTACCACTCTTGTAGTGACATGGCTCCTTTTGAGACCTTATTTGGTAGGAGGAATTAGGTGGTTTGAAGCATTTGAGGTGAGGCCTTGGGTTACTATCATGCTCAAAGATTCAATGGAAAAAGTGATTTCCATTCAAGAAAATCTCATAGCAGCCTAGAGTTAGCAGAAAGAGTATGCAGATAATAAAGTAAGGGATGTGAAGTTCGCAAAAGGGAAAAAAATACTCCTAAAGGTGTCACCCATGAAGGGTGTAATGTGATTTGGCAAGAATGGGAAGTTAAGCCTGAGATACATTGTACCCTTTAAGGTCTTAAAGGGAGTAGGTCGATGGTATACAGACACTTACCTCCTATTATGTCTGGGGTTCACCCGGTATTCCATATGTCTATGCTAAAGAAGATCAAGGGATGGTGATTAGATCATTCATTATGACCTCGAATTGTTTGAAAAGGAATTATCTTATAAATTATAAAGAGGAACCAATTGCTATATTAGCTAAGTATGGGAGGAGGTTGAGGACCTGAGTCATTTCTTGTGTGAATTTTCATTGGAGGAATCGTACTATTAAATAGGCTACTTGGAAGACAGAGGTGGACATGCGCAAGCGAAATCCTCATTTATTCATTGACCTAGGTACTTTTCTTTTGCCTTGCTATTTCTTTGGGGCTAATTGTCATTCAGGAAAGAATGAATGGTAGATTGGTATCAAATGTAATGACCCAAATTGTCGTTACGCTAAAAGAGGGGGGTAAAATTTGCTCTTAGGCTTTCCTTAGATGATTTTTGAGGAATTCAGGTCTAGTCTAGGGTTGGATTATTTTTGAGGGTTTGTTAATAAAATGAAATCTGGTAATAATGTGATTATTGGTGGTAATATTTGATGTAATAATTAGATGGAGAACGAATTTAAAAAGTCGTAGCAACTTCCAGAACCTGAAACAGAGTTGTAAAAACTCTGGTTATAGAGTTTATCGTGGAGGGGTTGGTTTGCGATGTCGTAGTTTATGAATTGTGTTGTAAAATGAGTATAACTGAAGAGAGGTCCCAAGTTTGTACCTTGGACCACTACAGTGGAAAAAGTAACCGTTGTTGCAGTACCGCTAAAGCAGAAACAGGTACTGCCTTAATGGACCTCCATTTTATGGAATGAACTGCTACTACAGTAATATGACTGCTACATCAGTAACGCATAGAATTTGATAGTTTTAAAAATCAAAAAACTTTTTCATTCTCCATTTTTTTGAAAAATGCAAGGGAGCTTTGAGGAAGGCGATTTTTAGAGAGTTTTTGAGGTTTTTCATCTTTGGAGGTAAGTTATTACCTTATAGACTTGAAATTACTTCTTATAACCTTAGAAAATAATTAGAAATGAATTCATGATTGAAATTAGGGTTTAGCCCTAGTTCATAGAAATTGTTGAAATGTGGTAGGAGTGAGTATAAATTTAGTAAAGGATGATCCTAGGATGTTAGAAAATACTAATGGGAGTAAAATTACTAGTGTTCATGCTAATTCAAGTAGAATTCATGAGGTCTAAGAGATAGAAAACCCTACGATGATGAAATAGAGTGAGTTTATGACTAAAATCATAGGTTTTTTTATCCCTAATAGTTAAAAGGGGATGAATTATTGAACTAGGTATGTGTTCTTGTTGTTATATATCAAGAACGAGTTGAACGAGAATGAAAGGGCAAAAGTGTGGCATCAAGGTGACTTTGAGCAAGGAATTGAGGTAGATTATGGTTTTTTTGTAGCACTTAGACTTTCTTGGCTGCATTCTAGCATGATTGCCTTCTAGCATGACTTGTGATTTGTTAACAGCATTCTATTTCATATGTATTGTGATGATATTGGGTAATGGAGAATTGGGTACCACGCTGGTATGGATATGATATATTGTGATAAAGGATCGGGTATCATGCCAGTACAATATGCTGCTGTTAAGGAGGACGAGAAGTGTAAGAGATGATGCGCACATCTTGCTAACATTCACTCATTCATATGCATTGGGTGCCTTTCTGATGATTATATATGGTGATGAGTTGTTGATAAAAGTGACTAAGTATAAAAGCCTGTGAAAGTGAACTTGTGAATTATATCTATATGATGTATTTAGTTGTTGATGTCATTTATTATGAGTTCTATTATGATCGCTTTTATACTTGTCTGGCTTGCTTAATTGTACATTGTAGAGTTAGTCGGCCTATGATGCCTAACAATACTTGTTGATGTACTGATGCTACCTGTACTCTTCTTTTATTGAGTACAGAATATTTTCCAGCCGCTGACGCGTGACCTCGGCTCTAGTTAGCGGTTCAGACTTGATTTTGAGGGTAAGCACCATAATCAGGCAACCTTCGGATCCTTCTATTGATGTTGATGTCCCTTATTTCGGAACTAGGACGATTCCTTATTACTTATGTTTTGGATATTTTTAGTTGTTTCAAACTTAGTTTATTCTTATATGATCTTATATAGTGACTTCAGGTCTCATAAATGTAATAAATAGAGGTTTCCGTACTCTATTAGTTTTGGATATTGATGTCGGTTTTCCAGGTGATTTAAATTATTAATTAAACATTCTTTTCCACTTATTTAAAGTTGAGGATTAATATACGGCTGATGTGAAAGTAACACTTGAGTTAGTAAGGGCTGAGATTAATATGGTTTTCCCTTTATAGGTTAGGGTGGGTGCCAATCATGACCATTTGGGTCATGACACAAAGCTTGATCCACTTTCTTCACATGCATAATCTTCGTTCTTCATATAATTTTTCATCAATGTTGCTTGACTTGTTTAAAAAATAGATCCTTTTGAGTTAAAAAGTATTGGAGCCCTTTCGGGTTACAAATGTACCCTTTGCAGAGTTAAAATTTATCTTTATTTTAAAATATATAACAATAGGATTGTTGAAAATATGATTTAAAATTGTCTCCACATGTAGTATTTTGGACTTTTTTTGACACAACAAATTCTTCACTATCGTCAAGTTGGTTGCAACTCTGATATTAACTTATCTTCAATTTGAACCATTGACTCTTGACCAGTTGGATCATTGTCTATGGTACCACTTATTGGGATCAAAATCATCAGGGCGTCATACGAAAGCTAATAGTTGCAAACCATGAGACGATAAATCAGATGGTAAAGAGAAACATACTTAAAATATATTGTTGATATGTTTGGTCAAGTGACCTACATATTATGAAAACCAATATTAAAAAGCATAAAACATATCTGAGAGAATATCTCCCCCTAAACAAGACTTTTAAACGACTACATTATGGATGGTATTGTGTTCTGGAATAAGAATAAGGATCCTCAATTTATAGAGGTACAAAATCTTTCCTCCAAGAAAGAGGTTAGCCAAATATGGAAGAAATTTTTAATTTTCCTTTTAGAAAAAGTAAAGTAATTATTATAATACTTTTACTTTTCCTTTAAGAAAAATTAAACCTCAAATTTGGTAGGAAAATCAAGGCAAACCCCTAACATTTAGTACTTCATTTGTTGTGTGATTGTCGTGCGACTCTCGTGCAGTAATTTATAAGACATGACATAAGTTTTTGGATATCTTCATTTCCAAACCAATAATACCGAAACAATTTTAGGTAAGGTCAATTCATCGGGAGGATCTCTCTCTCAATTCAAAGTTTTTTCCTTGAAGTTCATCATCTTCACCATTTTCGTAAAACAAGTAGGTTTACCTTTTCTTCTCTTACTTAGTTACAATAAATTCTTCATTCTTCATTCCTATTGAAATAAGTGTTGGTGTTTGGTGTGTGTACTATATCTTGTGTCCACTTTACATTTTGTATAACTATCGTGGTATTCGTTATTCACCATCCTAATTATGTAATGACCTCTAGGTCATTTTCTTTGTTTCTACACATTTTCGGCATTTCATGCTTTTTCATAGCGGCTAAAGGTCATTTATGAATTGTTGGGACCATCGGTTTGGTTCCTGGGAAGTTCTTTTGGGTTTTAAGTTAATTTTACTATTTTGGAACTTTTGAAGTTGAGAAATTGGTCTTTGGCCTAAACTTCAAATAAACAGCCTCGGATGAGAATTCTGATAGTTCTGTAAGGTCCGAAATGCTGATTTTTAGCTAGGAAGACCCTTGGATTGGGTCCCAAGGCTTTTGGGCTCATTTTGAGCTATTGGGCGGAATTTGATAAAAAATAGAACATTGAGTGTGAGACCCACCTTTTATAGAAACGACCTCGTATGGAAATTTTAATGATTTCATTGAGTCCAAATTATCAAATTTGGTAGGGTATCATAGTTTACTTGCATTCACGGGGTTCCGAATGCATCCCGAACACTCGGTCAAAGTTTTTAATCTTGGCTAAAAAATCTGATGTACATCATCTAGTATAGCCGCCTTAGAGACCCTTTATCGCCTAGGAGATGCCGCCTTAGTGACCCTTTGTCACCTAAGTGGATCTGCCTTAGTGATCCTTTTGTCTCCTAGGCGATGCCGTCTTAGCCATCAATTTGTCACTTAGGCGGAGCCGCCTTAGCGACAAATTGGTTGGTTCTTTAAATACTTGTTCTTCATGATTTTTAGACATTTCTAAATAAAAAGCACACCATTAAAGTACCTTAGGAGCTTGAAAATTAGTGTGGATCATCAAATTGAAGCCTAAAGTCGTTGTATTCTTGTTCCTTGATCATTTTCTTGTCATAAATTTGTAAGTTCCCGGCTTTGATTTCCATTAATTCTCTAGTTTAAGTTCTTGTTTTCTTGAACTTTTGGGCCTGACAGGGACCCCGATCATGCTCAATTTTTTTTTATGAGTTCCGTGTCCTTCGAGGGACCTAATAACAGATTCAATTTCTGAATTCCTATAACAGGTCTCACGGGCCTATTTTTTACTCCATTTTTGACCTGGAGTTTTATATTGCAATTTGGGTTTTTTTTTTACTCGTAATGACCCGTAGATTATGAATTGATAGCGGGACAACATTCAAATATTAAGGAGTGGAGACGAGAAGTTCGTAGATGGTCCGAGACTGCAGTTCAGCTGCAAGGTAGGCTATGGTCTACTCTTGTCTATAAGATTGTGTATTGTATAGACTGCCTTCTAGGTGGGGGTTTATAGGATGGGTTTAAGGTTAGTTGTATCTTGTTGTTGATATGTGACCTGTTTGGGGGGATTTTAGAATAGAATTGTAGTTTGAGCCTATCACAACCCAATTTCTCAGGTCATGATGCCACCTACTTTAATTCACCGGTAGGTAAGCCAAACCAAAACCCAAAATGGAAAGTAATGGGCTAATAGGCAGAAGAAACAGAAAATAAAGATACAATTGTAATCATAATAAGCAACGAGTGTGTGTGTGTGTGTGTGTATATATATATATATATATATATATATATATATATATATGCATGTTATCCAAGAGGGGATGGAGGACAAAATACTAAAATGAATTCCCCAAGACTTGGTAAGGTCAATACGAGAGACACTATGATAATAAGAGTACAAGAAAGTGCCAAACTATACATCGTAGTCTCATAATATACAAAATAAGATTATAAAATAGCAGAAGGAGGAGGATTAGCTCTGGACTCTAAAGCTTACCCAATCTCCGATTAGCAGCACTGCTCGAGGATATTATCTATGGTGGTGACTCTTTCTTAGATCCATAGCAGGGAAATGATGCAGAAGTGTAGTATGAGTACCAAAACCACGATTACCTAGTAGACATCATAGGCTGACTGAGCTTAAATACAGTAAAACTATATATAAAGTGAAAGTATGTAAACTAAAGTCAATAATAAAGGGGCAGGAACGGAAACAATAGGCTATGCTAGGCAACTGCGATAAATAGAAAATGAGTAACTCGAAAGCAAAAATAAAAATCTAGCTATAGCCTAACTGAACTCCCATAAGCCTAGAAGGAACACATAAGGAGAAATAAACCCAACTGAGCCCCCATGGGTACCAACCAAGAGTAATACTATAGTAAGAACAAGATATAACAGTAAAGAAAATAAAGCGAGCCAATTGTATGATATTCGTACCTTATACTCCCCTTTCCAGCCATAACCACCATTCTATTGGTATTGACCGGTTTTTACAACCCCATATCAGTAATAGTAATGATAATAAATGTCGGACTCAAACCAAAACTTGTAAATAATAATGTCATCATGTATCGGACTCAAATCGAAACTGATAGATAGTAACCATATAGCAAATGCCGAACTCGAATCGAAACTCATAGATAATAACAATATAGAAAATTTTGAACTCAAACCGAAACTACCAATTAACAATAATATAGAGAAATAGCCTAGAGTTTTAACCTATCTCAAGTCCATTTAATCATAATATCTAATCTTAGGTTGGCAAATACTTTAAGGCGAATCGATTTCCAATTATTAAGTCAGAAATAACATGGTTCAAGGTCAAATACTACCCTACCTGAGGAAACAAAGCTAGGTAGGCTTATAATAGTGTCTAAGTCAACCCAAACCTAGGTAATAGCCTAAGTAAGTAGTTAGGTGATCATTTAGGTCTAATGGGGCGTTATTCTAGGCATCCTATCTTTAAAAAGGTGGTCGCGCCCACTACCAGTTCCAAAAACCCAACCTAAGACAAACACTTACCCAAACCTAAGTTAAGGCTTCTCAACCCCATCCCAATGCACTAAAAGAGCTCAGTCTAGGCATACATAAGAGAAAAAGGGGTCGAATTATACCCAAAAGGCCTCTAATTAGCCAATAAGGTCAATAAATGCTAAAACATTATCCGGGCCATAAAAACCCACATAAAACTAGCACAATATCATTCTAACACCATAAGAAAACAAAGTCTAGGAGAAAGGTAAGCCTAGCCAACCTGGACGCCGTCGAAAGCATGCGAGACATCCCTTAACAACTAGGCTTTCCCTTCTGAGAAGCCTCTGACTGTTGCCACGCTATTAAAATAATGTTGTACATGTCAAGATGAGAAAATCGATACCCACAATGTGAAATTATGCTCGGTGTAAGGAATCGAGCTAAAAATCTTCTGTAGGGTCCAGTACAAAATTATGTAATTGAAATTGTCACAGCGTCCCTCTCAACTCAAGGGTCATTTGTCCTAAAATTTGGCATAATCCGAGCCCCGAACATCCCCATAATAGTCCCAAGATAAACGAGGAAAACAAGAATAAAACAAAGAATTAAATGGAGAATTAACTAGAAACATACGAGATAAAGGCAAAGAAATGATCACAATGAGGTTCCCAACTCCAAATACCAATTCCCACACTATTTTCTAGCTCCCCAAGGTCACAAATGGAGTTTTGGATTTAGATTTTTAAGCTGAAAATGAAAGAACTAGCTATATATATAGTTAGGGGTCCTTCTTTGTAAATGCGGGACCCTTTTCATAATCAAAGGAGTTGACCTGGGTTGTTCTACATGAAAGTAGCTGGTTCTTTGCGATTGCAAAGAAGAAGGCTAGACCGACAAGCCAGCTCCTTCTCCAAGAATGCGAAGGATGGCCCATAAATACAGAGGTCAAAATTCATTGACCTTCACGATCGCAGCCAAAGCCCCACAAATGTGAAGAACAAAATCGTTGATCCTCGTGAATATGGCCAAGGCCTCGCAAACACAAAGGCAAATTTTGGCCTACACCAGGTGTTGTTGCACCAGTAACTTTGCCAAGTTGCAAAGTCTCTGAATGGGCCCTCGAGATTTGTTCAGAATCCTATGAATGCAAATGAACTATGATACTATACAAAATTCGGCATTCCAAACTCAATGGAACCATCAAAATTTCCATTTGAGGTGGTTTCAACAAAAAGTGGGTCCCATACTAAGGTTTCATTTTTTTAATCAAAATTCACCAAATATCCCAAAATGAGTCTGGAAGCCTCGAGACCCAGAACAAGCATTCCCCTAGCCTAAAATCAAAATTCTAGAGCTAACACAGCCTTACGAATTGGCATCTAAGGTTGTTTACATGAAGTTTTGGCCCGAGAACTTTTTCTCTACTTCAAAAGCTCCAAAATTAGGAAATGGTTAGAATAACAAACGAACCACCTAGTAACCAAACTGTCAGTCCCTGCAAGTCATAAATGACTTGGGCCATCTATAGGGAAACTCTAAATACAAAAAAAGCATGAAACATAGAAAATTACCTAGAGGGTCATTACAATATCCACTACTAAAAGAATTTTCATCTGTAAAAGTAAAGGATTAAGAAGTACCTGAAGGCTCGAATAGGTAAGGATACTGAGTTCGCATATCATTCTTGATCTCCCAGGTATCCTCATTGACCAGACGGTGTTTCTATCATCTAAAATCTCATGATATAATGGAGATTGGATAATCCACAAAGGTCAACCTCTCATCCAACTGAATTGAGTTCTATCGAAGCACGTGAGACTTATCCACAATATAGCACCGAAGCATCAACACATGAAAGACTGGGTGAATGGCTGAAAAGGCTAGAGGCAAGGCCAGCTTATATGCTACCTCTCCAACTGTCCAAAGGATCTCAAATGTCTTGAGATACTTGGGCCTGAGCTTGAACCTTTTTCCAAACCTCATCACGCCCTTTATGGGTGACACTTAAAGTAAAACCCGATCACTAACTCCAAATCTTAAGGCACGAAGCCTACGGTCAGGATATCTCTTCTACTGACTCTAATCTACCTGTAGTCTATCTTGAATCACCCAAACTCTATCCAATGGCTCCCAAACCAAGTTGGTACATCATAGCCTTGCCTCTAAAGTCTCAAAATAACCCACCGGAGATCAAAAATACCCACCATATAATGCCTTGAATAGTGCTATCAAAATACTAGAATGGTAGCTATTATTGTAGGCAAACTCTGCCAAGGCTTAAAACTGCTCCCACTAACCTCCAAAGTCCAAGACATATGCGTGTAGCATATCCTCAAAAATTTGGATACTATGCATTAAATGTCCATCAGTCTGGGGATGAAAAAAAGTTCTAAGGTCGACCTGGGTACCCACTCCTCCTAAAATTCCCTCTAGAAGCTAGATATAAACTAAGAGCCTCTATTTGTAATAATAGACACGGGCACCCCGTGAAGGCGAATAACCTCTCAAAGGTAAATTTGAGTCAACCCCTCTGCACTGTAAGAAGTCTGAATAGGGATGAAATAAGCTGACTTGGTGAATTAATCTACGATGAACCAAATGCTATCAAAACCATGGGAAATACGAGGCAAACCACCTACGAAGTCGATAGTAACCCACTCCCACTTCCACTCAAGAATGGGTAGCCTCTGAAGCAAACTACTTGGTCTCAGAATGCTCGGCCTTCACCTGCTAACAACACAAATATCGAGCTATAAAATCTGCTATGTCTCTCCTCATACCACTACACCAGTAACGCTGCCCCAAATATCTATACATCTTAGTCGTCCCAAAGTGAATAGAATATCCGGAGCTATGAGCCTCCTGAAGTATCAACTGAATCAAACCTCTTACCTTCGAAACACAAATGTGACCATTGAATCTCAATATACCCTCAGAGTTTAAGGTAGCCCTCCTAGTCTCACCCCTCCACACCTGATATCGAGTGACACATAACCTACTATCCGTAAAATACTAGCCTAAAATCTACTCTAACAAGTTAGACCTAGCCTCAACACTAGAAAGAATCCTCTTGGGGTTAGAAATATCAAGTCGAATCATTATGTTGGCTAAGAACTAGATGTCCAAGGCCAACGGTCACTTTGAAACTGAAAGAAAGGCCAAGCTCCCATACTTACTACCTTTCGGCTTAGGGCATCTGCTACTACATTCGCCTTGCCCAAATGGTATAAAATAGAGAGATCAAGTCCTTTGGTAACACAATCCACCTACTCTATCTCTAATTAAGTTCCTTGTGAGTCATAATGTACTAAAGACTACGATGGTCAGTGAATATCTCGCAATGAACATCGTAAAAGTAATGCTTCCAAATCTTAAGCATGAAAACTACCACCGCCAACTCCAAGTCATAAGTTGGGTAGTTGCGCTCGTGCACTTATCAGCTGTCTCAAAGCATATGATATAACTCAGCCTCACTGCATCAGAACACACCCTAAACCAACACCAAAACCATCACAATATATCGTAAACCCCTCGCCTCAACTAGAAGAGTCATAATAGGAGATGAAGTGAGCAAGTCCTTAAGCTTTAAAAAGCTCACCTCACAGCAATCAGATCACTAAAATGGAACCTCCTTGCTAGTTAATCTCATTAAAAGTGTTGCAATAGTAGAAATCTCTTAATAAACTGCTTGTAGTAGCCTGCCAACCCAATAAAACTGTGAACCTCAATTGGAGAAGTCGGCCTAGCCCAATCACGAATGGCCTCAATATTTGTTGGGTCTACCATAATACTATAATTGGATAGCACGTGACTTAAGAAAGATACAGACTCAAGCAAGAACTTACACTTTGAGAATTTGGCATAAAGTCGATGATCTCTCAAAGTGTGGAGCACAATTCTCAAATATTGCTCGTGCTCCTACCTCCTCCTCGAATAGACAAGGACATCATCAATAAATATGATCACAAGAAAGTCCAAATAAGTCCTAAATACATAGTTCATCAAGGCCTTTAACGCTACTGGGCATTGGTAAACCCAAAAGACATCACCAGGAATTCATAATGGTCGTAAAGAGTCCTGAAGGCTATATTAGGGATGTCCTCCACCCGAATCTTCAACTGATGGTAGCCAAATCTCAATTCAATATTAGAAAACATAGCTTCACCTTGAAGTTGGTCAAATAGATCATCAATATAAGGCATAGGAAACTTATTCCTCACTGTGACCTTATTTAACTGTCTATAGTCAACACACATACGCATAGAGCCATCATTATTCTTCATAAATAGAATAGAAGCAGCCCAAGGAAACATACATAGTCTAATAAACCCCTTATCTAGAAGATCCTGAAGCTGAATATTTAGCTCTTTTAGCTCGATAGGAGATATGTGGTAAGGTGCCATAGAAATAGGCTGGGTGACTGACTCAAGATTAATAGCAATCTCTATATCATGCTTAGGAGGAATGCCAGGTAGTTCATAAGGAAATACATGAGTCAAATTAAGGACTCTCAATACTGACATCACGAACATAAGCCAAATAAGCCAAACAACCCCTTGATACCAGTCTCCTAGCCTGAATATAAGAAATAATATCTATCGGTGTGCGGTTATAAGAACCCTGCCACACAACTGGGGGTATTCCAGGTATGGCTAAGGTAACGGTCTTGGAAAATCAATCCAAAATTGCATGATCGGGGGATAACCATTTCATGCCCAGAATCACGTCGAAATCAACTATGTCTAGCATAATAAGGTCAGCCCGAGTGTCATACTCCTAAACAGTCACAATACACGATCTATATACATAATCCACTACTAAGGCATTACCCATAGGAGTAGTATAACACCCTCAATGTTCATGCATGTCTATTGGGGGTTTCTATATGTCTAGGGTAATACAATAAGGTCATTTGACCTTTATGGAGGTGGGAAAATGTTTGGGCAAGTTTGGGGTTGGAAAAGGACATTATGGACAAAAATAAAAGGCTGAGCTCTATGCATGGAAACCTCATCTTTGGACCCCACATTGCTGATCATTTTAAAATTTGCTAATGGATGACCTGCACATTAGGTGGCGAGTGCACAGACCACGCTTATGCATTGGTAGGTGTGGTGTATAGCCTTCACCTGTGTGTTGGGGTGCGCAGAGCGCCTGACGCTTTTGTGCCTGCAATTTTTTCATTTTTCTTTTAAAATTAAGGGTAAGTTCATCCTTTCACCCCATGTAACTTCCCCAATATATTTTTAATCCCCCAAATTCATCCCAATTTACCCATAATCATTCCAAACCCTACCACCCCTTTCTCTCCCAAATCTCAAGAATATAAGAAATAGATTTTTCAATTTCCAAGCTCTAAGGCTCAAAGAATCAAGCTTTCTCCAAGAATTCTACAAATTCAAGTATGTAGGGTTTCATCAATGGGCCCCTTTTCATGAATTGAGTCCCTAAGTAAACTCAATTCCTTAATTAATTTTATCCTTTAGAGTTAAGGTTTCATGAAAAGTATGGGTTTTGTTGTATTTCCGTTTCTTATCAAGAATAAATCCTTGAATTCATGTCTCCCTTAAAAATTCAATGCTTTTATGGAGTTATTATTACGAACCCTCGTTATGTTCATCAATTCATAGTTTTTGGATTGTCTTTATAAAATTTCATGTCTTATTCATGTCATAGAAATTTTCATGAGTATTTGTAGTCTTTAGAGATGGCGGGTTATGAACACTCAATGGCTTAGTTTCTCTTGAATTGATCATTGAATAGTTATTTCTTCAGCTTCATATGTTTTAGGATGCTTTCAAATAAAGTATCTATATTTTAGTCTCAGAATTCAGTATTTATGACCTTACCAGTTATTCAGTATAAATTCAGTTGGGATTAGTACTTAGCACCGAGCAAACATAGGGATGAAGGCCCATCCGTCAGTAATGCTGAGACTTTTATTAGAAGTCCCTAAGTCCTAAAACTACATTGCCACCATAGGTTTTAAAGGGTCATCCATCAGATAGGCTTGACACCTTAGTCGTTTGGACATTAGATTAATGGATCCACGTCAGCCAGTGTTCGTACCCTTGGTAAGGTATAGATCACCCATCCTATTGGGATTACTAATTAGGCCTTGATTAGCTCACTTGGGATATGTTGGTTTACAGTTGCTCCCACAGTTTAGTCTCAGTTATTACATGACCGCATATTCTATTTATTTAGTGCATTATTGTTAATTACATGTTTTATTTACTTAGTTCTTGCATCAATTACATTCTTCGGTTTTATGCTTAGTTTATCCTTTTATGATCAGTATGTTCAGTTTCATATAGCATATTTCATACCTCATATGCTCAGTACATTCAAAGTACTGCCCGCATAATTTTTTGTTCTATGTTCAACATCCAGACCACAGCTAGCCTGATTCTACAGTACCTCAGCAGAAGAGTTTGATGAGTCCTCATCATTTGAGGGCTAACTTTAGTATCTTTATTTTAGTTATATTTTAGTTTCAGATAGTTAGAGTTAGCTGGGGTCTTGTCCCAGCAACTCATCTTAGTAGAGGCTTTCAGACAGATAGACTCATGTTTTCGACTTATGGTTGTGTTAGATGTTTTTTATGTTAACTCAGTATTGGTTTTTATTTAGTTACTTCCATATGATTCAGACTTTCAGTTTTCACTCAATATTACTCAGTTGTTTTAATATTTTTAGTGTTATGCCAAGCCATGAGTTAGCTTAGGGTATTTTGTAACTCTAAGCACTATGTTGTGACTAGGGGTAGTCTGGGTCATGACATACTTAGTATCAGATTATCAGGTTTAAAGTGTCCTAGGGTATCTGAATGTCGCGTTAAGTAGAGTCTTATTCATGGGTGTGAAGCGCGCCATACTTATGAATAGGAGGCTATAAAATGTTTTAGGAAAAGTTTCACTTCTTTTATGTTAATATTGTGTGATAGAGTGTAAACTTTATTTAACCTCCTTCTAACTTCTTTTATGTTAATATTGTGTTATAGAGTGTAAACTTTATTTAACCTTCTTCTAACTCATGCTCTACACTTTTATAGAAAATGCCTTCCAAAAGAGCTAATGGAAGGACAAATGGAATGGGAATAAGAATAGGGACTAGCAAGCACCACCAGCTCTACCAGCCCCTTTGAATGAACTAGTCTTCCATACTGAGTTTAGGGCTGCCTTTTAGGTGCTAGCTCAGGCCATGACTGCACAAGTGGATCCGTAGGCTGTTGTACTAGTCAACCCAAATGGTGGTACAGTAGTGGCCCAAGTCTAGTATTTTACTAGCATAAATCTTCTCGAGTTTCATGGTTCTAAGACTAAAGAAGATCCATAAGATTTTTTGATGACATTCAGAAGGTCACTGAGATCATGGGTGTCACTCCAGTAGAGAGTACAGATTTGGCTGCTCATCAGTTAAAAGGACTAGCTCATATTTGGTGCAAAAAGTGGAAGGAAGATAGGGGTATGGATGTAGGTCTAGTGGACTAGGATGAGTTTGTAGCTGCATTTTTGGATAGGTTCTTCCAACTTGAGTTGAGGGAAGCCAAGGTTCAAGAGTTTATTAATCTGAAATAGGGTAACATGACTGTATAGGAATATTCTCTTAAGTTTATTCAGTTCTTAAAGTATGCACCTGCAATGGTGGCCAATTCTAGGGCCTACATGAGTAAGTTGGTATCAGGTGTTTTTGAGGATGTAGTTAAAGAGTATAGAACTGCTATGTTGGTCAAGGAGCTAGATATCTCTAGGTTGATGACTCATGCCCAATAGATTGATGAGGAAAAGATCAAAGAGAAAGAAAGGGAGAATAAGAAGGCTAGAACTGGTAGTTTAACTTTTCTCAGCAGAGGTCAGATGGTGGTAATCGCTCTCAGTTTTGTCAAAAGTCTTTAGCCCCAGCTTCATCCTCTACTAGTGTTCCGGTACCTAAGTTCACATAACAGTATCTGGATAGGGTACCAGGCTCTAAGTCCCAAGGCACTGTCACTAGTGGACGTACTAATTCAGTTTGCAAGAGGTGTAGTAAGAACCACCAAGGGGAGTGTATAGCCGTCAGTGGGAATTGAAGATGTTCCCAATGGCCATATGAAAGGGTGGAGATGTTCATCAGCAGACTCACTCCAACACTTCATCAGGTCGCCCAACTCAGCAGGGTGCCTAATCTAGTACTGGTGGTGGTCAGCGTCAGAATAGGTTTTATGAACTTCAAACTCGATAGGATCACGAGGTTCCCCTAATATAGTCACTTGTACGTTATAGGACTTTAATGTTAATGTCTATGCATTATTAGATCCCAGAGCCACCCTATCTTTCATGACTCCTTATATAGAAGTAGACTTTGGTGTCAGTCCCAAAATCCTCTTAGAACCTTTCTCAGTCTATATACCTATTGGTGATTTAGTCATAGCCAAACGAGTATACAGAAATTGGCCTGTCATCGTTTCCCAGAAAGTCACTTCAGTTGATCTTGTAGAGTTAGATATGACTGACTTTGATGTCATTCTTGGCATGGATTGTCTACATTCTTGTTATACCTCAGTCAATTGTAGAAATAGAGTAGTCCAATTTCAATTTCAAAATGAGCCAGTATTAGGGTAGTACTTTAGCGCCTATAGGTGGGTTTTTCTCTTACCTTAAGGCCAAAAAATGATTTTCAAAGGGTGCATCTATCATCTGGTTCTGGTTAAAGATTCAAAAGCTGAGACCCTAACTCTTCAGTCTGTTCCAGTGGTTAATGTGTTTCTAGAAGTGTTTCCAGAATATTTGCCCAGAGTTTCTCCCGAATGAGAAATTGACTTTGGAATAGATCTCTTTCCAGATACCTGTCTTATTTCAATTCCACCTTATAGAATGGATCCATTAGATCTTAAGGAGTTGAAGTAATAGTTGAAAGTTCTTCTAGCTAACAGTTTCATCAGACCCAGTATCTCTCTATGGGTGCTCTAATTTTTTCGTGCATAAGAAAGACAAGTTTATCAGAATGTGCATCGATTACCGTCAGTTGAACAAAGTCATACTCAAGAATAAGTACCATATTCCTAGGATTAATACATGTTCGACTAGCTTTAGGGTGCTAGTTTTTTTCCTAAGATAGACCTCAGATCCGGCTATAATCAACTCAGAGTTAGAGAACGTGAAATTCCAAAAATAGACTTTAGAACTCGGTATGGTCACTTTGAATTTATAATTATGTATTTTGGACTAACAAATGCTCCTACATATTTTATGGACTTGATGAAAAGGGTGTTCAAGTAGTACTAGAATATGTTCATCATTGTCTTTATAGATGACATCCTTGTTTATTCTCGGAGTGAGGATAAACATGCAGACTATTTGAGGATTGTTTTGTAGACTTTCAAAGACCATCAGTTATTTGAAAACTTCAGCAAGTGTGAATTCTAGTTGAAATTAGTAGCAGTCCTTGGTTATATCATTTCCGGTGAGAGCATTCAGGTTGATCATCAAAAGACCGAAGCAGTTAGGAAATGACCTAGACACATCTCTCCATCATATATCAGGATTTTCTTGGGTTTAGCCGATTACTACAGATGGTTGATTAAAGGATTCTCATTTATTGCTTCTTCCATGTCCAAATTGACTCAGAAGAAAGTCAAGTTCCAGTGGTCCGATGCTTGAGAGAAAAGTTTCCAGGAGTTGAAGACTCCACTCATCGTCACTCTAATTTTGACTCCACAGAGGGTTCAGATGGGTTTGTAGTTTCTTGTGATGCTTTAGGAGTTAGCCTCAGTTGTATGTTGATGCATCATGGTAAGGTTATAGTGTATTCTTCTACACAGCTCAAGCCTCATGAGAAAAAATACCTATCTCATGATCTTGAGTTGGCAGCTGTTGTTTTTGCCTTAAAGATTTGGAGGCATTATCTTTACAGGGTTCACATGGATGTGTTCACGGATCATAAGAGCCTACAGTATGTGTTTATCCAAAAAGATCTAAATCTTTATCAGAGGGGATGGATAGAGTTATTAAAGGATTATGATATGAGTGTCTTATACCATCCAGGTAAGGCCAATATAGTGGCTAACACCTTTAGCAGGTTTTATATGGAAAGTGTTGCTCATGTGGAGGATGAGAAGAAAGAGTTTATTTGCGAGGTTCACAGGCTTTCTAGATTGGGAATTTGGTTGGTTGATTCAGACGAAGGTAGCATCTTATTTTAGAATGGTTCAAAATCTTCTTTAATAGTCGAGGTGAAAGAAAAGCAAGAGAGTGATCCTATTCTGCTTAAGTTGAAGGAAGTCGTCCAAAGTCAGAAAGTTGGGATTTTCTTCTAAGGGGGAGATGGTGTTCTTTGGTGTCAAGGTAGACTGTGTGTTCCATATGTGGATGAATTAAGATAGTGGATGTTTATATAAGCTCACAGTTCTTAGTATTCTATCAACCCAGGAGCTACTAAGATGTATCGTGACCTACATGAAGTTTATTGGTAGAATAGTATGAAGAAGGATATTGCGAATTTCGTGGCTAAGTGTACAAACTGCCAGTAGGTTAAGGTTGAGCACTAGAGTCCTGGTGGTATAACTCAAAATATTAGTATTCCTACTTGGAAGTGGAAGTCATGAATATGGACTTCATTATAGGGTTTCCTCATACTCACCAACAACTTGGGTTATTATTGACCGGATGACTAAGTCAGCAGATTTCCTACTAGTTAGTACTTCAAATTTAGCTAAGGATTATGCCAAACTTTACCTTAGAGAGTTGATGAAATTATATGGATTCCCTTTGACTATTCTCTCAGATAGGGGTACTTAGTTTACTTCCCAATTTAGGAAATCATTTCAGAAGGGTGTTGGTACCCAAGTTTATCTAAGCACAAATTTTCATTTGCAGATAGATGGTCAAGCAAAGAGGACTATTCATACCTTAAAGTACATGTTCAGAGCTTGTATGATCAATTTTAAAGGTAGTTGGGATGATCACTTGCCTCTGATTGAGTTTGCTTATAATAATAGTGGTCTCTAGTATTCAGATGGCCCCATTTGAGTGGCTTTCCGGTAAAAGGTGTAGATACCCTAATGGTTGGTTTGAAGTTGGTGAAGCTACCTTGATAGGGCCTAATTCGTTCCATGAGTCTATGGAAAAGTTCAGCTGATTAGAGAAAGGTTGAAAATAGCTCAGAGTCACCAAAAGTCCTATGCAGATATGAGGAGGAGAGAACTTGAATTTGTGATGGGTGATTTGGTTTACCTGAAGGTGTCACCCATGAAAAGGGTGAAGAGTTTTGGCAAGAAAGGGAAACTCAATCCCCATTATGTTTGTCCTTATAAGATTTTGAGGTGCATTAGCAATGTGGCTTACGAGTTAAACTTTCCTGCAGATTTAACATCAATACATCCAATCTTTCATGTATCTCTATTGAAGAAATGTATTGGTGATCCAGCTTCAATTGTGTCCTTAGAGCGTGTGGATTTGAAAGATAGTCTATCTTATGAAGAGGTCTCAGTTGAGATTCTTGATAGCCAAGTTCGTAGGTTGAGGAATAAGGAAGTCATATCAATGAAGGTTTTTTGGAGGAATCAGCTAGTTGAAAGAGCTACTTGGGAAGCAGAAGCAGACATGATGACCAAGTATCTTCATTTTTCCCTTCAAACTCGATTCCAAACTTGAGGTAACAGTTCCTCTTTAGAACTTCTCTCAGTGTCAAGTCATTTAGTTGCTCACACGTCTTGGTATCTATTCATGAGTCCAATCAGTTTATGTTTCAATTACACATTCAGGTATCATGATAGGATTCAATTCTTAGAAACTCAGTGTTGCCATTGCATCTCTTTCCCTAATCTTTCAGCTTAGTTAGTCTTCACTTGAGGGCGAATGATTCTAATGGGGAGATATTGTAACACCCTTGGAGTTCATGCATGTCAATTGGGGGTTTTCTACGTGTCTAGGGTCATAAAATAAGGTCATTTGACCTTATGGAGGTGGAAAAACATTTGGGGCAAGTTTGGGGTCAGAAAAAGATGTCATGGACTAAGAAGATAGAGCGCCGAGCACGGGAACCTCAGCTATGGTCCCCGCATCATGGAGCATTTTAACATTTTCCAATAGATGGCTTGTGTGTTGGATGGAGCATCGCACAAGCTACACCTGGGCATTGGAATACGTGGTGCACAGTCTCCTCCTGTGCGTTGGGGTGCGCGCCCGCCCAATACTTCTGCGCCTACAGTTTTTCTATTTTCATTTAAAATTAAGGGTAAGTTCATCCTTTCACCCTATATAACTCCCCCAATCCATTTTAATCACCCAAATTCATCCCAATTCACCCATAATCATTCCAAACCCTACCACCCTCTTTCTCTCTCCTAAAGCTCAAGAATACAAGAAAGAGGGTTTTTAATTTTCAAGCTCTAAGGCTCCACGAATCAAGCTTTATCCAAGAATTCTCAAAATTTAGGTATGTGGGGTTTCATCAATGGGTTTCTTTTCACCCATTGAGTCCATAAGTAAACTCAATTCCTCAATTAAATTCATCCTTCAGCGTTAGGGTTTTGTGAAAAGTATGGGTTTTATTGTATTTCAGTTTTTTATCAAGAAGAAATCCTTGAATTCATGTCTCCCTAGAAAATTCAATGTTGTCAGGGAGTTATTATTATGAACCCACATTATGTCATCATTTCATGATTTTGGGGTTGCTTTTATGAAATTTCTTGTCTTAATCATATCATAGAAATTGTCATGAGTATTCGCAGTCTTCAGAGATAGCGGGTTATGAACACTCGATGACTTATTTTCTCTTGTATTAATCATTGAACAGTTATTGCTTTAGTGACACATGTTTTAGGATGCTTTCAAATAAAGTGTCTACATTTCAGTCTCAGAATTCTTTATTTATGAGCTTACCAGTTATTCAATATAAATTCAGTTGGGAGTAGTACTTATTAGCACCGAGTGGATATAGGGATGAAGCTCATCCATCAGTTAGGCTGAGACCTTTAGTAGAAGTTCCTAATACCTAGAACTATGTTGTCACCGTCGGTTTTAAAGGTTCATCTGTCATATATTCTTGACACCTTAGTTTTTTGGACATGAGATTAGTGGATCCATGCCAGCCAGTGTTCATACCCTTAGCAAGGTACAGAGCACCCATCCTACTGGGAGTACTGTTGGGCCATGATTAGCTCAGTTGGGGTATATCGGTTAACAGTAGCTCCCACAGTTCAATCTCAGTTATTGCATGAGCTCGTATTTAGTTTATTCAGTAAATTAATGTCAGTTAGATATTTAATTTACTTGGTCATTGCATCAGTTACATTTTTCAGTTTCATGCTCAGTTTATTCTCTCATGATCAATATGTTCAGTTTCATATAGCATATTGCATACCTCACATGCTCAGTATATTCAAAGTACTGCCCGCGCAATATTGTATCATAATATAGGTTTAGACGTTCAGCATCTAGACCGTGTTTAGCACGGTTCCGCATTACCTCAGAAGCATAGTTTGGTTTGTCCTCATCATTCGAGGGCTACCTTTAGTAGCTTTATTTGAGTTCTATTTTAGTTTCATATAGTTAGATTGAGCTGGGATTTTATCCCAGCAACACCTATTAGGAGAGCTTTTCAGACAGATAGACTTATGTTTTTAGCTTATGGTTGTGTTGGATGCTTTCCGTATTAACTAAGTATTGTGTTACTATCATATGATTTAGACTTTCAGTTTCCGCTTAGTATTACTTAGTTGTTATAATATCTTTAGTGCCATGCCAGGCCATGGGTTAGCTTAGGGTCACTTGTTACTCTAAGCATCGTATTACGACTAGGAGGTATTCTGGGGTAGTGTCAAGTAGCTACATACAAAGGCACAATAATGGCTCCCAAAACAACCCTAATTCTGGTGCATAATAAGAAGACACATTAGAATATGTGGAACATGGATCAAATAAATTAGAAGTTGGTTGATGGTAGACTGAGATTGTACCTATAATAATAGCATCCAAAGCCTTAGCCTCTAGCTATCTAGGAACAACATATAAATGACATCGTTCGCCTCTAGACTGGTTGTCTGCCCGACCACCTACCCTACCTTCCTGAGGACCTCCTCTAAAACCCTAGAGACCACCCAGGCGTCCCTGTGCACCACCCCTAGCTGGGGGTGGCACTGATTTGATCGGTGGAAAACTCTATGTTATTGGTTCAATCATCCCTCATCGAGGACACTCTCTGGCGAAATGGCCCACAATACCACAATCATAGCATGCCTCGGGTACTCTACTCTGTCGAGAAGGTTTGGCTGACTCAAAATGGCTATCTTGACCTGAAAACCCTAATTCGATACCCCTCAAAGACTAACCACTACTCCGCCCACTAAAATCATTATAACCAGGCTGACCCCCACCTAAAATCTACAGCACTGTCGGAACGACCCTTCTAGACTAACCCTAATGCTGATATGGATGATGATATGGGTACCTACACTGAAAACCTCTACCTCTGAACTTTGAGACGTTGTGGCTCCCACTGTAACTGCCCTACTTATGATGTCTCTTATTGATGTCCCCTTAGGCCTCGGGATGTATATAGGCCATAGTCTAATCATAGTAGGCAATATCTACAAATGATCTACCCGCAACTACTAGGCTCTGAGTAGCCATATGAAATGCAAGTTTCAATCCTCTGATGAAATACCAAATCCGCTCTTACTCAGTAGGTAGAATTATGGTGGCATGTCTGGATAGCTCGTTAAATATCACCTCATACTCTTCCACTAACATGGAACCCTACTATAACCTAGTGAACTGATCCCTCAGATCCTCGTGAGAGCTAAGAGGCAAATACTTTTACAAGAAGCCTTAGAGAACTGTGTCTATGACATAGGAGGAGATCCAGCTGACCTATAATCAAGATATCCCCTCCACCACTATCTCGCTACTCTATCAAACTGAAAAGTGTTGTAATCCACCCCATGTGACTCAACCAGGCCCAAATTATGCAATATCTCCTCGCAGCTAGTAAGAAACTTGAAGGCACCCTCACCTGGCTTCCTTACAAACCTCCATGGAGCTAATCTAAGAAATTGGCCCAGTATCTTCTGCTCCTTAGAAGTCATGGCTGGATGGGCTGCTCCTGGCTGTGGAACTACCGGTGCTGGTGGAACCTCTACTCTAGGAGCCGCAGTAGCAGTTGCGTTCCTATACCAAATCCACCGTAGGCTGCCCCTTTAGTGGATGTATAGGTCCCATTCATTGGCTGGTTCCTAACCATACCCAATAGCCATACCAAAGCATCATAGAGGACCGAAAAAAATATAAATCTAGGTGGGGCTTGGGCTACCCCTAGCCCACCATCTACTAGGGCGGCAGATCCTCCAGTGCAATCTCAAGCACAGGATCAATAACTGGATCTGATGAAGCCTCAACCTGAGGCTGCAACTCTCACTTGGCCTCAAACTTGGGGTCAACCTCTGTCTCTAACAGGTGGACTAACTATAGGCTCGGGCTTCTCTTCCCCAGCTGCTGTATTCGGTGTCCTAGCCATCTATGAAAAAGTGAAACAAATGAGAATCTAGAAACCAATATAGACACAACACACGATAATGAACCAAGAAGATGAAATTATCCTAAGAATGTCCTATAGCCTCCTGAAGATACGATATGAATGTCATCGTGCCGATCCGTGGGACCTTACTAGACATTTGATTTTGTATCGATATACCTGTGAATCTAGGCTCCAATACCAAACTGTCACAACCCAATTTCTCAGGTCATTATGGTACCCACTTTAACCCACCAGTAGGTAGGCCAAATCATTGCCCAAAACAGTCATTAATGGGCTAACTGTAATAATAAGTAATCAGAATATGTATGTATGTATGTATGTATATATATATATATATATATATATATGAATGTATATATATACATGCTATACAAGAGGGTAAAGGAGGAAAAAATACCAAAATAAGTCCCACAAGACTTGGTAAGGTTAGTACGAGAGCCACTCTGACAAAAAGAGTACTAGACAGTGCCAAAATATATATTGTAGTCTTAGAATATACAAAATAAAACTATCAAGATAGCTGAAGGAGGAGGATCAACTTTGGACTCTAAAATCTCACCCAATCTCCAATCAGTAGCACAACTCGAGGATATCATCAACAACGGTGACTCGTACTCAGATCTGCAACAGGGAAAAGATGCAGAAGTGTAGTATGAGAATCAAAACCATGGATACCTAGTAGACATCATAGGTCGATTGAGCTTAATTATAGTAAAAGTATAAATAAAGTATGCCTATGTAAACTAAAGTCAATAATAAAGGGGAATGAATGGAAATAATAGGTTATGCTAGGCAACTGTGATAAATCGAAAATGAGTAACTCAAAAGCGGAAATAAAAGTCTAGCTATAGCCTAACTGGACCCTTATAAGCCCAGAAGGACCACACAAGAAGAAATAAACCCAATTGATCCCTCATAAGCACGGTGGGTACAAACCAAGAGCAATATAATAGTAAGAACAAGATAAAATAGTAACGAAAATAAAGCGAGCCAACTGTGTGATATGCGTACCTTATACTCCCCTTTCCAGCCATAACCATCATTCTATTGGTATTGATTGGTTTTCTTAACCTCAAATCAGTAATAGTAATAATAATAAATTCCAAACTCAATCCAGAACTAGTAAATAATAGCATTAGCATATGTCGGAATCAAATCGGAATTGAAAGATAGTAACCATATAGCAAATGTCCGACTCAAACCGAAACTCATAGATAATAACAATATAGCAAATAGTGAACTCAAACTGGAACTACCAGTTAATAAAAATATGTAGAAAGAGACCAGAGTTTTAACCTATCTCAAGTCCATTTAATAATAATATCCAATCTAAGGTGGCCAAATCCTTTCAGGCGAAGCATATTCCAATTATTAGGTTAGAAATGACGCAGTTCAAGGTCAAATACTACCATACCTAGGTAAATAAAGCTAGGTAGGCTTATAATAGTATTTAAGTCAACCCCAGACCAAGTAATAGTCTAAGAAAATTGTTAGGTAATCATTTAGGTCTAACTGGGTGTTATTATTGGTATCCAATCTAAAAAGGGTGGCGGAGTCCACTACCAATCCCAAAAACCCAACCTAAGGCAAAAACCTACCTGAACCTAAGCTAAGGCTTCTCAAACCCATACTAAGGCATTAAAAGAGTGAAGTCTATTCCTAAGCGATAATCATATTCTAACATAAGAGAAAACGGGGCTAAATTATACCCAAAAGGCCCCTAATCGACTAATAAAGTCGATAAATGCTAAAATAACATTCAGGACATAAGAACCCACCTACAACTAGTACAATATCATTCTAATACCATATTAAAGTAAAGTTTTACATACCAAGATGAGAACAATGTTTTACATGTCAAGATGAGAAAATTGATACCTATAATGCAAAATTATGCTCCGGGTCAAGAATCGAGCTAAAAATCTATATGGGGCCTACTTGTTGAATCATAAAATTAAAACTGTCACAGTATCCCTCTTAACTCAAGGATCATTTTCCCTAAAATTAGGTGTAATTCAAGCCCCAAACAGCCCCAAAATACTCCCAAGATAAACAAGAAAAATAAGAATAAATTAGAGAATTAAATAAAGAATTGACCTAAAAATTACGAGATAAGACGAAAGGAAATGACCACAATGATGTTCCCAACTCAATCCCAGCTCCAAATATCAATTCCCACACTATTTTCGAGCTCTCCAAGGTCACAAATGGAGTTTTGCACTTAGTTTTTTAAACTGAAAATGAAAGAACCAGCTATATATACAGCCCTGGGTCCATCTTTGCAAATAGAATACCTCTGTCATAATTGCAGGAGCTGACCCAAACTGTCCTTTGTGAACATGGCTGGACCATCATGAACGCGAAGAAGAAGGTTGGCTCTCTCTTCGCGAATGCAAAGGCTGGACCGTGAACTCAGAGTTCAAGATTCCTTGACCTTCATGATTGTGGCCAAGTCCCCACAAATACGAAGACCAAAATCCTTGACCCTTGTAATCGTGGCTAAGGCCTCACGAATGGAAATGCCAATTTTGGCCTGTTCCCGGTATTGTTACACTAATAACTTTGTCGAGCTGTAAAATCTCCGGACGGGCCCTCGAGATTCGTTTGGAATCCCTTAAATGCAAAAATAAATATGTTACCCTACCAAATTTGGCATCTTGGACTCAATGGAATAATTAAAATTTCCATCTGAGGTTGATTCGACAAAATTAGGTCCCATACCCAAGGTTTTATTTTTCATCAAAATCCACTCAATAGGACAAAACAAGTCTGGAAGCCTCATCAGCTAGACCTAGGGTCCCCCGTATCCTAAAATCAACATTCCATAGCCAACAGAAGAATCAGAATTGGCATTTACGGCTGTTTACCTAAAGTTTTGGGCCAAGACCCTTTTCTCAACTTTAAAAGCTTCAAAAGAGGGAAATGACTATAAAAACCAAATGAACTTATCGGTAACCCAAATTTCAGCCCTACCAAGTCATAAATGACTTATGCCAGCTATAGGAAAGCTCTAAATATAGAAAAATCATGAAACATAGAAAATGACTTGGAGGTCATTGCAGCGCCCTAGCCTAGAATACCCGCTATAGTTATAGGGTTATGTTAAGCTTGATTATATACCTGTTATGACATTATGTTGTCTCTATTAATCCTTAGTGTAGGATTTGGAGTAGTAAATTTCTATAAAGACGGTATTCCTCAGTTAAATTCTCCTAGTAGTATGATGACTCTCTTCCGAGTTACGATATTTATATTCTTTTTGCTCTATATAATATTGGGCCCAAGGCCTTGGTTACAATACAAGTTGGATAGTAGATTAGTTCTCTTTACTCTGAAAGAGTTGCGGCTTAGTTTATAGACGCTTAGGCGCTTACGTTTTCATTATTTGGATACTGGTGATAGCATGCATACATTTATACATATTTTGGTGGTACAATTCCAAGGAAAAATATTTTTTTACTACTATTTACAAAAAGAGATTTATTCCCACTTTTCACTCTTAAATTATTTTTTAAAAAGAAAATCGTACTACCCTTTCTATCGGATGACAGTCTTTTAAACTAGCATGCACCACTTTGAAAACTCAGACCGAGACAGATTTTGGTCCATTCTTGATCTAATCATTCATCATTATTTACTTATTTCAATCAAGGAAGATTCTAATCCTTTATACACTATTCTACCATTTTAGTTTCGGATAGATTTTGCGCTCTTATTATACTCTTACCTATCTCCGGTACTGGATGAAGTAAATTTATTATGGTTAGTTATTAGAAGTCCTGGTTTGGTATCAGGCAGTATATATGGATATCCTGAGTCCCCAATAGGCCCCTCTATCTGGGAATAATTTGTTGGAAAAAGGGATACCCCATAGGTCCTGCCTTGTGAACTGGCGAGCCGAAGGAGGTGTACATACTTAGTATATTATGGCACTCAGTTCGTATGGAAGTATTGGATTTACTTTAAATTAATTCATTCATATGCATTGCCTATCACCTGTATAATTGTTTGGTGCTTGTACCTATCGCTCTTATGGGGGCTGGATAGGTATAGGTTGTGTTTGTTGTTTGTTGAGTAATTGTTTGTACCTTCCATGCTTATGGGGGTCCGATTAGGTTATTGTTTGTTCGGTCTTATCTTGTTTTATTACTATTTGTTTATTATTGTATAGTTCTAGCAGGATGGTTATGGATTTATACCTGAGGCTATAGGTACACTTTTGAGTTTCTTTCTCTTTTGATATTATGAGCCTTGTAATTAGACTACCTTGTGATTACGCATATTTTGGGTTAGATGTTCTTATTGTGCTAAATCTAGCTCCCTTCTTGTTTATAATCCCTGTGATATTTAGGTTATTAGGCTAGCACCCTTAGGTTAGTCTCTTCATGCTTATCTACCTATATAGTACTGTCGTATATCCCTTTCTTCTCTAGCTATTCTTATTTTATATCACCTTCTTCCTTCCTTACTACTATTGTATATTACCTTCATCCTTAACTATTTATATTGTATAGCACTTTTGTCCCTAGTTAATTACTTGTAGAATGTGGTGGTTTATCTCTACTTCTTTGTTATCCTTAATGCACTTCATTTCTTAATTAGTTGCCTGTAATACATTCTTGCCTTACGTGTTATTTATACTTGCATTATCTTTAGATCTCAGTCGGTTGATGTCTACTGAGTACCTTGTGTTTAATACTCATACTATACTTCTGCACCCTGCAGTCATAGTACGAGTTCTCACTGTAGACGTGCATCATACGGAGCTGTCATGGATCGAAGATTTGGGGTGATCTCCTAGCATCCAGAGTTGTTCCTTCTCCCTCTTTCTTGGTGGACTAATCTTTATTTTGTATTTCAAAAATGATTCTATATATATATATTATGTTTACCTTGTACTCTTGTTTAGCTAGTGGCTCTTGTACTGACTCACCAGGTCTTCAGGGATATTTTCTTCCTTCTGGTTCTCTTTTCCTTTTATTTAATTTTTGGTTATATTTTCTCTTATTAGCTCAGTACTCGCCGTTTTGGGCTATGGGTTGGCTTACCAACTAGTGGGCTATAGTAGGTGTCATCATGACTTGAGAAATTGGGTCATGAAAAATTAATCCAGAATTGTGTTGTATATGTCTCATTCTCTAGATATCAAGTGTTTTCCATTATTTCTAGTCGAGGGTGCTTATAGAGGTTCAACTAGTCGAAATTGATTTCTAGATTCCCAATTTTATTGATTCAAGTTCATTCCACGCTTAATTAAAGATTTTGGGTTCAAGTTCTAGAATGAAAAAAAATACTTGATAGCTAGAAATAGGCCATACACAACATAAATTTGGATTAATCAAATCGGTAAATACCGGATACCACGATGGTTATAACAAAAGTACATCGCACATACGATTTACTACACACTAAACATCCACACTTACAGAAATGAGGTATAAAGAATTTAATGTAACTGATAAAATAAAAGAAAGAGAACCTTCTTGATTTACGAAGGTGTGAAGATGAAAATAGGATGAACTTCTCAAAAAAAACTTCGAATTTGGAGGGAGATCCTTCTAGTGAATTGACCTACTTGAAGTTGTATTAAATTTTAGTAAGAGAGGTTGTCGAATTACTACAATCAGTAGATTTCCCATTTGTATTCAATCCCAACGAGAATAGAGAATTTATAATCATTGATTTCTGGATTACATTCTAAATTTAATTTATAAATAATCGTTAGGAGTATAAACTATAATTGGTGTCATTAGTTTTGAAATTGATATATCGGCAAATTTGTGTCAAGCAAGAGCGGATCTACAGTGGCCGATGAGGGTTCTCGGGAACCCACACCCGTTATGGTAGATCCTGGTATTATATTGAAAAATATATTAATCGATAAGTATTTTTTGCTGGAACTCATAAGTAAATGCATGGTTGGTTCCATTGCAAGGAAGGGGACCCCTGAGGATGTTTTGTTCAGCAGCTCGAGGGATCGATCCCTGCTTCAAACTTGTTTTGAAATTCTAATACTACAGAAGTAACATGTTTTTTCACTCTTTTTTTTAAAAAAAAAAAAAAATAAGTAACAAAGTTAACTAAAAGGGAAATCAATCAATAAAATATTACTATTACCGAATTCCCAATATTTCAAATCAAATTTGAAACCAAAAAAGTAAAGAAACCAAAAAAAATCAAGGGTTCACAAATTGCCTTGGTTCTTCTTCCTTTTTCAGTCACACCACGCCCATCTAGGTTAGTTTCCCATATTTTCTTTTCTTTTTGTTTGTTTCTCTCATTCCACATTCTAATTTTCTTTTATATTTACTAGTGGAGTTTCAGATAACAATCTTTTTCACTTGTTTTTTTGCTTGTTAATCAATTAAATTGTTAAAAGATAGAGTTAATTTTCTAACTATTGAAATCAAAATAGGCATCAATCTTGTGGATATGATCCTCCATATGTTGTAGGAACTCTTGATTTGTATAAAATGTTGTCAGTTCTTTGTCTTTGAGCTATTTCATGACTTGTTTTTTAGGTCACTATAGTATCATAATAAGTTTATTATATTTGTGGAGATATACTAGTTCCTAAACAATTTTAATAGTTTTTATTTGAGATATCAAGTAGAATATATGTATTTTTATCTTTCAATTTAACATACCCGATAAAGGCTACCCGTAAAATGGTGATAAACACTAGATGACCGACCATCGACCATTGATGTCGCCCAAAATATACCTCCGAAAAAGTATAACGCGGTCGCTGTATCAAATATAGAACCCAACTAGGTTGGGGTCGATCCCACAGGGAATAGGTCGAAATTATATAGAATGTTAGTCTGAGTGACTGGTGAGTAAGTAAAGTTGGGGGAGGGGGGGAGGGGTTTGTGAATAAATAGTAACAGTTACGATTTCTGAATATAGAATTTGTAGACACTATGAGAAATACACTAGGACTGTTGTTCCCAATGATTCCTTAACTCCACCGGTTACTTGTGCTGGCAAAACTGTCCTGCTATGTTGCATGCAAAATCTGACAAGATATGTTCATCTAAACGTCTCTCGACCTTGGTTAGACAAATTTCACTCTTCTCCTCTCGGTCTCCGATTGTCACACTACTAACCCTTGTCCTGGATCTCAGATAACTATGTCTGTTACGGTTCAAGTTATCAGATGAAGGTTGATAGCTTCAAATCTCTATTTTTATTCCATTTTCCTAATCTCTACCTCTCTCTCGAGCAAGTCTAGAATACAGGAGAGTTTATAACGTTTGCAACCTCTAGAAGATCAATTATAATGAAGGTAATAACAATACATGCATTCATAATGGTTCAGAGTTGCTTTGCACTTAACCGGTTTCGTTAATTCCTCATGGTTCCCACAACCCTAGTTAATGAGTTTAGCTACTCATGATTGCAAGAACACAATAAGCATTCAAAGGTGAAGACATAATTGTAAACTCACAATAAAGAAGAAACTCTGAAATCTCAATTATGAATAAAACCCTGGAATTGATGTTCCAAGATTACAAACTCCAACAATGTGTTTATGAACTCAACATAATGAAAAACTATCCAAAACAATGTAATGACTAACTCTTGAACATAAGACAACAAAGGGGTATTTATAGATACAAGACGAATCCTATCCTAATCAAAATAGGAAAACAGAGCCGGCAACTTTCCACGGTATAGTGACTTGGTGTCATGGGACCAAGTCACGTCACGTGGGTCCAGTTGTGGAAATCAAACACATTGAACATTCTCTGAAATTGACTCATGGCAGCCACTCACGTCACTTGAGTGGACTCACGGCACGTGAGTCCTTTCGTGAGTCACCTTTCTAGTGCAGATCCTGGTTCTTTCATCTTCAGATACTTCATTCTCGAGCGTGATTCTTTCTTTTTGTCCATTTTGCCTCCAAAACCTATTCTCTTGCAATATAGAACAGAAAACACGTCATACCAACCAAACACACTTAAGTTATTGCATATTTTCATTTTTTTAAGCATCAAAAGTGTCATGAAACCATGAAACATCAACACCCTCAACTTAGAACATTTTGCATGTCCTCAGGCGACCAAATAAAATAAACACAATGATGCTTAACTAAAAGAAACCTAAGGGACCTACGGCAGTCAACTCATTTGCTTTTGACCTCAAAATTTTTCTGACCCCTCCTACTTGCAAATTAAAACCTCAGTGTGCATATATACAGAATATTATCATGACATAGAAGGAATCAAGTGATGGAATGAGATTATGAACAAACAACTAAGCATATGTGCAAATGACATTATCCGAACAAATAGCAGCTAATAATGCAACCCATGTACTCTCACAACAAAGAGGTCCCATACACTCACAGTATACTAATGAATCTCAAAGTAGGGACTCGGTCAAAACACTCTCTCTCAAAAAGAAGTTCAAACAGTATGCATGAAATACCATAGGTTTGCCCTTATTTTCTATTCCTTAGTTTTTCAGAGAGTTGGACTAGGATCACTGTAGGACTTTTATCGGCTTGTAATGAAGGCTTGGGGACGGGTATGGTACATATGGATATGGTGACTCAACCCTCCTTTACTCTACACTATTTTTGGCTCCATTTTCCAACCATTCTCCTTTTTATTTTCCCTTATTCTCCTTTATTTATTTCCAGATTTTGGGTTTGATTTCTTTTTATACTTTCAAAACACAACTTTTTTTTCTTTTTCTCTTTTCTTTTCCACCCAGATCTGATCTCTTTTCTTTTACAAACCACTTCTTCATACCGAAATCAATCTACGCACCCCTATAATTTTCACCCTCAACTTAGGCGATTTGCCTGAGTTGAGGTACACAATGTCCAAGGAGGGACCAGTCCAAGACAGGTTCATTATAAATCAAAATGAGGAGGGACCAGGGACCAGGGCCAAGACAGGTTCATTATAAATCAAAATGGGAAGGTGAATAGGCTACTGAAAGAAATAGGTCAAGTAAGGCTCATAATTGGGTTCAAAGGATATTCATTACATATTTGGTCAGGCATTTAGCCTAAAAGTGAACTTATTCAAAAACGGCATATGATCCTTTCCTAACCACTATCCTATAACCTAGGTAAGACTAACCGAGCATGTTATGGATTGCACACATAGAGTGAACTAGGTAATGACCTCACACACACATAGAACGGGGTTACACTATCAACTACTATCTAACCAGTTCATGCAATGCTAGCTATAATTATTTTGCCTATAATACCAATGCCATAATAAGATCCAACAGCTGTCACAAACTAACATACTACACACACCATTTAAAAACAAAAATTTCAGGAGGGGTATCCTTTAAACAATCAAAAAGCATCCTTATCATTCAAAATATGTTCAAAATTGGGTTGCACTAAGGTTCCCCTATTTTTCTCCTAATTAAACATGAAAACACATAACTAATATAAATAAACACCTAAACATGTCAGTTCTACTATGATATCACACTCGAGGGAAAAGAAACACGGCAATAAAAAACCCCAAGTGGTGGTACTCCCTCACCCCCAACTAACAATGATGCACTGCCCTCGGTGCACAACTATCAATACGGTAAGTAGAAGGAAGTGAATACATACCTGCGGTGCGCAAGGAATCGAAAGTGGGATCATAAGCATACCCTTTGGGCTCTCTACTAGGTCCAGTCGGTGGAGGGGGTGCCTGACTAGAGGATGCACCCCGTGCCCTCTCCTCCTGAGCAATCTGCCTGGTATGGTACTCTACTCTAGAAGCCTTCACCACTCTCCAAAACTCACCCTCGGACTCATCACCACTCTCAATCTGATCGTCCGGACTACATGGTCTCTTGCCTCTATTAATAGGAGGCTCCTCGTCGGCAAACAAATACACCTCAAACACTGGCCTCATCGGGGCCAGAACGGGCATAGGTGGAATAATAGGAGTGCTTCTCGGTACCAAAGCTCTAACCTCCTCTCTCAATGCATCCACCTCCCATGTGAATCCTGCTACATCAGGAATCTGTGCTGAACTTATCTGAGTGGCCATCCGGGCCTAAAAACTATCAATCCTCCCATGCAGCTCTCTCATAAACTGCTCCATAGTTGTAGTCATACGGGCCTCCACTCTGGTTTCTGCAGCCTCAATCGTGGTCCTAACCTATGGCTTACGCTGGGATACCAACTTAGCCATCTGGGTCTCAGTGTGGGCCTGCTTCTCAAACATCTGTGTTTGTCTATCAATCAACTACTGCAATAAGTCCCTCTAAACTGAAACCATACCAGAAGGAGGCGGTGGTGTTGTAGTGCCGGGTACCTTATCATCAATCGGGCCTGTGCCCTCAGAAGGTACATGAATAGTAATAGGTACGCTCACCGGTACTGGAATAGGCATAGGTGTATAACCGACTCATCTCTATCTCCAGGCCCTTCAAAAAGGGCTGCTCCTGATGACCCGAAAGGGTGAGACCTCCGTGGAAATATTGGGTGAGCTCCCTGCAGCTGCATCAACCCTATATCAGTAATACGGGTCACCTCAATATGATAGTCTACCGCAAGCATCGCGAACATACCAGCACTAACACATAAGTCATGAATCAGACAAGGGAAAGGGATGTTGGTGAAGTCGTGGAAAGCACGCTCATGTATCTCCCTAATGATGAGAGGGCGAAGTTAATATCATAGCCTGCCAGAACGCTCACTACCAACACTGCCCGATCAAGTGTGAGTGAATTATCAGCATTAGTTGGACTCAACCGGTTTGTGACAACCGACCACCAAAACCGTCCAGCAGAGTAAAGTGAAGATTTCTTAATATCCAACTTCCCAACAACCCAACTAGCATTAGCACCCTCCTCTGCTATATAACCTGTAATCCATCGCAGTAACTATAAATACTGATCGGCGTCTCTCATTTTAGCCCTATTGCATACAGTCTCCATAAAGCGATAAAACTCAACAGTGTTAGTTGGAAATGGATAATCAGCACCAAACAGAAACATGTGGATCGTCTGCTCAGAGATGTCTACTTAGTCTCCCAAACCAAAGTGTGAGTCAATGGTGGTTGGTCTCTGTACCGCTGCTCATTGGGTATGATCAATGCAACAGAAGCAACATAAGAAGCATAAAACTCATAGACCAACACTGAGCTATAGTGCCCAGGAGGCTCCGTCATCCACCCGAACCCATAATGGTAAAATACAGCCTTAATCTCAGGCAGTGCTCTCAATTCATCTAGCCGATATTGGGGCCCTTCAGTGATACTCCTTCTACAAACGCCCCGCTCAGTAAGCTCGGCATCTCTGTCATAAATGACCCCTCATGCCCTGAACACACCATCTTTTATTTTCCCTACGAACTGCAACGACGGCCCACTGTGCAGCCACCTGTCTCTGTGAAGATATTATGGAGTGTTGACCACCAGTTCCAGACATAAATGCTGTCGCATCAACCGCAGAATCATCCGGACCATCAACATTGGCATCATCCATATCCTCAGCATTCTCCTCAGACCCAGACACATCAATCTTCCATTCTTCACCGGTTGTAGCATCTTCTGTCCCCTCATCAGACCGAGGGACGGAATCAGAAGACTGAGCAGGGGAAACCGGTTGCGGGGGCTGTGAAGTACGCTGTTTGGCAGCCCAGGCAGCAGCTTGTACCCACGTTTGTAGCCTTGTTGTACGAGGTACCAGTTCAGTATCATCGGGAGCAAGCTCTTATGCCTCTTCAGACCCACTTTTATCAGACACCGAAGGTTCATCATGTAATCTAGTTGTAAATTTAGGATTTTTGGTACCGATTTGTGAGGAAGAACCCATGTCTCCATATTTGGGGGTTGATTTGGGCGGCATGGGGTCGGGTTTTGGGTCGGGTAGGTTGGGTTTAGGTCGGGTGGGGTCAATTTTGGGTTGGGTAGGTTAGATTTGGGTCGAGTGGGGTCAATTTTGGGTCGGGTAGGTTGGATTTGGGTCGGATTTGTCAGATTTTGGATTGGGTGGGTTGGATTTTATAGTTTTTAATGTTTTGGGTTCAAGAATTTTGGATTTGGTATGTTGAAATTTGATGGATTTGAACTATATTTGTGGGAATTGTGATGAATATTGTCAACTAGGGTTTATATTAGGATTTAGATTTGAGAAGGTAGGGTTTTGAGTTAAACTTAGGTTGAATTTGGTAGGCCGATATATATCTATATAGGTAGGGTCGAGTCAGGTTGGTTTGGGTCAGATTCAAGTCTCGGGTAATTGTTAGTTTCTGATTTCCATGGCACCACCCATGTGATATGGGTTCACCTAAGTCACATAGGTCCTCTATCGTGGATGAGGTTCTGAAAGTGTCAAAAATTTCTCTGAGTCTCACGAAACTACCCACGTGACGTGAGTTGACCTACGTCACGTAGGTCACTGGCGTAGGTCAAGTTCAGCAACTCTAAAAATTTCTCTGAGTCTCACGGTACTACCCATGTGACGTGGGTTGTCCTACGACATGTAACTCAGTGTCGTGAGTTGTATTGAACATATTTCATTCAATTTTGTAAATTCTGGCTAGCTTATCCTCCAATGCTCAGATCACACCCAATATGACCTTGGGTTGCCTCCCAAGTAGCTCTTGGTTTAATGTCATGGCACAACATGGCTACTTGGATACTTAGACTTCACCAAATAGCCCATGGGTTGCCTACCATGAAGCGCCTGATTTAAAGTCGCGGCATGACACGGGTAGCTTGACTACTCAGATTTCATCAAGATTATGCTCTTCACTTCTTTTCACTTCTTCTGTAGTTCCCAAATAAAGCTTCACACGTTGACCGTTAACCTTAAAAAGGACATGATTATCACCTCTTAGCTCAATTTCCCCTTGTGGGAACACTCTTACAACAGTGAATGGTCCAGACCATTTGGACGGCAGTTTACCCAAAAAAAGACAAAGCCTAGAGTTATAGAGCAACACTGAATCTCCCAGGTGAAATTCTCGTCATTCAAGTTTTCGTTCATGATACATTTTCATCTTTTCTTTAGAAATTGCTGAACTTTCATAAGCCTGAAGACGAAATTCATACATCTCATTCATCTAATCTAACCTCAATTTAGCCGCGTCACTCCATTCCAGATTCAACCTTTTTAATGCCCATAATGCTTTATGTTCAAGTTTGACCGGCAAATGGCACAATTTACCAAAAACTAGCTGATATGGAGATGCACCAATAGGTATCTTGAATGCAGTTTGATATGCCTACAAAGCATCATCCAATCTTCTTGCCCAATCAATTCTATTGGCGTTTACCATTTTTTCCAAAATCGACTTAATCTCACGATTTGACACTTCAACTTGCCCACTTGTCTGAGGGTAGTAAGGTGTGGACACCTTATGGTTGACACCATATTTTTCAAGCAGGACTTTGAACAGCCGATTACAGAAGTGGGATCCTCCATCACTAATGATTACTCGTGGTGTCTCAAATCATGAAAATATGTTCTTTTTCAAGAATGTCGTGACACTTCTTCCTTCATTATTGGGAAGCGCAATTGCCTCCACCCACTTAGAAACATAGTCGACAGCTACCAAAATGTATGTCATTCCATATGAGCTCACAAAAGGGCCCAAAAAATCAATTCCCCATATATCAAACAATTCAAGCTCAAGGATAGGTGTCATAGGAAGTTCGTGTCTGCGTGAGATATTCCCTTGCCTTTGACATTGGTCACAAGCCCGAGCATAATCATGAGCGTCTTTATAGATGATGGGCCAACAATACCTATATTTTAAGATCTTATGAGTAGTCTCCGCACCTCTATGATGACCCCCAACTGGATATGAATTACATGCTTCCAAAATACTCATCATCTCGATATCTAAAATACATCTTCGAATCATACCGTCTGCACACACACTAAACAAATAAGGTTCATCCCAAAAGAACTTTCTCGCCTTATGTATGAATCTCTTTCTCTACTAATACGTCATGTCTTTTGGGAGTAGGTCACTTGCCAAAAAGTTGGCAAAATCTGCAAACCAAGGGACTAAGTCTTGTGATGCTGCCAGTACTTGATCATCTGGAAAAGTATCATTAATATCAAGATCATCCCTTAATTTAAGCATGGCCTCCTCCTCAAGGCGTGATAGATGGTCCATGACCTAATTCTCGGTTCCCTTACGATCCTTCACTTTAAAATCAAATTCTTGCAGTAGAAGCACCTACCAAATCAATCTTGGCTTAGCATCCTTCTTTGACATAAGATACACATGTTGCATGGTCTATATGCACAATCACCTTCATACCAACCAAGTAAGATCTAAATTTCTCAAAAGCAAAGACCACTGCGAACAATTCCTGTTTAGTCACAGTGTAATTCTTTTGAGCTGGATAAAGTACTTTGATAGCATAGTAAATCAGATGTAAAATCTTCTCAAATCTTTGGCCAAGGACTGCACCCAAAGCCCCCCCTCTATCATTACACATAACCTCAAAAGGCATCGTCCAATCTGGTGAAACAATGATAGGGGCTGAAATCAACTTCTCTTTCAGACACTCAAATACTTTTAGACATGTCTCATCGAAAACGAACTTTACCTCCTTCTCTAAAAGTTTGCATAACGGGTTAGCAATTTTTGAGAAGTCTTTGATGAATCTTCTATAAAATCCTGTATGTCCCATGAAACTTCAAATTCCTTTCACGGAGATAGGTGGAGGTAACTTTTCAATCACCTCAATCTTTGCCTTCTCAACTTCAATACCTTTCTTTGAGATCTGATGCCCCAATACGATACCCTCATTTACCATAAAATGGCATTTTTCCCAATTTAGCACTTAGTTGCACTCCTCACATCTTTGCAGCACATTAGTAAGGTGTGCCAAGCAATCATCAAATGAATCTCCCACAACAGAAAAATCATCAATAAAAACCTCAATAGTGTCTTCCACCATGTCGGAGAAAATAGACATCATGCAATGTTGGAAAGTGGTCGGTGCATTACATAAATCGAAGGGCATCCTTTTAAATACGAATGTCCCATATGGAAAAGTGAAAGTGGTCTTCTCTTGGTATTCAGGAGCAATGAAAATCTGATTATACCCCAAATAGCCATCGAGAAAACAATACCATCCTCTACCAGCAAGACGGTCTAGCATCTGATCCATGAAGGCCATAGGAAAATGATTTTTTTCTGTCCAAGAGTTCAGCTTTCGATAATCCATGCAAACTCTCCATCCAGTAATCGACCTTATTGGGATTAACTCATTCTTATTGTTTGGAAGCACAGTGATTCCTCCCTTCTTTGGTACACATTGAACTGGGCTCACCTACTTTCTATCAGCAATGGGGTAAACCACACCTGCATCTAACCACTTGATGATCTCTTTCTTCCCAACCTCTTACATCGGTGGGTTTAGACAACGTTGGTGCTCAATGCTCGGTATGTACTCAGGATCAATTTGAATTTTGTGAGTGCAAATATCGGGTGGAATCCCTATAATATCAGCAATGGACCAATTAATGGCCCTCTTAAATCTTCTCAATACAGAAATCACATCCTCTACTTGCCACTCTACCAATTTAGTAGAAATAATCACAGGCAAGGTATTGTTGTCTCCCAAAAATATATAGCGAAGGTGAGCCGGAAGAGACTTAAGCTCCAAAACTGGAGCCTCCTCAATAGAAGGACGAGCTGGTGGGGTCACCCTATTTTTCAAATCGAGATCAAGTTTTTTTGGAGCATAAGTGTATGATACCTTACCAGTGAGTGCACCAACCATCTCATTGTATTCCTCAATACCATCGCTATCAAAATTCATAATCACGGCCGCAAGATCTTCTACCCCTGACCTTTCTTCAAGAGACACGACAATATCACTATCCTCAACCGCATCTATTACCAAAATCACTCGCATATCTTTCGGTTGCTACATGGAACGACAATCATTGAAAGTGACTTATTCATTATTTAACCTGAATTTCATCTGCCCTATTTCCATATTGACCAATGCACGTCCAGTGACAAGTAATGGTCTTCCCAATATGATGGGAACCTCGAAATTAACTTCACAATCTAGGATCACGAAGTCAGCCGAAAATATGAAAGATGCAACTTTTTACCAAAACATTATACAAAATGCCCACCAGTTTTTTCACAGTACTATCTGCCATGAGAAGTCTCATAGAGGTTGTGTTTGGTGCTCCCATCCCCAACTTCTTGAAAATGGCTAACGACATTAATTTAATGCTAACACCCAAATCACAAAATGCTTTAGCGAAGTTGCAAGACCCGATAGTACGAGGAATTATGAAAGCTCCTGGGTCCTCCTTATTTTCAACTAGGGAACGCGAAGCAACTGCACTAAAATGATGTAAGTTATCTGCAACTAACAGTTCTCTTTTTTGTCACCCAGTCTTTTATGAACTTCGCATAACCTGGCATCTGTTCCAATGCCTCAACAAGAGGGATGTTTACCAACAGCTCTTTCAACATTGTAATAAACTTTTGATATTTGCCTTCCTCAGCCTTCTTTTTCAACCTTTGAGGAAAGGGAAGAGGAGGTCATAGGATGGTTTTCAGCATTTGTGGGACCTTTTTTTCCTGCCTCTTTTCAGATTTCCCCTTTTTGCCAGTATCATGAGGATTTGGAACTGTTTTGACCTTTGAATTATCCGACTTTATCTCAGTTTCTACATCAACTATCATCGGCTCATTGGTCTTACTACTATACACAGGCATAGGTGGATCTGTTGTGCATTTCTCGCTTCTAGTAGTAATGGCCAGACAATGACTATCATTCTTCAGATTCTGGACGGTGTGGCTTGGAAGGGAACCTAGCTGACGTTGGTTCAATGCCACCGATATCTGCCTGAATTATTGCTCCAACTGTTTAATAGCAGTCGAATGGGATTCTACTTTCTGACTTATTCCCGAGATGTCTGACCTAATCTCCTTCAGGCAATGTTCTTTACTCTCTGACCCTTTCACCATTTTATTGAGAAGGGCTTCCATTCTTGAATTTCTAGAGTCAGCATCACGGTTTCCTGGTGGAACATATATGCCACTCTTCTATTTATAATCATCCTTCCGCCTCCAATCACTATCACGATCTCGTTCTCTATCTCCATAGTAGTTTCGACCTTGATTCCCTTGCCTCGAGTTCCATGAGTTTTGATTAGACCCTTGACCCTTGGCTTGGAAACTCGCTACTTCTTGATCCAGGTACTTAGCCTCCTCATCATATTCACTATCATCATGCCTAGGTGTTTTTCCTTGTGCATCTACGCCATGCACCTTCTCAACATCTCTGGCCGCAATCTGTTTAGCTAATAAACCAATTTTTTCCTCAGTTGTGCGACCTCTTGAGCTACAGATTCATCTAAAGCCCGTTGTACTGCTGAGGCTCCAATAGCATATGTGCCAGTAGGCATTTCTGCCTCCCGAGTATGCCATCCTCGGTTGGTCTTGGTGATGCAATATAATATCTCCGAAGCTTGTTCCCATCTCAGACTCATGAAAGCTCCACCAGTGATAGTATCTACTACAGCCTTCGTATTGTCATTTAAAGACCTGTAAAATATTTCAAGTAAATTCCTACCCCTCATCCTATGATTTGGCACATTCTGCAGCTTTTTTTTTAACCTTAGCCATGTCTCGTAAAGTGCTTCAGAATGTAGTTGTCTGAAGTTGTAAATTTCATCCTTTAATTGTAGCATCTTGGAAGGTGGAAAAAATCTTTCCAGAAATTGATTTCTTAACTCTTGTCAAGTAGTGATGGAACCTCGTGGTAATTCTGTCAACCACAAAGTTGCTTCTCCTGTTAGAGAGAATGGAAACAATCTCAACCGATTAGCCTCTTGGTTAACTCCAGGAAATTTATATGAGGTGCAGACCCCACAAAATTCATCACGTGCATGTTTGGATCATCAGAAGGAAGACCGGCGAACACACCCTTCAAGTTTAGTAGGTGAATCATGGCACTTGTAATGTCAAACTTAGTCCCCTGAGGTAACTCTGGTGGAACAATGACACCAGTCTCAACCGACTCGAAATAAGCCACATCCTCTTCTTCTGGATATTTATAAATCGGCACATATAGTCTTTGAGGCAGTTGTTGCACCCTCAGTTTTCTTTACCTTTCTTCAGCATCAGCCAGATGTTGTGCTGCCTCTTTATTGCTCGATTATCTCTATCTGCTTGCCTAAGAGAAGCTTGTCTAGCTTTCTCTTCCCATGTTAACTGAGCGATAATTTTCTCCGTTGTTTCATGACCAATGGGCTGATCATGAATATCTCCCGCGGCTGCGGGATCCTGAAATCCGTCGGTATTCACCATTCTTCTATTTACTCTAAGTGTTCGTTCTATTTCAGTATCAAGTGGAATCAGGGGATTGCCTTGACTCCTAGTTTTGGGCAAACACTGGCATGTGCCCTTTTAAAAATATAAGAAAATAAAACCAATCAACTCCAAAAAGCAAAATACTAAACTCCGTATCCGTATTCCCCAAAAATGGTGCCAAAATTTGATGTCGCCCAAAATATACCTCCGAAAAAGTATAACGCAGTCGCTATATCAAATATAGAACCCAACGAGGTTGGGGTAGATCCCACAGGGAATAGGTCAAAATTATATAGAATATTAGTCTGAGTGGCTGGTGAGTAAGTAAAGCTGGGGGGGGGGGTTGTGAATAAATAGTAACAGTAATGATTTTTGAATATAGAATTTGTAGACAATATGAGAAATACACTAGGACTGTTGTTCCCAATGATTCCTTAACTCCACCGGTTACTTGTGCTGGTAAAACTGTCCCGCTATGTTGCATGCAAAATCTGACAAGATATGTTCATCTAAACGTCTCTCGACCTTGGTTAGACGAATTTCACTCTTCTCCTCTCGGTCTCCAATTGTCACACTACTAACCCTTGTCCTGGATCTCAGATAACTATGTATGTTACGGTTCAAGTTATTAGATGAAGGTTGATAGCTTCAAATCTCTATTTTTATTCCATTTTCCCAATCTCTACCTCTTTCTCGAGCAAGTCTAGAATACAGGTGAGTTTCTAACGTTTGCAACCGCTAGAAGATCAATTATAATGACGGTAATAACAATACATGCATTCACAACGGTTCAGAGTTGCTTTGTACTTAACCGGTGTTGTTAATTCCTCATGGTTCCCACAACCCTAGTTAATGAGTTTAGCTACTCATGATTGCAAGAACACAATAAGCATTCGAAGGTGAAGACATAATTGTAAACTCACAATAAAGAAGAAACTCTGAAATCTCAATTATGAATAAAACCCTGGAATTGATGTTCCAAGATTACAAACTCCAACAATGTGTTTATGAACTCAACATAATGAAAAACTATCCAAAACAATGTAATGACTAACTCTTGAACATAAGACAACAAAGGGGTATTTATAGATACAAGATGAATCCTATCCTAATCAAAATAGGAAAACAGAGTCGGCAACTTTCCACAGTATCGTGACTTGGTGTCATGGGACCAAGTCACGTCACGTGGGTCCAGTCGTGGAAATCAAACACATTGAACATTCTCTGAAGTTGACTCATGGCATCCACTCACGTCACTTGAGTGGACTCACGGCACGTGAGTCCTTTCGTGAGTCACCTTTCTGGTGCAGATCCTGGTTCTTTCGTCTTTAGATACTTCGTTCTCGAGCGTGATTCTTTCTTTTTGTCCATTTTGCCTCCAAAACCTATTCTCCTACAATATAGAACAGAAAACACATCATACCAACCAAACACACCCAAGTTATTGCATATTTTCATTGTTTTAAGCATCAAAAGTTTCATGAAACCATGACACATCAACCATCAAAAATTGAAAATTGATAAGCCAAACCATTTAGTGCAAATATTCAATCAAATTGTCCGATAAGCATCCTTACTGGGAACCCATATGCTTAAAATCTTGGGTCCGCCTCTATTGTCATGTCTTATAAAGCATAACAACAACAACATACCCAATGTATTCCCATAAAGTGGGGTCTAGGGAGGGTAAAATGTACGCAGTCCATACCACTACCTCGGACGAAGTAGAGAGGCTGTTTTCGATAGAACCCCGGCTCAGGACAAATAACAATAGAAAAAAACATAAAAACAACAAACAGAAAAGGGATAACACACCAATAGAAAATAAAAGAAATAGGACGCCCACAGAGTAATGCAATATACAATCTATCCAGAAATCCCAAACACCACCAAAATACCACGAACAAGGAACTACAAAACACACGCATAACACTACGGCTATATGTACAGAAGCAAACAAATCACACCTCTCTACTAGCCAGGACGCACTCCTACCCACTAACCCTCTACCCTAATCCGCTCCCTCCACACCTTCCTATCTAGGGTCATGTCCTTAGTAAGCTGTAGCTGCTCCATGTCATTTCTAATCACCTCCCTCCAATATTTCTTTAGCCTACCTCTACCCCGTCTGAAGCCATCCATAACCAATCTCTCGCACCTCCGTACTAGGGCATCTGCACACCACCTCATCACATGTACGAACCACCTCAACCGCACTTTCGGCATCTTGTCAACTACCGAGGCCACTCCCACCTTCTCCCGAATACTCTCATTTCGAACCCTATCGCTCCTAGTAAGTCCACACATCCATCGTAACATCCTCATCTCCGCCACCTTCAACCTTTGTATGTGGGATGCCTTGACTGGCCAACACTTTGCTCCATACAACATAGCCGATCGAATTGCCACTCTATAGAATTTGCCTTTCAATTTAGGAGGCACCTTTTTATTGCACAAGACTCCCAAAGCGAGCCTCCATTTCAACCACCCTGCACCAATACGGTGTGTGACATTCTCGTCAATCTCTCCATTCCCCTGAATCATAGATCCAAGATACTTAAAACTATCTCTTTTTCGAATGGCCTGGGAATCCAGCTCCACTGCCACATTAGCCTCATATGTCAAGTTGTTGAATTTGCACTCCAAGTATTCCGTCTTGGTCCTGCTTAACCAAAACCCTTTAGCCTCTAGGGTTTGTCTCTAAACTTCTAACTTATCATTAACTTCTTCCCGGGTCTCATCAATTAGAACTACATCATCAGCAAATAACATACACCAAGTTACCTCCCCTTGAATATGCCACATCAATACATCCATCACCAAGGCAAATAAAAATGGACTAAGCATCGATCCCTAGTACAACCCTATCAAAACAGGAAAGTGCTCTGAATCTCCACCTACCATCCTCACACGAGTCTTCGCCCCCTCGTACATGTCCTGGATCAAAGTAGTGTATACCACGGGAACACCTCTAGACTCCAAGCACCTCCATAGAACCTCCCTGGGGACTCTGTCGTATGCCTTCTTAAGATCGATAAACACCACGTGTAAATCCTTCCTTCGCTCCCTATACTTCTCCACTAGTATCCTCACAAGATGAATGGACTCAGCAGTCGAGCTCCCAGGCATGAAACCAAACTGGTTCTCAAAAATAGTCACGATCCTCCTCAACCTCAACTCTACCACCCTTTTCCACACCTTCATAGTGTGGCTCAACAACTTGATACCCCTATAATTATTACAACTCTGAACTTCACCCTTATTTTTGTATAAATGGATCATTGTACTCCATATTCATGCTTCAGGCATCCTCGTCGTCCTAAAAATGATGTTAAACAGCTCGGTCAGCCACACTATACCCGCTTCACCAGTGCTCTTCCAAAAATCGATCAAAATCTCATTTGGCCCCAGTCGCCCTACGCCTACGCATCCTACAAATAGAACCCTTAACCTCTTCAACCTTTATGCACATACAATAACCATAGTCATTACACCTCTTTGATTACTCCAAGTCCCCCAACTGAAAGCTTTTGTCCCCCCCCTCCCCCTCCCCCCCCCCCTCGTCATTCAAGAGTTTATAAAAATACGGCTGCCACCTCTTCTTAATGAGGGTGTCCTCCATTAATACTTCTTCGTCCTCCCCGTTGATGCACTTCACTTGTCCAAGGTCACGGGCCCTATGCTCCCTAGCCTTATCAAGCCTATACAACTTTTTATCCTCGCCTTTCTCCTCTAAAGTCACATATAAGCTCTCGAAAGCTGCTATTTTAGCTGCCGAAATCGCTAACTTAGCCTCTCTCCTGGCTAACTTGTACTTCTCCCTATTCATATGTTTCTTCTCTTCATCCTTGATATCAATCAACTTAGCATAAGTTACCTTCTTGGTCTCGACCTTCCTTTTCACTTCTTTGCTCCACCAGTAGTCCCCCCTTGTGTCTGCCAGAACGGCCTCCTGAGACCCCCAATAGCTCTCTAGTTGTCTCTCTGATGCAACTGGAAATCGACTCCCACATACTGTCCATATCCCCTCTACTCTCCCAATTCCCCGAATTCGTCAACTTCTCCCCTATCTCTAGAGTACTGACCAACATCAAGCTACCCCACTTAATTCTGGGTCGATCCTCCACACCCCTCTTCTTTATACCCTTCTTGATTTCCAAGTACATCACTAGAAGCTTGTGTTGGGTCTACAGGTTCTCACTAGGAATGATCTTAAAGTCTTTACATAACGCTCTATCTCCCTTCCTAAGGAGTAAAAAGTCAATTTGGGTCTTAGAAACAACTTCTGATATTAACTTTGGCAATAGTGATTCACAGAAAACATATAGAAGTTTTGATTCCTTCCTCAAAGAAACCAAGGCTGGTATAGTTTTAGCTCATTTATCCTAAATCCAATTAGAGGAAATATACAGCTACACTAAGATGAGTTAACCATTAAAAGAAAAGGTAAGACGTGGTTCTCTTATTTACAACTAATTACATTGACTTTTTTGAGAATGAGAACTAATTACTTTGAATTCATCCTATCAAATAAACAAGAAAAATGTATTCTAATTGCTCCTATGACTATCAAGACTGGGAGGTCAACTTTGAATTGTGTCTTTTATTCTTCTTCTTCTGATACCCCCAGCCCCCCCCCCCCCCCGCCCCCGCCTCTTATAAAGCATAAAATCCTCATTTTTAACAACCTCCTAAAAATGAAAATTGATCATTTATACTTAATAAATATAGTCATTTTGAGAAGTGAAGATCTACTTGGCGAATTTATAATCACTGATTTTTATATTACACTTTAAATTTAAATTACAAATGATTGTTAGCACTTAGGAGTATTAACTAGAATTGGTGTCATTAATTTTGAAATGGAGATATCCACAAACTTGTGTCAAGTCCTATAAAGTACCGCATGAGAGTCGCACGACAATCACAACAAATAAAGTACTAAATTCTCTGCCAAAAAACTTTTAGAAAAGGTAAATGTACTTGTGTAATGAAGTCGGTGAAGAGGATGAAACTTCTTTAAGCACAAATTTATGTAGAATTTACAATCACTAATTTCCAGATTACACTTTAAATGTAAGTTATAATTAATTAGTAGGAGTATAAACTATAACAGTCATTAATTTTGGAGATTTCAACAAGCTTGTGTCATGTCCAATGATGTATTGCACTAGATTCGCACAACAATAACACAACAAATGAAGTACTCAATTCTATGCCAAAAACTTGTATTACTTTTTGTATTGATTTCAAAATCTAAAAACAGATTAATTTCAAGTATGTTCAAAATGTGTAGTCAATTAATAGATATTTAGTTAAAAAATTTCCAATCTAGAAGAGTTGGATGAATTATATTTTTATAGATAAAATTTGAAGATCTTAGCATGCATGTTTAGGCCTTTTACCCCATATAGACTCACCTTTACCATGGTTAACTAGTATCATCAACAGAAACCACCTCAACCCTCATCAAGATCACTTGTATTCCACTGTATTTATGAGATACACTTTTATTTTAGGTTTGAAAATACGTATTGGGTGTATTTACTACTAAATTCAAACTCGCGCTATGTATCTTACTTTTTTAAAAGTATTGCTATTTTAGAAATGTAGAGGTGGTGTTTGTTATGTCGTGTAATTTTTGTAAATTAATTCTTGGTAAGAGTAGGGTGAGCATGACAGAATTAGGAGGCCAATTTTTTGGCTCAACATGGAAATAGCAGTTTGTTTTCAAAATTAGGAATCATAGAAATTGTTGTCGCTCTAAGACAAATTAGTTTTGATGCCAAAACATATCGATTACTCGCAAATATCTAAGCAAAAGAATGTTATATGTTTGAAATATTGTTTATGGTACAAGCATGATAGAATTCAGTAGCTAGTCAACCCTGAAGCCTGTTATTTTGAAGTCATATCTAGTATTCAGATTTTGCCTCAATTTGGCATGAATCTTGTGGTCCGCACTGAGATTCAAATAGTTTTGTTGGGTTTGTGTCGATATGGCATAGCTCTTGCGGTTGGAACTGAGATTCTAATAATTTTGTTGGGTTTGTTTTGATTTGGCACTGCTCTTGCGATCCGCTCTGATATTCTGATAATTTTATTGGGTTTATATCGATTTAGCACTACTCTTGTGATCCACACTGAGATTCAGATAATTTTGTTGGGTTTGTCTTGATTTTTCACTGTTCTTGCTGTCCGCACTGAGTTTCTGATAATTTTGTTGGATTTGTCTTGATTTCGCACTGCTTTTGTAGTCCATATTAAGATTCTGATTATTTTATTGGGTTTTTCTCGATTTGTCACTGCTCTTGCGATCCGCACTGATGTAACTGAAAAAAAAAGACATACTTGCTTATAAAGAGAAGAAAAGGCAAACCTACTTGTTTTACAAAAATGATGAAGAGGAAGAGGATGAACTTTCAAGAAAAAGCTTCGAATTGGGAGGGCGATCCCCTCGATGAATTCACCATGCCTGAAATTGTATTGTATGACAGGTCATATGGGATTCAACCCATTGATGCTTAGATCTAAGAAAAATTTATTAATTTTACTTAACTTAACTTTGATGGGGACGCTCAATATCTCCTTGGTTTTGGATAGATGTTGTTGACTTCAGGAAGGAGTTATATGAAGTTTAACTTTTGGGAAGCTTGATATCTGGTAATGGATTACTTGAAGATGCAATCAATTGAAGATGTGCTTTGTCGAGATGAAGAGATAAGATTTTGAGCTGACTTTTCAGTTTCCACTTTCTATTTAATCTCTAGATCTTTCCCTTTCTCATTTCCTTTTGTTTTATTGTTTTGTTGGGACGGGGTTGAATCACTTCGGTCTACCTGGTTATTTTTATACATATTTTCTCTTTAATAAAATTTGGCCCTTGTGGCCCTTTATTTTTTTTAAAAAAAAAAAGAAGAGGTTGGTGAACTACTACAATCTACAGATTTCTCATCTATGTTCAATCCCAATTAGAATAGACCCACCAAATACCCATACTTATAAAAATGAATAATGAAGAATTTAATGTAACTGAGAAAAAATAAGAAAAGACAAGCATGCTTGCTTTATGAAGGTAACAGAGAGGATGAAATGACTTCTTTGAGCATAATTTTATATAGAATTTATAATTACTAATTTCCATATTACACTTTAAATTTAAACTATGAATGATTGTTAGGAGTATTAACTGTAATTGGTGTCATTAATTTTTAAATGGAGACATCCACAAACTTGTGTCATGTCCTATAAAATACAGCACGAGAATCACATGGCAGTCACACGACAAATGAAGTGCTGAATTCTTGTCTAAAAACTTAGAGTATTTTTTGTATAATTTTCAAATATATAAATTGTAATTCTAAACTATTGAGTTAATAGAATTTAATTTAGCTCCAAAGTTACTCAAATTGATTCATGAGTAGTAAGACATGACAAATGATTTAGGAGGGGTGGAGTATATCTTACTTCTGGGGAAAAGGTACAAAAAGGAAGCACAAGAAAACAAAATTATCAGAATTTCAGTGTTGATCGCAAGAGCTAAATCGAGATAAACCCAACAAAATTATTAGAATCTCAGTGCGGACAGCAAGAGTAGTGTCAAAGTGAGACAAACCAAATGAAATAACCAGAATCTCAATGCGGATAGCAAAAGTTGTGCTAAATCGAGACAAACCCAACAAAACTATCAGAATCTCAGTGCGGACAGCAAGAGTAGTGTCAAATTGAGACAAACCAAATGAAATAACCAGAATCTCAATGCGGATCGCAAGACTTGTGCCAAATCGAGACAAACCCAACAAAACTATCAGAATCTCAGTACGAACAACAAGAATTGTGCCAAATAGAGACAAACCCAACAAAATTACCTGAATCTCAATGTGGACCGCAAGAGTTGTGCCAAATTGAGACAAACCCAACAAAATTATTAGAATCTCAGTGCTAACCGCAAGACCCTTGCCAAATTGAGACAAACTCTGAATACTAGATATGTCTTCAAAATAATAGGGATCAAGATCTACTAGCTACTGAATTATGTCATGCTCGTACCATAAACAATATTGCAAACATATAACATTTTTTTGCTTAGACCTATTGCCATGTTGAGCCAAAAAAATGGCCTCCTAATTTTGGCATGCTTGCCTTACTCATACCATGTTTTAATTTATGCGACACAATAAATATCGCCCCTCTATTTATCAAAAATAGCAATACTTTAAAAGAACATGATATATAGCGAGAGTTTGAATTTATTATCAAATATACCCAATGCACGTATCTTCTTATTTTAAGCCAGAAATACAAGTATATCGCATAAAATACCTTCTGCCACCCAGACCTCGCAGACCAAATGAGCAAAAAAAATTTAAAGCGAAAGCGTTGTGCCAACTTGCGTACAAGATTTATATGTGGATTTGATACTATAGTCAAATCCTCTTCATAAGTCCTTTCTTACAGGCTATTCAAGGTCTATTGGCTTTCTTTCTTATGCGGTACTTTGAAGGCTAAGCCTCGTTTATGCACCGAGAAAGATCGTCGGTAGGAAAGCTCTGTTATGCACCAACGACAGACCCTTCTCTTTACCTTTCCCGTGCCCTACCTCATTCCTTTGCTGGCTTGAATTCCATCTCTTTTCTTCTTTGTTTGCGAGAGTTGTGGAACCTAATGCCTAAAGTAGGCTTCTGAACTAAAAAGGGTAAAGGTGTATAGTTGTTGGTCTGAGAAGGCTAATAACTGACCCCGGATGGTCTCTCTACAGACACTGGTATGGCTGAATGATAAGGCTGAGATAAACCATGACCCTTTGAGAAATTGACACTAAATTGGCCTGAGGTCTGGGCCATCTTCTCTTCTTCCTTTACCTTTACCTGCTTCTCAAGTGCCTCAGCCTTCTTGGAAAATTCAACGACCTCCTAAAAGGACTTCCCAAACACATCCACGGGTAGGGTAGCCAACTGAATCCCAGAGTTCAGACCCTTAATGAAATACCTAATCTGCTCTTTCTCTAAGGTAATAAATTATAGTGCATAGTGGGATAAGGCATGAAACTTGGCCTCATAGGCCGCCACAGACATGTTACCCTGCTCCAATCTCAAAAACTCATCTTTCTTCTGATTACAATAAGTGCGGGTAATATATTTCTCAAGGAATACATTCTGAAATTATGCCCAAGTAAGTAGAAGTAAGGCAACCCTGCACTCTACAAACGACCTCCAACATTGCTTGGCTTTGGCCTGCAGCTGAAAAGAAACAAGTCCATACCATATTTTCAACAATACCCATATTGTGCAGGCGCTCATGATAATCTATCATGAACTCAAATGCATCCTCGGACTCTCTACCTTGGAATGTTGGGGTCTTCATCTTTATGAACTTGCAGAATAGTCCATGTTCATCATCAGTTATTACTGGCCTAAGTACCTATTGGGGATACACCCCTGTTTCAGAGCCTTCATCTATTCTTGGTGCTATAGCAGTGGCATGTGGTAAGGCTGAGGACAGGAAAACCCAAACAATTGGAGTATGGCTAGTGCTAGCCAGGCTACTCAAGAATCCAAAAACCTATTGAATAACTTCCGTATACAAAGGCACTAGGGCTGAACCATTCGGTGCTGGCACCACATTCTTTGGAGCTACCATCTCCTCTTCCTCAACTACCACTTCTTTGTTCTGATTATATTTTCAAGTATCCTGTGGTGGGGGAGAGGATGGTGATCTCTGTCTTTCCAGTCCTCTAGCTTCCTGTGCTCAACCCTTAAAAGATGTTGTTTCCCATCCTCCCCTCCTCGCTTTGCCTTTAACTCGAGCCCTTCCCCAAACTGCGGCCCCAGCGGCCAGTGTGAGCGCTACTGCTGGTGCTGTTGTGGGTACGGCTACTGCAATTCTGGTAGAATGAGTATTCACCATCTGCAAATAAAAGTGAATGACTTAGATACCAATTTGGATCACTAAATACCAAATGGAATCAAGTAATGGAACGAAAGGAAGAAAGAAATGAATTCTTTTCCTAAACGCCTATAGCCTCCCAAAGAAAAGTACATATGTCTTCGTACCGTTTCGTAGGACTCTACTAGACCTATTCTTGTACGATGATATCTACGAACTGAGTGCTATGAAACCATCTCTGTCACGACCCAACTGGTTATGATTGGAACCCACCCTAACCAATGGCGGGAGAACCATACTAATCTTAACCTCCTTATAACACAAGTGTTACCTTCACATCCACTTTGTATTAATCCCCACTTTTAAACAAGTGTAATAGAGTGTTCATTCAATAACTTAAACTAACTGTCAAACCAACATCAAAAATCCAGAAATAATAGAGTTCTGAAACCTCTGTTTATTATATCCACGCGACCTAAAGTCTCCATACAAGAACAGCTAAGAATGTTTAAATAGATAGCCAAGATTATATCCAGCAATGAAATAACAAAGAAATCTCTTAGTCCCAAAACAAGGGACATAAATATGGATAAGAAGATCCAAAGACTTCCCGATCATGGTGCTCACCCTTGAAACTGAATCTGAGCTACTAGCTAAAGGTGAGGTCTTGTCTCAAAAGTTAGAACACGCTCTGCACTCAACCAAAAGAAGAGCACTGATAGCATCAGTACACCAACACATACATGTAGGAATCATAGGTCGACTCAACCCGATGTCATACGAATAAGCAAATCAAATAAATGTAAAGTGATCATCACAAAAATTATAATCAAAGACATTAAATCAATTATACAATTCACTTTAGGGAGAATACAAGCTCACAATCATGTATATTTACACTTAGTCAAATTCGACAACAAGTTCATCACAACATAAGATCATAACTAAATATTCAAAGCATATGAATGAATGTATGAATGATAGATGTGCACATCTCCTCTTTATATTCTTAATATCATCAACAATCATCATGAACATCATGATTTACCTCATCACCATCAGCATCATCATCATATTATCATTATTATTTCACCACATCCTCAACACCAATGTATATGAACATGCAATGCAATCAATAATCACAAGTAGTGCTCGAAAGCCATCAGAAATACTTAATTCACATATAAGCATAGAGTCAAGCAAGTCTAATTGCTACAATAAACCATAACTTACCTCGAATCCTTGCTCAAAGTTACCTTTAAGCCATACTTTTGCCTTTTTTTTCTCATTCAACTTGTTCTTGATCTATAACAATAAAATTACACACCCATTTCAATAATTCATCCCTTTTAAACTACTAGGAATCAATACCGACTGATTCAACCATAAACTGGCCCTATTTCATCATCTTAGGGTTTTCTATCCTTAAAACATCATGAACCCTATTTGAATTAGCATTAACAATTGTAATCCTACACTCATTAGTGTTTGTAGCACCTTAGGATCATTATCTACTAATTTATACCCATTCCCACCAATTTCCATTAATTTCATGAACTAGGGCTAAACCTCAACTTCCACCATTAATCATTTTCTAATGATTTGCAGAGATTATAAGAAGTAATTTCAAGTTTAGAATATAGTAACTTACCTCCAAAGATGAAAACTCCTAAATTTTGTAGAGAATTTCCTTTCGCAGAGCTCTCTCATGTTTTTCAGATAGTGGGGGATGAAAAACATTTATGGATTTTTAAAACTGTCAAATTCTATGTATTACCACTACAGCAGGACCGCGATAGAACATAGGCTATCACTAACCTTTTTTACTGTAGTGGTTTAAGGTAGAAACTTGGGACCTCTCTCTATCCCTAACCATTTCACTACACATTTAACGAAAGATGACATCACGAACCAACCCTTCCATGGTAAACACTATAACCAGAGTTCTATAACTCTATTTTGAGTGCCGAAAGTTGCTACGACCTTCTAAACTACATAGATAGAATCAAGCCAAGGATCCCCCATACTAACATCTTAGACATATGTAAGATAAGCCAAAAACCCTCTCTATCAATCCCCAATCTTAAATATAAGAAATAATCCCCATAGGTGCGTGACTATAAGTACCCTGCCACACAATTGAGGGTCTAAAAAGTATGGTTAAGGTAATGGTCTTGGAAAAGTAATCCAAGACTACATGATAAAGGGATAACCAGTCCATGCATAGAATCACATCGAAGTCTACCATATCAATTACAATAAGAATGGCCCAAGTGTTGTACTCCCAAATAGTCATAATAAAATATTTATACACATGTTCCACTACTAAAAAAATCACCCACAGGAGTAGCTACACACATAGACACAGGTAATGGCTCACAAGAAAACCCCAACCGAGATGTATAATAAGTACAAACATAAGAATAAGTGGAGCCTGGATCAAATAATGCAGAAGCCAGCTGATGGCACACCAAAATTATACCTGTAATAACCCCCCCTGGCTCTAGACTGGGTGCCTACCTGACCACTTGCTCTTCCTTCCTAAGTACTTCTACGAGAACCCTAAAGACCATACCTGCAATCTTGTGCACCACCCTTGACTAGGGGCACAACTAACTTGATAGGCTGAACACCCTATGTAGAAGGCTCAATCATCCCACGCCGGAGACACTCTCTGGAAAAATGACCCATAACCCTGCAATCAAAGCATGCCTCAAGTACTCTAGCCTAATGAGAAGGTCCTGCTAACCCAGAATAGCCACCTTAGCCTAAAGTTCCTGACTGAATACCCCACAAACACTGACCACTGCGCTGACTAATGAAATCACTCTAACTAGGCTAACCCCCATCTAAAATCTGTAGTGTTGTATTAACGATCCTACTAGACTGACCATGATGCTGATACTACTGCTGATATAGATACCTACCCTTGAACTTTGAACCACTATGGCTCCCACTGTAACTGCCCTGATTACGGGTCTCTTATCGCTACCCTCACTGGCCTTGTGATGCATATCCTCCATAGTGTGAGCATGATCAACAATATCTACAACTAATCAACCTGAAGATACCAGACTCAGGGTATCCATATGGAGCAGAAGTCTTAACCCTTGATAAAGCATCACACCTCTCATGCTCAATATGTAGAATTATGATGGCATGCCTGATGTGTCATGGTTACGTTACACTTTTGATGCATAAAACAAGGAAAATATGCAATAGCTTGGGTGTGTTTTCTTGGTATGATGTGGTTTCTGTCCTACTTTGCAGGAAAATAGGTTTTTAAAGGCAAAAGGATCAAAAAGGAAGAAGCAAGCCCGAGAATGAAGTACCGGAAGAAGAAAGAAAAAAATTAGCACAGAGTGGGAATCAAGACAGCACTCACGTGGCGTGAGTGGTGTCGTGAGTCACACTCCAGTGTGAAAAAAAAGTGTCTGATTACCACGACACAAGTCACGTGGCGTGGGTCCACCTACGTGACCTGGGAAGGTTGCGTGACTCAACTTCTGAAGACGTCTAATTGAGATTGATTCTCACGACATCAACCTACATGGCATGACTTGGTTCTACGACACCAAGTCACGACACCGTGAAAGTTTCCGACTCTGTTCTCCTATTTTGCTGAGATAGGATTAGCTTTGTATCTATAAATACCCATGTATAGTCCTATGTGAAAAATTCATTGAGAGTTGGTCAATATACTACTTAGAGAGTTATTTCATACTATTCCAGATATATTCTTGGTTTTGCATTCACAAACCCTAATTTGAGTTTTATTGATAATTGAAATTTTGGTTTTTCTTCATTATTGTGAGTTCATAATTATGCTTTCATCTTTGAATTCTTCTTGCGTTCTTACAATTTTGAGCAGCTAAACCCATCAACTAGGGTTGTGTGAACCATGAGGAATTAAAAAAACCGGTTAAGTGCAAAGCAACTTTGTACTGTTGTATGTGCATGTATTGTTGTTTCCTTCGTTGTGATTGCCTTTATAACAGTTGTAAATATTAGAAACTCGCCTGTATTCTAGACTTGCTCGAAAGAGAGGTAGGGATTGGGAAAAGGAGATAACAACAGAGATTTGAAACTATCAACCTTCATCTAATAACCGGAGCCTTAGCGGAAATGATTATCTGAGATCCAAGACAAGTGTTAGCAGCGCGACACTCGGAGTCCGAGAGGAAAAGAGTGAAATTCGTCTAATGAAGGTCGAGAGATAATTAGATGAATCTAACTTGTTAGATTTTGCATGCAGCGCAGTGGGGCAATCTTGTTAGCACAAGTAATCGGCGGAATTAACACTACAAAAAAAATTGGTTTTAGCGACGGATGAAATCCGTCGCTAAATCAACATATTCCGTCGCTAAAGTTGTTTAGCGATGGATTAGCGACGGAATTGCGTTTGTCGCTAAAATGCTCGTAGCTAAGCGTTTAGCGATCGAATTTTGGAATCCGTTGCTACAGTTAGCGACGGATTAGCGACATATATTTCCGTCGCTAATATTAGCCACGAACACTTTCGTAGCTAATACATATAAATTTCGTTACTAGTTTGCCTAGTGATTTAGTCGCCAAGAAATGTTAGCTTCGGATTTTCCGTAGTTATTCCGTTGCAACTTGTATCATATTATTGATAATTTTATATATATTAAATATTTAGCTATAAAAAAGCCCTCACGAATTTTTGCTAATTTATTTTATGTATTATTCAAAATCCCAATAGAACAGTATTAAAATTGAATACGCATTCTAAGAACTTAATTTCATATAATCAAATTCAAAAATACATAAATCGTAAATTAACAACAACATTCATAATTGTTCAACTAATAGAATAGAATCTAAACTACAAAGCTAACTAATGTGGTGTTCGAGTTCATGAGGTTCAGAATTAGGACCCAAGGTCGTAATCGTGTTTTCATTGAGATCTAGTTCCAACACCATAAACTCTTCTCTTCTGTCCTCTTACAATCCGTAATACATCTGAGTTGTTAGATGCATCTCATCCTATTGATTGTCGTTGTGATCATTATTGTTCTAATAATTCTTGAGCTCTATCCTGTAAAAAACAATAAATAAAAATTTTTAGAAAATTTTGTATATTCAATCTATCAAACAAATGGATTTGTATGCCATCTACAGGTCAATAAGATCACCTACTATTTTACTTACGTGCACAAGAATGATTTTTCATCATTATCATGTATGATCAACATCCAAATACCCATCTTTCGGGAAAATATGTGAAAGCTAATCCAAGCTAAATTCTCTATTTTGAGCACCGCACTGCTTCAGCTAGATCTTACTGTTTCAGCTAACCAATGTAAAATCTTCTATCTTCGGATTTGCTCCGTAGTGAGTATCAAAGAAGGGTAAGGTTTCAAGTTTAAGGTATAACAATTTTTCATAACAAAAAAGCATAATAAAACTATCAATGAGATATATACAGCTATGAGGAAGCATTATTTCAAACTTCACATTTTTCTTTGTAATTTACCTGCCAAAGCAGACTGAGCAATATCTTTTTCAGCGGGAGTAGTGTGGTTGTAGGTTTATTTCAAGGGAGTTGTTTGAACAAATAATTCCAAAAAACTATATGTGTATCGATAAAAATTCAATCTTCTATCACTTGCTCATTGCATATCTTTAACTTAAAAGGTCCAGCTAAAGGGGCTATTAGAATCCAATCATAGAGCAAGGTTTCTCTAACAAATTTAATCTAATCTGAGGAGACTATTACATTCAGCGGTAAAGATACTTTTTGTGATACTTTACCTTTCCAAAACACTTCCGTTAAGAACACACTCTTATTATCTGTTTAAAAAACAAAAATATTGTGCATAATTGATGTACCAAGCTCAAATATGTTCCAGGAATCTTGATTAACTTTTGGAACCTATCTACTAAAGCATTACCAGTCCTAGCTTAATCCTCTATTGATTACAAGGCCTCTTTTTGACACACTTCTCCATACTATCAGTTAGAATAGCTAAATTAGGAACCTAGGCCATCTAGCCCCATGTCTAACGAAGTTATTTTGTGAGAGTTCACAAACCGGTACCTCAAGATTATCAGGAAGGGTGTATCTTTATTCAATTCTCTGGATTTTTTGGTTGAACGTTAACAAAATGACCATTAAGGACCATTAACCATTAAGGACCATTCTATATGGAAACGGTTAATGAATATCCATACCATTTTGACTTGAGACTATGAAATCATCTATGTATCTGTGAACGGAGAGCCAGAATGCCAAGATTGCCAGCCCAACAGCTAAACCTCCAATTATGTCAATCAAGTCGTGCATTCCAAGGTATATTCTTCCTGAAACAAAAAAATATGCGAGATTTAATTATCCACCTTTAAAGCCACTCCACAATGGATAATTATACTCGAGCATCCCAGTTAGGAATACATTATTTCAGTACTTTGGAGACTAAATAAATGGCCTCTCATAGGAAAGAGGAAGTTGGGGGATAAAAGGTCTAAGTTGCTTGATTTCTTCACTTTTGGAGAATCCGACACACACCCATTGACATTTTTTAAGAGTCCGAGCAAAAGGGTGATCATATTCATAGTACTTTAGAAAATCAAATTAATTGATGAAGGGTAATGAAGGACATAATTCCATATAAACTAAATATGCACTCTTGTGGGAACAGAAGAAAACCTAAAGTCTCTCTCATTAATTAGATGCAATGTGAATTCTTATTATTATTATATATATGTACCAATTATGTATTACTAGTTTGTGTTGTTATCTGAATGTAAAACAGGACTTAGATTGGTTTTTGGGTTTCCGTCATGAAAAATTTTCACGAGAGATGAATCAGTTCAAAGTTCTACAGGAAAATATATTCTTGTGTTCTATTCAGACTTTTCCAACAGCTGAATGGGTAAAGAGTATAAGGGTCATTTTAGATGTTGGATGTGGTGTTGCTAGCTTCAGTGATTATTTGCTCTCTATGTAATCCAATACATTATACGTCTACAATCGAGGTGCAGTAATCCTCTAGCTCTAAGCTTTCTGCTTGATTCCACAAAATCTACAAACAATCATTATTAAACTCTCAACTCTAGACATTCTAACATATTACCAAAACCTTTTAGTGAACAAAGCAGCAGCTAAAAGGTTAGATGTCAAAATAGTTTAAGCAAAGAGGTAATAATCTGAAAGTTCAACGATATGGAACTCAACATATTGCAAGAGAAGTGATGAACCACAAGTTAAGTCTCACAATTAACAACACTAACTTATGTTATATGATTCTGCCTCTCTATTAAAGGATAAAGAAGCATTGCAATGAGCTGCACATTCTGAAAATGCAATATTATGGATTTCATCATTATTGGTAGACTTTAATTTCTAATTAATAGTTGTTGGTTTAGTTTATACACATCTACGGCCTCAACTCTAAGTTTAATACTAATTTAAACTCGAACATAGCCGAATTAATAAGGTCTAGACGTAAGCTAAAGAATAGAACTTTTTGGTATACGAAAATCACATAGAATTGGGTGAAGATGAAAATCATAACAGGTGTGAAAGAGTAGCTTGTGCTGACGTACAATAGCGATGAACTGAGCAGACCTTTTGGAAGAAATAGTAAATAGAAAGACCTTATCTTGTGATGTGCCGTAACTGTAAGATCAATCAGTTTTAAAAAAGTAATATTTAAAAAACAGCAACATTCAGAATATAAAGGTACTATGGGGTTGTTGAAATCAGAACATCAACTGATACTCTGATACTCAGAAGTTAAGTAGAGATATAAGTTCAATATCTCTCGGAATAGCAAAAAAATTCTGGATTAATACAACATATACATCACATACATACTTAGTCTTAAAGTTCTAGAAAAGATAACTACTTGATCCTTGAAACTATCAACTTTTTAAGCTCTAAAAGTGCATGAGATCAGCAACCAAACTAATGTAGAAAGATACACAACAGGAAAAAACTAAAATAGCATAACAACAGATTACTACAAATATGAGACACGATTTGATTCAATGTAGGTTATACTACAAAATGGAAGGAACTCAATTTATGTCTATGCCAACAATGAACTATTAAGGATCGCATCCCGTGCATATTCTACATTATAGCTTGTAACTGATTCAACTTTCAAATACCAGAACTAAAAATGACGAATGTCTTTGTAAATGACTCAAAGAAATGAAAAGCAGAATTCAATTCATCCTTTTGGAACTATCACGTATATACTTGACACTTAGATGAATAAGTTAAACTTCATTCACTAAAATGTCTCCAGTTCTATTTAACTTCATAATTAGTTGAGCTTTCCCCTAAGGAATGAAAGCATTAGAAAACAAAACCTTGTTGCATGTGAATAATATTAGCATCTGCCCCTGCATTTGCAAGTACAAATTGACAACATATGTATAGGCTGCTGCAAACTATACTGTAAATTCCTCAAATCACACATGGCCGACTGCAAACTCTATCATTTAAATTAGGTACAAACAAGAATGGAAGAAATTCAAAAGGCAAGATAAAACTATAGATCTAAGACGAGTCAAAAGATTGCTAGGTTTTCTTAGAGAAACAAATAATACACAATTCACACACAAAAAAGAAGCAATTTATAGTAACTATATGAATGAAATTAAAGAAAAGGAAGAGGGCATTTTACAAGTATATTACACTTACTATCCTATAAGAAAATTAGAAAAGCTATATGAATAAAATTCCTATTCAAAGTTAACTTCTACATTTCAAATACTCTTCTAAGAATTTAAGAGTAAATAATACAAGAAACTACTACCCGCAGGTCAAAAGACTAGAATCATAACTGTGTAAAGTTCTAAGCTGAATCAAAACTGTTCACTGTCAATACTCCTTTTAACTTTATCAGGCTACACAAGTTTTCTTTCTAAACTAAACCTGTTCAAATGAGCATAATGTGAAATGTTTAGATACAAATTACTTCCAACCTAGGTTAATGTAAGCACAAAACAAAAAGACGCATACATATAACACATTATATAAACATATACAGGTGTGAACCTCCCAAAAGATTTTCAGCCTACTAACGGGTATCCTAGGGAGTAATTCCACAGCTTCCCACATAAGAAAACACCAAAAGAACGGTTCTTTTCTCTCATAAAAATTGTTGCCCAGTTGATAAAGAGTCTCATATATACTGAGATTTTCCCAAATTAAACATCAAATTCCTAAAAAAATATGCATTAACTGAAATGGAAGAGCAATCTGAGAGGTATGAGCTGCCAGAGCGAGGTGACCTACCGAAAACACGAGACCTACCAGAGACAAGCAACGAAAAAGCCAGTGGTACTGCCCTAGGATGAAGAGAGCGAGAGAAGGCCGCAAAGTTTTCAGACTAGGTTATCACACGTTTGCCCTAGAATAAGTTATTAAATGGTATGTACGACAGATTAGCGTTGAAATTATCCGTCGCTATCAATATACTTTTGAGATTTTTATTTTTAAGTATTAACGACGGAACTTTTTGTCCCTAATTCTGTCGCTACTTTGTAATAAATTTTGTCGACAGGCTTTTTGTCGCTATTCTGTAGGTAAAATAGAGGCGCATAAATTTAGCGCCAATATTTAGCGATGGATTAGAATTTTCGTCGCTAATCCGTAGTTATATTAGATGCTAATTATTTTTTACCCCTTTTAGCGACAAAATTATAATTTCATAGCAAATCCATCGTTGTTTAGCGACGGAAAGCAGTTCGTCCCTAGAATCCGTCGCTATTTGCTGTTTTTTTTGTAGTGTAAGGAATCATTGGGGATCACAGTCCTAGTGTATTTCTCTTATTGTCTACAAACTAAATACAAACAGCAATCGTCATTGTTACTATTCATTAGCAAAACCCCCAGTTTTATTTACTTTCCAATTATTCCATCCGATATTCTACTCATACTTCGACCTATTCCCTGTGGGATCGACCCCAACCTAGTTGGATTCTATATTTGATTCAGCGACCACATTGTACTTTTTTGGAGGTATATTTTGGGCGACATCAAATTTTGGCGCCGTTGCCGGGGAATACGGTTACGGAGTTGAACATTACTGGTTAGAGCTGATTGGGTGTGTTTTTACATACTTTTGAGGGCATACGCCGGTGTATGCCAAATACTAGGTGTCAAGGCAATCCCCTGATTCCACTTGATCTTGAAATTGAAAGGACTCTGAGAGCTAATCGAAGAATGGTGAATACAGAAGAAGTTCAGAATCCCGCAGCTGCGAAAGACATTCACAACCGGCCAATTCATCCGGTTGGTCAGGAAACAGCGGACCAAACTATGGCTCGATTGACATGAGAAGAGCATGCTAGACAAGTTGCTCTTAGACAAGCAGAAAGAGATAATCGAGTTATGCAGGAAGCAGCACAGCGTCTGGCTGATGCTGAAGAGCGACAAAGACGATTGAGAGAACAATAGAGACCACATGTGCCTATTTATGATGATCCTGAAGAAGAATATATGGCATATTTTGAGACAATAGAGAATGGTGCCATCATTCTACCAGAGTTACCTCCGGGTACTAAGTTTGACATCACTAGTGCCATGATCCATCTGCTAAACTTGAAGGGTATTGATAACGCTCAAATACACCCCAGAATAGAATGTAAGCGATCTTTAGCAATATAATTACCCAACTTAGAGTCGGGGTCGAATCCACGAGGAATGAATGCGATACCTTTTACCTCTAAGTGTTGCAAGCAACTAGTGCTAACACGCGATGCTATGAAAATAATACATAAAAGTAAATGGGGGGGGGGTTATTGTCTGTTAATTTATAAATATTTAGACTTTTGTAACTTAGGACACACAAGTTCAAGAGTAGAGAAGAGGAGTTAAGACCAAGGGTATTACGAGACTTGGGGTTATGCCATCGTAAGAGTGAAATTGTGTATGGGTAAATTGGGAATTTAACTACATTTAGCTAAGGGCCTTGGGTAGGTTAGATCACAGGTGCTTGGTGTTGATTTGTCAACCAAACACCAAGGTTTTACAATTGGGTTCTTTTGAACACCTCAATAGTGCAGATTATAAGACCAATCCAATACCTCAATTAGCACCCTTATGTCTAAGAGATGATATTAAATGACATACATCAAGTTATTGTTCACACCCATTCCTCACCCTTGTCCCCTTTGTCAAGGATGACAAGAGCTCTAAAATTAATTAGAGTTTGCAACCCCTAATTTAGATGAAAGCATGGAATGGGATTAAAACCCATGGAAATTAGCTAAACATAAATCAAATAAACAAAACCCATACAATTATCACATCTTATTCAAGCATAACCCCAAGTAGAGAATTTAGCTACTCATAAAATAAGAGAGAAGAAAATCACCCAAATTCTCTTCCCAAACTTCCATTGAATCCAAATGTTTTCACGAATTTGATCCAAAAATGCAAGAATGTAACTTGTTTCTCCTTAGGGTTTCACTCTCCTTTACTCTATCTTTACAAAAATGCCCCAAAAGATCCTTTTCAGAGCTGGAGAAATTACATTTTATAGCTAAAAATTGCGTCCAAAAAAATTACGAAAGTGCCACTGCACTAGCCATCTGCTGGCGCAGGTTCCAGCGCAGATGGCTGACCTGCGTGCGCAGGAGGCTAGCGCAGATGACACTGCTTTACGCTGATTGGCTCCTCAGTCAGCCACCTGCGTGCGCATCTCATGACCTGCGCACTAGAATGGAATGAGATAAGAATCTCTGGAGATCTTTTCTCTCCACTTACTCGTAACAGGCTTTTCTTCTGTAGAAGACTTCTTCCGAATGGCATAATTTTCTGACACTACGTTCCTCGATCTTTAAAGAAAACTGACTCCTCCTACTCCTCCTTCTCACAAAAAGAATTAGGGAAAAAAGAGCATTCATAGCATCCATTCCTTTTCCTTGTTGCCTGCGAATAGGCTTTCTTCCTCGAAGGTCTTCGTTTTCGTGTAGAAGCAAAGTTTCCGTCGATCCAGATGTGCCAAAGATTGAGGACTCTTCTCTTCTCCTAGGAATTCTAACTTGGTATGCAATCTCAAGAAAGCGATTTATGTTACGGCCTCCGACAAGCTAAAGCAGGCACAAGAGCTAGTCTCCCTGGGTGTTAAATCAAGCATCCTTTCTTCACTTTTTGAACTCCCATTGACTCACATGGTTAGCTCAGGATCGAATTTATCCATTACCTGCATACAAGAGCCATATCACATGAGAACTTATATCAAATCAATGCGAATTTCAAGATAATCCAAACTCAAATGTATTAAGAATCGGGTAAAATGTCAACTTATCAGGTGTGTTTGCGGGTATTCCTAATGATGATCCAAACATGTATGTAATGAATTTTGTGGGGGTCTGCACGTTGTACAATCTGCCGGGAGTTGACCAAGAGGCGATTCGGTTGAGGTTGTTCCCATTCTCTCTTACAGGAGAAGCCACTTTATGGTTGGCTGAGCTGCCACGAGGTTCCATCACTACTTGGCAGGAATTGAGAAATCAATTTTTGGAAAGATTTTTCCCACCATCCAAGATACTGCAGTTGAAAGACGAGATCTACAATTTCAGACAGCTTTATTCTGAAGCACTCTATGAGGCATGGCTGAGGTTTAAAAAGAAGCTGCAGAATGTGCCAAATCACAGGATGAGTGGAAGGAACTTACTTGAAATCTTCTACAGGGCTTTGAATGTCAACACAAATGCGGTAGCAGATACTATCACTGGTGGAGCATTCATGAGTCTGAGATGGGACCAAGCTTGTGAGATATTAGAACGTGTCACTAAGACCAACCTAGGATGGCATACTCAGGAGGTAGATACACCGGCTGGCACATATGCTATTAGAGGTTTAGCAGTTCAAAGGGCTCTGGATGAATCTGTGGCTCAAGAGGTCACTCAGTTGAGGACAGAAATTAGTCTTTTGGCCAAACAGATAGCGGCCAGAGATGCGGAGAAGGTGCATACTGTAGGTGCACAAAGTAAATCTACTAGACATGATGATAGTGAGTCTGATGAAGAGGCGAAGTATCTAGATCGCGAAGTGGCAGGTTTTCGAGCCAAAGGCCAAGGGTCTAGTCAAGACTCTTGGAACTCAAGGCAAGGGAATCAAGGTCGAAACTATTATGGAGACTATTACAACAAATCAGGATACAGAGATCGAGAACGGGACTATGACGGTGATTGGAGGCAAAAAGATGATAATAGAGAAAAGGATGACATCTATGTACCACCAGGCAGGCGTGATGAGGAGTCTGGAAATTCAAGGATGGAGGCACTTCTCAATAAATTAGTCAAAGGAGCAGAAAGTCAGGAGAATTGCTTGAAGGAGATTAGGACTGACATTTCGGCTATAAGTCAGAAAGTTGAGTCTCATTCAACTGCCATTAAACAGTTGCAGCAATAATTTAGGTAGATTTCATTGGCACTGAATCAACGTCAGCCAGGCACCCTCCCAAGCAATACCGTCCAGAATCCGAAGAATGATGCTCATTGTATGGCTATCACAACAAGAAATGGAATGACTCTCATTGAGGCACCCAATCAAGTTGAGGGTGTTCATGCCCCACTGGAAGAGCAGACTAAGACCACAGAAAAAGAAAAGGAAGCCATAAAGAAGTATGTTCCATTCCCAAGGCTTCCTCTTCCTTTCCCTTAACGTCTCAAGAAAAAGATGGATGAAAATAAAATTATTAGTCGGGAGATCACGAAAGAGGTGGAAAAGCCTCAAACTGATGAAAATAAGGTAAATGCTGAAACTGAGAAAGAGAAGGAAACCCCACAAGTGCTAACACCCATTCCTAGGTCGCCACCTACATTCCCTCAGCAACTAAAGAAGAATAAGAAGAAGGAGGATGGAAAATTTCAAAAGTTCATGTCCATCTTGAAGCAACTTTCTATAAACATCCATTTGGTTGAGTCATTGGAGCAGATGCCAGGTTATGCGAAGTTCATGAAGGACTTGGTCACGAAGAATAGAACTGTTAGTTATGATTTTGTTGATAATTTACACCATTGTAGTGAAATTGCATCTCATTCTCTTGTACGAAAGAAAGATGATCCTGGTGCCTTCACAGTTCCATGCACAATTGGGTCAAGTCACTTTGCCAGAGGTTTGTATGACCTAGGTGCGAGTATTAACTTGATGCCGCTGGCAGTGTTTGAGAAATTAGGTTTGGGAGCCCCTGATCCAACAAAGATGCGGTTATTGATGGCAGATCGTACTATCAAGAAGCCCGTGGGCATAATATGTGATGTTTTGGTCAAGGTTGAAAACTTCATATTTCCTGCTGACTTTGTTGTTTTGGACTGTGAGGTCGATTTTGAGATGCCCACAATTTTGGGGAGACCATTTTTAGCCACCGACAGAGCATTGGTAAATATGGAGCGAGGTGAGCTGAATTCAGGCTGGATAATAAGGAAGTCACATTCAATGTTTGCAGAACTATGAAGCAGCTAAAGAACGTGAGGGTGGTTTCAAAAATAAATATTTTAGATGACCCTGGAGGATAGCCTAGTGGGGGATCTTGATGAAGCCTGAGTAATCAAGATACCCTAGTCGTGCCGCGACATTAAATCAGGCGCTGCTTGGGAGGCAACCCAAGGTGTTTTGCTATTTCTACATTTTCTTTGATTTTTGACTTTGATCGACATTAGACCCATGCACCTAGGGTGCCACAGGTATGTTCCTAACTCCCGTGTTTTATTTTATCTATTGCATTGGGGACAATACATGCTTACAAGTTGAGGGTGTGATGTACTTGTGGGTCTATATGTCCTCTTAGGGGTTTTTGTTGCCGTGTTTCTTTTCCCTCAAGTGCTATCATAGTAGAACCAACATGTTTAGGATGTTATGTTAATGTGTTAAATTAGGAGAAAAATAGGGGAACCTTAGTGTAGTCCAATTTTGAAATTGATATTTTCTTGATCTAAAGGATACCCCTCCTGAAAATTTTGTTTTTGTTTTTGAAGTATGTGTGTGTAGCCTGTTAGTTTATGACAGCTGTTGGATCTTGTTATGGCACTAGTATTATAGGCAAATAACTGTAGCTAGCATTGCATGAAACGAATAGGTAGTAGTTGATAATACAACCCTGTGCTATGTGTGTGTGAGGTCACTACTTAGTTAACTGTGTGTGTCCGATCCAGAACTTGCCTCGTTAGTCTTGCTTGAATTAAAGGACAGGGATTAGGAAAGGATCATTGGCCGTTTTTGAATAAAGTCCACTTTTAGCCTAAAATGCCAAACCAAATGAATAAGTATCCCTTGATCCCGACTTTGAGCCATAACTGTCCTATTTCTTTCAATAGCCGATTCACCTTCCCATTTTAATTACAATGAACCTGTCTTGGCCCTGGTCCCTCCTTGGACACTGTGTACCTCAACTAAGGCAAATTGCCTAAGTTGAGGGTGGCTATTATAGGGGTGCGTAGATTGAGTTGGTTATGAAGAAGAGGTTAATAAAAGAAAAAGGGAAAACAGGTTTGGGTGTGAAGAAAAGAAAATAAAAATAAAGTGAAAAGAAGAGAAATTGCAAAGAAAAAAAAAGAGAAAATTGATTTTTGAAAGTGAAGAAAATCACACCCAAAATCTGAAAATAAAATAAAGGAGAATAAGGGAGAATAAAAATGAGAAAAGTTGAAAGTTGGAGCCAAAAATAGTGTAGTGTCAAGGAGGGTTGAGTCACCATACCCATATGTACCATACCCGTCCCTAAGCCTACGTTACAAGCCAAGTAAAGTCCTATAGTGATCCTAGTCCAACTGTCCGAAAACGAAGGCATAGAAAATAAGGGCAAGCCTATGGTATTACATGCACACTGTTTGAACTTCCTTGTGAGCGTGAGTGTTTTGACCTAGTCCCTATGTTGATATTCATTAGTATACTGTGAGTGCATGGGACTTCTTTGATTGTGAGAGCACATGGGTTGCATTATTAGCTGCTAGTTGTTCGAGAAATGTCAATTGCATATATGCTTAGTTGTTTGTGCATAATCTGGTGCCATCACTTGATCCCTTCTGTGTCATGATACTATGCTGCTTGTACACACACTTTGGTTTTGATTTGCAAATAGGAGGGGTCGAAAAAGTATGTCAAAGGCGACGAGTAGACTGCCATTAGTCCGTCAGGTTTCTCTTAGTTAAGCATTGTGTTGGTGAATTTTTGTTTTGTTCACCTGAGGACATGCAAATTTTCTAAGTTGAGGGTGTTGATGTGTCATGGTTATGTCAAGACCCGAAATCCCATTCGGGCCGGACTGGCACCCGAAGCCGATATGGCCCGAGAGAACCAATCTTTGCTCATGAACATTCATATGCATAACCTCATATGACTCTTATTATAGCTCATGCTACTATGCAGAAGACATGAATCTGGTAACATATGTCATATATATATAAATAAAACTTGGCCGTTGGGTACATTACGTCGAACTGAACATACATCTTAAATACATATTCCCACATATGTCTACAAAGCCTCTAACAGATTTACAACATCAAAACGAAGATAAAACTATGACCCAGAAAGCTCCGAACTAAGTGGAGCTCACCAAAACTCCGCAAATGATCCCCAGTCTACAGAGGAGGTCTACTAATGCCTGCACCTGCAACATGTAAGGTAAGTTCCCCCGAAGGGGTCAGTACGAAGAATGTACTGAGTATGTAAGGCTATAAGAAACTGTAATAATACATAAATACTTCATGAAATCGAGCGTAAGAGAATAGTCAATATGGATAGACCTCCGTTCTGAAATATGTGGAACCATGTTCATTATTTTCATTATTCTCATTTCTTAATCATTCATTCTTATCATCCTCACTCTTATAACAACCTTCATAATATATTCATGCAAGGAATGTACTCTCATTTCTTTTTCAACTATCTTCACTACTGTTCATGTAACTAGTTAGTGGTTCATAATATAATATCGGATATCTAGCTGATCAGTGGGCTCTAATATAAACCGGACATCCAGCTGATCAGTGGCCACATTAAATAAATAAAATAATAATACCGGACATCCAGCTGATCGGTGGGCTCTAATATAAATCGGACATCCAGTCGATCAGTGGGCAATACTAAATAAATAGAATAATAATAATACTGTACATCCAGCTGATCAGTGGGCTCTAATATAAACCGGACATCCAGCTGATCAGTGGGCCATACTAAATAAATAGAATAGTAATACCATAGCATGATATTGGGATTTTTCCGTCCGAGCTTATGCCCTTTTGATTAGATCCATACTCAATGAAACATAAAGCAACCATGCATACATTACTACTAGGCATACTTCTTTCCCTTTCATTATTAGGAGAGTGATACATTGATGATTGAAACATTATTGGGAACACATAAATATATGACTTCATTCTTTTACTTTCATGAGATTGATTCAATGATAGTCATAACATAATTAGAACTTGGAACCAACAAATATACTTCCTTTCTTTTTAGAGATTGGTACTTTTGCTCTTGAGAGATTGGTACAAACATAATCATAATATTATTATACTTTGGAACATAACATTCTCGGAACTTAGAGTTATAATATATACACACTTTTATGATACATTGAGGATCGCGATGCTATTGGAAACACACATATATGCTTTACCTCATTTTTCTACTTCCAAGAGATTGACACTTTTACTACTTCTTATGAGATCTTTTAGAAGTAAGTATATAATACCGGGCCTCCACCTTTGGTGGGCTATAGTAAATAACAAAGCATAGTATTGGGATTATTACATCTACAACTTATACCCTTTACTAGGTTATAAGAATGAAAAGTTAAAGATCCTGACATTAAAGCACACACTTATATACACATCTCACTTCACTCCTTTACTTCATGAGATTGACATCTTCACTTATGAGGAATAATTATACTAACTTGCACATCACCACTCTTATTAATCTTACGAGATTGGTACTTCTACTTGGGAAAGAATGGTACAAGGATAATCATCATACTATAGGACTTTGGAACATGACATGATTGGAAAATGCTTCTCAAGAATAAATAGATTCTCTTATGTTATTGCTCTCCTGAGCTAGTCCTTTTTAGGAATTACCACGTTATGACATCTTAGGAACTTCAACTAATGAATAAGAGATAAGTGAATCATAATTCATCTAAGAATAGGGCACATATGAATAACAATATACGTCACCCTGAATTGATATACTTCAACCCTCTCGGAATTGAAACAAGTCCAATGTCAATAGGAACAATATGTTGTAGAAGGATACGGAAAGAGTAACCTTACATACCTTCTATTTTAAATACGATTCTACAATCTTAAGTGTGCATACAATAGTCCCGCTCCGTCCTTATGTTTCACTCTACAACACAAGTACATAACGGAACCAACATTAACCACCAACTACCTTACAATGGCATACAATAACAATAAGTCACATGTTTGGCTTTAACATGTCATTTCCCCCTTGAGAATACCATTCATGAAATTATTATACCAATAATCCCACAATATTCCATACATTGACCAACACATGATAACCAATAGCATGTCACACCAAGTTCATACTTCACACTTCTCCATCACCACCACATCACAATTATTCCATCAAACTACTTCAATACACCTCACAACAACAAATCGGCCCAAATCCCATAATTTACACTTATAGAAAAATAACAAGTTTAGGACCATAATAACACCATAAATGGTCATATTTTATCCATACCATGCTCTTTCATCAAGACAACAAGTCATATTTCAAGTTACAATCCCATGGATTTCACATCTTTCACAAAAACACAAAGTGCCATATCCAACACTCCCAAGCATAACCAACATGATTTACATACTCTTCCATGCATATAATATGTTAAAGTACAAGAATAATCACTTACCCAAGCTTGGAATATGATGATGTTGTCCAAAAATGCCATAGGGTTTGAAGAGTCACAAAGAGGTCTCTTGAAAATTCTAGAAAATAAGAGAATGTGATGTGTGTGTCTAATGAATTAAAAATCTGATTTTTACCCCTTTATATAATCCTTGTGTCCATGCTTATCTAGTATCACATGTGTGTTTACTAGTCAATGGAAGAATGGGTCTTTTGACCCATTTTTGGCCCATGTCTTTTTCTCATTTTGGGCCCTTTTTGAGCCCAATTCACTTAACCCAATAAAATCAATAACTCCTTATGTTTAACTCATTTAATATGTGTTACGATGATATTACCACTCACGGGATTAATACTTGTGGCCTCAATCCCAAAAACAAGAAATTCTAGCCACGTATGGCCTATTTTGACCATAAGGGTAAAATCGTCATTTTGATACCAAATTTGTTCTCGAGTAATTTTATCATACCAATATAATAATTTACTTATTTCATGTATATGCTCATGGTTGTAGAAGAAACATGGCAAAAATCGGCTCAGTACGTCCCCGGGCACCCTTGGGACTTAAGAAAATTTCCAACTTTGAAAAGTGGCCAAAACCAGCGTGGCACGCCCTTGGGAGCTCCAGCTTGCTGCATCTGGACTAAAAATTTTAGCCCATAGCGGCGTGGCATGCCCTCTGGCGCGCCCCTCCCTTAAAATTTTTGGAAATTTCATTTTTCGACTTTTCTTCGCGGGTTTGGTTAGATACTTCAAGTCCTATTCTTTAACTTACTTCTTACCCTTAATATCCTTTGTTTGGAGGTCCTCTTATCCTCATTTTGAACCCCACAAATGCTCCATGAAAATCGCAAAACACCTCCTACGCAAGGTTAATCACATGTACAAGGCCAAATTTCAATTTTCTCATCACTAACTTTACAAATTACTTACTCGTGGCATCTCGACACCTAAGTAACCATTGTTCAACGTTGTCACACAGGGTTGGGAGTATACGGGGTGTTACATTCTCCCCCCCCCCCTTAGGAACATTCGTCCTCGAATGTTAGCAATATCGTCTCATGTAGAACAAATGCATCTTTACGTTATACGTATACACTTAATGTACTTATTTCTTTCTCCACTTCCGTACTTTTGAATTTTTCTTCCGTTTGAAACAAATATAGGTACTTTGATTTCATCATTTCTTCAACTTCCCATATGATCTTTTTGACTTGTTGTTTGTTTCCAAATCTCATTACCCCTTTCATTAGTGACACTTCCATGAATACTCAGTCATCTATGACAAACTCTAATTCTCTTCTCCTAATATCGACCTATAAGTAACTACATCATACATAAAAATGTCAATGGAATAAAATATGAGAGAATAGCCCAATTGACATACGAAGAACTCATAATAACCATACTATGTTTGTAATGCTGTCTTGGGTATATCAACATCATTCATTTCCTCATCCCATCATCATTCATTTCATTGTTTCATTCATTTTTGTTCTTCTAACCCCGTAACTGATTTAACAAATCGTCAATTCTGGGGAGGGAATATTTACTCTTAATTGTCACCTCATTCAGTTGTCGATAGTCGACACACATTCTCAATGTACGTGCCATCTTACTTTGTACAAACAACACTGGTGTACCCCCACGGGGACACTCGAAGTCTTACTAGGTGACATATGTACTCTTTGGACATTATTTCCTTACCTCAAAATAGAGAATAAATTTAACCTTCAACTCTCCAACACTCTCATTTCCATCTCAATAAAATCAACCAACATAAAATGATCACAAACACTCACTATACCTTTACTATCTATTCCTTGTTTTTTTTTCTAACTCTAATAAATTCACCAACTAGCGTAAATACTTTAAGTGGCTTAACTAGTAAGAATTCTTTCAAAACATATGATAAGGTACAGCTTGAATTACTCAATGCAGATACATTATGTGAAAAGACAGATATTATACCTGTACCTAAGTCAAGAGAAATCTCCAAATTCTATCGGTCGACAGGTGCATAGGTGCGATTCTGTGCTCCACTGAACTAGCTGCCCCTCTAGCACCTCTGCCACGACCAGCAGGTTGTACACCTGACAATGATAACGCCATGGATGATTCCGTAGGTCGTATTATACTACCCGTGGCCCTCAGTAGGCAATCTCTCTTTACGTGCCCGGACCTACGACACCAATAGCAAACATTCGCACCAAACCAGCATCACCTGAATGAAACTTCCCGCAGCGCTGGTACCGCTGATGAAAAGACCTCGATTGGCTCAGATTTACTTGTTCTCTATACCCCACTGTCTGTGATCCCTGAGTCCCATTATATTGCCCGTCTTGACCGCCTCTAAACCCTTGAAATTGAGATGAAGCACCTGCTGTAGGATAAGAAATTGATGGTCTAGGCGGTCTAGGAAAAATTTGGGGCCTAAATTCTCCTTGGGACGCCATGAACTGTCCCACAGATCTCGCCCTCTTTGATGGCCCTTCTTCAAATTCTTGTATCCTTCCCCTTTGCCTTTGATCCTCCATCTTTTGCGCGAAGGCTTGTATTCTGGCTATAGCCATATCTTTATTTAGCGCAGCAATAGTACAGTCCCTTACCAAGTATGGCTCCAATCTGTCTACATACCGATGAACTCTATCGGCCATAGTCGCTACCATATTAGGGGTGTATCTATCCAAGGAATTAAACCGAAGACTGTACTCCCTGACGCTCATATTTCCTTGATGAAGATTGAGAAATTGGTCTGCACGTGCCTCCCGGATCTTATATGGAAAGTAGTGATCAAGAAAAGCAGTTTTAAATTCCTCCCAACTAGTTGGAGGTGTACCGATACCCCTGGATCTTTTCCAATCTTCGTACCATAATACACCCTCTCCTTTCAATCTATAAGCCGCAAGTTCAACCGTTTCTACACCAGTCACGTGCATAACTTTTAGAGCTCTTTGAATTTGATCTATAAAGTATTGCGGATCTTCATTAAGATCTGATCCGATAAATGTGGTAGGATCCAATTTCAAGAAATCCTGTGTCCGCCGGCTAGCTACCCTAGCCGCACCATCATCACTTGTCATTGGACCAGCTCATCCCTGAGTTTGTGCAACCACTATCTGAGTCAACATATGCACTGCATTTTTCAATTCCTGTAACTCTTGCTTCATAACATTAACAGGTGATTCTGGGGACTCAGTTTCAGCCCTATAATGTCTAGCTGGGTCGGGTGGTGATTTACCACTTCGTTCTCCTGCCAGCTTGTCTACCCGCTTATCTTTGCCCTTATCTTGTCTTGTCATCGGCATTTTACTATACAAAGGAAAACCAACGTCAATGATCAGATATGATTCACTTACAACATTGGCTCTATTGCACGATCTAGAAATGAAGAAATAAAACAACTCCTAAATATCCCGTAGCCTCCTACTTATAAATGTGGCGTGCAACACATCGATAAGTAAGACTCTACTCAGACACGGCTTTGTATACACTCTTAGAACGACCTGCTCTGATACCACTTTTATCACGACCTGAAATCCCATTCGGGGTGGACTGGCACCCGAAGTCGATATGGCCCGAGAGAACCAATCTTTGCTCATGAACATTCATATGCGTAACCTCATATGACTCTTATTATACCTCATGCGACTATGCGGAAGACATAAATCTGGTAACATATGTCATATATATATAAATAAAACTTGGCCGTTGGGGACATTACGTCGAACTGAACGTACATCTTAAATCCATATACCCACATATGTCTACAAAGCCTCTAACAGATTTACAACATCAAAACGAAGATACAACTATGACCCAGAAAGCTCCGAACCAAGTGGAGCTCACCAAAACTCCGCAAATGATCCCCAGTCTACAGAGGAGGTCTATTAATGCCTGCACCTGCAACATGTAAGGTAAGTTCCCCCGAGGGGGTCAGTACGAAGAATGTACTGAGTATGTAAGGCTATAAGAAACTATCATAATACATAAATACTTCATGAAATCGAGCGTAAGAGAATAGTCAATATGGATAGACCTCCGTTCTGAAATATGTGGAACCATGTTCATTATTTTCATTATTCTCATTTTTTAATCATTCATTCTTATCATCCTCACTCTTATAACAACCTTCATAATATATTCATGCAAGGAATATACTCTCATTTCTTTTTCAACTATCTTCACTACTGTTCATCTAATTAGTTAGTGGTTCATAATATAATACCGGATATCTAGCTGATCAATAGGCTCTAATATAAATCGGACATCCAGCTGATCAGTGGCCACACTAAATAAATAGAATAATAATACCGGACATCCATCTGATCGGTGGGCTCTAATATAAACCAGACATCCAGCCGATCAGTGGGCAATACTAAATAAATAGAATAATAATACCGTACATCCAGCTGATCAGTGGGCTCTAATATAAACCGGACATCCAGTTGTTCAGTGGGCCATACTAAATAAATAGAATAGTAATACCATAGCATGATATTGGGATTTTTCCATCCGAGCTTATGCCCTTTTGATTAAATCCATACTCAATGAAACATAAAGCAACCATGAATACATTACTACTAGGCATACTTCTTTCCCTTTCATTATTAGGAGAGTGATACATTGATGATTGAAACATTATTGGGAACACATAAATATATGACTTCATTCTTTTACTTTCATGAGATTGATTCAATGATAGTCATAACATAATTAGAACTTGGAACCAACAAATATACGTTACTTACTTCCTTTCTTTTTAGAGATTGGTACTTTTGCTCTTGAGAGATTGGTACAAACATAATCATAATATTATTATACTTTGGAACATAACATTCTCGAAACTTGGAGTTACAATATATACACACTTTTATGATACATTGAGGATCGCGATGCTATTGGAAACACACATAAATGCTTTATCTCATTTTTCTACTTCCAAGAGATTGACACTTTTACTACTTCTTATGAGATCTTTTATAAGTAAGCATATAATACCGTGCCTCCACCTTTGGTGGGCTATAGTAAATAACATAGCATAGTATTGGGATTATTCCATCTAGAACTTATACCCTTTACTAGGTTATAAGAATGACATGTTAAAGATCCTGACATTAAAGCACACACTTATATACACATCTCACTTCACTCCTTTACTTCATGAGATTGACATCTTCACTTATGAGGAATAATTATACTAACTTGCACATCACCTCTCTTATTAATCTTACGAGATTGGTACTTTTACTTGGGAAAGATTGGTACAAGGATAATCATCATACTATAGGACTTTGGAACATGACATGATTGGGAAATGCTTCTCAAGAATAAATAGATTCTCTTATGTTATTACTCTCCTGAGCTAGTCCCTTTTAGGAATTACCACGTTATGACATCTTAGGAACTTCAACCAATGAATAAGAGATAAGTGAATCATAATTCATCTAAGAATAGGGCACATATGAATAACAATATATGTCACCCTGAATTGATATACTTCAACCCTCTCGGAATTGAAACAAGTCCAATGTCAATAGGAGCAATATGTTGTAGAAGGATACGGAAAGAGTAACCTTACATACCTTGTATTTTCAATACGATTCTACAAAATTAAGTGTGCATACAATAGTCCTGCTCCGTCCTTATGTTTCACTCTACAACACAAGTACATAACGGAACCAACATTAACCACCAACTACCTTACAATGGCATACAATAACAATAAGTCACATGTTTGGCTTTAACATGTCATTTCCCCCTTGACAATACCATTCATGAAATTATTATACCAATAATCCCACAATATTCCATACATTGACCAACACATGATAACCAATAGCATGTCACACCAAGTTCATACTTCACAGTTTTCCATCACCACCACATCACAATTATTCCATCAAACTACTTCAATACCAACAACAAATCGGCCCAAATCCCATAATTTACACTTATAGAAAAATAACAAGTTTAGGACCATAATAACACCATAAATGGTCATATTTTATCCATACCATTCTCTTTCATCAAGACAACAAGTCATATTTCAAGTTACAATCCCATGGATTTCACATCTTTCACAAAAACACAAAGTGCCATATCCAACACTCCCAAGCATAACCAACATGATTTTCATACTCTTACATGCATATAATATGTTAAAGTACAAGAATAATCACTTACCCAAGCTTGGAAGATGATGATGTTGTCCAAAAATGCCTTAGGGTCTCTTGAAAATTCTAGAAAATAAGAGAATGTGATGTGTGTGTCTAATGAATTAAAAATCTGATTTTTTCCCCTTTATATAAGCCTTGTGTCCATGCTTATCTAGTCTCACATGTGTGTTTACTAGTCAAAGGAAGAATGGGTCTTTTGACCCATTTTTGGCCCATGTCTTTTTCTCATTTTGGGCCCTTTTTGAGCCCAATTCACTTAACCCAATAAAAACAATAACTCCTCATGCTTAAATCATTTAATATGCGTTACGATGATATTCCCACTCATGGGATTTATACTTGTGGCCTCAATCCCAAAAACAAGAAATTCTAGCCACGTATGGCCTATTTTGACCATAAGGGTAAAATCGTCATTTTGATGCCAAATTCGTTCTCGAGTAATTTTATCATACCAATATAATAATTTACTTATTTCATGTATATGCTCATGGTTGTAGAAGAAACATGGCAAAAATCAGCCCAGTACTTCCCCGGGCACCCTTGGGACTTAAGAAAATTTCCAACTTTGAAAAGTGGCCAAAACCAGCGTGGAACGCCCTTGGGTGCGCCATCTTGCTGCCTATGGAGTAAAAATTTAGCCCAGAGCGGCGTGGCATGCCCTCTGGCTTGCCCCTCCCTTAAAATTTTCGAAAATTTCATTTTTCGACTTTTCTTCGCGGGTTTGGTTAGATACTTCAAGTCCTATTCTTTAACTTACGTCTTACCCTTAATATCCTTTGTTTGTAGGTCCTCTTAGACTCATTTTGAACCCCACAAATGCTCCATGAAAATCGTAAAACACCTCCTACGCAAGGTTAATCACATGTACAAGTCCAAATTTCAATTTTCTCATCACTAACTTTACAAATTACTTACTCATGGCATCTCGACACCTAAGTAACCATTGTTCAACGTCGTCACACAGGGTTGGGAGTATACGGGGTATTACAGGTTACATGAAACTTTTGATGGTTAAAACAAGGAAAATATGCAATAGCTTGGGTGTGTTTTGTTGGTATGATGTTGTTTCTGTCCTACTTTGCTGGAAAATAGGTTTTTGAAGGCAAAAGGATCAAAAAGGAAGAATCAAGCCCGAGAACGAAGTACCAGAAGATGAAAGAACAAAAATCTGCATAGAGTGGGAATCAAGACAGCACTCACGTGACGTGAGTGGTGTCGTGAGTCACACTCCAGTGTGAAAAAAAAAGTGTTTGATTACCACGACACAAGTCACGTGGCCTGGGTCCACCTACGTGACATGGAAAGGTGGCAAGACTCAACTTCTGAAGACGTCTAATTGAGCCTGATTCTCACGACATCAACCTACATGGCATGACTTGGTTCTACGACACCAAGTCACGACACCGTGAAAGTTGCCGACTCTGTTCTCCTATTTTGCTTAGGATAGGATTAGCTTTGTATCTATAAATACCCAAGTATAGTCCTATGTGAAAAATTCATTGAGAGTTGGTCAATATACTACTTAGAGAGTTATTTCATATTGTTTCAGACATATTCTTGGTTTTGTATTCACAAACCCTAATTTGAGTTTTATTGATAATTGAAATTTCGGTTTTTCTTCATTATTGTGAGTTCAAAATTATGCTTTCATCTTTGAATTCTTCTTGCGATCTTACAATTATGAGCAGCTAAACCCATCAACTAGGGTTGTGTGAACCATGAGGAATTAACAAAACCGGTTAAGTGCAAAGCAACTTTGTACTGTTGTGTGTGCATGTATTGTTGTTTCCTTCGTTGTGATTGCCTTTCGAACGGTTGCAAACGTTAGAAACTCGCCTGTATTCTAGACTTGCTCAAGAGAGAGGTAGGGATTGGGAAAAGGAGATAACAACAGAGATTTGAAGCTATCAACCTTCATCTAATAATCGGAGCCTTAGCGGGAATGCTTATCTGAGATCCAAGACAAGTGTTAGCAGCGCGACACTCGGAGTCCGAGAGGAAAAGAGTGAAATTCGTCTAATGAAGGTCGAGAGACAATTAGATGAACCTAACTTGTTAGATTTTGCATGCAGCGCAGTGGGGCAATCTTGTTAGCACAAGTAACCGATGGAGTTAAGGAATCATTAGGGATCACAGTCCTAGTGTATTTCTGTTATTGTCTACAAACTAAATACAACCACCAATCGTCATTATTACTATTCATTAGCAAAACCCCCAGTTTTATTTACTTTCCAATTATTCCATCTGGTATTCTACTCATACTTTAACCTATTCCTTGTGGGATCGACCCCAACCTAGTTGGGTTCTATATTTGATTCAGCGACCATATTGTACTTTTTTGGAGGTATATTTTGGGCGACATCAATGCCGAGCTAACTCATGAAATCTATCCTTGTACTCAGACACTGTCATAGAACCCTATTGGAACCCCAAAAACTTATCTCTCAAAAGCTCACAAATATTGTGAGGCATATACTTCTCCAAAAAAGCCTTAGAGAATTGAACCCATGTCATAGGAGAAGATCCAGTTGGTCTGGAATCAAGGTAACCCCTCCACCACTGCCTCGCCACATGATCAAACTAGAATGTGGTGTGATCCACACCGTGTAAATCAACCAAACCTAGATTGCACAGTCTCTCCTCAAAGCTGATAAGAAAATCAAATGCATCCTTCCTTGGGGCTCCAGAAAAACTTGATAGAGCCAATCTAGGAAATCGACCCAACATCTTCTGATCGTTAGAAGTCAAGGTTGGTTAGGTAGCTGCTGGTTGTGGAACTAATGGTGATGGTGGAACCTCTACTCATGGAGCTACAACTCTAAGCTATGCTCTTGTACCGAGTCCACCCTGTGCTGCCCCCTGAACGGATGTTTGTTCCCCATCCATCGGCTGACCTCCAACCATACTCAACAACTAAACTAGGACATCTCAAAGGACAAATATATATATATATGAATTTGAGTATAGCCTAGGCTGCTCCCTAGCCCACTGGCTACTGTGGCGACAGATCCTCTGGAACCACCTCAGGTGCAAACTCTAGCTTTGAATTAATAACCAGCTCTGGTGAAGGCTTCCTGGCGTGGCCTCGATCAACTATTGCAGCTCTAGCCTGACCTCGACCTCAAGGTCAACCTCGACCTCGACCTCTAACTAGAGACCTAGCTGCAGGATCGAAGGCCTCACCCTCAGCCGCCACGGCCCTCATCCTAGCCATCCGTAAAAAATGTCCTCTAGCCTCCCAAAGATAGAATACATACATTATCATACCAATGTGTGGGACTCTACTAGACACTTTCTCTTTTACCAATGATACTGGTGAACCTAGGTTCTGATACAAAACTGTCATGATCTAAAGTCAGATAATGATGGAACCTACTTTAACCCACTAGTAGGTAAGCCAAACCATAGCCAAAAATATAGAGTAACAGGGGAAAATAGTAATTTAAAGTTACTACAAAGGAAAAATATATAAAGCATGGTGTCCAAAAAGATGGGGAAAGGACAAAATACATAAAACGAATCCCCCAAGACCTGGTAAAGCCAGACAAGATCCACTATACACGAGAAGTACTAGACAAGTACAAAATATACAAAGTAGACTCCGAGGATACAAAATAAGACAAATCCTAAAATAAAGGAGATGGATCAGCTCCATACATTGAAAGATCACCCTAATCCCAGATCAGCAGCTTAGCTCGAGGGCATCATCAATAGTGATGACTCGTACTAGGATATGCATCAGGGTAAAAGATGCAGAAGTGTAGTATGAGTACCAAAATACATGGTACTATGTGGGTATCATAGGCCAACACAGCTTAATTAAAATAAATGCATAATAAAGTGTGAATCTATACTAAGAGGCAATAAAAGAGGGTCAGGATGGAAATAAGAGGCTATGCTAAGAAAATACGAGAATCGTATGTAAATTACTCAAGAGCAAAAATAAATTCCTAGCTATAACTTAGCTGGACCCCCATAAAAGCCCAAAAGGAACACACAATAAATGCAAAACCCAATTGAACGCCCATAAGCATGGTGGATGCATACAAGGAATAATACTATATAAAGCCAAGTACAATAGTAAGGAATGTGAAAACTAGCCAAGATGTACAATAACCATAAAAAGTACTCCTTCTTCAGCTATGACCATAATTGGTACCAGTCCCAAACCAGATTTTCAACCAAAAATCAATAATAATTAATGTCATACCCAAACTAGAACTAATAGATAATAAGCAGTAAAACAAGGTACCAGAATCAAATCGAAACTAAATATGCAAAATGTGTCAACAATTCAAAGTTCAAAATACAATGTTTAACTAGTCCTTTTTCTCATTTTAGAAGACCAAGTTCCTTAAAGAGATTCAAAGGTCCATTTATTAAGTTGAAAAGCACAATTTAAGGAGAAAATATTAAAATACCAAGATATAGAGGCTAACGGATAAAATATATTGAACAAACCAACCAAATCCTAATAACCAGCCCCTCGAAGCAATCCTATAATTATTTGTATCTAAAACGAGCGTTCTATGATGTCGCCCAAACTATACCACAAGAAAAGTATAACGCGGTCACTGTATCAAATATAGAACCCAACTAGGTTGGGGTCAATCCAACATGGAATAGGAAGAAAGTCTATCAAGTGTTTGTCTGAGTAATTGGTACGTAAGTAAAAAAGGGGATTCTGTAAACAAATAGTAACAGTAGCAATTGTTGATTGTCAGATTTGTGATCAATATGAGAAAGGCACTAGAATTGTGATCCCCAAGACTCCTTAACTCCACCGGTTACTTGTGCTGGCAAACTATCCCACTGTGTTGAATTTTACTCTTCTTCTCTCGGTCTCCGAGTGTCGCACTACTAATCTGTGTTCTTGATCTCAGATTAACTATCCCTGTTACAACTCAAGTTATTAGATGAAGGTTGATAGCTTTAAATCTCTGTTGTTATTCCCTTTTCCCAATCTCTACTTCTCTCTCGTGCAAGTTTAGAATACAAACGAGTTCCTAAAGTTTTCAACCATCAGAAGATCAATTATAATGAAGGAAATACCAATACATGCAGTCACACAGTTTCATAATTACTTCGCACTTAACCCATTTAATTAATTCCTCGTGGTTTACACAACCCTAGTTATAGGGTTAAGCTACTTATGATTGCAAGAACACAAGAAGAATTCAATGATGAAAGCATAATTATGAACTCAAAATAAGAATAAAATGCTAAAATGTCAATATAAATCAAAACCCTAGAATCGATGTTTGAGATTACAAGATCAATGTGTTTATAAATATCAAAATAATGTAATAGACAACTCAAAATAATGTAATGACTAACAACTTTGCATAGGAAAACCTAAGGATATTTATAGATACAAAGTGAATCCTATCCTAAACAGAGTAGGAGAAAAAAGTTGGCAACTTTCCTGGGCCGTGACTTGAAGTCGTAAGATCAACCCACAGATCGTGGGTCTAGATCGTAGGAATCATACCTCACTTCATATTTGCGGAGTTGACCTACGGTCGTGACTCATGGACCGTAGGTCACTTTCGTGGGTCACATGATGAAATTCCATCTCTGCTCTTTTGTCTTCAAAAACTTCATTACAGTGCATGCTTCATCCCTTTTTGTCTATTTTGTTTTCAAAACCTATTCTCCAACATTATAAAACAAAAAACAGACCATACCTACCAAAAATACCCAAGTTATGCCTTGTTTTAATCATCGAAAATGCCATGAAATCATGGCACATCAACACCCTTAACTTAGAATGTTTGCACGTCCTCACGCGAACAAAACAAGACAAACATATTCGATGCTTAACTAAGAGAAACCTAAGAGACCTACAGCAGTCGACTCATTGCTTTTGGCACAAAACTTTTTTGACCCTATCTTATTTGCAAATCAAAACCACAGTGTGTATACATACAGCATATTATCATGACACAGAAGGCATCAAGTGATGGCATCAGATTATGAACAAACAACTAAGTATATATGCAAATGACATTATCCGAATAAATAGCAGCGAACAATGCAACCCACATACTCTCACAACAAAGAATTCACATGAACTCATAGTATACTAATTAATATTAAAGTAGGGACTGGGTCAAAACACTCTCTCTCACAAAGAAGTTCAAATAGTATGCACAAAATACCATAGGCTTACCCTTATTTTCTATGCTTTAGTTTTTCAGATAGTTGGACTAGGATCACTATAGGAATTTCATCGGCTTGTAATATAGGCTTAGGGATAGGTGTGGGACATATGGATACGATGACTGAACCCTTTTTGACACTACACTATTTTTGGCTCCACTTTTCAACCATTCTCATTATATTCTCTCTTATTCTCCTTGATTTGTTTTCAGATTTTGGGTGAAATTTTCTTTACGATTTCAGTATTTTTTTTCTTTTACTATAGTTTTTTCTTTTTCTATTTCAGTACTAACCCCTTCTTCATACCCAATTCAAGCTACGCACCCTTATGATAACAACTCTCAACTTAGGCGATTTACCACAATTGAGGTACACAATGTCCAAGGAGGGGCCAGGGCCAAGACAGGTTCATTGCAAAATGGTAAGGTGAATAGGATAATGAAAGAAATAGATCAATTAACACTTAAAATTGAGATCAAGGTATATTTACGCCATTTGGTCAGGCATTTAGGCTAAAAGTTGACTTATTCAAAAATGGCCTATGATCCTTTCCTAACCACTGTCCTCTAACCTAGGTAAAACTAATCGAGCAAGTTCTAGATCGCACACACAAAGTGAACTCAGTAATGACCTCACACACACATAGCATATGGTTACACTATCAACTACTACCTCTCCAGTTCATGCATTGTTAAGCTACAGTTATTCTGCCAATAATACTAATGCCATAACAAGATCCAACAGCTGTTATAAGCTAACACAACTCTACATAGAGTCCAAAATAAAAAATTCAAGAGGGGTGCCCTTTAAACAATTAAAAAGCATCATTATCATTCAAAGTTCGTTCAAAATTGACAGTACTAAGGTTCCCCTATTTTTATCCTAACTAAATACAAAAACACATAATGAAACAGAAACAACAACCTAAACATGTCAGTTCTACAATGATAGCACACTTGAGGGAAAAACAATATGGCAACAAAAAACACAAGTGGTGGTATACCTCTACCCCCAACTAAATAATGGTGCACTACCCTCAATGCACAGTTATAAATATGATTAGTGTAAGGGAGTGAAGACATACCTGCGGCGTCCTAGGCGCAGGATGTGGTCCCGCTGCAGCTGGATCATCTATATATTTGCTGGACTCCATTCTAGGTGCTGACAGTAGAATGGGTGGTTGACTAGAGGATGCACCCAGGGCTCTCTGCTCATGGGCAATCTGAATGGCATGGTACTCTACCCGAGAGTCCTTATTCTCCCTCCGCAGACCACTTTCAAACTCATTTTCACCCTCACCCTGGCCCTCGAAACTCCATAGCCTCTTGCCTCTAGCAATAGGAGGCTCCTCATCCGCAAAAAAATCAACAACAAATGTCGGTGCTATCAGGACCAATGTCAGCATAGGCAGAATAATAAGAGTGTGGTTGACTTCTAAAGCTCCAACCTCTGCCCTCAAAGAAACCACCTTCTGTGTTAAACTCATCAAGTCTGGAATATGGGTCTCCCTCATTCGGTTAACCATCATTTGCTCAAAGTTGTCAATCCACTCATGCAACTCTCACGTAAATTTGTCCATGGAAGCAGTCATGTGGGCCTCAACTCTCGCCTCAAAAGCCTCTATCAAAGTCCTAACTCATGGCTTAAGTTGACTCACCAACTTAGCCATCTAGGCCTCTGTGTGAGTATGTCGCTCAATTACCTGTGTCTGTCTATCCACCAACTACTGCAAAAAGTCTCTCGAGACTGAAACCATACCACACAGGGGTGGTGGTACATTGGTAACTGTTGCCCCCTCATCAATCACGGGATCTGTGCCCTCAGTAGTCTGTCTCATAGCATCGGTCTCACTAACGGGTACTGGGGTGCTAACAGGCTCCTCTCCATCCACATTCCCTTCAAAAGGAGCTTTTCCTAATGAAGTAGAGGGATGAGACCTCCTCTAGGAAATTGAGTTTCCCCGATGTTGTATCAACCCCACATCAGCTACTCAGGTCACCTCAAACATCCAGAAAAAGTCTTGAGAGACTTTCTGCAGCATTTGGTGGATGGACAAACACAGGTAATTGAGCGGCAGACTTACATAGAGGTCCAGATGGCTAAGCTGGTAACTCAACTTAAGCCACGGGTTAGGACTTTGATAGAGGCTTTTGATGTGAGAATTGAGGCCCATATGACTGCTGTCATGGATAGATTTATATAAGAGTTACATGGGTGGATAGACAGCTTTGAGCAATGGATGGGTAACTGGCTATGGGAGGCCCATATTCCAGACTTGATGAGTTCGACACAGGAGGTGGCTTCTTTGAGGGCAAAGTTTGGAGCTTTAGCAGTCAGCCACACTTCTATCATTCTGCCTATGCCGACACTAGTCCCGACAGCACCAGTATTTATGGTTAATTTGTTTGTGAATGAGGAGCCTTCTATTGCTATAGGAAAAAGGCCATGGAGTCCCAAAAACTAGGGTAAGAGTGAAGATTAGTTTAAAAGTGATCTGTGGAGGGAAACTAAGGCCTCCCGAATAGAGTACCATGCCAGTCAGATTGCCCATGAGTAGAGAACCCTGGGTGCATCCTCTAGTCAGCCACCCGTTCCACTGTCAGCACCCAGTATGGAGCCCAGCGAGCATACAGATAACTAGCAGTAGGTGGGCCTATATCCAGAGTCTAGGGCACCGCAGGTATGTCTTCACCCCCTTACACTTATCATATTTATAGTCGTGCACTGAGGGAAGTGCACTGTTATTTAGTTGGGGGTGGTGGTGTACCACTATTTGGTGGTCTTTGTTGTCGTGTTTATTTTCCCCCAAGTGTGTTATAATAGTAGAACTAGTATGTTTAGGTTGTTGTTTATGTTTCTCGATGATCAAACTCAGTTGTATTTGCTAAAACCTCACTACCGGCACCAAACAAGAACCTTTGTATCATCTTCTCTGATATATCAACTCGTGTACTATGAACCATAGTGTGAGTCAATGGTGGTTGGTCTCAAGCTCGCTCCTCTGGAGGTGTGATCAAATCAATCGAAGCAGCATACGAGGCATAGAACTCGCGTACCAACTCTAGACTATAACTACCACAAGGCTCAGTCATCCACTTAAAACCATATCTATCAAACAGTGTCTTAATCTCGGGCATCTCATTCAAATCATCTATTCTAAATTGGGGCTCCTTTGTGATATTTCTCCTAAACAAACCCCGCTTAGTAGGCTCTATATTCCTATCATAGATGGACTTCATATTATGCACACACCACCTCATCTTCTCTCATCGTACTGCCGATGCAGCCCACTGAGCAGGGAACTATTATTGTAAGGAGGTAGTCGAATCCTGGACACCGGTCCTTGAAACAGAAATTGTCTTAGCATCCTCACAATTATCCCCCAACTCTGAAGCATCCTTACCTTTGCCATTTTCATCAGTCATAAGTGTATCCTCCCCACTGTCCGTCTCATCGATCACAGAAACATCCTCCTCCTTTTCAAACTGGGGGAAAGAATCAGATAACTGAGTAGGATTCACCGGTGTGGCAGGTGGTGGAGGCTGTGCAGTAGGTTGAGGTGTGACCCAGGCTGCAGCCTATGCCCTAGTTCGTTGACATATGGTTCAAGGTACAATAGCAGAATCATCCCTAGCACTAGCATAAACCACATCGGACCAACTTTTCGCCAAATCCAAAGACTCATCTCAAAGTTTTGACTTGATTTTTGGGTTTTTGGTTTTGATTTTCGATGAAGAACCCATATCACCTCGCTTGGGATTCCCTTTTGGTTGTAATTTTCAAATAGGTCGAGCTTAGATGGATTGGGTTCGGGTCGGGTTTTAGGGTTTTTGAACTTTTGGGTGTTTGGGATTTAGGAATTTCAAAAATTTGGGAATTAGGGATTGAGGAATTTCAGCTAAATGGTGGATTGAAAGGGATGAATTGGAGTGTTGGTATGTGGGAATTTGTTTAATGGAGGATATGAAGTGGAAATTTTGATGAATTTGGAAGAGGAAAATTGAGTTTTGAGGGTTTGGATATCGTATTTTGGTGTGTTTATACTGTGTGAGGGTCGGATTTTATGTGGGCTTTAAACAAAAATTAGGTCGGGTAGGTTTTAGGGTTTTTTGATTTCCACAGAACTGACCCATGGTCCGTAGGATGATCTATGGTCCATAGGTAGTCGGTGTGGGTTGGAATCCTGAAAGCTAAAAATTACCTCTGATTTCCACGAAATTGACTCATGGTCCATAGGTTGACGTACAGTCCAGAGGTGTTAGGCGTGGGTTGGAATCCGCAACTGGAAAATTACTTCTAATTTCCACGGAGCAGACCCACGGTCCGTAGGTGGAAGGCGGGGGTTGAGTTTTACACTTTTGTTCACAATTTTATTCTCCACTCAACTGTTCTCTGGACCCTACAATGATCAGATCCAAAATAATATCAGTCATTGGGTTGCCTCCCAAGAAGCGCTTGATTTAATGTCGCGGCACGACGTGGCTAAGTCGATTAATCAGACTTCACCAACTAGCCCATGGGTTGCCTCCCATGAAGCGCCTGATTTAAAGTTGCGGTACGACCCAACACCCTTGACTACTCAGATTTTGTTCAAGGCTAAGTTTCTCAGACGACCTTATTTCTTTCGTAGTTCCCACATAGTGCTTTATCCACTGACCATTGACCTTGAATAGGACGTCATCATCACCTTTTAGTTTAATTTCCCATACGGGATCACCCTAACTACAGTGAATAGTCCATACCATTTAGACCTTAGTTTTCCAGGAAACAAACAAAGTCTGGAGTTATAGAGCAATACCAAGTCTCCTGGGTGAAATTCTCTTCGTTCAATCTTTCGATCATGATATAACTTCATCTTCTCTTTATACAGCGCTGAACTTTCATAATCCTACAGATGAAATTCATCCATCTCATTCATCTTCTCTAATCTCAATTTAGCCGTTTCACTTCATTCCAGATTCAACTTTTTCAATGCCCATAATGCCTTATGTTCAAGTTCGACAGGTAAATGGCACAATTTACCAAACACCAACTGATATAGAGATGCACCAATTGGCATCTTAAATGCAGTTCGATATGCGCATAATGCATCATCCAATCTTCTTGCACAATCAGTCCTTTTGGCATTCACAGTCTTCGCCAAAATAAACTTAATCTTACGATTTGACACCTCAACTTGCCCGCTTGTTTGAGGATGATAAGGTGTTGCCACCTTATGTTTGGCACCATATTTTTCAAGCAGGGCTTTGAACAACCGATTACAGAAGTGGGATCCTCCATCACTAATGATAACTCAGGGTATTCGGAACCTTGAAAATATATTATTTTTCAGAAATGTTGTGACACTCCATCCTTCATTATTGGAAAGAGGAATTGCCTCCACCCATTTAGAAACATAGTCAACAGCTACCAAAATGTATTTCATTCCATGCGAGCTCACAAATAGGCCCACAAAGTGAATACCCCACACATTAAATAGCTCGAGCTCAAGAATAGTTGTATTGAAAGTTCGTGTCTGTGTGAGATGTTCCCTTGTCTTTGACATTGGTCACAAGCCCGAGTATAGTCGTGAGCATCTTTATAAATGGTGGTCCAATAATACCCACATTGTAAGATCTTATGAGTAGTACGCGCACCTCGATGATGACCCCCAACTGGAGATGAATTACATGCTTCCAAAATACTCATCATCTTGACTTTTGAAATACACCTTTGACTTATGCCATCCACACACTCCCTAAATAAATAAGGCTCATCCCAAAAGAATTTTCTCACCTCATGCATGAATTTCTTCCTCTGTTGATACGACATATCTTTCGGGACTAGATCACTGGCCAGAAAGTTGGGAAAATCTGCAAACCAAGGGATTAAATCTTGTGATGCTGCAAACACTTGCTCGTCTGGAAAAGTATCATCAATATCAAGATCATCCCTCTATTTAAGCATGGCCTTCTCCTCAAGGCGTGATAGATGGTCTACGATGTGGTTCTCAGTCCCTTTTTGGTCCTTGACCTCAAGTCAAATTCTTACAATAGAAGAACCCACCGAATCAGTCTTGGCTTGGCCTCCTTTTTTGAAATAAGATATCTAAGTGTTGCGTGGTCTGTGTGCACAATCACCTTTATTCCAATCAAGTAAGATTGAAATTTCTCGAAAGCAAAGACCACTACTAACAGCTCTTGCTCGGTTATAGTATAATTCTTCTGAGCTGGGTTAAGTGCTTTGCTAGAGTAATAAATCGGATGTAGAATCTTCTCACGCCATTGGCCAAGGACTACACCCAAGGCCACTCCATTAGCATCACATATAACTTCAAATGGCATAGTCCAAACTGGCGAGACAATGATCGGGACTGAAATCAATTTCTCTTTTAGACACTCGAACGCCTTTAGGATTGCCACATCAAATACAAACTTTACCTCCTTCTCTAAAAGCTTGCATAATGGATGTGCAATCTTAGATAAATCCTTGATGAATCTTTTATAGAAACCTGCATGACCTAAGAAACTTTGAATCCCTTTCATAGAAATAGGAGGAGGTAACTTTTTAATCACCTCAATCTTTGCTTTGTTGACATCAATGCCCTCTTTTGAGATTCGATGCCCTAACACGATACCCTCTTTCACCATAAAGTGACATTTTTCCCAATTCAGCACTAATTTGCACTCATTAGCGAGGTGGGCCAAGCAGTCATAAAAAGAGTCTCCCACTACAGAAAAATCATCCATAAAAACCTCAATAGTATCTTCCACCATGTCAAAAAAATGGACATCATGCAGCATTGAAAAGTGGCTAGTGCATTACATACACTGAAGGGCATTCTTTTGAATGCGAACGACCCATATGGACAAGTGAAAGTGGTTTTCTCTTGGTCCGAAGGGGCAATGAAAATCTGATTATACCCCGAATAACCATCAAGAAAACAATACCATCCTCCGCCAGCAAGACGGTCTAACATCTGGTCCATGAAGGTCATAGAAAAGTGATTCTTTTTGGTCTAAGAATTTAGCTTTCGATAATCCATAAAATCTCTCTATCATGTTACCGGCCTTATTGGGATCAGCTCATTCTTCTCATTTGGAATCACCGTGATTCCATCCTTTTTTGGCACACACTGAACTGGGCTCACCCACTTACTATCAGTAATGGGGTAAACCACACTTGCATCTAACCACTTGATAATTTCTTTCTTCACAACTTCTTGCATTGGCGGGTTTAGATGATTTTGATGCTCAATGCTTGGTATGCACTAGGGATCAAGCTAAATTTTGTGAGTGCAAATGTCGGGTAGAATCCCGATAATGTCAGTAATGGACCAACCAATGGCCCTCTTAAACCTTTTTAACACCAAAACAAGAGCCTCTACTTGCCACTCCACCAACTCAGTAGAAATAATCATAGGCAAGGTGTTGTTAATTCCCAAGAATGTATAGCGAAGGTGAGATGGAAGAGCCTTAAGCTCCCAAACTACAGGCTCCTCAATAGAAGGATGAGCCGGTGGGGTCACCCTATTCTTTAAATCAAAATCAAGTTTCTTCGGAGCATAAGTGTATGATCCCCTACCAGAAAGTGCACCAACCATCTCATCGTACTTCTCAATACCATCACTATCAAAATTCATAATCACAGCAGGAAGGGCTTCAACCCCTAGCCTTTCTTCGATAGAAACTGCCAAATCTGCTTCTTTGACTGTGTCAATCACAAAAATTACATGCATGTCTCTTGGTAGCTTCATGGAATGGAAAACATTGAAGGTAACATGCTCGTCATTCAACCTGAACTTCATCTTCCAAGTTTCCATGTCAACTAATGCATGGCCGGTGGAAAGAAATGGTCTTCCCAAGATTATGGGAACCTCAAAATCAACATCACAATCTAGAATTACAAAGTCAGCCGGAAATATGAAAGATGCCACCTTTACCAAAACATCATATAAAATGCCAACCGACTTTTTCACAGACTTATTCGCTATAAGAAGTCTCATTGAAGTTGGTTTTGGTGCTCTCAATCCTAACTGTTTAAACACCACTAGCGACATCAAGTTAATGCTAGCACCCAAATCACAGAGTGCCTTTGCAAAGTTATAAGACCTGATCGTACAAGGAATTGTGAAGTCTCTCGGATCTTTATTTCTCTCGACAAGTGAACGAGAATCCATTGAACTACAATGGTGCAAATTATCTGCCAACTCAAAACTGACAGTTCCTTTCTTCATCACTAAATTTTTCATGAACTTCGCGTAACCTGGCATCTGCTCCAAAGCCTCGATAAAAGGGATATTTACCAATAACTCCTTTAACATTAAAATAAATTTTTGGTATTTACCCTCTTCATCTTTCTTTTCAATCGTTGAGGAAATGGATGAGGAGGTCATGGAATGGGTTTTAGAACTTGAGTAACCTCCTTTTCCTTCTTTTTTTTAGACTTAGCTTCCTTATTAATAATTTGGGGCTTGTGAGCTGCTTTGCCATCGACCTCTGAATTCTCTGGCTCTTTTTCAGCCTCTTCATTAACTACCACCGGCTCATCCTTCCTGCCATGGGTCAGTCGTACTCTTCCCACTTCTAGTATTAATGGCCAAATATTGACCATCATTCTTTGGATTTTGGATGGTGTTGCTTAGAAGGGTGTCTAGTTGACATTGTTTCAATGCCATCGATATCTGCCTGAACTGTTGCTCCAACTATTTTATGGAAGTCGAGTGAGATTGTACCTTCTGACTTATTCCCAAAATGTCTTTCCTAAACTCCTTCAAGCAAATCTCCTGGCTCTCTGACCCCTTAACCAGTTTATTAAGAAAGGCTTTCATTCATGAATTTTTAGGATCAGAGTCATGATTCCCTAGTGGAACATATGCACCACTCTTCTCTTTGTAATTATCCTTTTGCCTCCAATCACCGTCATGATCCCGTTCTCTGTCTCTATATCCTGAATTTTTGTAATTGTCTCCATAGTAGTTCCGACCTTGATTCCCTTGCCTCGAGTACCAAGAGTCTTGGTTAGACCCTTGGCCCTTGCCTAAAAAACCGCCACCTCTCGATCCAAGTACTTAGCATCCTCATCAGATTTATAATTGCCATGCCTAGGTGTTTTACCTTGTGTACATATGGCATGCACCTTCTCAGCACCCCCAGCAGTAATTTGTTTGGCTAGCAAGCTAATTTCTGTCCTCAACTATGTGACCTCTTGATCTATAGATTTATCCAAAGCCCGTTGTACTGCTGAGGCTTTAATAGTATATGTCTCAACAGGTGTATCTGCCTCTCAAGTATGCCATTGTCGGTTGGTCTTAGTGATACAATCTAAAATCTCTAAAGCTTATTCCCATCTCAGACTCATAAATTCTATCCCAGTGATAGTATCTGCTACAGCATTGGTATTGGCGTTTAATACTCTGTAGAAGATCTCAAGAAAATTTTGACCATTCATCCTATGGTTTGGAACATTTTGCAACTTTTTCTTGAACCGTAAGCAAGTCTCGTAAAGGGCTTCATAATGTAGCTGTCTGAAAGTATAAATATCATCCTTCAACTGTAACATCTTGGAAGGTGGGAAATATCTCTCTAGAAACTAATTTCTTAACTCTTGCCAAGTAGTGATAGAACCTAGTGGTAACTCAGCCAACCACAAAGTCGTTTCTCCTATTACGGAGAATGGAAACAATCTCAATCGAATAGCCTCCTGGAAAACTCTAGGTAAATTATATAAAGTGCAAACCCCCACAAAGTTCATCACATACATGTTCGGATCGTCTGTAGGAAGACCGGTGAATACGCCTTTCAAGTTTAGCAGGCGAATCATGACACTTGTAATGTCGAACTTAATGCCCTGAGGTAGCTCTGGTGGAATAATGGCACCAGTCTCAACTGGCTCAAAATAAGCCATATCCACTTCTTCGGGATCATCATAAATCGGCACATATGGTCTTTGTGGTGGTTGTTGCATCCTCAGTCTTCTTTGTCTCTCTTCAAGTACAGCAATATGTTGTGTTGCCTCTTGCGTTCCTCGATGATCTCTATCTGCTTTTCTAAGAGTTGTTTGTCTCACATTCTCCTCAGCTGTTAATCAAGCAGTGATTTTCTCAATAGTTTCATGACCAGCCAAATGAATTGGTTGCTGGTTATGAATATCCGTAACAGCTGTGGGGTCCTGGATTTCGTCGGTATTCACCATTCTTCGAGTATTCCTTAGCATTCTTTCTATTTCTGTATCAAGTGGAATCAGGGGATTGCTTTGACTCCTAGGGTTGGGCATACACCGGCGTATGCCCTCAACAAGACAGAAAAGTAAGACCAATCTATTCCAACAATTCAAAGTCAAGAAACTCCATAATCATATTCCCCGGCAACGGCGCCAGAGTTTGATGTCGCCCAAACTATAATTCTAGAAAAGTTTAACGCGGTCGCTATATCAAATATAGAACCCAACTAGGTTGGGGTCGATCCCACAGGGAATAGGATGAAATTCTATCAAGTGTTTGTTTGAGTAATTGGTACGTAAGTAAAAAGGGGGGGGGGGGGTTGTAAACAAATAGTAACTGTAGCATTTGTTGATGGTCGGATTTCTGATTAATATGAGAAAGGTACTAGGACTGTGATCCCCAAGATTCCTTAACTCCACTGGTTACTTGTGCTGGCAAACTGTCCCGCTGAGTTGCATGCAAAACCTTACAATATAGGTTCATCTAAATATCTCTCTACCTTGGTTAGATGAATTTCACTCTTCTCCTCTCGATCTTAGAGTGTCGCATTACTGACCCTTGTTCTTGATCTCAGATTAACTATCCCTGTGACGGCTCAAGTTATTAGATGAAGGTTAATAGCTTCAAATCTCTATTGTTATTCCCTTTTACCAATCTCTACCTCGATCTCGAGCAAGTTTAGAATATAGGCGAGTTTCTAAAGTTTACAACCGTTAGAAGATCAATTATAATAAAGGAAATACCAATACATGCAGTCACATCGGTTCAGAATTGATTCACACTTAACCTGTTTCGTTAATTTCTCATGGTTCACACAACCCTAGTTATGGGGTTTAGCTACTCATGATTGTAAGAACACAAGAAGAATTCAATGATAAAAGCATAATTTTGAACTCACAATAAGAATATAAATTTGAAATCTCAATATAAATCAAAACCCTAGAATCGATGTTTGAGATTACAAGATCAATATGTTTATAAATCTCAAAACAATGTAATAGACAACTCAAAATACTGTAATGACTAACTACTAAGCATAGGACAACCTTTGGGTATTTATAGATACAAAGTGAATCCTATCCTAAATAAAGTAGGAGAAAAAAGTTAGCAACTTTCCATGGACTGTGACTTAAGTCATGGGATCAACCCACGAATCGTGGGTCTAGACAATAGGAATCAGGCCTTACTTCATATTTGCATAAGCTGACCTACGATCGTGAATCACGAACCATAGATGGACCTACGGATCGTAGGTCACTTCCGTGGGTCACATGATGAAATTCCAGCTCTGCTTTTTTGTCTTCAAAAACTTCATTACAATGCATGCTTCATCCTTTTTTGTCCATTTTGCCTTCAAAACCTATTCCGCTTAAATATAGAACATAAAACACATTATACCTACCAAACATACCCAAGTTATTGCATATTTTCTTTGTTTTATGCATTGATAATGCCATGAATTCATGGCACATCATTATCCTATGGTAACCTAGTTTAAAAAGGAACGATAATACTAACTATATGTCCTAAGAACCCAACCTAAGGCAAGAAGCTACCCAAGCCTAGACTAAGGCATCTAAATCCAATCCCAAGGGCCCTAGGTTTGCTAAGCTAAGTTCTAAAAAAGAGCATCTATCGGGACTAAAGGAATCCAAGGTAGAAATCTATCCTAAAGTCCCCTAACCTGCTATAAGGCTCGTAAAATACCTAACATACTATCCAAACCACCATACCTACTAATAATTATCAAAATAATATGCCAATACCGTAATAGAGCAAAGTCTAAAAGAAGGTAAGCCTAGCCTACCTGGACACTGCTGAAAGCACTCGTAATCCACTAAATTAGAGATTTTACCTTTCAAGAACCCTCCAACCACTACCTTGCTATCAAAATAGTAATCTAGGCATCAAAACAAGAATTATGATACCTATATTGTGAAATTATGCTCTGAGTCAGAAATCAGGTTAAAAATCACCCGTGGAGCTCGCTTATGGAATTCTTAAAATTGAAACCACAACAACGTCCCTCATGGAAGAACAATCTTGTGCTCAAAAATTAAGCACCATCAACTCCTTAATCGTGCCCCAAAATAACCCCAAATAGAAGTTGAAAATTCAAGAACAAAATTGAGAATTAAATAAAAATTAAGCCAAGAACTTATGAAGAAATAATCGTAAAATGATAACCTTGTCGACCCCCAACTAGTCCCAACCTCATTTTAAGATTCACTAACAATTCTTCGAGCTTCCAAGATCATCTATGTTGTTTACACTTAGAAAATTTGAGCTGAAAAATAAAAGGAGAAATATATATACTGCTAATGGTTCTTCATCACATTTATAAGACCCCTAGTCGTGATTGTGGTACCCCACCAGGATGTCCATCACAAACAAGATAGGCTTGGTCTCGATCACAAAGACAAACAGGGCCAGACCTTCGCGAACGCAGCTAGTCCACCGCGAATGTGAAGGAGAAGTTGGGACCAGCCAGGCCAGCCCCCTCTTCGCGAATTCGACACCCAGTCTTTAAATGAAAAGGTCAAGAATCCTTGACACTTGAAAATTTATCCAATGGCTCACGAATGCAAATATCATTTTGGTATACACCAGGTGCTGACCAGCAATTTTGGCTAAGTTGGAAAATCTCTGGATGGGTCCTCAAAATTCGTTTGGGACCTCATGAACACAAATGAACTATGCTACCCCACTAAAAGTAGCATTCCAGACTCAATGAAACCATTAAAATTTCCAACAGAGTTTGTTTCAACAAAAAGTGGGTCCCACTCTTAATATTCTATTTTTATCAGATTCCAATCAATAGTCTAAAATAAGCCCGAAAGCCTCGGGACCCCAACCAAAGGTCTTCTAGCCTAAAATACACATTATGAAGCTAATGAACTGTTAAATTTTCCATCCAGGGCCATTTACCTAAAGTTTTGGTCCAAAACCATTTTCTCAACTTCAGAAGATCCAAATAGGAAAATTGATCTAAAACCCAGATGAACTACTCAAAAACTAAACTATCAGTCCTAGCAAGTCATAAATAACTTGAAATAGCTATAGGAAAGCTCTAAATATAGAAAACACATAGAAAGGAGAGAAATGACCTAGACTGTCATTACCTTTGCATTACAAAAATTTAATAGATTCTGCCATAAGGATACTATTATGTTTTCGAGTTTGTTTTAAATAAAATGGTTAAACTTTATAGAATAATGCAGATGTATTTTTTATGGTGCATTTATTTCATAGTTTCATGTGTATATAGAATGTATCATTATTGTATAGAATATGTATCTGATTAGAATTTCACTCACACTCTTAAGATAGAAATTCGTGCATTGTGGTGTTTTCAAATGGAAACAAACGATGGTGCATTTATTTCACAATTTCATATGTATATAGAAAGCATCAGTATTTTATAGAATACATCTTTGCATAGGGTTTCTGTCATATTCTTAAAAATAGGCAAATCACTGGCACTGATGAATCCAAATTAATGGACAAAACCTTGTGAAATTAACTCTTCGGGGATGTGGAGTGATTGACTCCTTTTCTTTTGGGGAAGTATAATTTTTCTTGTGCACCATCGTACCTAATTTTTAGGAACACTATATCATGTATATATTTATGTTTGCAATGTATAGTAGTCGTTAAATACCACCATATTTAACGACTATATGGTGGTATAGTCAAAAGTGTACGGATGACACATATACTACAACAAAATCAAGTGCCACCAAAAAGTTAGTCATAAACTAACAGCTGCACAACTTTCCTACTCAAGCAAGGTCAAAAAAATATTCACTGCTATTGTCCTTAGCTAACAATTAAAAACCATTTATGCTCACTTGTATAAAGTGCGAAAAGAAGTAAATATCAACATTCTATACAAAAATTTAAGTTGTAAAAATGATATAATATTCAACATATGATCTCACCACAGAATCTTAAAAAGAATAACAAAAATTATGTACGTGTATCAAATAAAAAAACAAAAATAGAGTTAAGCATTTCAACTGTATATGTAACTTTACGTCTATGCCATATGCTATGTTGTCAAGACATTCTAAAATAATTCTTCTTCAAACCATCCTTTTTTTCTCAATTTACCAATATACTCTTCATCACTAACTGCACATTCCCTTTATTTCTTCTCTCTATAATGCCACAGAAATACACCATACCAACTCCAGATACCATCAATATCATTTATATGGTTAGAATTTCAAGATCTTCAAATAATTACTCAGCAAATGAAATAAAAAATACCATAGTCCCTACAACATTGTAATGATACTTTCCATCGTTACGGGTAAATTTAGCGCGCCAAAGTTTGGGTTAAGGTTTTCCCTGAATTAAGAGTTAAAAATTTTAGGCTAGGCTAGTTTGGATAAAATCCTAGTGTGGTCTAGTTTAGGATAATATAGGAATGTATTAGTTAAGCGTTAAGTATTTTAGGGTGATTTTATGATATCTACGTCGATAAAGAATTCATAGAAACTTTTGAAAGTGCATTCGGATTAGTAAAATTCCTGATATAGAATTTTACTTAAAGGGGTTATTCTGAGATGCCGAAATATGAGGGTCTGCTGTAAAAATTGTGAAACTGGAAAAAATCATGAGTTTATCCCTCGCCTACCCCGCTATGGTGAGAGGAAGATTGCTACCACTGCATCGTTATAGTACAAATATTCCCGCTATAGCAATATATACACTGATTAATGCAGAAAATACCAAAAAAATATTATTTTCATTCCACATTCATCTAAGTACTGGGAGAAGTGATTTTGGGTGATTTCAATCTAATTTTCATTAATTTCATTCATTGACGTAAGTTAATCCATCCCACTAACTAGTTTTTCGATAATTAATCCCTAGAATCACTAGTTTTTAGTTTTGGAAAGGATGTAACTTGAATTAGGTGAATTTTCTGGTGCAATTAGGCGAATTGAGTGGAAAACCCTTGGGTTTTGGTTAAAAGTTGTTAATTTATAATTGCATATTTAGAATTCACCATTATATTCATGAAATTAGTAGAATTAAGGATGAATGATGGTAGAAAATCCTAGAATGGGAGGAATGATCATGAATTTGACCTTAGGTTATGGGATTAGGTTGTAATCCTTGAATGTGTTAGGTCATTTTCTGAATTATGATCATATTATTGTTTTTAGACCACAACCAAGTTGAAATTGCAGGGAACAACAAGGGTCAAGCTTATTAGAGTTGTGCAAGCTCGGATTGAGGTAGGTGATTGTAAAATGTAGTTGAAAATCCAACTTGATTTATATGTGCATGTTAATCGTTTCTTCATATACCTATTACAATTCATGTTCAAGAAAAGTAAATCATTGAATGATATCTTAAGTGCTAATTGATGTATCGGCTTACGACATCACATTTTGCATCTTAAAACAAAGGAAAATTGCAAATTTTCAAGCAACCATTGGTGTTTTTAATGTGTTTTACTTTTACTTTCAGGAAATAAGCCAGATGACATAAAAAAAAGGAAATTGTGATGCAAACAGGGTGTGATGGTTCTTCTGGCGGATTATAAGAGTCCTAACGAGCCGCCTCACCTCCCATCAGGTCAAAACAGATTTGATGGAAAAACTGAAGTTGGGTGACAGCTCCGTTGATGGGCTGCCAGGGCCTCGATGAGCCGTCACCCTGCCTGTCAACCCTTAAATACAATCGGGTACAAAGTGAAGCTGGGTGATGGCTCAGCTGACGGGCAGTCAAGGCCTTGGTGGACCATCACCCAAACCATCAGACTTAAACAGAATGTGATCTAAATTTGACTCAAGTAAAGGTTCAGGCAACGAACCGTCATCCCTCTGAAAAACCGCCAGGCGACCCGTAAAAGTGGAATCGACAGCCCAGTTTTGAATTTTAAAACACCACTTCTTTAGAGCCTATAAATACCTGGTCTAGGGTTGAGAATAGGTATCTTCCATACTCTGAATATTTTTGTAATGCTTTTTCTCTGGAGATTCGACTTTCATAGGTGAAAAACAAAACTTCTTGGTTTTGTCTAAGATTGGAGTTCTAAATTTCTTCTTTGTAAGGATTCCTTTATATTTTATGAAATTGATTTCTTTAATCTTGTGCATTACCATGAGTTGCTAAAAACCCTATAACTATGGTTGTGGGAGTCTTGGTGGAAAATCACTTATGGGCTTAGTGATTCTATGGAATTGAATTACGTTCATAATTATATTATCAATTTCTTCACTTTAACAGATTTCAAATGGTTTTAAATATTAGAACAAGCTCTAAGTTTAACTTGCTTGGATAAAGGAGTTGAAACCGAAAAAGAACTTGATAATAAGAATTTGGAGTTTCTAACCTCCGTCTAAAGATTAATGCTTTACCAAGATTAATCACTTGAGGCTAAAATTGAGGTATAAATACATCACTTTACGTTTGAAAGAATTAAAGTGAAAATTCATCTATTTAGGTTGAAGAACACCGATATGAACAATTGAGTTTGACTGCTTTATAATTGCATGCGTTGATGCAATTTCATTGTTATGTAATTCGAAAGTGATTGGAAACCAAGATGAATACAGTCTTAGTTTGTCTTCTCTCCACTGATTTAAACATTACAAATTTAATCGTCATAACTTGATATAATTGATACTATTTTCTAAACTTGCAATACAACCCCCCCCCCCCCCTCATTTCATCAAAATTGTCAATTAATAGTCATTTATATAACTTTGTTAAAACCTTATTCCCTGTAGGATTAGACCCCAACCTCTATTCAGTTCTATATTTGACAACGACCGCTTACACTTCCTCAAGGGAGGTGTAGTTTAGGCGTATCAAATTTTGGCACCGTTGTCGGGGAATATGGTTGTCAATTGAGTTTGTGTATTTATCTGAATTTTAGTCCCATTTCCTAATTTTACTTTTATTTGTTGTTTTTGTATTTGCAGCCTATTAGTTGTGCATGCTAAGCACTCGTCATTCAGGTGAACCATTATTGCCCTAAGATCTTAAAATCAATAGAACATTGAGAAGAAATATGGATGCATAAAAAGAAGAGGCTAGACTTGTTGTGCTAGCTAATGCCTAACTAAATAAGCAGAAAGTAGATGCACTCGAAAATGTGCAAAACAATGAGAATGAAGATCTAGTTGATGATGAGTTGGGTGACACTGTTAATAGGCTACGTGTTAATAATGTTGCCCCAGTCAACCAAAATTAGCTACCAAGAGGCAGAGGGCACCAACAGCCTGCTGTGTACTTTGCTTTAGAAGACAAAGATGATGTTGATTTGGGTGGGGTAGGTTCTACTGGAGCAATTATACTACCAGCATTGGCACCTAGGACAAAGTTCAATATCACCAACACTATGATTTAGCTGATAAACTTGAAGTGCTTATTTAGAGGGCTGCCTGGTGATGATCCTAATATGCATTTGGTGAATTTTATCAATATATGCATATCCTTTAATTACCCGAGAGTCACTCAAAATGCAATTCGGTTGAGATTGTTTCCATTGTCTCTGACTGGAGTGGCAACTTTGTGGTTAACTGAGCTGGCACCTGATTCTATAACAAATTGGAGGCAATTGAAATGAACTTTCCTAGAAAGGTTTTTTTTGCCCTCCAGGAAGATACAGTTAAGGGACGAGATAAGTAACTTCAGGCAGCTACCGAATGAGGTATTACATAAAACTTGGCTTAGGTTTAAAATGAAGCTGACTCAATAGCCTAATCATAAATTAACCGATGAGCACTTAATGGAAATATTTTATAGGTCTCTAAACTCGAACATGAAGCCAATGGTTGATAATGCAGCGGGATAAGCGTTCATGGCACATACTTTCACGGACGTAACTGTGATACTTGATCGATTGACCAAAACTAGTAGATTTTGGCATACTAGGGATTCTAAAGTAGTAAGAAATACTTATAAAGTTGGTACGTCAGCCGAACAACGTGATCGCAAAGGGTAACATGACCAAGACATGGCACAAATGACGACTTGGATGGATTTGTTTACAAAACATTTGTTATCTGGTGGTGTTGAGAAAGTTAAGGTAGTTGGTTCACATAGTAAACCAGTCGACTCTGATTCTGAAGAAGAAGCAAACTATTTGAATAACTAGGGGGTTTCCGGGCCAATGGCCAAGAAAACCAAGGTCGGAACTATCAAAGAGATAACTATTATGAAAAAATTAGTTACAGAGATCGTGAGCAAGGGAATTGGAAGAACAAAAATGATAGAAGTAGGTTGTATGTACCACCAGGGAGTCGTGATAATACTGCTAATGATTCGGGGAAACTTTTCATGGAAACCATGATGGTTAAATTGCTGAAAGGGGTGAAATCTACTAATGTGGGTGTTAAGGATATAAAAAGTGACTTATCTATAATGAGTCAACTAGTTGATTCTCATTCCACTTCTATCAAGCAGTTGGAGCACCAAATGGGTCAACTTTCTACAGCCTTTAATCAGCAAAAGAGTGGGACCTTGCCTAGTGACATGGTACAAAATCCAAGAAAAAATGAAAGTTACTTAGCCATTACCATAAGAAGTGGTATAGTTCTAATAGGACCACAGCCAGTGGTGCCACTACAGGTGGAGGATGTAGCTGATGAGTACAAAATGGTGGATGAGGAAGTTGAAATTGATGAGGTTCAGGGTGAAGCCAAAAATTCAAAAAATGTTAATAATGGAAAGGTGGATGTAAAAGATCCTATGAAGGGGACGAAAGCTGGTGTAGAAAATAAAGAGAAAGTAAAGGAAGTTACAAAACCTCTGCCTCAGATTCCTAGACCACCACCTCTATTTCCACACAGAGTAAAGAAAAAGGTAGAAGATGGTAAGTTTAACAAGTTTTTGTCCATGCTTAAGTAGTTGTCAGTAAATATCCTATTGGTAAAAGCTATTGAGCAAATGTCTGGATATTCCAAATTCATGAAAGACTTGGTTACGAAGAAGAGAACAATGAGTTTTGAGCCAACCGATAACATTCATCATTGCAGTGCGATTGTTTCGCGATCATTGGTTTAAAAGAAAGCAGATCCATGAGAATTCACTATTCCTTGCACAATTGGTGCAACCACCTTTGCTAAGGTACTATGTGACCTTGGTGCAAGCATCAATTTGATGCCCTTTGCCATTTATCAGCAGTTGGGTTTAGGAGCCCCTAAACCAACGTCTATGAGATTATTAATAGCAAACCATTTGGTCAAGAGGACAGTGGGGATATTATATAACGTACTGATGAAGGTAGAGAACTTTATTTTCCCATCTGACTTTGTGATCCTTGATAGCGAAGTGGATTTTGATGTACCCATAATCTTGGGCAGGCCGTTCTTAGTTACGAGTAGAGTGTTGTTTGATATGGAATTTAATGTGTTGAATTTTAGGTTGAATGATGAAGAGGTGAAGTTTAACATTTGTCAATCAATGAAGCAACTGAGGTACATGAGTGTTGTCTCAGTTATTGATTTTATTAATGAGAGTGAAATTAAAGTGCCTATTGAGGAAAGATTTATTGTCAAAACTTTGGTTGCGGTCTTGATGAATTTTGATGGAGATGCATTGAAGAATTTTATGAGGCAGTTTGTGCACTGACAGGGATGGGCTCATACTCTTATACCCCAAAGAAGTTGGACCTGTACTTGAAAAATAGGCCAACTCCTCCGGCAAAACCATCCATTAAAGAACCACCAGTGTTAGAGTTGAAAGAATTGCCCGGATATTTGAGGTATGCATTTTTGGGTGAGAAGAATACATTTCAAGTGATTATTTCTATAGAATTAGTTGAATGGAAAGTAGAGGCTCTTGTATCGATATTGAGAAGGTATAAAAGAGCTATCGGGTGGACTATCACAGACATCATTGGAATCCCCCCGGGCATTTATACTCAGAAAATACAGTTGGAAGAAGATTGTGTCCCCACTATTGAGCATCAGCATAGACTTAACCCACTAATGCAAGAGGTGGTCAAAAAAGAGATGGCTTAACACAGGGGTTGTTTACCCAATTTCTGATAGCAGTGTGTCCCAAAGAAGGGAGGCATGACTGTAGTGGCCAATAAGAAGAATGATTTAATTCCACTTTAACCCATCACGGGTTGGAGTGTGCATGGACTATCGGAAGTTTAACTCTTGGACTCTTCAGGATCATTTTCTAATGCCCTTTATGGATCAAATGCTTGACCGGTTAGCAGGAAGGGGTTGGTATTGCTTCTTGGATGGATATTCAAGCTACAACCAAATATCTATCACACCCGAGGACCAAGAAAATACGACATTCAATGTCTCTACAAAACCTTTGCATTCAAATGGATGTCATTTGGGTTGTGTAATGCGCCGACTATTTTCCAACGGTGCATGATGACAATCTTCTCAGATATGGTAGAGGACACTTTGGTAGTGTTCATGGATGATTTTTCTGTGGAAGGAGATTTTTTTGATGATTGATTGGTGAATCTTAGCACCACCTTGTAAAGATGTCAAAGATTTCAATCTTGTGCTCAACTGGGAGAAATGACACTTTATGGTAAAAGAGGGCATTGTGTTGGGGCACAAAATTTCAGTGAAAGGAATTAAAATTGACCATGCCAAAATAGAAGTGATCGAAAAGTTACCTCCACCAATCTGGGTAAAGGGAGTTCATAGTTTTCTTGGCCATGGGGGATTTTATCAGAGGTTCATTAGGGACTTCTTAAAGATTGTCAACCCTTTGTGCAAACTATTGGAGAAGGAAGTCAAGTTCTTGTTCAATGATGATTGTGTGAAGGCATTTCAGTGCCTTAAAGAGAAATTGGTAGTTGCACCTATTATTATTGCTCCAGATTGGTCCAAACGAAGTGATGTGTGATGCAAGTGGAGTCGTACTTAAGGCTTTTCTTGGACAGAAGAGGGAGAAACTCTTTCACCTTATTTACTATGCAGCAAGGTATTGAATGGAGCTCAAAAGAACTATACCGTTATAGAGCAAAAGCTCCTTGTTGTTGTGCACGCCTTTGAGAAATTTAGGCCATAATTTCTTGGAACTAAAGTTGTGGTTCACACTAATCATTTGGTGTTGAGATACTTAATGGAAAAGAAAGATGCCAAGTCTAGACTGATTAGATGGGTGTTGTTGCTACAAGAATTTGACTTTGAAGTCAAAGACAGGAAAGGTTGTAAAAATCAGGTAGAAGACCATCTATCTCAATTGGAGAATAAGGGAAAAAAGTTGAATAAGTTAGAAATTGATGACTCATTCTGAATTGAGCAGGTACTTGCGGCTACCCTTGACCTCGTACCTTGGTACGCAGACTTAGACAACTATTTGTTCAGTGACATGATCCCGAAAGATTTAAGTTTTCATCAAAGAAAGAAGTTTCTATATGATGTGAACAGTTATTTTTGGGATAAGCCTTATCTGTTCAGATTATATGCTGATAATATCATTTGGAGATGAGTGTCAAAAGTGGAAATGCTGAGTATTTTACAGGCCTTCCATTTGTCCCCAATGGGAGAACATTATACGAGTGACCGCACAGAGAGGAAAATTTTGTAGAGTGGGTACTACTGGCCCACTATTTATAAGGATACATATGAGTTTGTTAAAGCTTGTGACCAGTGCCAGCGACAAGGGTCAATCTGTAAACATTAAGAGATGCCAATGACCAAAATATTAGAGATTGAATTATTTGATGTGTGGGGCATTAACTTCATAGGCCCCGTTGTAAGTTTCTATGGCCATAAATACATCCTGGGTGCTATGGACAATGTGTCCAAATGGGTTGAAGCAGTGGCCTTAGCAGATAATGAAGGCAAGAGTATGGTGGCATTCTTAAAAAAGAATATCTTTTCTCATTTTGGTACCCCTAGAACTATCATAAGGGATAGGGGTTCCCATTTTTGTAACAAGGTGTTCCGAGCTGTTTTAGCAAAATATGGAGTGAAACAACACAAGGTAGAAACTCTATATCATCCCCTAATGAGTGGGAGAGTGGATTTTTTGAATCAAGAAATAAAGATGATCTTGGCCAAGTTTGTTAATACTAACCGGAGTGATTGGTTGCGGAAGCTTGATGATGCTATTTGGCCCTACCGCACTACTTTCAAAACTCCAATAGGCATGTCACCTTACCACTAGTCTTTGGTAAAGCTTGTCACTTATAAGTATAGCTTGAGCATAAAGCCTTATGGGCGCTCAAAAAGCTTAATTTGAGTTGGAAGGAGGCTACTGACTTGAGGTTGGACCAACTGAATGAGATTGACGAGTTCCGACTTCATGCTTATGAGAGAGCCACTCTTTATAAAGAGAAAATAAAGTTGTACCATGACAAGAGGATTGAAAAGAGAGAATTCCAAGCTGGTGATTTGGTACTGCTATTCAATTCAAGGTTTAAACTATTTTAGGGTAAGCTGAAATCTAAGTGGTCTGGACCCTTAAAAGTGATGTAAATTTTTCCATCCGAAAAAGTGGAATTGGAAAACAAGGAAAGGAAGTTGTTCAAGGTCAATGGGCAACGAGCCAAACAATATGTTGGTATGCAAGAAGAGGTGAAGGTAGTAACATTGGTGTATCTTAACAAAGTCTGAGTAATCAAGATACCAGAGTCATGCCTCAACGTTAAACCAAGCACTAGTGGGAGGCAACCCACAATGTGTTGTAAATTCATATAGTGTAGAGTTTCATTTTTTAGCATTATTAATGTGTTTGTTAAGTGTGCAGGGATTTAGAAAATAGGTGAAGTTGGAAACTGTTTATCTTGATGGTTCAATCGATGAGCCAGCGCACAGTTAACAGACTGTCAAGCCAAGTCGTTGCAAGGAGCACAAAATCCATTCATTTTGGATAAGGCCTGACGGTAATAGCGAAGAAATGCCAAAGAGATGACGTACCATCGGTTTAACCATCATAAAAATAACAAAAACATGTCATTCTAGTTAAGCGTTACAGTTGATCTGATGGGTCATTACAAGTTTGACAGACCGTCTCCTAAACCATCAACTTAGATTCAATTGAAGTATATTCTGGAATGGTCTGACCGGTCATGCGATGAACTGTCGCCTTACTGACAACCCATCATCATGCCCATTGCAGGTAAGCTTATAAACTCTTCTTGTTTCACCTAAAACCGACCTGGCTAGTAACTATCCAAACCCTACTTTAGTATAAAACCAACCCTAAACCCGATCCAACCCTTAACCTTTTAAACTCCACCATTTTAAATTATTACGTACGTTCCATAAAATCCTTTCCAATTCAAATTCCATAACCACTTGAAACTCCCACATTCATCACCCATCAATCCCCATTTATCACCCATTAACTATACCACCAAATGTTCTTCACTATTTAACCAACCGTGTTATTCACACCACACACCTCTACTCATCTTGATATTTGCATGAGTCACACTTTGCACTAGAACGGGTCCATTTTTTATCTGCATTCAACTTCCCAAGTATGCTTAATTTTAAATTTTGGGTTTAAGTCTTTTGGTTTCGACATAGAAGCAACACAACTACCAATTGATGTAAATACGTAAAATGGTGGTTGTGTTGTTAATTCCTTGGTGTGGTGTGGCAATCCAAAGGGTGAAGTCTGAGTACCCCAAAAAGGGTAACGATGTTATTTGAATATGTTCAAGGTGTAAAAAAATTACATAGAACATTCAAATAGTTGTTATGTAAAAAGGGTTGCCCACCAAGTGTTTGACAAAATGCCAACAACAAAATTTTGAAATCTGTTAAGCCTGACGACTCGAACGGCTGATCGTCGCATAAGTAACGGTCCACCAAGTTTATCGTCACCAAAAACATTAAAATAACCAATTCTGGATAAGGTTGATGGTTCGACCGATGAGCCATCGTGCTCCTGACGGACCATCAAACCTGCCGTCACAAGGCAGATTTTTTAGTTGCAAATTATTTAAGCCTAACGGTTGGACTAGAGAATCATCATTAAAGTGACTAACCGTCAGCCAATCGTCGAGTCTAAGTAGTTTCAATTGTTAATTCCTTTTCTGGACTCCTTCTTTTGTATTGTGTCTGGCCTTTTTCCACCACAAGTACCATGCCTCAAAATATATAATCAAGATAAGGTGGAGTAAGAATGGAAGACAAAAGCCTCAATACTTAGAGATGAACTGGAAGTAGAGAATGAGGAAGCCTAGGCACCAGCTTTTAATACTAGGCAAAGTGAAAAGAGATGCACCCGTGCATCCCAGTATGAAGAGAAGGATGGATCGTCAAGTGAAGAATCTAGTACTAATGGGGAAATCAATGTCATCTCGAGAACTAGCCCAAATAAAAGAGCTAATATTAAGGTGATTTCTAGCCTAGAAGAAGCACTTGTACAGGAAAATGAGGATATCATTCAAAGCAAAGCCCCGGGGTACGAGAGGCAATCAGGTGGCAAGTTGAGAAAGTAGAAAAGATTTATTATGGCAGTATTGAGCCAATATAGTCAAAGGGCATGAAAATAAAATACGCAAAAGAGTATCAGATAGTGACAATGGAGCTATCCGAATATTCGGAGATTGAGCAGAGATTCAATGAGTATGAGCTAAGCTGTCTTAGCAAGCCTCCGGGGTCATATTATCCCACTATTGTTCGTGAATTTTTTATAAACTATCTGGCCATTCTTGAGAAGGATTTCCCAAAGGGGCAAAACGTGTCGTACATGAGAAACAGGTTGAGAATTCCAGTCCAGGGGGTTTTCATTAACATTTCAGACCATACAACAAATGAATCCTCTTTGGTCAGATTTATACCCCTCTAGCCATCACTGTAGAGGTTGACCATTAGATGACTACTACTTCAACTTAACGTCCATGGTTGGCTCGAGTCCTAATAGATAATGGAGAACCATCTTGGTTGAACAACAAAAAGTGCATTGCTAAGTCCTCCCTGAGCTTCAAAGCTAAGTTTTGGTGGACTGTGGTTAGGCTACGATTGATGCCTACCTGTGGGGATGCTAACCTAGACCCACAGAGTTGTGTTGGTGGAGAGTTTGATAGAAGGGCTAAAAGTGAACTTTGGCCAAGTGATTGCGGATGAGCTATTTGTGCAGGCCCATAAAACTGCTAGTGCACTGCCTTTCCTATGTCTCATCATAGAATTATGTAGACAGGAAGAGGTACTAATCATTAGTGGTGTTGATAATGAGGTGAAGGCAATTAGGAGATAGGATATTGAAAAGACGAGGGATGATAGCAAATTTGAGTTGAGGGTCTATAAGCCACCATTATTTGGACCCCAATCTCAAACCACACCTGAGACATCTGATTTCCCTGCAGGTATGCCTTTACCACTTGTTGTTGTTAATCCACAGGGTACTTCTGCAGTATCTGGGGTTGTTTATATGCCTACACATATCGAGACTACCTACACTACTTCCAGGTTACCTACTCAGTCAGAGTATCATTTCACCCCCGAGAACTTTGTGAAGGTGGTTAAAGCCCAAAAGAAGTTTGACAAGTAATTGACTGCCTGGACTAAGATGTTCAAGACCTTCATGGATCAAATCATCGCAGAGGCTTTAAAGCCATATGCTAATCTGCATACCTGTATGGATGATATGGAGGAGAGAGTGAATAATAGGCTAAATGAATTATCAATACCATATTTTGCAAAGTTCATGGTTGAGTTTAAGAAAGATCAAGAGGAAATTTCCTATTTAAAGAAGGTCCCACCCACTTGATTCCCAAATTCTACGATCGTGGAATCAGATAATGATAACTAAATTCTTGATTTAATGGGGCGTCCAATGAATGAAAGGGCAAAGCGGTAAGTGAAGGTGGAGAGAAGAAGAAATAAAAAAGAGAAAGATAGAAATGAGAAACAAGAGGAGAGAGATATGAGGAAAGCAGTGAAGCCACTAAAAAGCATGAAGAGGCACAGATCAAGAGGGTCCAAGATTAGGTAGCTGGAGTATCTTCTAGTACTACACTCAGAGTTGGGCCCATACCTGGGGTGTTGCCTACTCCCATTCCTATGATCGAGGAGATTGTTGTTGATTTGAGCACTACAGTAGGCACTAGAATCACTACTGCAGATACTGAGGCCATGTCAGCCTCCAAAGACTTTCCAGACTCACAAGACTAAGGGCTTCACAAGTACTCCGTCCCTTGATTTTGTACTTATATTGATTATGCATTAGGGATAATGCATTTTTACTTTCTGGGGGAGGGGTACTTGTGAGTCTGTCACCATAAGGGTTTTTGTTGCCTGTGTTCTTTTCCCTTGTGTACTATCTAGTAAAACCGACATGTTTAGAATTTGTATTTATGTTGTTGTTATTAAAAATTACTTATTTATATATTGTTCATGAAAAAATATGAGAATTGATAAATGGTTGTTGTTGTTTTGAATATAAAAAATGAGGACCCACTGAAAATTTCTGTGGTTGTGTGTGCATTTCCATTTTAGTAATTAACTATTATGGATTCGTACTTGGCATTGGGAGTCTTTAAATAAAGTAAGGCATGCTTAAGCTTGAGTACAAGTTTGATAATTAGCAGCAAGAGTGTCATTCAATGATATGTGCGTGTAAGATTTTGTTTTAATTCGTACTCTGTGTATGCATCTAGAACTTTCCCAGTCTATTTTGTTTGGAAATAAGTTGGTTGTATAGGATAGGATCACAGGCCTTGTTTGAACTTAGTCCACTGGACCTAAAAGAACTTTCCTAATGATGTATATAAATCCCTTGATCCCTATTTTGAGCTTTTATAACTTCTTTATTCAAAAAAACTGCTAGCCTTCCCTTCTCTATCATTAAACCACTATTTTGTCCCTAGTCCCTCCTTGAACATCGAGCACCTCAACTGATGCAAATTTCCTATGTTGAGGGTGGCTACTATAGAAAGATGTGATGAATGAAAAAGAGTATAAAAAAAGCGGGGGTGAATTAAAAAAGACCCTAGGAGTGTGCATAAATAAGGAAGAAGCTATGAGTGATAGGAAAAGAAAATGATCATGATAGAAAAAGAGTGAATAAAAAGAAAATGTAGAATAAAATGTAGTGCATTCAGTAATGGGGATTTGTTAAAGGAACAAGGAGAATAAGGGTGGAATTGGAAAATAAGTGGATTTGTAAAATAATGCATATCAAGGAGGGGTGAGTCACTATTCCTAAATATATCTTACCTGCACCCAAGCCTTTATTACAAGCCAAATAAAGTCTTTTAGTGATCATTGTCAACCAGATGAAGAACCTTGTATAATGGTAAGGGCAAGCTTATCGTATTGCATGTGCATTGTTTGAAGTTTGTTTTGAGAGTGAGAGATTTGAATTCCAGTCCCTGATTTATTTCAATATGAGTGAGAGGGACTTCTTTGTTGCGAGGGAATATGATTGATAATTACAACTACTAGTTATTAGATTAGGTCTCTTGAGTGTATGTAATGTCACTTATTTGTAGTGTAATGCCAAGCATGGATCCCTATATGTTGGCTGATGAATAACTAATGTATATGTTGCTATTCAATTTGTGAGGTCCATTTTTTTATACAATGGCTGTTTATTCTTTTAAAATCTGGATGCTAGCATGATATGATATTGTTTAAGTTGCTTGAGGACAAGTAAACATTCTAAGTTGATGGTGTTGATGTGCCGGATAACGACAACACATTTTGCATCTCTACTATGGAAAATCACAAGTTTTAAAGCAACCGTTGGTGTTTTTAATGTGCGTTGTGTTTACTTTCAGGAAATAAGCCCGATGCCATGAAAGAAAGGAAATTATGTTGCAAATAGGGTGTGATGGCTCTTTTGACAGACCGTCAGAGTCCTGAAGAGCCGTCACACCTCCCGTCAGGTCGAAATAAATTTGATGGAAAAACTAAAGTTGGATGACAGCTCAGTTGATGGGCCGCCATGGCCTCGACGAACCGTCACCCTACCCGTTAACCCTTAAATAGAATCGGCTACAAAGTGAAGTCAGTGATGGCTCAGCTGACGAGCAGTCAGGGCCACGGCGAACCATCAAACGTAAATAGAATACGATCTAAATTTAAGTCAAGTGACGGTTCAGGCAACAAACCATCATCCCTCTGATAAACTGCCAGGTGACCCGTCAATGTGGAATCGGCAGCCCAGTTTTGAATTTTAAAACTCCACCTCTTTGAAGCCTATAAATACCTAGTCTAGGATTAAGAATAGGTATCTTCCATACTTTGAATATTTTTGTAATGCTTTTTCTCTGGAGATTCTACTTTCATAGGTGAAAAACAGAACTTTTTGGTTTTTTCTAAGATTGGAGTTCTAAATTTTTTCTTTGTAAGGATTCCTTTATATTTTAGGAAATCTATGTACATTACCATAAGTGGATAAAAACACTATAACTAGGGTTGTGGGAGCCTTAGTGGAAAATCATTTCTAGGGTTAATGATTCTATGGAATTGAATTATGTTCATAATTATATTATCAATTTCTTCACTTTAACAGATTTCTAATGGTTGCAAACATTAGAACAAGCCCTAAGTTTAACTTGCCTAAATAAAGGAGTTGAAATCGGAAAAGAAATTGATAACAAGAATTTGGAGTGTCTAACCTCCGTCTGAAGATTAATGCTTTACCAAGATTAATCACTTGAGGTTAAAATTGAGGTATAAATACATCACGTTAAGTTCAAAAGAATTAAAGTGAAAATTCATCTATTTAGGTTGAAGAAATTTTAGATGAACAATTGAGTTCGATTGCTTCATAATTACATGCGTTGATGCAATTTCATTGTTATGTAATTCGAAAGTGATTGGAAACCAAGGTGAACACAATCCTAGTTTGTCTTCTCTCCATTGATTTAAACATGACAAATTTAACTGTCATAACTTGATACAATTGATACGATTTTCTAAACTTGCAATACAACCCCCCCCCCCCATTTCATGAAAATTGAGGATTAATAGTCATTTGAACTACATACAACTTCGATAACACCTTATTCCAAGTAGGATTCGACCCCAACCTCTATTGGATTCTATATTTGAAAATGATCGCTTACGCTTCCTTAAGGGAGTTGTAGTTTAGGCGTATCACTAATCACATGTGATGAGGTTATAATAAGGGCTTGTTGATTGTACAAGTTTGGTTGTTTATTCTCATATATTGTGATTATTGTGCTATTTGCTATTATTCTGAGAAGAGCCAATAATGGACATCTTCACGAGATTTATTCTTATTATTGTGGGATGTACAGTATTTGGGCATATTCATGGGATTAGTTGTTATAAGGTTGGCAAACACTAGATGTTTGGAATTTTGGTACATGGAGACACTAGTGGGCGAACATAAGACCCTTAGCATATGTGTACAAGGTTTTGGTGAGTAAGATAATTTCTTAAGTGGACTGGGTTTTGTGATTATTGTTATTCTATTGTGATTGTTGTTGATTATATTGGATCCTTGAGTGGTCCGGGCTAAGGGTATAAAAGAATGGCATATATTTTGTTATTGTCTACTTACTTGTATTTGAGACAAGGGTAAGTTATTATTAGTGAGTCATGATTGTTGACTTGGTTAATGATTGGTCATGATCTTGACTTGGTTTATGGTCTATATTAATTCATACCTAACTAAATTATTTTGTGTTGGTTGAAGAGTCTAAATGGTTTATAATTGAGGTAAAGGTAATTGTTAGGAGTTCATAGTTGTAATTGTTTTACTAAGTTATGGTTATGTGTTCACATTCATTATTTTGGATTGGATGATGACCCTACCAGTACATAGTGGCTTTTTAGTGATACTACCTGTGCTCTTCCATTTGGTTGAGTGTAGAGCATTTTTCGGCGACTTCATCGAGACCTCAGCTATAAAGCAAACTGCATTCCCACTGAAGGGTGAATTACATCTTCTGGCAGCCATGATTCCTCTATTTAGTTCTTGTCCATTTGTTTCGAATTTAGATATTTCCTTTTATTTATGGGTTGAACCCGTTTGTTGACATTTGTCGTGTTTTGGTACAATGACTTTCAGATTCTTTGGGTTGTTTTAGATATTCATTTATTTCTGCATTTGACTTTATTATTAGAGTATTTTGAGCTATTAGATTATTTAATGAAGTAATTGGTTTATCTTAAATTTGGCTAAGTGTTGGGTTTGAGTAGTTGAATTAGATAGTTCTCCCATCGAAGGGTTAGTGTGGGTGCCGCTCGTGATAGATTTGGGTTGTGATAAACATATTCTAAAGTTAGTACAATTGTCAAAAAAAAAAAAAGATAAAAAAAATGAGCAATTGAATTGGCATTAAATATTTTATGTATTTTCTTAAGTTGGCAGTCCATCAACCATGCGAATCTCAAAGGAAGCACCCGCTGGAAGTCCATCACTCCTATTGTCCCAAAAATCAAGAAAAGAAAGGAAGTGTGAAATCAACTCTAAATATGTTGCAACTGCTTTATGAACAGCAAGAGCATGTCATGCACCACACATTGAATCATATACATATACGCATTAATCTTTAAAAGATAGCCTCACCAATACCCAGTGAAAGTCCTCCGCAAGAATTATTAGGAAAAGAACATTATCAACGCTACACCAGGGGACATTGCACCTTATAAAAAAAACTCAAGCATATACTCACCAATTTGATCTTCTTTGGTGATAGGTGTCATATCTCTATTGTTCTTCAAAAACTACTTATACAAAGTATATATCAAGCTGTTAAACAAGTAGTCGATGGTTGTGAATTTAACTGAACCATCATCAGGCTCGTATTTTGTTTTCTATTGCAGATAGTAAAAAATCACATCAATATGCTGAAATTATGGAAACTAAAAACACATTAAAATACTAAATATAAATACCAATCAATAATAAATACCGAATAATTTTGAACTGAACATATAACATGCATCATCTACAAATTTACTATGGCTATTACGTTATAACTTTCATCTAACAAGGCAAAAACTATATAAAATTACTATACATTCTGGCAGGTGATAGAAAAGAATATAAAAATATAAAATATGTAGATATCAAATCTATCAAATTACTACACATTTGTGTACTTTCCACCTACTAAACTATCAAATTATAGGTCGATATATGACTTACTGAATCAGTTAAGGTACTCCTAGATATGCAAGTATGAAGAACTACTCTTTCTTTTTAACCTTATCAACTTTATATTCAAAATATTTAGAGAGAGCATTCACAAATTCTGAATAAATAGGCCTGCAAAAAAATCATGATACACAAGGTATAATTTATAAAGAAAGAAAATAAAGGTAAAAGGAACTACAAACAAAAGACTTACATCTGCTTAAGGCATAACAGTCTGGCAATAAATTTGTTAAACAATGATGTCACTTTCACATCAACAACTCCCTCTATAATACTCGTCACAAAAAGATGTTTTATAGAGAAGATATGTTTACTTGGATAAGCTTTCTCTATACACTTAGTTGGTTGACCTTGAAGGTTGCTTCCACCAGAATCAAACTTTGATAAGTATGGTGATTCACATACTGTCACTGTCTTTCGTAATCTATAAGGCATAACAAGTGTTATCCAAAATAACAACAGTTCTATCACTTCCAACAGAAGCAGCCACCATATTTTTCTCAACCCTTTCAACATCATCACCCATGGTTGTATCAACCTTCCCAATATCATCACCAACCATAACATTTGTATCCACTTTCCCAACATCATCACCTACCATAACAGCTACATCCACCATTGCAGCACTGTTATTAAGTTGGGTGAACTTAGAGAATTCAATTTTAGGAATTTCTGACTAGTCAAGCTCATGCTGGTTATCCTCTGCCACATCTTTCATATTTTGTGTTTTTTATTCACGACAGGTTTGGGTAATTTTGGATACTTCAGAATCAGGAAAATTTGACCAATCCCTGTCACCCTGACTATTTTTACCCTTTCCTACAACTTTATTTCCATTTTAGCTTTCTGTGGATTTTAGAAAATCAAAATTTGGAAAATCATTCCAGTCACCATTCTTAATAGTCCTATCTGCAGCCTCAACATCAACATGATCAAACACATGATCACTTACAAAATCAGTGTTTTGTCCCACATCATCAACCAAATTATCACTTATGTAATTCACCTTTGGTGTAACATCATTTTGTTGTCCCGCATCATTCAGCCGATTATAACCTATATTATCCCCCTTGGGTGTAGGATCATTTTTTTCCCAAATTATTACAAGTGTGATCACCAGTTGGTGTATCAAACTGTTCAAAATGTATTAAAAAACTATAATTTCAATAGTGTATATAAGTTTTATTAAAGAAAACAGAAAAAAGAAAAAGAATACCTTAGAATCATCCTTTATATATAGAGCTCAAAAAATCAATTTGAATAAGGATTTCATCAACTTCTCCATTGAGGAAACCTTCTCCATTAGCTAGACAAAAACCGGCAAAGTCAAAACATCAATTAAGAAAAAATAGAACTAATAAAAATCTACTAATAAAACAAAAATAATGCATATACCAAATGTCATGAGCCAACCCACAGATCGTGCGGGCACCTACATAACACCTACCTCAGATAGGAGAACCCTTACTACTCAATCATTCATTTGATGTGGAAGTTACAATAATTCATTTTTCAACAACATGATTCATTCAACCCATACATAAATAACTCTGGTTTAATACATTTGGTAAGTAAAAATAATGCGGAATAAAATCAACAGTGAATCTCCAGAAACAAGCCAAAATCGGTACAAGAGTACTAGACAACATCCATGCAGAATAGAAAGAGCAGGAGCTATTGGAGAATGATCACCGTTACTGCTATAGAAACTCCAACTAACCTGCAACATGGCTATATCTTGGAAGGAGATATAGTAAGTGTAGTATCAATATAATCACACTTACTGATAGGCATCATCGGCCGACCAGGGTTGGAAAACACATAATAATGATAGCAAATAGGAAAGAAGCCATGACCTTAATTAAAGTTCTGGTTACTAACCCTTGACTATACTCTCACAACATATCACCCTTAACATCTTTGTGAGCTACCTGCCACTTAACATTTTCGTATATCTATGTTCTTTACTAACTCATTATTATCCCGTAGTTAATTCCAACTCCATGAAACCTTATTTCCTAACTTAATATAGACAGACTTACAGTTTTCCCCTATATCACTGCTTCAGGATTTTCAACAACCGAGATAATTAGAATATCAACATCCGTACAACAAAAGGGCATACAATATACATTATATATATACCATATATACAGGGGAGATAAGACTTATACATAATTTCAGACGAACCTTATATTCACACTTGGCTACAATGCCCAATCACAACCATCAACAAAACCAATCCACTCAAGGGACCCCAATATCTCATCAACATAACTCCGTCCATTCAAGGAACAACCAATAACATATAATTAAAGATGTACATTCAAATGTATATGAAAGAATGTATGAATGCAAAATGTGTACAACATCTCTTTCTCTTCTCAACCCCATCAATAACATCAGCAACATCATGAATATCATGATTTTAATACAATTATCATCATCATCATCATTACCACCATCAACACCATGAACGTCATGATTTCAATACCATCATCATCATAATTCTCATCTCGTCATCGCCAATATGTATAAATATGCAAATACAGTCAATGATAATAAGCAATGCACGAAGATGAATCGCAAACACCTAATTAAAATCAGAGGCAAGCAACAGCAATCGAAACAGAATTTACAATCAATGACAACCAAGTAATTTCAGTCAATAATCAAAAGTATGCCCGAAGACCTATTCACCACTTGCTTAATTGAGCATTATCAAATCCAATCATAAATCAAAGTCATGTCTGAAGACCAACTCATCAAGTATCCATTTCAGGAGTGCACATCCTACCAAGATTGGTATCTATACTCTAATTTATCATCCTATTTCATTCTCCAATATAAATCTCTTTTATTCCTAATGAACCGATAATTCGGTTACTATCTAGTAACCCTTTTATTCAAGTTATAACTAAGTTCAAGATACTATTCCTTTTTGCCGATTATTCAATCGTTCGACTATATTCAATCTACAATTCTAACTAGAGTCCTCCAGCTTTACATATTTTACTTTCCAACACTTAGCAAAACTTAACATTAGGTTTTTAAAGTATCACATCCTCTTATCACAATCAAATCCTCCTAACTAACCTCTAGCAGAATATTTCTTACTTTAGATATACACAATATAGGGCTCACCCCTTTTTAAGATATTAGAGACTAGTTTTAAGATTAGAAGGTCACTAAATACTTTGGTAATTATCCATGTTCACATATTTAACTCTATAAATTATCAATCAAGTCACATAAACACTAACACCCATCAAGGGATCCACACAAAAGATAATAACACACAAACATAACATTATTATGGCATTTTCATATTTACCCACATAACCTCTACTAATCCACAGTTATTCAATTTGGGTGCCTGCGCTAACCCATAATTTTGTCACCTGTTCGTACCTTTCAGTCTTTCTCATCCCCTTTACTGAAATCCCAACCTGAACCACTAAGGCTTTGCCTTTCTACTCCTACCCTTAGAGTTCTATAAACCCCCTTTCGGGATACATTACTTTCCCACGTACCTTGCTATCAGGCTGCCCGGCAAGTTGTCCTGTCTACTTAACCAACCCTTACAACACTCAACTTAAGTAACTTTACTAACATAGCCCTCCCTTCATACTTACAGCTCATTACCACTAAATAATGCAAGTACGGGTTATCTTTAATTACTAAGAACAACCTAGTTGAACCTCAATTAGCTCATTTTTTCCCCTTTTTATCGTCCTTACCCCATACTATATTTACAAGAAATTACATTCATTCAATTAATTATAATTCTCACCATATTCCACCAAATTCATGCCACAAATATCATACCAGATGAGTATAACAACAATCCACTATAATACTAAAGCGTAACCAAATTTTTATCAATTTCATCCATCCAAACACCGTACTCGAAGGCCTAAGATATAAAATCTCCCGAGATTACTATCAAAATTAATTAGATCTAGCCTAGTCTACCATAATTTAACCTTAACGTACCTCATAGATGAATTATTTTGCTACTGATAAGAGAAGGTTATCTCGTACATGCTTTCCACATCGGGTTCCCATCGGGTGTGCCTCAACACCGTCCTCATGTAGCAAGGACTTTAGAATCCCATAGCTATGGAGGTGGGGTTTAATTAAGGTGTTTCTGGTGGGAAAATGACCTAGGAAGCTGAAAAATTAAAAGAATTTTTAATGAAATTTGGGATGACCACTGCCAGGTTACCGCTACAGTGGTTATCTTACTGCTGTAGTGGTTAATCTACCGCTGCAACGGTAGGCCGTAGGCTGGCCATTTTATATTAGATTCTTGGCCAAGTTACTTTGGGCTCCGCTTTTTCCCCACGAATTAAATTCTATCAGGTCCAATAAGAGGATTTTATTCGTCATAAAAAAAAAATTGGAATGTTTTTCAACATAATGACATTTTGGGTCGTTACATTAGATGCCAATTTACCCTCCGTTCATCCCCGAATGGTCATTGGTGAAGAGGAGAGTTTTTAGCAAGATTATCGGAGTTCAACGCACACAATGGTTACAAAACTAATGCACAACCCCCCATAAATAATGCAAAAATATCTACCCAACCAACTTACGCTCCACGGCCATTGAGCCCTAGGTACAACTCATGACCACTATAAGTCAAGAAATATGATTCATAAAAAAATTTATGTAACAGGTCATCTAAAATACCCAAAACACCATATGATATTACAATGCATATATTTGGGGCAATAACAAAAATAACGGTGGATGAAACTGTGTACCGCTGCAGCGGGGAAGATTCACCGCTGCAATGGCTAAAGGCAGTAACTTGGGACTTAGTCCCAGCTTAGGACAGTTCACAACACACTTCTGGATATTCGACATTACGAACTAATCCTTTCAAGGTAATCGCTCTAAATAGAGTTCTATCAACTCATTTTAGGTACCGATAGTTTCTACGAGTTCCTAAACATGTCCTCTAACATGTTAACCACTAAAATACACCAATACACAAATCATGATCCACCATTAAACACTAATCCACATAATGCTAGATTTTTAACCTAAAACTACACTATTCTGGGGTTGTCATCCCTATACTAGGAAAAGTTTAGTGTGACACTTACATCCTAACCAAGGCTATAACAACGCAACACCACCAATCACACCACTATGGGTTTTCATTAACATATAAATTCTCCACCACAACTCATATTAGTCTATTCGACCTTACAACTAAAGATTATCAACGAAAATCAAGCTACATAATTGTCAGTCACACAGTTAAGGTTCAACTTACCAATATCAAGTAAAATCATTACTACCACCTCCCCTTATCATATTACAAAAAGCAACCAATTTATATACCTAGTACATTTACCTTGCATTAGTGACATCAACTACACAATTCACCTTATGTTAAAGTCACGTAGGTTGTGCATGATAACTAAACTCATCTAAGTTCAACCAATTACTTATTAAGGCATCCTTAACAAGCCAACAAATTAACTAGATCATTCATACAAGGATGACTCAATAGCACACCAGGCTCAAATATAATCATCAAAGATTGGACCACACAAGGATCCACAGTATCAGTATCATTATTCGAACCATACAAGGATCCCAAGTATCATTATCATTAATTGAACCACACAAGGATTCCAAATATCATTGTCAAAACCCGACCACACAAAGATCCCAGATATTTTAATCATAAACAATCAGACCATACATGGATATCCAATTCTATCATCAAGGACCAAGTAGAAATCAAGTCATACCTCAAAATCAGACCCAGCCTTTACTATTCACGGATATTCTTTTGTAACAACTTATCTCATATCAATCATAATGATCATATGCTCTTAAGAAGTTTGACCATCAACAACTAGGTAATAGTTCAATCTAAACAATAACCATCTATATAACATTTCCCTCACCAAACTGCTAGGCAACTGGGTAGTTCATCCGAATTAGGAAAGAAGTTAAGGAATACTCCAAATCACGTAGAGATGACACATGTCTCATGTTGCAGATATAAAGATTGTAATACCCCATACCTTCCCAACCATACTTGATGACTTTGAACAATGTTTACTTCGGTGTCGAGAGCCATAAGTATGTATTTTGTAGTGTCATTGATGAAATATTTGATATTGGGCCTAGTACATGTGGTTAGACCTTTGTAGTGGGTGGCGTTTATGACTTTGTGGAGCATTTGTGGGGTGAAAAATTGAGGTTTAAGGAACATCCAAGCAAAGAGTCTTCAAGCTAAGAGGTAAGCAAAAGGTTGTGACTTGAAAGATCCAACCAAATCCGCAAAGAAAAGCCAAAATCAAAAATTTGGCATGGGGCGCTGCAGAGGGCGTGCCAGGATGCTCTGGCCCAAATTTTTGTTTCCACTGGCAGCAAAGGGGCGCACCAAGCGGCGTGTCGGGGTGGTTTTCGCCAAATTTTTTCTTCGACTATTATGATGTATATAAGACCTTTGAGTCATGGTATCATTACTCCATCATAGTAGGACTATTCTTAAGCGCGTTTAGCATCCGAGTTGGGGTTAATTCTTCGTCACAAGTATTTTAACAAATTATGTTCAAATAAGCCATGAGCGACTAGAATTTCTATTTTTGCGATTGAGGCTACGAATGGGAATCTCGTAAGTAAATGTTAGCGAGACATTTATAGAATTATTTGAACATGAGATATATGGTGGATTATACATTACATTTGGTGGGTTAAAATGACATGGGTTATTGGGCCCAATTTGAGGCCCAAAAAGAAGCCAAAAGACATGGCCCAATGGGTCAAATGACCCATTCTTCCTTTGATTAATCAATCATTGACCAATTTTGGCTAAGGATGACTTGAGGTCTATCTAAAGACCTCAAAAATCATATTTTATTCATGAGAAGGCACATGTATTTCTAGACTTTTCCAAGAAACCAAAAAGAGATATTTTCTCTCAAATTCTCAAACCCTAAGTCCTCTTCTTGGGCAAGATCATCATTTGGTAAGCCTTGGTAAGTGTTTATTCTTATGAATTAATATATTAGATTCATGAGAGATTATGTAGATCATGTTGGTTATGCTTGGAAGTTTTGGATATGGCACTTTTGCTTTTTGTAAGAGATGTGTCATTTATGAGAATTAAACTTGAAAAAGGACTTGATGTTTTGATGAAAGTGAATGGTGTGGATGATATCTCAACATGTATGGTGTAGTTATGTCCAGAACTTGTTATTTTTCTCTATGAGTAAATTGTGGAATTTTGGTTATAGAATGTATTGGAGTGATGTGATGGATTCATGGTGATGTGGTGTTAATGAGAACATGTAAAGGAGGAACTTGGTGTGAAAAGCTATTGGTTTATGATGTTTTGGTTCAATGTATAGAATGTTATGGTATTGTTGGTAAGAAAAGGCCATGAATGGTATTGTAAAGGGTGAAATAATGTTATAGGCCAATCATGTAACTCATGGTCGTCTTATACACTTGGAATGTAGTTTGTGGTTAATGTTGGTTCCGTTATGTACTTGTGATGTAGAGTGAAACGTAAGGAAAGAGCGAAATTATTGTACTCTCATATTGGATTGTGTATTCATATTGGGAAGATAAGGTATGTAAGGTTACTTTTTTCGTATCTTTCTGCAGCACATATTATTAACATTGATATTATACCTATCCTATTCTGAAATGTTCAAAGGTATCCCATTTCCGGTTATTAATTATTGTTACTCACATGTTCCTTATTCATACATCAATTGTGATTCACATGACTCAAGTTCTTTGGTTAATGTTCCAAGTTCCAATAATGTTACAATTATCAAAAGTATCAATCTCTCACAAACAAAAGTATCAATCTCTCATAAGTGAGTGTATTAATCTCTCATGAGCGAGCGTATCAATATCATGAAAGTAAAGAATGAATTAATGTATATACATGTTCTCAATGATGTTCCAATCACCAATGTATCACTCTCATAACAAAAGTAAAGAGAAGAAGCAATGCAAAGAAGTAATGCTTACATGGTTACTTTATGTTTCATTGAGTATGGATCAAATCAAAAGGGCATAAGCTCGGATGGAACAATCCCAATATTATGCTATATTATTATTATTATATATGACCATATCCCACTGATCAGCTGGATGTCCGATTTATATTATAGCCCACTGATCAGCTGGATGTCCGGTATTATATTATAAGCCACCTATAAGGTGATGATCGGTATTATATTATAAGCCACATATAAGGTGATGATCGGTATTATATTATGAACCACCTATATGGTGGATGATCCATAAGATATTATGAATCACTAACTAGTTAGATGAATAGTAATGAAGATAGTTGTAAAAGAAATGAGAGTATATCCCTTGCATAAATATATAAATATGAAGGTTATTATGAGAATGATGATGATAAGAATTAATGATCAAGTAATGAAAATAATAGAAGTAATGAACATGGTTCCACATAATCAGAACGGAGGTCTATCCATATTGATTATTCTCTTACGCTTAATTTCTTGGAAGTACTTATGTATTATATAGTTTCATATGGCCTTACATACTCAGTACTTTCTTCGTACTGACCCCTCTTGGGGGACTTACCTTACTTGCTACAGGAACAGGTGCTAGTAGACCGCCACAGTAGGTTGCAGATCCTTTGCGGACCATTGGTGAGCTCCAGTTGCTTCGGGAGTTTCCGAGTCATTATGCACATTTGTTTGGTATGGTATATGAGCATAGAGCGGGGTGTTGTCCCGACTCTAGGTTGGTTATGGTTATGTATCTGTAGAGGCTTTGTAGACGTATGTGGGAAGATGAATGTAAGAGATGTATGTCCATGTTGACTCGATGGCCCTAACGGCCTAGTTTCTTATATATATCACATGTTTCTATGACTTCCGCTATTGACATCTTATATCTGTATGTGATGGTACTGCTTATTGAATGACATGTATATGAATAAACATGAGCAAAGATTGGTTCTCTCGGGCCTCATCGGCTTCAGGTGCTAGTCCAGCCTGAATGGGATTCGGGGTGCGACAAAAGTGGTATCAGAGAAGGTCGTCCTAAGGGTGTCTATAAAGCCGTGTCTGAGTAGAGTCTTGCTTATAGATGTGTTGCACGCCATATTTATAAGTAGGAGGCTACGGGACATTTAGGAGTTGTTTCTTTTCTTCAGTTCTAGAGCGTGCAATAAAGTCATTGTCGTAGGTGGAATTATATCTGACCATTGTAATTGGTTTTCTTTGATATAGTAAAATGCCGATGACAAGACAAGATAGGGGCAAAGATAAGCAGGTAGATATGCCTATCGAAGAAGGAACGAGTAAATCACCACCTGACCAACCTAGTCAAGGTGGGACTAAAACTGAATTTACATCGAGAGCTTCCCCTACTCTTCTAGCTCTAAAAGAGCTGAGAGGGAGAGAAGAACCTGCCGAAACACCTATAATGATACTGAGCAGAATCTAAGAAACACAGTGCAAATGTTAACTCATATAGTTACTGGTATAGTTGATGTATTGAATCAAAGGCAAGTAGGTCCAATGACAAGTAGTGATGGTGAGGATAGGGCAGCTAGTCGGAGGACACAAGATTTTCTGAAATTAGACCCTCCCACTTTCACTGGGTCAGATTTGAATGAAGACCCACAGGACTTCGTGGACCAAATTCAAAGGGCTTTAGAGGTTATTCATGTGACTGGTATAGAAACAGTGGAACTTACAGCATATAGATTGAAAGGAGAAGCTATATTATGGTATGAAGATTAGAAACGATCGAGGGGTATTGGTACAAATCCAGCTAATTGGGAGGAATTTAAAATAGTATTTCTTGATCATTACCTCCCATATGAGATCCGAGAGGCTCGTGCTGATCAGTTTTTAAATCTCTGTCAGGGGGACATGAGTGTTAGAGAATACAGTCTACAGTGTAATTCTTTGGCTCGATATGCTCCAAATGTAGTGGCCACAATGGCCTACAGAGTCCATCAATATGTGAGCAGATTGGAGCCATATTTGGTGAGGGACTGTACTATCGCTGCGTTAAACAAAGACATGGACATAGCCAGAATACAGGTCTTTGCACAAAAGATGGAAAATCAGAGGCAACAAAGGAGGGTACATGAATTTGAAAGAGGGCCTTCAAAGAGGGCTAGACCTATGAGACAGTTTATGGTACCTCAAGGAGGATCTGGACCTCAGAGTTCTTCTCGACCACCTAGACCATTATTTTCTTCCCCTACAGTAGATACTTCATCTCAAATTTGCGGGTTTAGAGGCGGTCAAGCTGGGCAAAGTAGTGGGACTCGGGGTTCACAGAGAGCGGGACATCGAGAACAAGGAAATATGGGCGAGATCTTCTCGTCAGCTATAACAGCGCTGTGGGTAGTTTCATTCTGGAGAATGTTGGTTTGACACAAATTTTTGCTTCTGGTGTGGTAGGTCAGGGCATATGAAGAGAGATTTCCCACAGAGGGGTACGGGCAGTATGACATAACCTACTGGGTCAGCCCTTACATTATCACTAGAGGAGCAGTTAGTGCTAAGGAAGTTCAGAACCATACCCATGCCTTAGTATATCGACAGAACTCGGAGACTTCTCCCGATGTAGATACAGGTACCCTACTCATATTTTGTTGTTTTTCATGAGGCATATGCATTGATTGATCTAGGTTTTATCCTATCATATGTTATTTCATTGATTGTTGCAAAGAGAATTTGAAAGGACACTAGAATTATTAGTGAAGCCAAGTGAAGTATTTACATTAGTCAGTGAATAGGGTGAAACTAAAAGAGTATATCGTAATAGTATAGTAACCATCTATGGGGGCATGGGGTACATATGTCACTTAGTAAGAGTGAAAAATACTAAGGTGGAAATACCGACTCTTTAATCTGTTCCGATGGTAAATGAATCCCTCGATATATGAGAGTTTGGTATTGATGTGATGCCAGACAGTTAGCCTATCTCTATTCCTCCGTCTAGAATGGCTCTAGTAGAGTTGTGAGATTTAAAGAAGTAATTAAAAGACGTGACGAACAGGGGATTCATAAGCCCTAGTACGTCCTCTTGGGGTGCACCAGTGTTAATTGTACGAAAGAGAGCCAGTACGTTGAGAATGTGTGTCGACTATCGGCAACTGAATAAGGTAATGATTAAGAATAAATATTCCCTCCCTAGAGTTGAAAATTTATGTAATCAGTTATGGGAAAAATGATCATGAAATGACAAAATGAATGATGATGATACACCCAAGATAGCATGACGAACGTGATATGGTTATGACAAATTCTTAGTATGTCAATTGGGCTAATGAATTCACCTGTAGTTTTTATGGGTTTAATGAATAGGGTGTTTGAGTCATTGTTAGGTATATATGTTCAAGATCATGTTTAGAGATGAAATTCAGGATCATAAGAGAGCCATGCTAATCACTTGTGATAGGTGTTACGGATTTTTCGTGACCGTAAGATATATACAAAGTTTTGTAAATGTGAGATTGGCTACAATTCGTATTGTTCATGGGTCACATTGGATAGGGTGAAGGAAGAAGAATTGATACACAAAAGATTTAAGCTGTGAAGAATTGGCCAAGGCCTACGACGCCTACGAAAATTCGTAACTTCCTTAGGTTGGCCTACATAACATGCCAAATGAGGCTACCCAAAGATTTGGATAGGTGGCATATATATTAGCACTATCCCAAGTACTCTTCACAGTTCATTCGATATTCCATGTTCGATGCTTTGAAAGTTTATAGGGGATCCATCTCGTATTGTTCCCATAGAGGATCTTACTTATGAAGAGGTACCCATTGCTATTCTAGATCGACAAGTAAAGAGGTTGAGGAATAAATATGTAGCATCCATAAAAGTCCTTTGGAGAAATCAACAAGTAGAGGAGATCACATGGGAAGCTGAGGAAATGATGAAGTCCAAGTACCCCCATCTGTTTCAAATGGAAGAAAAAGTTCAAAGTGCGAAAGTGGACCAATAACAAGTAAGTATCTATGAGCATGAAGTGTCTATGTATACATATGCTAATATAGAGATGCATTTGTTGTAATCAACATGATGTTGTTAACATTCGAGGACGAATGTTTCTAAGGGGGGAAGAATGTAATACCCCGTACCTTCCCGACCCTACTTGAAGACTTTGAACAATGTTTACTCTGGAGTCGAGAGCCATAAGTATGTATTTTGTAGTGTCATTGATGAAATATTTAATATTGGGCCTAGTGCATGTGGTTAGACCTTTGTAGTGGGTGGCGTTTGTGACTTTGTGGAGAATTTGTGGGGTGAAAAATTGAGGTTTAAGGGACATCCAAGCAAAGAGTCTTAAAGCTAAGAGGTAAGCAAAAGGTTGGGACTTGAAAGATCTAACCAAATCCGCAAAGAAAAGCCAAAATCAAAAATTTGGCATGGGGCGCTGCAGAGGGTGTGCTAGGTTGCTCTGGCCCAAATTTTTGTTTCCACTGGCAACAAAGGGGCGCACCAAGTAGCGTGCCGGGGTGGTTCTCGCCAAAAATTTTCTTCGAATATTATGATGTATATAAGACCTTTGAGTCATGCTATCATTACTCCATCATTGTAGGACTATTCTTAAGCGCATTTAGCATCCGAGTTGGGGTTAATTCTTCGTCATAAGTATTTTAACAAATTATGTTCAAATAAGCCATGAGCGACTAGAATTTCTATTTTTGCGATTGAGGCTACGAATAGGAATCTCGTAAGTAAATGTTAGCGAGACATTTATAGAATTATTTGAACATGAGATATATGGTGGATTATACATTATATTTGGTGGGTTAAGATGACATGGGTTATTGGGCCCAATTTGAGGCCCAAAAAGAAGCCAAAAGACATGGCCCAATGGGTCAAATGACCCATTCTTCCTTTGATTAATCAATCATTCACCAAGTGTGGATAAGGATGATTTGAGGTCTATATAAAGACCTCAAAAATCATATTTTATTCATGAGAAGGCATATGTATTTCTAGACTTTTCCAAGAAACCAAAAAGAGATATTTTCTCTCAAACTCTCAAACCCTAAGTCCTCTTCTTGGGCAAGATCATCATTTGGTAAGCCTTGGTAAGTGTTTATTCTTATGAATTAATATATTATATGCATGAGAGATTATGTAGATCATGTTGGTTATGCTTGGAAGTGTTGGATATGGCACTTTTGCTTTTTGTAAGAGATGTGTCATTTATGAGAATTAAACTTGAAAAAGGACATGATGTTTTGATGAAAGTGAATGGTGTGGATGATATCTCAACATGTATGGTGTGGTTATGTACATAACTTGTTATTTTTCTCAATGAGTAAATTGTGGAATTTTTGTTATAGAATGTATTGGGGTGATGTGATGGATTCATGGTGATGTGGTGTTAATGAGAACATGTAAAGGAGGAACTTGGTGTGAAAAGCTATTGGTTTATGATGTTTTGGTCAATGTATAGAATGTTATGGTATTTTTGGTATGAAAAGTCCATGAATGGTATTGTAAAGGGTGAAATAATGTTATAGGCCAATCATGTAACTCATGGTCGTCTTATACACTTGGATTGTAGCTTGTGGTTAATGTTGGTTCCGTTATGTACTTGTGATGTAGAGTGAAATGTAAGGAAGGAGCGGAATTGTTGTACTCACATATTAGATTGTGTATTCATATTGGGAAGATAAGGTATGTAAGGTTACTTTTTTCGTATCTTTCTGCAACACATATTATTCACATTGATATTGTACCTATCCTATTCTGAAATGTTCAAAGGTATCCCATTTTTGGTTATTAATTATTGTTACTCACATGTTCCTTATTCATACATCAATTGTGATTCACATGACTCATGTTCTTTGGTTAATGTTCCAAGTTCCAATAATGTTACAATTATCAAAAGTATCAATCTCTCACAAACAAAAGTATCAATCTCTCATAAGTGAATGTGTTAATCTCTCATGAGCGAGCGTATCAATATCATGAAAGTAAAGAATGAATTAATGTATATACGTGTTCTCAATGATGTTTCAATCACCAATGTATCACTCTCATAACAAAAGTAAAGAGAAGAAGCAATGCAAAGAAGTAATGCTTACATGGTTACTTTATGTTTCATTGAGTATAGATCAAATCAAAAGGGCATAAGCTCGGATGGAACAATCCCAATATTATGCTATATTATTATTATTATATATGACCATAGCCCACTGATCAGCTGGATGTCTGATTTATATTATAGCCCACTGATCAGCTAGATGTCCGGTATTATATTATAAGCCACTTATAAGGTGATGATCGGTATTTTATTATAATTCACTTATAAGGTGATGATCGGTATTATATTATAAGCCACCTATAAGGTGATGATCGGTATTATATTATAAGCCACCTATAAGGTGATGATCGGTATTATATTATAAGCCACCTATAAGGTTATGATCGGTATTATATTATAAGCCGCCTATAAGGTGATGATCGGTATTATATTATGACCCACCTATAAGTTGGATGATCCAGAAGATATTATGAACCACTAACTAGTTGGATGAACAGTAATGAAGATAGTTGTAAAAGAAATGAGAGTATATCCCTTGCATAAATATATAAATATGAAGGTTATTATAAGAATGATGATGATAAGAATGAATGATCAAGTAATGAAAATAATAGAAGTAATGAACATAGTTCCACATATTCAGAACAGAGGTCTATCCTTATTGATTATTCTGTTACGCTTAATTTCTTGGAAGTACTTATGTATTATATAGTTTCATATGGCCTTACATACTCAGTACTTTCTTCGTACTGACCCCTCTTGGGGGACTTACCTTACTTGTTGCAGGAACAGGTGCTAGTAGACCTCCACAGTAGGTTACAGATCCTTTGCGGACCGTTGGTGAGCTCCAGTTGCTTTGGGGATTTTCGAGTCATTATGCACATTTGTTTGGTATGGTATATGAGTATAGAGCGGGGTGTTGTCCCAACTATAGGTTGGTTATGGTTATGTATCTGTAGAGGCTTTGTATATATAGTGGGAAGATGAATGTAAGAGACGTATGTCCATGTTGACTCGATGGCCCTAACGGCCAAGTTTCTTATATGTATATATCACATGCTTCCATGACTTCCGCTATTGACATCTTATATCTGTATGTGATGGTACTGCTTATTGAATGACATGCATATGAATAAACATGACCAAAGATTGGTTCTCTCGGGCCTCATCGGCTTCGGGTGCCAGTCCGACCCGAATGGGATTCGGGGCGTGACAAAGATACACCTCGAGATTGCACCCTGTCCCCATGATGCCCGGGTCCCTTAGTGTAACACACCGTACATTCCTGAACCCATGATACTACCTTAACATTTATGGAATCATTTAAACATGAGAGAGTTGGTGAATTATGCATTAATTTGTTGGGCTTAAATAAATCATGTGCCATTGGGGCTCAAATGAGGCCCAAAATCATATAGAAGACATAGCCCAACAATGGAAATGACCCATTCTTGTGTTTGACCAAGCAAACATGAATTTAATTGGATAAGGATGACCATTAAATACTATATAAAGCAAGGAAAAATCATATTTTATTCATATCAACACACATGCCTTTTTCTCGAATATTCAGGACATTTCTCTCTACTCACACACCCTAAGCCTTCATTCCTTAGGAAAAGATCACTCTCTTGCAAGCTTTAGTAAGTATTTACTTTCATGGTTTAATATATAATATTCTTAATATGGTGCATAAATCATGTTGGTTATGTTGACAAAGTGTTGGACAGTTCACTATGTGTAAAACTGTCTATTTTTGCAATCAGAAAAGGGTTTTGCCTTAGAAACTTGAAAATTGACTTGTGGTCTTGAAGGAAGTGAACTTGATGGAATCAATATTGACATGTGAGATATGATTATATCCTTGACTTTTTTTATCCTTGTACGTAGTGTTTGGAATTGTTATTGCAAAATTGTGCATGGACTTGGTGGTGTATTGAAGGAAAAATATGGTTTTGGTGATGTTCATGTGTGTTGTGAAACCATGGTTGATTGTTGGAACCCAATTTGACCTAAATTATGTTAAGGGAAGTTTATTCATGGCCACGTACCATTTATTACAAAAAAAAAAGGACCTAAAAGAGACCCTTTTTGGCCGAAACAGGCATCCACCCTCGTGTCTGGAGCACCTACGGCCGCAGATGCCAACGCAGGTGGCTCTGGACAAGGCTAAAGGGCACCTACAGCCGCATGTCATCCACCTGCGGGCGCAGATGCCAATGTATATGCCTCTGGCTTCTGCCAGAGGGCACCTGTGCACACACCTCAGCCACCTGCGGGCGCAGGTGGCAGCGCAGGTCAGCTTCCAGGTCCGGTTTCGTATGTTTTCGCATCTAATTGATCCCCGAAAGCCCCTATACCCTTTATGGATTAATTAGCAACTTGTGATGTCATTTTAATGACTTTAAAGTGTCGTATGAAGGCATGTTGGACTGTATTAAATGTGGATGGTTGTTCATATGTTGTTATGAGGCAAATTGATAAGCGTAAATGTGACGGAATGGAAATGAGAAGGCATAAAGGGTAAGTGTGACGCGAAATGCTATTGTTATACGAAATCTTGGTCAATATGTGTAATGTTAAGGTGTTGTTGGTATGATAATGCAGTGAGTTGTATTGTAAGGAATGAAATGAAGTTATATGGCGGTCATATAGTTCATTGTCGTTTTGTCCACTTGTACGGTAAATGATCGTTAACAAGAGTTTCATTGTGGACTTGGATTGTAGAGTGAAACATAAGGAAGGAGCTGGACTGTTGTGTTCATATATAGACTTGTGTACTCGTACTTGGAAGTAAAGGTATGTAAGGTTACTTTTTTATATCCTTCTACAACATATGGTGTTCACATCGTCATAGTACTCATTCGATTCTGAAAATACTCTAAGGTATTCCGTATCCGATAGTTGGCTAGAGTTACTCATATGTTTCTTACTCATTGGTCAATGGTGAATCATATGACTCATGTTCATTGGTTGACTCATTTTCATTGATTGACTCATGTCCATTGGTTGACTCATGTTCATTGGCTAAAAAGTCGAGAGTTCCAAATGTTCTAAGGTATTGCATTTCAGGTTGGTGAACAGTTGATGTTCACATGTATCATACTTAGTGATCATTGTCCTAAGGTTCCAAAAGTGTTACATTCCAAAGGGGTCCTATAGTATTTCAACTAAGGTAGACACATATTGTTATTCACAAGTGTCCTACTCCTAGATGAATTATGATTCACTTATCTCTTATTCATTGACTGAGGTTACTAAGCTGTCATAATGTTGTAAATTCTAAGAGAACTATCCCAACGAGAGTAATGAGGTAAAGAGGGCTTGTTTAGTTTGAATAGCATTATTCCAATCATGTCATGATCCCAAGTTCCAATAGAGTTATACACATGTCTCTTATGCATTGACTATAGTTCCAATGGTTCCAAGATGTTGTGTTCAAACAATGTTATGGCAAGTGGATGTGCCAATCTCTCAAAAGTAATGAAATAAGTAATGTGCAAATTAATTTATCTATCCTTCGCAAGTAGAGATGTCAATCTTACAAGAGTAAAGACGTGAAGTAATGTATGTTGTGTTCCAAGTGTCAAGAATATTTCCATCATCAAGGTTTCATTCATAGAATGAAAGAAAGAGTAATAAGAGAGGTGATGTGCAAGTTAATATAATTATTCTTCATAAGTGAGGATGTCAATCCCATGAAGTAAAAGAGTGAAGTGGAATGTGTATATAAGGGTGTGCTTAATTAATGTCATGATCTTTAATGTGTTATTCTCATAACAAAAGTAAAGGGAAGATGCAATGCAAAGAAGTAATGCTTATATGGTTACCTTATGTTTCATTGAGCATGGATCGCAATCTAAAGGGTATAAGTTCAGATGAACAATTCCAATGTTAGGTATTATGTATCTATATATATTATCCCACCAAAGGTGGAGGCCCGGTATTATGTATCTATATATATTATCCCACCAAGGTGGAGGCCCGGTATTATGTATCTATATATATTATCCCACCAAGGTGGAGGCCCGGTATTATGTATCTATATATATTATATTCCACCAAAGGTGGAGGCCCGGTATTATGTATTTATATATTATATCCCACCAAAGGTGGAGGCCCGGTATTATATACTTACTTATAAGGTAATTATCTATAGGGTATTAAGAACTTTTAATTAGTGGATGAACAGTATTGAAGATAGTTGTAAAAGAAATGAGAGTATATCCCGTGCATGAATACAAATATGGAGGTTATTATAAGAACTATGAAGGTAAGAGTAAATGATCAAGTGATGGAAATAATAGAAGTAATGAACATGGTTCCACATATTCAGGACGGAGGTATATCCATATTGATTATTCTCTTGCGTTTAATTTCTTGGAAGTACTTATGCATTATTATAGCTTCATATGGCCTTACATACTCAGTACTTTCATCGTACTGACCCCTCTTGGGGGACTTACCTTACATGCTGCAGGCACAGGTGTTAGTAGATCTCTGCAGTAGGCGACGAGACATCCGCAGATAGTTGGTGAGCTTCAGTTGATCCGGGGCTTTTCCTAGTCATTATGCATATTGGTTGAGATGGTATATGAGTATAGAGCGGGGTGTTTGTCCCGACTCTAGGTTGTTCATTGTCATGTATCTGTAGAGGTTTTGTAGATGTATGTGGGAAACTGAATGTAAGGTGTATACGTTCATTGTGACGCAATGGCCCTAACGGCCAAGTTTCATATATTGCATATGTTGCATGACTCCCGCCATTGAAATTTATTTACATGAGATAAAATGATATTCATACGCGAACATACATATGGGAATAGACATGAGCAAAGATTGGTTCTCTCGAGCCTCATCGGCTTCGGGTGCCAGTCCGCCCCGAATGGGATTCGGGTCGTGACATAGAAACTAGCCTAAACCGGTACAAAAGCACTAGATAAGGGATAAGAGAGTCCATGACATAGCGTCCATGCAGAATAGATAGGGAAGAAGATATTGGAGAATGATCACCATTACTACTATAGAAACTCCAATTGACCTATAACATGGCTATATCCCCAAAAGGAGATATAGTAAGTGTAGTATCAGTACAATCACACGTACTGGTAGGCATCATCAGCCGACCGGGGTTATAAAACACATAATAATGATATCAAATAGGAAAGAAGCCATGATCTTAATTTATGTTCTAGTTACTAACCCTTGACTATACTCTCACAACCTATCACCCTTAGTATCTCTGTGACCTACCTGCCACTTAACATTTTTGTATATCTTTGTCCTTTACTAACCCATAATTATGCCGCATTTAATTCCAACTCCATGAAACCTTATTTCCTAACTTAATACCTACAGACTTAAAATTTTTCCCTATATAACTACTTCGGGATTTACAACAACCAAGAAAATTAGAACATCAACATCCTTACAAAAAAAAAAAGGCACTACAATATACATCATATATATACCATATTCACAGATGAGATAAGACTTATACATAATTCCATACATACCTTATATTCACACTTGGCTACAATGCCCAATCACAACCATCAACATAATTCATCCACTCAAGGGACCCCAATAGCTCATCAACATAACTCGGTCCATGAAAGCAACTACTAAAAATATATAATTATAGATGCACAGTCAAATGCATATGAATGAGTGTAAAATGTGCACATCATCTCTTTATCTTCTCAACCACATCAATAACATTAGCAACATCACGAACATCATGATTTCAATACCATCGCCATCATCATCAAATAATCATCATCAGTATCACTATCAATACCATGAACATCATGGTTTTAATACCATCATCATCATAATCCTCATCTAATAATCATTAATATGTATGAATATGTAAATGCAGTCAATGATTATAAGCAGTGCATGAAGGCGTATCCTAAACACCCAATTAAAATCAGATGCAAGCAACAACGATCGAAATAGAACTTACAATCAATAACAAACAAGTAAATTCTATCAACAATCACAAGTATGCCCAAAGGCCAATTCACCACTTGCTCAATTGAGCATTATCAAACCCAATCATAAATCAAAGACATGTCCGAAAACCAACTCATCAGGTATCCATTTCAGGAGTGCACATTCTACCAAGATTGGTATCTATACTGTAATTCATCATCCTAGTTCATTCGCCAATCTAAATGTCTTTTATTCATAATAAAATCGATAATTCGATTACTATCTAGTAACCCTTACATTCTAGTTATAACTAAGTTCAAGATACTATCCCTTTTAGCCGATTATTCAACCGTTCGACTATATTCAACCTACAATTCTGACTAGAGTCCTTCACCTTTACACATAGCACTTTCCAACACTTAGCAAACCTTAACATTAGGTTCTTAAGTTAAGCATCACATTCTCTTATCACAATTAAATCCTCCTAACTATCCTCTAGCAGAATATTTCTTACTTTAGACATACAGAATATGGGGTTCACCCCTTTTAAGATATTAGAGACTAGTTTTATAGATTAGAAGGTCACTTAATTCTTTTTTTACTATCCACGTTCACATATTTTACTCTATAAATTATCAATCAATTCATACAAACACAAACACCTATCAAGGGATCCATACAAAAGACAATAACACACAATCATATTATTATTATGTCATTTTAATATTTACCCACATAACCTCTACTAATCCATAATTATTCAATTTGGGTGACCGCACTAACCCATAATTCTGTTGCCTATTCGTACCTTCCATTTTTTCTCAGCTCCCTACTGATATACCAAACTAAACCACTAAGGCTTGGCCCTTCTACTTCTACCCTTAGAGTTCTATCAACCCCCTTTCGAGATATATTACTTTCCTGCGTACCTTGCTATCAGGCTGTCCAGCAAGTTGTCCCGTCTACTTAACCAACTTGAGTAACTTTACTAACATAGTGTAACACCCCGTACGTTTCTAACCCCACTTGACGACATTAAATAATATGTACTTAGGTCTCGAGAGCTATAAGTATGCATTTGGTAATGTGATTGGCGAGATAATTGAATTTGGCTCTTATTATGTGATTAAACTTGCATAGAAGGTGTTTTGCAATTTTCATTGCGCATTTGTGGGGTTCAAAATGAGGCTAAGAGGACCTCAAAACAAAGTGTATTAAGGTTAAGAAGTAAGTTAAAGGATAGGACTTGAAGAATCTAACCGAACCCGCGAAGAAACGTCAAAAAAATGAAATTTTTGAAAAATTTTAAGGAGGGGCACATTTGGGAGCGTGCCACGCCGCTCTGGGCTAAAATTTTAGCCCATAGGCAGTAAGTTGGCACGCCCAGGGGCGTACCACCTTGGGTTTTCCACTTTTTCGAAAGTTGGAAATTTTTAAGTCCCAAAGGTATCCGGGGACGTACCGAGCGGATTTTTGTCACGTTTCTTCTATAACCACGAGTATATACATGAAATGAATGACATATTACATTGGTATGATAAAATTACTCGAGAACGAATTTGGGGTCAAAATGACAGTTTTGCCCTTAAGGTCAAAATAAGCCAAACGTGGCTAGAATCACTTGTTTTTGGGATTGAGGCTACGGATATGAATATCATGAGTGGGAATATTATTGTAATATGTAGAAGATGAAAAATTATTGATTTTATTGGATTAAGTGATTTGGGCTCAATAAAAGCCCAAAATGGGATAAAAGACATGGGTCACATGACCCAATCTTCTATTGACTTGGTCAATTGAAGCATTAAATATCAAGGATGACTAAGGATGGCCCCAAGGACTATAAGTAGACCCAAAAATCATATTTTATTCACTTAAACTCTCATGTTCTTTTATACATGTTCTCCAACCTTCAACAATATTCTCTTAGACCCTAAAGAACTCAAAGGCAATTTTGGAGCAAGATCCTCACTTTTCAAGCTTGGGTAAGTGAATATTGTTATGGATTAATATATTATATGCATGAAATAGTATGTAAATCATATTGGTTGTGCTTGGAAATATTGAACATGGTACTTTGTGCTTTTATAATAGATTTGTGATCTATGGGATTCAAGCTTGAATTAGGACTTGTGCCTTTGATGAAAGATCATGGTATGGATAAAATATGAACGTGTATGGTGTTATTTTGTTATGAGACTTGTTATTTTTCTATAAGTGCAAATTGTGGAATTTTGACTGATTTGTGCTATGAAGTGTATTAAGGTGAATTGATGGAATATTTGTGATGTGGTGTGGATAAGAATGTGTAAAGGGGAAGTGTTGTGGTGAAATGTATTGATTATCATGTATTGGTCAATGATGGGAATATTGGAGGATTTTTGGAATAATGATTCTATCAATGATTTTGTCAAGGGGAAATGACATGTTTCAAGGCAAACATGTACCCTATTGATGTTATATGCATTTGTAAAGTAGTCGTTGGTTAATGTGAATTCCGTTATGTATTTGTGTTGTAGAGTGACACATAAAGAAGGAGCGGGACTATTGTATGCACATCTAGGATTGTATATCCATATTATCCATATTGAGAGTACAAGGTATGTAAGGTTACTCTGTCCGTATCATTCTGCGGCAAATAGTATTCACATTGACTTTACGCTTGTCCTATTCCAAAATGTGCTAAGGTATCCTATATCCGTTTATCAATAGTCATTGTCATATATTTCCTACTTATGGATCATTTGTGAGTCTCATGTCTCATAATCATGGTTAATGTTCCAAAAGCTCAAATAAGGTTATGTTCCAATGTTCCACTAGTGATATTACTTATGCCTCTTGTTCATAGATTATTGTCCCATGGTTCCCATAGTGTTATGTTTCTAATAAGGTTATGTTGCCAAGTTATTCACATGTCTCTCACTCATTGGTTAATGGTTCAAAGTTTCCAACAATGTTATGTTCCAAAGTTCAAAGTGATGTTATGACTATCAAATATCAATCTCAAAGTAAATATCAAAGTAATGCAAATGTGGTCAATGATCAAGTATGGGTGGCAAGTCTAGGGGCGTAAGCCTAGATCGACTCGATCCCGATGTATTGATTTATGGGTGGCAAGTCTAGGGGCGTAAGCCTAGCTCGACTCGATCCCGATATGTTGATTTATGGGTGGCAAGTCTAGGGGCACAAGCCTAGATCGACTCAATCCCGATGCATTGATTTATGGGTGGCAGGTCTTAGGGGCATAAGCCTAGCTCGACCCGATCCCAACCTGATGATATGTTATGAAAAGACCCACTGATCAGTCGGGGCCCGGGTACATTATGGCAAGTGAGCATTGAATGTAAAGAAAGTAATGAAAGTAATCAAAGCAATTCACATGGCTTCCCAAAATGCAAAATGGTGACTTATCTACATTGATTATTCATATGTTGTGAGTTCATTGAAATATTCATGTATTGTACAGTTTCATCTGAGCCTTGCATACTCAGTACTTATTTCGTACTGACCCATTTTGGGGAATTTACCTTACTTGCTGCAGGCGCAGGTACCAGTAGGCCTCCCCAGTAGATTGCCAGTGTTAGCGGTTCTTTGGTGAGCTCCAGCTAATTCGGGGCTTCTCCGAGTCAGAGTGTATATATGTTTTGGTGATGTACATATTGTGTAAAGCGGGGACTTGTCCCGACTTATGGTTCAGTTTGGTCAATGCTCTTATTAGAGGCTTTTGTAGACGGATGTGGGTGTATCAGTGTAAAAGACATATGTTGTTTTGACTGGATGGCCTCAACGGCCAAGTTTCATATGTATGTATAAATATGTCCCATGTTTTCCTTTATTCGTCTTTCATGTTCTTACGCAATGGTGGTTATGATTATGATATGCATATGATTGAACATAGGCAAAGGTTGGTTCTCTCGGGCCTTATCGGCTACGGGTGCCAATCATGTCTCGATGGGATTTGGGGCGTGACACATAGCCCTCCCTTCATACTTACGCCTCATTACCACTTCTTAACACAAGTACGGGTTATCTTGAATTACTATGAACAACCTACTTGAACCTTAATAAGCTCATTTTCCCCCTTTTTACCATCCTTGCCCCATACTATACTTAAAAGTAATTGCATTCATTCAACTAATTATAATTCTCACCATATTCCGCCAAATTCATGCCACAAACATCGCACCATATTTTTATCAATTCCATCTATCCAAACACCGTGCCCAAAGGCCTAAGACATGAAATCTCCCAACATTACTATCAAAATTAAGTGGATTTAGCCCAAGTCTACTTCAATTTAGCCATAACCTACCTCGTAGATGAAACATTTTACTATTGAACAGAGAAGATTATGTCATACGTGCTGAGCATATTCCCATAACGGGTTCCCACCGGGTGTGCCTCGACACCGTCCTCGTGTAGCGAGGCTGTTAGAATATCATAGCTGTGGAGGTGGGGTTTACTTAGGGTGTTTCTTATGGGAAAAATGACCAAGGAGGCTGAAAAATTAAAAGGGTTTTTAATGAAATTCGAGATGACCACTGTCGGGTTACCGCTGCAGCTGTTATCTTACTACTGCAGTGGTTAATCTATAGCTATAGAACTAGGCCACAGGCTGGACATTATATATTGGATTCTTGACCCAATTACATTAGGCCCCACTTTTTTCCCGTGAATTAAATTCTATCAGGTTCGGTAGGTGGATTTTATTCATCACAAAAAAAAAATTCAAAATGTTTTTCAACATAACGACATTTTGGGCCGTTACATTAGATACCAATTTACCCTCCATTCATCCCCTAATAGTCATTGGTGAAGAGGAGTTTTTAGCATGATTCTCGGAGTTCGGCGTACACAATGGTTATGAAACTAATGCAACCTCCCATAAATAACGCTAAAATAGCTACCCAATCAACCTACGCTCCACGACCTTTAAGACCTAGGCACAGCTCATGACCACTATAACTCAAGGAATACAATTCATGATAAAATTTATGTAACGAGTCATCTACAATACCCGGAACACCATATAAAGTTACAGTGCATGAACATTTGGGGCGATAATGGAAATAAAAGGGGATGAAACTATGTACCACTTCAGCGACACTTTTACCGCTGCAGCGGTGAATACCCGAGGTGGTATCTTGGGACTTGGTCCCAATTTAGGCCAGTTCATAACATAATACTGTAAATTCGACATTACGAACTAGCCTTTTCACAATAATCGCTCTAAACGGAGTTCTATCAACTTGTTTTACACACCGAAAGTTTCTATGAGTTCCTAAACTTGTCCTCTAACACGTTAACCACTAAAATCTACCAATCCATACATCATGATCCACTATTAAACACTAATCCACACAATGCCAAATTTTTAACCAAAAACTACACTACTCAGGGGTATACTAGGAAAAGTTTTGTATGGTACTTACACCCTAACCGAGGCTGTAACATCGCAACACCACCATATTCCACAAAATTCATGCCAAAAATATCGCACTAGCTGAGTATAACGACAATCCACTATAATACTAAAGCCTAACTGGATTTTTATCAATTCCATCCATCCAAACACCATACCCGAAGGCCTAAGACATAAAATCTCCCAACATTACTATCAAAATTAAGTGGATATAGCCCAAGTCAACTATAATTTAACCATAACCTACCTCATAGACGAATCATGCTGCTACTAAGAGGAGAAGGTTTTCCCATACGTGCGGAGTATATTCACGCATCAGGTTCCCACCGGGTATGCCTCGACACCGTTCGGCCTTTGGAATCTCATAGCTATGCAGGTGGGTTTTACTCAGGATGTTTCTGGTTAGAAAAATGACCTAGGAGGCTAAAAATATAAAAGGGTTTTTAATGAAATTCGAGATGACCACTGTCGGGTTACCGCTGCAGTAGTTATCTTACCGCTACAGTGGTAGGCCACAAGCTGGCCATTTTATATTGGATTCTTGGCCCAATTATTTTAGGCCTCGCTTTTTCCCTACGAATTTAATTCTATCAGGTCCTGTAGGAGGATTTTATTCATTACAGAAAAAAATTCAAAACATTTTTCATCATAACAATTATGTGAAGAGGAGTTACATTAGATACCAATTTACCCTCTGTTCATCCTCGAATGGTCATGGGTGAAGAGGAGAGTTTTAAGCACTATTCTTGGAGTTTGGCATACACAATGGTTATGAAACTAATGCAACCTCCCATAAATAATGCTAAAATCGTTACCCAACCAACCTACGCTATACGGCCATTAAGCCCTAGCACTACTCATGACCACTATAACTCAAGGAATACGATTTGTGATAAAATTTATGTAACGGGCCATCTACAATACCCAGAACACCACACGATTTTACAGTACACGAACATATGGGGCGATAATGGAAATAATGGGGGATAAAACTGTGTACTGCTGCAGCGGCACTTTTACCTTTGCAGTGGTGAATATTCCGTTGCAGCGGCCTGAGGCAGTAACTTGGGACTTGGTCCCAATTTAGGCCAGTTCACAACACACTTTTGAAAATTTGACATTATGAACTAGCCCTTTCAGGGTAATCACCCTAAACGAAGTTATATCAACTTGTTTTACGCACGAAAGTTTCTACGAGTTACCTAAACTTGTCCTCTAACACGTTAACCACTAAAATCCACCAATCCACACATCATGATCCACCGTTAAACACTAATCCACACAATGCCAGATTTTTAACCCAAAACTATACTTCTCTGGGTATACTAGGAAACGTTTAGTGAGGTACTTACACCCTAACCAAGGCTATTACATAGCAATACCACCATATTTCATCAAATTCATGCCACAAATATCGCACCAGCTAAGTATAAAAATAATCCACAATAATACTAAAGCCTAAATGGATTTTATCAATTCTATCCATCCAAACACCGTGCCCGAAGGCCTAAGACATAAAATCTCCCGACATTACTATCAAAATTAAGTGGATCTAGCCCAAGTCTACTATAATTTAACCATAACCTACCTCATAGATGAATCATGCTGCTACTGAAAGGAAAAGGTTGTCCCGTACGTGCTGAGCATATTCCTATGTCGGGTTCCCACCGGTTGCGCCTTGACACCATCCTCATGTAGCGAGGCCTTTAGAATCTCATATCTATGAAGGTGGGGTTTACTCAGGGTATTTCTGGTGGGAAAAACGACCTAGGAGGCTGAAAAATTAAAAGGGTTTTTAATGAAATTTGGGATGACCACTGTCGGGTTACCGCTGCAGCGGTAGGCCATAGGCTGGCCATTTTATATTGAATTCTTGGCCCAATTATGTTGGGCCCCACTTTTTCCCCATGAATTAAATTCTATCAGGTCCGATAAGAGAATTTTATTTGCCACAAAAAAAAATTCTGAACATTTTTCAATATAACGACATTTTGGGTCGTTAGATTAGATACCAATTTACCCTCCGTTTGTCCCCGAATGGTAATTGGTGAAGAGGAGAGTTTTTAGTACAATCCTTGAAGTTTGGCATACACAATGGCTACAAAACTAATGCAACCTCCCATAAATAGTGCTAAAAGAGCTACCCAACCAACCTACGCTCCACGGCCATTAAGCCCTAGGCACAACTCACTATAACTCAAGGAATATGATTTGTAATAAAATTTATGTAATGGGTCATCTACAATACCACATAATTTTACAGTACGCGAACATTTGGGGCAAAATCGAAAATAACGAGGGATGAAACTATGTACCACTGCAGTGCCACTTTTACCACTGCAGCTGTGAATCTTCCACTGCAGCGCCCGAAGCATTAACTTGGGAATTGGTCCCAGTTTACGCCATTTCACAACACACTTCTAGAAATTCGACATTACGAATAAGCCCTTTCACGATAATCGCTCTAAATGGAATTCTATCAACTCGTTTTATGCACCAAAAGTTTCTACGAGTTCCTAAACTTGTCCTCAAACATATTAACCACTAAAATCCACCAATCCACACATCATGATCCACTATTAAACACTAATCCACACAACGCTGTATTTTTAACCAAAAACTACACTACTCCGGGGTTGTCATCCGTATACTAGGAAAAGTTTAGTAGGGTACTTGATACGCCATGGTTACATGGCACTTTCGATGCTTAAAACAAGAAAAATATGCAATAACTTGGGTGTATTTTGCTGGTATGATGTGGTTTCTGTCCTACTTTGTAGGAAAATAGGTTTTTAAAGACAAGATGATTAAAAAGGAAGAATCAAGCCCGAGAACGAAGTGTCAGAGGAAGAAAGAACAAGAACCTGCACCAGAGATGGACCCACGACACAAGTCACGTGGCATGACTGCCACTCACGTCGTGAGTGGCTGGCGTGAGTCCACTCCAGAGATTCAGGAGAAAGTCTAATTTCCACGCCAGCAGTCACGTGGCGTGGAAGAGTGTCGTACTCAACTTCTGAAGACGTCTGATTGAGCCTGAATCAATTCTGAACCGCTGTGAATGCATGTATTGTTGTCTTCTTCGTTGTGATTGATTTTCTAACTGTTGCAAATGTTAGGAACCCACCTGCATTCTATACTTGCTCGAGAGAGAGGTAGAGATTGGGAAAAGGAGATAACAATAGAAATTTGAAGCTATCAACCTTTATCTAATAACTTGAGCCTTAGCGGGAATAGTTATCTGAGATCCAGGACGAGGGTTAGTATTGTGACACTCGGAGATCGAGAGGAGAAAAGTGAAATTCGTCTAACCAAGGTCGGGAGACGTTTAGACGAACATATCTTGTCAAATTTTGCATGCCAAATAGCGGGATGATTTTGTTAGCACATATAAACAGTGGAGTTAAGGAATCATTGGGGATCACAGTCTTAGTGAATCTCTCTTATTGATTACAATCTCAATACAACCAGCAATTGTTATTGACATAATTTATTCACAAACACCCCTCAGTTTTACTTACTTTCCAATTACTCCGTCTAGTATTCTAAACAACTTTGACCTATTCCCTGTGGGATCAACCCCAGCCTAGTTGGATTCTATATTTGACAAGTGACCGCATTATACTTCTTAGGAGGCATATTTTGGGCGACATTAAATTTTGGCGCCGTTGCCGGGGAATACGGTTACGGAGTTGATTATTACTGGGTGGAGTTGATTGGTTGTGTTTTTACATACTTTTGAGGGCATACACCGGTGTATGCCAAATACTAGGAGTCAAGGCAATCCCCTGATTCCACTTGATCTTAAAATCGAAAGGACTCTGAGAGCTAATCGGAGAATGGTGAATATTGAAGGAGTTCAGAATCCCGCAATAGCGGGAGACATTCACAACCAGCCAATTCATCCGGTTGGTCAAGAAACAGCGGATCAAACTACTACTCGATTGACACGAGAAGAGCATGCTATACAAGCTGCTCTTAGGCAAGCAGAGAGAGATAATCGAGCTATGCAGGAATTAGCACAGCGTCTGGCTGAGGGTGAAGATCGACAAAGACAACTGAGGGCACAACCGAGACCATATGTGCCTGTTTATGACGATCCAGAAGATGAGGATGTGGCTTATTTTGAGCCAATTGAGATCGGTGCCATCATCCCACCTGAGTTACCTCCAGGCACTAAGTTTGACATTACTAGTGCCATAATCCATCTGCTAAACTTGAAGGGTGTGTTTGCGGGTCTTCCTACTGATGATCCAAACATGCACGTAATGAATTTTGTGGGGGTCTGCACGTCGTACAATCTGCCTGGAGTTAACCAAGAGGCTATTCGGTTGAGGTTGTTTCCATTCTCCCTTACAGGAGAAGCTACTTTGTGGTTGGTTGAGCTGCCACGAGGTTCCATCACTACTTGACAAGAATTGAGAAATCAATTTTTGGAAAGATTTTTCACACCTTCCAAGATACTGCAGTTGAAAGACGAGATTTACAATTTCAGACAGCTTCATTCTGAAGCACTCTATGAGACATGGCTGAGGTTCAAAAAAAAGCTGCAGAATGTGCCAAATCACAGAATGAGTGGTAGGAATTTACTTGAAATCTTCTACAGGGCTTTGAATGTCAACACAAAAGTGGTAGCAGATACTATTATTGGTGGAGTATTCATGAGTCTGAGATGGGAACAAGCTTCAGAGATATTAGATCGTGTCACTAAGACCAACTGAGGATGGCATACTCGGGAGGCAGATACGTCAGTTGGCACATTGCTATTAGAGCTTCAGCAGCTCAAAGGGTTTTGGATGAATCTGTGGCTCAAGAGGTCGCTCAGTTGAGGACAGAAATTGGCCTTCTGGCTAAGCAGATAGCGGCCAGAGATGCGGAAAAGGTGCATGCTGTAGGTGCACAAAGTAAATCGGTTAGACATGATGATAGTGAATCTGATGAGGAGGCGAAGTACCTAGATCGAGAACTGGCGGGTTTTCGAGCCAAGGGCCAAGGGTCTAATCAAGACTCCTGGAACTCAAGGCAAGGGAATCAAGGTCGGAACTATTATGGAGACAACTACAACAAATTGGGATACAGAGATCGAGAACGAAACCGTGATGGTGATTGGAGGCAGAAAGAGGATTATAGAGAGAAGAATGACCTTTATGTTCCACCAGGAAGACGTGATGAGGAGTCTGGAAATTCAAGGATGGAGGCCCTTCTTAATAAACTGATCAAAGGAGCAGAAAGCCAAGAAAATTTCTTAAAGGAGATTAGGACTGACATTTCGGGCATAAGTCAGAAAGTGGAGTCTCATTCAACTGCCATTAAACAGTTGGAGCAACAATTCGGGCAGATTTCATTGCCACTAAATCAACGTTAGCTAGGCACCCTTCCAAGCAATACCGTCCAAAATCCAAAAAATGTTAGTCATTGTCTCGCCATTACTACTAGAAGTGGGAAGTGCACGACAGATCCACCTATTCCTGCCGACAGTGGTGTGACTAATGAACCAGTGGTTATTGATGTAGAAGTTGAGTTAGAGTCAGATAATTCAAAAGGTGACACGATTCCAAACCATCATGATGATAGCGATAATGCAAAATCTGAAAAGAGGAAGGAAAAAGAGGTACCACAAGGGCTCAAAACTATCCCACGACCTCCTCCTCCCTATCCTCAAAGATTAAAGAAGAAGGTTGAGGAAGGAAAATATCAGAAGTTCATCTTAATGTTGAAGGAGCTGTCAGTAAATATCCCTCTTGTAGAGGCATTGGAGGAGATGTCAGGTTATGCAAAGTTCATGAAAGACTTGGTGACAAAGAAGAGAACTGTTAGTTTTGAGCCAGCAGATAACATACATCACTGTAGTGCAGTTGCTTTGCGTTTCCTAGTTGAAAAGAAGGAGGATCTAGGAGCTTTCACAATTCCTTGTACTATCGGGTCCTACGACTTTGCTAAAGCACTGTGTGATTTGGGTGCTCGCATCAACCTAATTCCATTAGCCATTTTCAAGCAGTTGGGGTTGGGAGCACCAAAACCAACCTCTATGAGACTTCTCATGGCTGATAGGACTGTGAAAAAGCCGGTTGGCATTCTGTACGATGTTTTGGTGAAGGTTGCATCTTTCATCTTTTCGGCTGATTTTGTGATTCTCGATTGTGATTTTGACTTTGAGGTTCCCATCATATTGGGAAGACCATTCCTTGCCAATGGTCATGCTCTTTGTTATATTTGTTGGCTATATTTATTCTTAACATTCAACTTTCGATTTATATTTGCCTTTGAGACTATTAAGTGTCATGTCAAAATTTTTGGTAGCTTACATAGCGCCTACATGACGCTAACATTGATATATATATTTATTACACTTAATTAAAAAATTAAAAATTTAATTATTATATTCCACATGATATTATATTCACCCATTTAACCCAATCCTATTTTCAAAAATATTTTTGAGGCGAGTCCCAGAACGAATCTCGAGGCGGAGCGTATCAAAAACGCTCTGGAACACAAATAAAAAACGCAGATTCATTGGGAGTAAGTCCTAAAATTTGAGGCGTAAGTTTCTAACGTAAAAACATAAATTCCAAACGTAAAAATATATGTCCGAACATTAATTTTAATTTTATTTTATTTTAAAAATATTTTTACTATAAATCATATTTTTTTAATTATTGATGTAATAATATTTATACTTTATGCTGACATTTTTATATTTTAATATTTTTTTTAATTCTAAATATAAATAAAAAAATTAAAGCAACTTTCTTAAAAAATAATTATAATATTTTTCATGTATTATTGATGATTTATTTTAAAATTATTAAAAATCTTATTTTTATTTATTTTCTTAATAATAAAATTATAAAATTAAAGTTATATAAGATACGTCCGTAGATTCATGAAATTTACATCCCGTGTTTCGAGACTTACACCTCACCCTATTTCATGCAAAAAAAACCACACCCCACACCCCCCACACCTTTTAAAACACTGCATAATATCATGCCAAGCAAACAAAAATGCAATTTAAATGCAATTTTTGCCGGAATCTGGCCGGCAGTGATGGCTATTTGGAGGCGACGGTGGTGAATGGTTTTTATTTTGGTTGTTGCTTTGTCGGGAATGGCCGGAATTGGACTGGCCGACGGTGTGGGGGGTGACGTTGGAGTGGTTTAGTGGCTGGTCGAAGGGAGTTCGCCGGCGGTGGGGTTTAGTGGCTGGTCGAAGGGAGTTCGCCGGCGGTGGTGGACGGAGCTGGATCAAACTGAGGTGGCGATTAATGGAGTGTTTGTTGGAGAGAGTTTAATGAAGAAAATCAATTTTTGAAGTGGGGAAAAATCTCAAATGGGCTTACTGATGGTTGTTAATGGAGGGAATATGTTTGGTGGTGATGGTCTTGTGGTCGGAGGAGAGAGGAGTGTTTTCCGACGGAGGAGAAGGTCGGTTCTTGTTGTTATAGTTGTTAATGGAGGTTCATGGTGGAGTCAATTGGTGAATTTTGTTGCTGTTCATGGCGTGAAGAAAATGTTTGTTTGTGTACGGGTGTATGTGTATTCTGGAAAAAGAGAAGTGTGTGGGTGTTAATGGAAAAAAGCGGTGGAAGATTAATGGTGATCTCAATAAATGGTAAGATGGGTGGGTGGGCGTGATATTGGATTGGGTTAAATGGGTGGATATAATATTATGTGAAATATAATAATTAAATTTTCAGTTTTTCAAGTAAGTGTAATAAATATATATATCAATGTAGGTGTCATGTAAGCTACCAAAACTTTTGACTTGGCACTTAACAATCTCAAGGGCAAATATGAATCGAAAGTTGGATGTTAGGAGCAAATATAACCAAAAAATATAACGAGGACAAATGTAACTTTTTTCTAAGAGTAATAGAACAAATATGACTCTTTTCCCTTCCAAATATCTATATATATATATATATATATATATATATATATACACACTAAATGTCCCGTGTCCGTGCATAGCACGGACATTAGTTGAACATCGTTGTATCATGGAAAAGGTACTTTCAAATTTGTTGTAATTGTAAAGACTGCTCATATTCATGTTGGTGGTACAACTAACACGAGCTAATGCCAAACACAATGGGATAAATCTGAATTTTAACTGTAGTTGATATTACATACTTCATTTGGATATCTCTGAAAGAAGAAAAAATCAAGCATTAGAATCGGAACATAGCAGAGTAAGATAAATATAGGATTGATAAATGCCAAAGCAAAAGAGAAACAATGCTAGCCTTCTGTTATTGGAAGGCCGACAACCTGAAGAATTTTTTCTTCATTCACATAGTTAATTTATGCAACCATGTGACAATTATCTGCTGCCAACTTAATGTACACCAGCACCACGAAAGACTCGTGTCTAAACTTTCAGTAAAGGGTCCATTTGATGCACCTTAACACTAAATCAACCAATTCCAGGAGCTGAACTCGAGGAATTGAATAGCTATTCAGGGATTTTATCCGAAAAGTTAGCCAAAGATAGAGAGAATTAAGAGAAGAAGAAGTGAAATGTTATTATCATGAATGAGAATGTTGTATTACAAGCTGGTATTTATAGTAGTTGTATCTATTCTTAGCTAACTAACTCGACTATACTACTAACCAACTGAATCAGCAACGTAATTAACTAACAAATGGAAATAGAGCTACAGTAAAAACTGCAACTACAGTTATAACTGTTTTTTTGAATTGCCACTGCGCAACTAAATTCTAACTAACTAATTCATGTGACTGCTATCAACGAACAACTTGCATCAATACCCTTCCCATGAGAACAGCCTCGTCCTCAAGGCTGGAAGGAGGGAAACCTATGCTGGACATCAGTAAGGAACTCCCAAGTTGCTTGTTGAACATCAATGTCAGTCCATTTGATAAGCACCTGAGCAATAGCCTTGTTGCCTCTCTTCACCAATCTTCTTTCCAGCACAGCTTCAGGAAATGGAGAATAAGGGCTGGAGAGATTAAAGGCAGGTGGATGATTGATTGCTGAAGGAACCGCATGACACCTTTTTAACTGAGATACATGAAAGGTGTGATGAACTAAAGCATCAGCTGGCAACAACAACTTGTAAGCCACCACCCCAATCTTAGCAGCAATAGGATAAGGACCATAGTATTTAGCAGCTAGTTTATTGTAAGGTCTTACAGCAACAGAAACCTGTCTATAGGGCTGCAGTTTCAAGTAGACCCAATCTCCAACCTCAAAACTTCTCTCAGACCTGTGCTTATCAGCTAAAGACTTCATACTCTGTTGAGTCCTCCGTCTATGGAATTTCAAAAGGCATATAATAGCTTCTTGCAGCTAAGGACCTATCAACCATCTCCACTGATGACTCTCCAACCAAATAGGGAAGATGAATAGGCCTTTATATGGAGAACATTTAATAGAAGTGTGATAAGTGGTGTTATACCACCATACAGCTAGGGGTAAATAGTGAGGCCAGTTCTTAGGACTATCAGAACAAAAACACCTCAAGTAAGCTTCCAAGGTCCTGTTTAATACTTCAGTTTGTCCATCGGTTTGAGGATGGTAAGTTGTATTTCTTTGCAACTGAACTCCTTGTAGTGTGAATAACTCCTGCCAGAAATTACTGAGAAAGATTGGATCCCTATTACTGGTAAAAGTAGTAGGCATGCCATGGAGCTTGAAAACATGATCTAGGAAGCATTGAGCTACGGATTGTGCAGTGTATGGGTGCTGCAAACTCATGAAGTGTCCATACTTGCTTAACCTATCCACCACAACCAATATGACCTCTTTGCCTTGAACTTTAGGTAATCCTTCAATGAAATCTAAACATATATCAGTCCATACACCTTCAGGAATTGGTAGAGGTTGCAAAAGACCAGGATATGCAGCAGCATCATACTTATTTCTCTGACAAACATCACATTTATTGATGAAGTTCTTAACATCCTGAGCAAGTGATTTCCAGTAGAAAAGAGATTGTAACCTCTCAATAGTAGTATCCATACCAGAATGTCGTCCTTGACTAGAAGAATGCCACAGCTCAATGATAGTCGTCCTCAACTCCTAGTCTTCACCAACCACTAATCTCCACTTCCATCTAAGTTGATCATGACACCAAGTGAAGAACTTAAAAGGTTGATTCTGCAATTTAGTAATCAATAGTTGCAAGGAAGCATCAGTAGACTAGGAACCCTTGATCTTGTCATATAAGGGATCATGAGGAGTTAAGAGTGAAATAGCCAGTAACTCAGAATTAGGCATTCTAGACAAGGCATCTGCAGCCTTGTTATCCACACCCCTTTTGTATTCAATAGAAAAATCAAAAGCCATAAGCTTAGAAATACCAGCAATTTAAAAATCAGTATGAATGTTTTGTTCCAGCAAATGCTTGAGTGCCTTCTGATCAGTTTTAATAATGAAAGAATTATTCAACAGATAGTGTGACCACTTAGAGACAGCAAAGATAAGAGCAAGTAATTCTCTATCATACACAAGCATTGCCTGATGTTTTGGGGCTAAGGATTTACTGATATAGGCTATAGGATGTCCCTGCTGTATTAGAACTGCCCCAATACCCTTTCCAGTTGAATCAGTTTCAACCACAAATGGCTTTGAGTAATCAGGCATGACCAAGAAAGGAGCAAAGATCAAAGCTTGTTTCAGTTTATCAAAAGCTGCAGTACATTCTTCATTCCAACCAAAGTTGTCTTCTTGAGTAGATCATGTAGGGGTCTACATAATAGGCCAAACCCCTTGATAAACCTTCTATAGTAACCACCAAGTCCCAAGAAACCCCTCAGTTGTTTGATATTATTAGGCACAGGCCAATTGGACACTGCAATGATCTTTTTGGGATCAGCAGACACACCTTCTGCACTAATAAAATGGCCTAGATACTCCACCTTAGGCACCCCAAATGCACATTTAGACATTTTAGCATATAATTGAAACTTCAGCATCAGATCAAACACTGCTTTGACATGCTCAATGTGATCAGTCAAGGACTTGCTGTAGATAAGGATTTCATCAAAGAAAACCAGAACTGTTTTCCTTAATAATGGTCTAAATACTGAGTTCATGAGGTTTTGGAAGGAGGAAGAGGCATTGGTTAACCCAAAGGGCATTACCAAAAACTCATAGTGCCCTTCATGAGTTTTAAATGCAGTCTTTTGAGCATCCTTTTCATACATTCTTAGTTGATGATATCCAGCTCTAAGATCAATCTTAGAGAATACAACAACTCATCTTAACTCATCCAAAAGATCTTCTATAATAGGTATTGGGAACTTATCCTTAATTGTCAACTGGTTAATTTCCCTATAATCAATACATAGCCTTCAGATCCCATCTTTCTTACCAACTAGCACCACAGGAGAAGCATAAGGACTGGTGCTATGTTGTATCACACCCTGATCTAACATCTCTTGTACAAGTTTCTCTATAATATCCTTTTTTACTCTGGGATATCTATAAGGTCTCTTGCTAACAGGACATGCAGACTCCACCAATGAAATTCTATGATCAAACTGCCCCTATGTGGTGGTAATGTGGTAGGTAATTCAAATAAGTTGTAATACTGCTCAATTAAAAGTGACAAATCTGATGGAACTGAATTACCTTGATTAGCCTGAATATTGTAACACTGACACTCCCCCTCCACATTAGTCAGCAAGGACATCATAAAGAATTGAGTTTCTTCACATTCCAACCTGTTAACTGTCTTTGCTCTTGCTGCCTTCAGAGGTTGACTAGCCCCTCTTAATACATGTTTCTTGCCCTTGTATCTGAATTCTATGGTCCTGTTCTGAAAATCGAACAAGATTTTGCCTAAAGTGTTCAACCATTGCACTCCCAAAACAATGTCTACATTCCCCAATGGTAACAACAAAAAATCAGATGCAAATGTGGTGTCTTGCAGTAACCACGGCAGATTCTTGCATACTGAAGCTATTTGTACCCTTCTTCCATCAGCAATACTTACTGACTGAGCCAAAATTGTACTGGGTTTGCACCCTAACTTTTGAGCCACATCCTGGTCAATGAAGTTATGTGTGCTACCAGTGTCAATCAAGACTTGCAAGGGCTTTTTCTCATGATATCCAGTCACTCTAATAGTCTGATAGCCTTGATAGCCTGTTACTCCTGTAAAAGTTTGAACTGATATAGTCATGAGTTCATCTAACTCAACCTTATCTTCCTGATCTTCAACCTTCTCAGCCTCTTCAATAAGCATTTCATCCTCTATTATGTCCACCATATAGATATGCCTGTTAGTTTTGCACTTGTGTCCCCAACACATATTTCTCATCACAAAAGAAGCATAGACCCTTAGCCCTTTTCTCGTCCATCTCAGCCACAGTCAGTCTTCTTCCATTACCATTACCACTGAATCTGTTTGGTCTATTAGCTTGGTTTTCCACTGGTTTTTTGTATGTATTAACAGGCACCAATGCCTTCTGAAAGAAGGGAGGCTTTCCTTGGTTGGGAGTAGGCAAGATAGGTGCAGATATTAGTTTTACAACAGATCTCAGACCCCAAGACTTAGCCTGTGCTTCAAATACTTCATCCTGTAATCTGGTGATTTTATAGGCCTTTATTAACGTCTTTGGAGCTTGGATCCTTACAACCTTATTTAACTCTGGTTTAAGCCCCCCTAAATAACAACTAAGAGAGTTTTCAGTAGACAAATTCACCCTAGTCAACAACCTATCAAATTCAGCTTGGTACTCTTTAACACTACCAGTCTGACTTAAATTTTTTAAGGCTCCCGTAGGATCTTCAAATTCTTCCCCAAACCTCTCATTCAAAGCAAGTACTTACTCAGTCCAAGAAGGATCCCTCACAGAATTTCTAGCTTTCATGTACGACCTATGCCAAGCAATGGCTTCCCCCTTAAAATGAATAGCAGCTATTTTAACTCTTTGATCAAAAGCAGTTTCATCCATATCAAAAAACTAGTCTACTTTATACAACCAGGTCCTTAATCTTGACCCATAAATTGGGAAATTCTACCCTAGAATACCTAGTAAGGAAGTTACCAGAATGATGATTTTCTTTAGGCCTGATCTCATGCTGAATCTCCACAGAACATGCTCTATCAGTTGATGATTCTGCTCTGCCGGTTCCTTTTCTTTAGCTCTAATTCCCAATCGACTCATGGTTTCCTTGATTTCTCCCAACTCCTTGTTGGTTTGATAATTCCTTTCATTCATGGAAGTCATCCCCTCCACCAATTTCTGCAACTGCTCTTGAATCTGCAGCAGTTTATCATCCATTTCCCCTGAAGAATGTTCTTGACTCTTATTTCTGGTAACCGTCATGCCAAGGATTGCTGGCTCTGATACCAAATGATGCACCTTAACCCGAAATCAACCAATTCCAGGAGCTGAATTCCTCGCTATTCAGGGATTTAATCCAAGAATTAGCCAAAGATAGAGAGAATTAAGAGGAGAAGAAGTGAAATGTTATTATCATGAATGAGAATGTTGTATTACAAGCTGGTATTTATAGTAGTTGTATCTATTCTTAGCTAGCTAACTCGACTATACTACTAAGCAACTGAATCAGCAACGGAATTAACTAAAAAATGGAAATAGAGCTACAGTAAAAACTGCAACTACAGTTATAACTGTGTTTTTTTTTGAATTGCCACTGCGCAACTAAATTCTAACTAATTCATATGACTGCTATCAACGAACAACTTGCATCACCATTCCTGGCCTCTATTTGTCGGCAAAGTAATAAATCAATACACAGCTATCAAATGATTATCCCAGCCATGTCAACTGATTAGTCTACAAATTTGAAGCTAATTCAATGGATCAACCGATCAACCAAATTATTAGTCCAATTACAAACAGATTCTCGTAGAAGTTCAATAACAACAATTACCCGATCAGCCCCTGATACTTGCTTTTGAACTTTTTGGATTAGGTGAATCTAATGAAACACACTTCTTGTGGGAGGGTGCATAAAGAGTTGGCATCCTCTAGTTTTACCTCAACAACTGACACACATGTATTTCTTTAAGCTCTCCCATGTTTGACAGAAAGTAGCCACACCATTTCATAAGACACACAGAAGTTCTCAAGAGGAATTAAACAAATTACTGCTTTGAGCAATGCTTTAGTACAACTTCTGCTTAGTACAACTTTTAGTGAAATATGTTGCACCATTCCACCGGAGTAGAGTATTAATTTAGTAGTTTTGTCTTACATGCTGATCTTCCATGTGCTGAATGCAGATCTATCTGACGAAAAATATTAACACATGAAAAGCAGTAATGAATTTGCAAATTTCATGTCAAATTGTATCCACCAGTTAAAAGTAATTCAACTACAAGTTACACATGGTATGAAAATAGAGAATTAGTTTCACATTGCACATTACATGACCTATTTGAATCTCCATTCAAAGATTCTAGAGCTATGCAACAATGGAAACAACCAAGATAAGAAGATAAGCAGCAACCTAAGTACCAGTATAAATCATACTTAAGCAGTATAAAGCCCCAATATAAGAAGACAAAACAGATTTAGTGAGCTTATGGGAGGAAAAAATAAAAATGACTCAGAATAAGAGATTAGTACTGATAGTTATCTTTTGTTTTTTCAAATTTCTTTGACTGAGCAATATATATAGCTATTTAAAGTGTCTTGATTATAGCGTTAAGCAACCTGAATCTTACTCCATAACATTTGTTGTTGAAGAGAGAGTCTACAGACAGGTGGTGTTATGGAATGGAAGAGACAAGAAGGAAAATTAAAGAGAGACTAAATGATAACTCTTGGTATTGATTCTTTCATTGATTCAAATAGAAGAGTACATCTTTATTTATAAGCAACTAAATAGAATAAATAAGGAAAATATGATATTTTCCTTATAGTTACTAGACTAAATATTCTGCCATTAATAAACCCTAAACTTGAAAGGAAGTAAATAATATAAAATATTCTTAGACTAAAAAAGAAGAAAATAAAATTATTCTACCATTAATAAAGATCATAAAATAGAAGGAAGGTAAATCTCAACATTCCCCCTCAAACTCAAGTTGGTGTATCCAAATTGAGTTTGAACACTTAATTATTCTTGAAAAACACACTTTTCCTTGATTTTGTTGTAGCAATCTAAAAAAGTTGGTCTTCTTCATAATCTTCCTCCACAAGTAGTGCTTTTGAATTATCTTGAGTGTCTTTGAACGTGCACACTTTTGTAACATGACCCTTTTGTTTGCAACTTCCACATATTGCATCAGATCTCCACCAACAAAATTTTTCTAAATGTGTTTTCTTTTTGCAATATTTGCAAGTAGGATAATCAATTTTTCCTTTTGGGTAGTTAACATAAAAAATATCTTCGACAACTTTTTCTTTCCTGTAAGCTCTTCTTTGTTCTTGTGCTTGAAGAGCACTTATCAATTCTGCAAGAGAGATGGCAGAGAGATCTTTAGACTCTTCCAAAGCGGAGATTTTGGACTCAAATCTCTCAGGAATAGTCACCAGAATTTTTTCAACTATTCTATTGTCTTTAAAATCTTCGCCAAGCAACCTGATTCTATTGACAATCAAAGAAATTCTGTCAGAATACTTAGTGATTGTCTCACCTTCTTGCATCCTAAGAGATTCAAAATCTCTTTTCAAATTTAGAATTTGATTTTGTCTGCCTCGTTTACTTCCTTGGTACTCCTTTTCAAGCTTTTCCCAAGCTTCTTTTGTTGTTTCACATGCAATGATTTTAGAGAAGATTGAATCAGCAACTGAATTTTGAATTACAATTTTTGCTTTATATTTTTTGGATTTTTCTTCTGAGTGAAGTTTGATTTCGGCAGCAGAAAGATTTGCAGGGAGTGGTTGTATTGGTTTATCTTCCTGTACAACTTCCCACAAATCATAAGCTTCAAGATAAGATTTCATCTTAACTGCCCAAATTTGATAGTTTTCACCAGTGAAGGTTTGTGGGGCATTGAAAGAGAGAGTATTGCTTGTCATGGTTTGAAAAACAAGACTTAAAATAGTATGGGTTAAAAATTGGTTAAAAATAGCCCTACGTTAAAAATAAAAGTAAGGGTTAAAAATAGTCCTACGTTAAAAATAAAAGTAAGGATTAAAAGTAGGTTGAAAATAGGTATTGATTAAAAAGTTGGTTGAAAGTTTTTCTTCAATAAATTCACAGATCCATGAGGATCGATGAAGGTTTTGATACCACTGTTATGGAATAGAAGAGACAAGAAGGAAAATTAAAGAGAGACTAAATGATAACTCTTGGTATTGATTCTTTCATTGATTCAAATAGAAGAGTACATCTTTATTTATAAGCAACTAAATAGAATAAATAAGGAGAATATGATATTTTCCTTATAGTTAGTAGACTAAATATTCTGCAATTAATAAACCCTAAACTTGAAAGGAAGTAAATAATATAAAATATTCTTAGACTAAAAAAGAAGAAAATAAAATTATTCTACCATTAATAAAGATCATAAAATAGAAGGAAGGTAAATCTCAACAGGTGGAAATGTCAATTCAGATTTTATGTTTTGCATGCACTCTTCTGAAAAGTGAAGTGCCACAACCTACCTGTATGTGCTCCAAAATTCATACTATTTCACGAAAAGAACACATTGATATCCAAATGGTTCCTTCCTAGGTTACTGTATTTACTTTTCTACTTCAGTCTTATCTCAAAAATTTGAAAGTATCACATAAATGTGTTATTATGTAAGCTTTTGGTGAAGCTGGATAAACATTTTCTCCACACTGTGTTCCGAATTCAAACCAAGAAAAAGTTAGAAATTACCTTTTAAATGGATTGAAGGAATGAAATATAAAAAAGAAGAATAGTACACGAGCTTCTATTTCCTTTTTGGTAGAGTTCTTTTAGTGTTCCGAGTTTACACTAATTAGTACTGATAAGTAAATAAGATTCATTATCCATTTATGAATAGGAAGAGCAACAGTAGAGAAGCTATGTTTTGAAGAATTGAAACCAGTTATACCAATTTTCTTTTCCAATCCCCAGTGGAATTCTATCGAGCGTACATCAAGCAGTTAGTAGATTTTGAGAATGAATTATGTCAAAATTACTTCGCTTTTACTCTTTAATGTTTTTTGATAATTTAATCAACTTCTGAAAAATTACAGGAAGAGCTTACGATCTTCTCAGTGAAAGAAAAATTTGGTAAATACCAAATAAGCACCTGAAAAATTAGCGTCAATAGAGAAATAAGAACATTCGAAACTAATTAAACAACCTAAAGTCGACATGATGCAAAAAAAAACAGTGCCTACAGAGAATGGATTTTATTTTTCTCTCGTCATTTTCAGATGTTCTTTTAGCATTCTTCTTGATTATATTGCTTTCTTATCTTGAGAATTTTCATCCTTCAAATCAAACACAGCCTTTCCTATACCTTTCCACTGCAAATAAGTTTTAGAACTCCTGAAGAACTTACCCTCCCATATCTAATCTAGTTTCTTCAGCAGGTTTTAGTTAATGAAATAAACTTGTATCACCCAGTGATACCCTTCTCTTATTTTCTTCTTCTTTTTAATCTTCTTAATCCTCTTAATTTCTAATTTATTGGGAAAATTCTCTTAATCTCTATGTGCATCAATTGGCTGTTATGGTAGACAACTACAAATTTGTTATGCTTTTCCAAAATATAAACTTTAATAGCATAGTATCTATGGCAATTGGCAACCACTTATGAAATCTATTAGCTTCAAAAACGTAGTAACAATAAGCAAACCCCTTATGAAATTTATCAATTTGGACCTATAAACTAAAAGAGAATATAGTAAATGTACACTTTGAAATACTTTTACTATCGCACAACATAAATGAGCTTGTTAATGCATTAACAAGCCATTTCATGATATCACAACTTTTTTTATCACATCACTAACCTTGCCTAGAGTTGCAATATAATGTGTTGCAAATCTTTTCTCCTCCCAACAAAAGCTAGTTTTCTCGTCTTTTTTTTTTTTCATTATTACACTATTCCCTTTCATCATGAATTTCACAACATCAACACCTCAAAATATTTTTAGTTGGATTCATAAATGAATAGTGACAGAATATCAATTATGAAAAAGAAGCAATACTCACTTGAGAACATGAGAAGTCATTAGTAGCTTGGTTTTCCTCCCTACACATATGGGTTTTCAATCCTTTCTATGTATACATCACAATCCCATTCAACATACCTATGTAACATAAAAATAACACATAGTCAGGAAAAAAAATATGAAAAAGTAAACAACATATACCATTCAACTTCTTTTCGCCTGTATAATAAAAAGTTCTTCAACAACCTGTGCAGTGATAAAGATAAATAGTCTAAATTTATCTCCAGTATCTATAATAATACACAAAGCAAAAGATAGAGAATATGAATATACCTGAGCTGTTAATTCATCAGGAGCTTCTTCCTCATTTCTTAAACAATCCAACTGTTATATCCCTCTAAAAAGACATCTCCCATCCACTGGAACCCCTATTATATTCACCAAATTTTAAATTCCATTGATACAAATTAGTTTCTCAATTCAATCGGAACAATTTACTCCTCTAATTCGTACGCATCTTCAACAGTGTATTTGAAATTTATATACATTTTGCACAGCGAATTATGAGTATAAAATAAAATTCAGTAAGTTTAAATTTTTGAATAAGAAAATAATAACATTACAATGAATACACCAGCTACTCTATAATTGGCAGAGTTTTAATTACCTTCATCTGAATTTACAAAGCCTTGGGACTCTGCAAAGCGTCAAAATTGCAAGGATTAAACGAATTTCAAAGAAATTATCCATTGCATGTCAAAAAAACAAATGAATTAGGAACAAAAAAGCAATTTTCTTAATATTTTTCCATTGCCCTGCTTCTTAGTAAAAGAAGAGGAACTAACTAAAGAGATCAGAATAATGAAAACAAAATCTGAAATTACTTAAGGAAAATCAGACTCAAGATCAAAATACATGCATAATTGAAAAGAACATAAAGAACTGAAAAAGAGGAACAAGAACTCACCTCAGAGACCAAGCAAAAGGAAGAGAAAGCAGTATATCAAAGAGGAAAGAGACAGAGACGATACCAAATTCCTTAACGACAAAGGGTTCTAGATCTTGAAGTAAAAGTACAGTAGAAGTGAAAAACTGGGAAAAAGAGAGAAATTTCCATTTGTTCGTATATCCACCTAACATGCATAGAAACACGTGTACATTTTAAAAAAGAGAGAAGTTAGGGGTCGTTTGATAGAATGTATTGAAAAAAATAATGCATGCATTATTTTTGTGCATTGCTAATACTTTATTTGGTACATATTTTTATTCTATGAATTACTAATATTTGCATTAGTTATATACTCTATTGTGTATTAAGGAGTATATTACTAATGTATGAAAATCCTTGGTATTAGTAATGCAATAGATTCTAATGCATGCATTAGTATGATTAAAGTTATAATTGTCCCTCAAAATCTTTTCTACATCCTTTCCATTATATTTATGGAGGGTATTTTTGTGAGAAATAATTTATTTTTGAAAATTATGCAATTCAAGTTATTTTTAATACACCAAATCAAACACTGCATAAAAAAAAAAAAAGCATAACTAATGCAAGCATAACTAACACAAGCATTACTAATACATTATATTTTGCACTATTCTTATACATTCTACCAAACGATCCCTTAATATATATGTGGCAATGTATATTTTACTACTATATAGAAGTGTGAGTGAAGCACACAGGTGGTGGTGGTCATGTGTGCTTCCTCACAGGTGCATTATTGGAAATATATAATTTTGTTGTTTTAAAGTTGTTGCACTTCCTTGCATTATGTATACTACCTTTATCTGTTTGGACAAAAATATCACCTAAACTTATTTATTCCTCATGTATCCTTTGGAGAGATGAAGTGAGATACATCTTCTCACAAACGTGAGTCCCGCAACTTCAGCCTTGTCACCATTCACACACTAATTTCTATGACACGTTGTGCAATATGCATGGCCACTTTATCTTCTGCATTTTGATTGCATTTGAAATAAAACTCTTAGATTATCCTTTAATTTATTTGAAAGTAAAAAACTGAAATCAGTACATGTAAATTTGAGTGTCATTAATATTTTTCATTCTAAACTTCGGATAATATTAAAAAAAAATATTAAATTTATGATCTTATATACGCTATAATTTACATAAATTGTTGGATCCGTGTAGTGTCACATAAATTGAAACAGATGAAATAACATATAAATTCGAAAATAACGTAAAAAATAGTATAAATCACAATAATTAACAACTTCAAATATTTTATGAAAACATACAGAAAATTTGGTCGAATCCAAATTCCATTAAAGCCACATAAATTGGGATAAAGGTAATAACATTATTTGAAAATATGTAGAAAGCATTATATATTATAGTAATTAACAAATTTAAATATAAAAGAGTAAAAAAAATATTAGTTGACTCTTCAAATTCTATCTGTGCCACATAAATTGAAACATAGAGAGTAACATATATTGTCTGAAAATTATGTAAAAAAAAAGTCTTATAAATCATAGTAGTAATTAACAACTTAAAATATTTTAAAATCATAAAAAAAAAAAATATATTGATTGACTCTCTAAATTTCATTTGTATCACATAATTTGAGACAAAGAAAGTAACATTTATTGGGATCGTGCTGGCACGGGCTTCTTTTATCTAGTACTCTCAGAAGTGTAGAAGTGTACATTGTAAAGGTTAAAGTGAAATTTGCCAAGAAAAAAAATGAAAGAAATTACGGAATTGCATTTCTATTTCAGGAAGAAATAGAAGATTGAATGAGGAGAGGTATAAAAAGAAGTTTGGATTGTTGAGTATAAAGATGAAATGGGGGAAGTACAGATATGAAAGGTGGGCTTTGGTTAAAATGACAAAAAAAATCCTAGTTATCTTATGAGCCGGAAGAAATAATAAGGGTATATATATATAGGGTCTTGCTAACATACTACATGAAGGTAGTATGTTAGCCCCTTCCCCACTTTTTAGTTTACATAAATGTCCTTACTATTCATTAAAAATATGGGCTTTTTGGTCCTTTCTCCCAAAATTCCCCAATTTTTCCCTCTCTCCATAAATTGACCCCAATTTTTCTGATTCACACAATGCCCTAACATTCAGCTCCTCTATCCCATATTCATCATCGATATTCTTGAGAATTATAAGAATTATCGACGTCTGCCTCTTTCGATTTATCTTGTCCGATCCTTTTATGTGCTTGTTTGGTTGATTTGCTTTCGTCTCTCCCTTTTTTTCAGATCTGCATTTCTAGCACACCGCTTCAAGTTAGAGGCGACTTTTGTTGAATTGATTGTAAGTCAATTTGTTTATTTGAATCCTTTATTGTTTCATTACTCGCTAAAATTTATGAATTGGGGATTAGGATGTTCATGTTTTTTTTTTTATTTTCTTGTTACCTTCACTATTTGTATATATCTTTTTCTTTTCTTTACTTACTAAAATTGTAGATTAGTTTGTTTTCTGGTAAACGAGCAAATGTCAATTAAGCTTTGAAAGAAAAGCATTGGATTAACCAATCATATGTAGAAAGGAAAAATAACTAAATTGTGAAACTTTTCTCTTTTCTTGTTGTTGTTGTTGTTGTCATCCCCATCTTTGTCAAGGAAGTAGTGTAATATGATAGATTCACCAGTTTTGAAGCTAAATAAGCTATCAGCCAACTATGACAAATAGGTGAAAATTATTTTTTCTGTCAAAGTGTTGTAGACACGCTTTTTAACTCATTCAAGCAAGAATGCAGGATTTTATGTTGTTTCTTAAGCGATTGTCGTTGTTTTCTTGCTCCAACCTTGACACAATTTTTAAGTTCTCGATTGATATCATAATTTCATTGGCAGGTTAGTCAGTTATTTTTGGCATTCTCGTAGGGCTTCTCTGTTTTCTACAACTTTTTTAGGTGTGATTTTCTGATTATTTTTTTTTTGGGGGGGGGGGGGGGGGGCATGTTTTTTTGGTCGTTCATAGCTTCTTTATGCGATGCAACAACTCCAACAGATAACTCGAGACATAATGGACCAGTCGTGGGTTGATTTAACTGGTACATTGAGCTTGTACCAGAGATAAAATTTCATGTGCAGACAAACGGACTAGCTGTGGAACTATTCTCTATCGTAGTCTTGTGGACGAATTTCATGTGATTGTAGATGGATAGCTAGAAAGGCTGTAGAAACTCTCAACCGGCATGTAAGGTTACCCATGGACTATAAAAGGCATGAAAGTTGAAAGCTTGAAGGCGTGCCTGTTGAAAAGCTTGATATTTTTAAAGCTCTATAAAATTTTAATTTGTATCACTTGTAAAATCTGCAACAGGGAGATTCTCCTTTGTGAATTTGGACTTTAGAAATTACTAGTAGCTTATTCTAGAGATTCGCTTCTACCTAAAGTAATATTGGAGGTTAGGCTTGAACTCCCCCTCCTGGTGTACTCATTTGGAACAATTTTTATATGGAATGAAGCATGTTTATATTCAACAATTGATTTGATAAATAATATATAGTTCTTCTACAGCAATAACATACCCAAACCTTACCACTACCTTTGAGGTAGAAAGGTTGTTTTAGATAAACCCTCGGCTCAAGAAAAAAGTACGAAACAATAAAAAGAAAGAAATAACGGAAGTGAAGATATATAGTATATTGTTCTTATTAGCAAAATAATTTCTTGTTCATAAACAAAAAATTATCTCTAGCAATTTCGAATCTTTACACAACTCAAAGTTGCATTCAACAAAATAAAATTCAAAGTGACTGATTTCAGCAAGCAAAAGAATTCTTTCACAAGTAGACCTCCTTAGAGCTTCTTTGTTCATCCTTTTGGTATCCTACAACCAAAAATACTTTTATTTCAGTCTATATACATTATGAGTATCTACATTTAATCTCAGATTAGACATAACGTAAATTTTACTTACTTGTGAGGAGATTGTGATATGGGAATTTTAGTTGTTTTTCTTTTTAGTGGACAATTTCTTGAGTCATGACCAGTTCCACCACAATTAGGAACATGACCATGTCTTGGTTTCTTAGCAGCTTCGATGCCTCCAGGTACCCTTTTTACTTTCTTTCTTCCTTTTGTTTGGGATTGTTGCGGATTTTCAATGTGATCATAATCTTCACGTGAAGAATTGTCTTCTACAGACAAACTTAAAGTAGCATGTTCGTGTTCTTCATCGATATCCTCATTTTCAGGAAGACAACGAACAATCTGTAACACTCTTTCTAATTCCTTCATAGCACATTCATGACGACATTTTGTCTTTACTGATTCAACAGTCAAATCTCGGACTATAGAATGAAGACCTTGGAACTCATTATCATCATTATTATAATTTATCATATGACTGAACCTTAGAACCAATGAATTTTCCTGCCTCCATCTAGCCAATACATACTTTTCAGGCAACATAAAATAGTTATGAGCAGTAAGGACTCGAATACAATGTCTGCATAAAATTCCTGAAAATTCAAACTCTCGACAAGAACACTGAACAACCTCTTCTAATCGATCCCAATAGACAAAACGTCCACCATCTGTTTTGCTGTAATGACGATCAACATATGATCCATCAATATTTGGAAACAAACCATATTCAAGCGAGAGTATCATCTCATCTTGTAATAATTTAAAAGCAAAAGGTGTGAGCACTTTTGAAGCATGTTTTTTCATTGGCATGAATGTCTTAATATGAATATTGTAATACTTTTGTCACATCGTTGCCTCTTCACCGGCATGATTTCTTATGCTAACCGCAGTCCCGACTTGCTCAACAAATTCTTTTAAACTTGTTCTTGCATGTAAAAATCTTTTCAGCTATGCATTAATAGATTTTGAGCGTCCAGTTGTTGTCATTCCAGCAAAAAAATATCCCTTCAAATAAGGTAATGCCCATGATGCACGATTTAAGTATAGCAACTTGGTATGCCTATCTGATTCAAGATCGAACTTGGAAATCAATTCATCCCACTGGTGTTCAAATTCTTCAATGCTGCCAAGATCATAAAGCCTATGAAATTCAGATTTAAATTGCATATACCTTGAACCAAGGACAAAAGAAAACCAAGTGGAGAACTTGGATGTAATATATTATATGCAAAATGAATGTTTGGTGTGCGGCAATTCATTCACAATAGCTTCTGTTAAGCCAAGATCTTGATCCGTTAATATAGTTTGTGGACGCTTTTCATTCATGAGCCGCAAAAAGCTCTGCATAATAAGTATACATTAGCTATAAAGTCAAAAAATATTTTTTTTAAAAAAAATAAATAAGGAATAAAACAACATTAACCTTTAGCGCCCATGAAAAGGAAGATGCTTTCTCATTTTGCAAGAGAACACAACCAAAAAAAATAGAGTTGCCATGATTATCTACACCAATCCAAACTCCTAATGGCATCTCATAACGATTCAATCGATAAGTAGTATAAAAAACAACTACATCTCCAAATATTTCATATGCACGAATAAAATCTCCAAATGTCCAAATAATATGTTCAAGTCTTTGACATGCATCAACTGTGAAATCATACTGAAAATCACCATCCTTATCTTTCAAACTCTTACATATTTTCAGTAGCTCCAATGCATCACTTTCAATATTGGTAGAACTTTCAGATTGAACAAAGTTCCTTATATCTTTCTCTGTAAAATGCAATTGGCCTGGATCTACTCCCTTTTCTAATTCAAGCACCCTTCTTATTAAACTCATGGAACAACCAGCTTTTGCAAGAAGTGTAATTCGCTTTTGATCAACAATGTCAATATTTCGATAAGCGAGGAGAAATCTCACCTCCTTGTCACTCAATAGTTCATGGTTGTGGACATTATCAAACATATCACTGTCCAACGAGTGACACCATCAGTTATATCTTTGGCAATAGACATTTTGACTTTACAACTACATCTGGAAGATTTTCGATCTCTCTGTCGGTCTTTTTGTGCTATTTTTTGAGAACGACACTTACCGGCTCGATGATAAACATAATCCCTTTTATAAATTCCCATAGGATGTTCTGCATTTCTCAAATGACGCTCACGTCTAACTGAGAAGCCATTTCTTTTAGCAAAATTTACATAGCAATTATAAGCCTCATCATCACTATTAAACACTTTGCCACTCTTCAAACTATTGTCACTGCTATCGATATTATTTTCTTGTCTAAATTCTTCATGTAAAATTGTTGTAGTTCCTACAACTACAGCTTCATTAATAATGCACCCAACATCACCACATGGACATCGGATTCTTGAAACTCCTATAATAGAATCACTGATATTATTAAGGACCTGTGTTTTTTAAACCATCAAAAGAAACAATTTTAATTTATCAGCACACTAAGTCATGTAATGAATAAATCAGTTAACAAAAACTTTAAATATTGAGTTTTACTAATAAAAAAATAAGAAAAAATCTAAAGGACAAAGAAAGTGTATAAATGAAACAATCATTCAACACCCCTAGTTCAAAAGGGAAAAAATTACATTTAACCAACAAAAGAAAAGGTATTTAAAAACTAAACTCTTACCTCCATAATGCATTGATTAATGTTGGAAGAAGAGAAAACTTATAAAACAGATTGAAATTTCAGAGAGAAGAATGGTTGCTTAGTCATTTTTCCTGCCATGTATTATACGGAAAAATTGGGGTCAATTTATGAAGGGAGGGAAAAATTGGGGAATTTTGAGAGAAAGGACCAAAAAGCCCATATTTTTAATGAATAGTAAGGACATTTATGTAAACTATATATATATATATATATAGTCTGGACTACAGTAAAATATTCCGCCATTACTGTTACAGAGAAATATACGATTTTCAACAAGACTTAAGACAAGCAATAATAATCAAAGAATCTTTACTAGATCATCAGCAAAATAAGTTAAGACGTATCGAAAAGGAAATTGTAGCCATAAATTTCTGAGTCTATCTTTATGGGTTTCATTAATTTAATTCCTTTGTTTCCTTGCTTTTCCTCTAATTATTTTGCTATGATTTCTTACCATAAAAGCTGTCGATCTATGTCTTGATGTAGATCGTCTAATTACTCTTAAGTTTAGTAATTCTTTTATTTGTATTTCAAAGTCTTTTAAATCTTCATTAGTAGCTTCTATTGCTGCAGTTTTAACTAAGTATTCTGGATTTATGATTTCTAATTTACATTCTAATTGGTTTTCTCCCCAATGTTCTAGGGGTTTTTCTCCTATTATTTCTACCTTGTCTAATTTTTGTATTATCTTTTGTAGGTCTTCTTGGTTCTTAATAATTCCTACATGTTTTAAATTTTTTCGTAGATTGTAACTTTCTATACTAGTATCGATTAAATTATAGCTCTTTTCTATTTCTTCGTCTACCCATTCTGTATCTATTATTTCTGACAGTAAATTTTCTTTTATTTTGCAGGTACAATCCGTTCCTTTATCGCAAACGGTGTCTGGAGTTATTTGTTTATTTTTTGAATCTTGTATTACTTTTGTATTCCTTTGAACATTTCTTCCAAAGAATGATGGTGTTATTGTAATATTTTTAGTAAAGATTACTCCATCTCTAGTAATAAAACATCCTCCATTGTTTTTAACCATAAAGTCTAATCCTATTACAAAATCTACTTTAATATTTAAATCACGTGTTAACATGTATCCTACTTTATACCTGGTCTTGTAATTTGAACAAGTATTATTAAAGCTAACTATAGCATTTCTTACATAATGTCTATATGTATTATGAGTTCCATCCATTTGCATGGCAATCTGTGGTTCTGTAAAATTATTTATAAGATGTTTTGGTAATATGTTTTGATTTATTATACATTGTGTACATCCAAAGTCTATTATACCTAAAGTTTCTATTTCATAATCTTGTATTATTATTTTTGTCCTTACTTTAATAGCGCTTAATTTTTTTGTCTTCGTTACATACTAATCCTTCAAAAGATTGATTTAATAATTCCGTTTCTTCTAGATCTTCTATAATAACTCCTTTTGATTCTTGAGAAATTCTCTTTCCTTTTTTTAAATATTTTATTCTATCTTCTAATTCATTTATTTTAATTTCGAGATTACTTTTATATATATATATATTAGGAGGAGGATTTCAGGAGCACCTCTAATTTAAAAACCAATATTTACTTTTTGACTTGGTTGTAATTGCACAGAATGATCAAGCTTATATGTAACGTCACACTATTTTTAATTTAATTGTTGGTCATTGTCAAGAAGATTAAAATGACTTATTCAGTCTATTCAATCCAAACTTCATTAATTAAATGAAATAATGTGTATCTTTCTAGACACTCGTTGTGCTAATTGTAGGCCTAGGACTAGTTTAATGAAAGGCACAAGAAGGAGAAGAAGGGAAACCTTAAAGAAATATTGAACTAGTTAGTCAATGAATTTTAAATAATTTTAAAGCTTTTATATTATTTTGCATCAAAAAAATCTCCATTACTTTTAATCACTTATAAGCTAATGACCTTTAGTCCATAAGCCCAAATTTGGATGTAGCTATAACCATTTCAGTAAAATAATTTATGTATTAGATTCTAACTATTTTTTATCAAAATTTTAAGTCATAAACTAAATATAAACAGAGCCAAATAGAAAACCAACACAATCAAATCGATAAATTTGTATCATATATTGGATGGGGAACACCGCCTGTTTATCAGTACGAAGTCATTATTACACTTATAAAATTATTTATGCTTGAAAATTATCGACCGCAATGTGTAAATTAAAGCATAATATCATTGGATTTCTTAATTTTCTTCTAGTATTTACTTAAAGTTGATACACCATTAAAAAAAATTTACACCGTTCTTTAAACTATTTGTAAGGCCCGTAAAATTTTGTACCTAATTTTGGAAATGAGTTTAGGCGTTGGAAATATTAATGAACCAAAACAGATGAAATTTGAAGGAGAAGAGTCGGGCCATGCCTTGGGCATGCACCACATGGTCATAACATGCGATGCCCAAACTATTGGAGGAAAAATCTGAGACTGAACAGTTAACTAACGCAAAACCATCAAACATGAAAGGATCTGAAACTCCAAAGAACAAGACCTGACTGTGTGACGGGCATGCAGCATGCAGGCAGGACGCAAGGCCTACGAGCACATACTGCTCCCCACGGTTAGAAACTTTGTAAACTCAAGTGGTTTGGGGAGAGAACAATTTTGTTATTTTAGCACATTCTTTGAAAGGGAAACAAACTGAGGTTTATCACCTAATCCCAAGATAAGACTTTCACCATAGATTTATACCAAACTAGAGAAATTAACACTAGCTAACATCCATTAATTTGTAAAGTCTAGGTTTTTGCCAAAGATTCACAAGACTCTTCGAGAGCCCAAGACGCAGGTTTGTTAGGACAACGTTCAAGAAAATCCAATTACTTCCTACTATTAAAGTTATAACTTTTTTCATGTATAATAACTATAGAATGCAAAGTTGGTAAAATTTAAGTGTGGAGGTAATGGTAGGACATAAATAGAAAAGGTAGAACTTTGATGAAGAAATTAGTTGGATAATGAAAAAAGACATCAAAACACCTCTAAATTTGCCCGATGAACTTACTTTAGCCTTTTAACTATACGGATAATTATTTACCCTCCTACAATTATTTGAAGTGAATTAATATCACCCCTAATATTGACGTGACATAAAAAAAAAAAAAACAATTAAAGGCGCGTATTTATTTGAAAAAAGAGAGAATGGTTCCACTAACATATATATTATAAAATAAAAATTAAAAATTAAAAAAAAAACCACGCAGTCCCTTTCTTCTTCATAACCCCCACCCCCACCCTCTTTATTCTCTGCAAACTCCCCTTCTCTTTTTCTTTCTTCAACCACTCCCCACCCCTTATAAACGTTGTTGTACTCTATTCACAAGATTCATTTTTCGTGGCACGTTCTACCCCGTAATCAAGCATAGCTTTTAACCCAGAATCAGAGAGATTCATAACGGTCCGTCGGACTTCCATTAAGTTTTTACCAGCACAAAAATGTTCATAAAATGTATTTTTAACAATCCCAAGCATAACCTCCTTAAAAACAGGCATTTCCATAAGTTTAGAATTTATTACCCACATACCCAAATCAATCATTGGCTCAATCGCCGCCATTTGTAACGTTAACGATGATCTAATCAACTTTGTTGTCGGAACATCGTAGAAAAGCTCCTTAACATCGTCAAAATTAATAATGTTGTTGTTAATATGGGGTGGGTTGTGTTAATATGTGGTGTGGGTTCAACCAAATTTGGAACGACATTAAAATCGCCAGTGAAATTTAACGGCGGAACTAGGAAAAAGGGTGACGGAGCAGAGTTTAAACGATGGACATGAAATCCGAGGTTCTTGAATAGTTTTAGATTTTTGGATTGTGTATAAGGGGTATTCCCAGGAGGTGAAAGGGGATGGAGGAGCTTGAAGAACGCGAGAAAGAGAGTGGTGGTGGTTGGGCTGGGGGGTGGGGCAGGGGGAGGGAGGGGGGATTTGCGGAGCTAGAAATGGAGTGGTGGCTGTTGAAGAAGAAAGGGGTGGCGCAGGGGTATTTTTTGTTTTATTATTATTAGCTGATTTTAAATTATTTTTTTGATTTGGGTGTGATGTGGCAATGATGTGGGACTGACGTGATATATGTGTATAACACTCTCCGTTGTGAGAGTGGTATTATATTTTTAAGATGGTATTTATTTATTTTAAAAAAATTTAGGGAATAAATAATTATCCGTAAAGTTAAAAGGCTAAAGTAAATTGAGCAGACAAGTTTAGGAGGTGTTTTGATGTCTTTTGTCTTGAATAATTGTTAGGAAAGGTAGAACTTGATGAAGAAATTAGTTGGTATTTCAGTTTTTTCATAAGTCTATGTGTTAGGTGGTAAGAGCTGTTAAGGTGGTTACGATTCTTTTAGGTGCAGAGTTGTCATCTGATTGGCTACTATTAGCTACTAGGAGGATTATCATATAAACACATAGATTACATTGTAAATAAATTCATTTATTCAAATATTTAATATACTTCTCTCTCAATTATTATAATCTCATTCTCTTTGTATTACTGTTCAGAAGTCATTCTTCCATTGGATACTTAGGTTACAAAAACGTGCTTGTCAATAATTAGCACGTTATATTGGTATTAGAGCAGTAACTTCCTTGGATGAAAATCATGCCAAAATCAACGCGCGGCCAACATCAGAAATGGTGAACCTTGGCGAGAAATGTATGAATTGCCAGAGTAAATTTGCGTAAAAAGACATGTATCGGGAGAAATTCGACAACTATTGGTGACAATAACCGCTAATCTGGTACCACAAAAGGCAAAAGAACCAGCGATGGATGGTCTGGTGGGCCCTGGGCCCTGTTTTGACCAGGGAAATCAAGGAATGCCAAGAAACCCTATTTTATAGGGGGATCAATTTCAGAGAATGGAAATCCCTAAATTCTATTATGAGGACGTCAAAGGATAGTTATACAAAGAGATTTTTTTTTTTTTGAGTAAATAAAGATGCCAGAGGAAAAGAAAGTACAAATGACTATGATTTACATGGAGGGGAAAGCTTTATAGTGGCAGCAGGTGTACAAGAAGGTTAGTTGCAATTCCTAGTCGAAATGATTAAGTGAGGACTGTCTATATGATATTTGGGGACATTGAACTTGCAGATTCACTAAAGGAGTTGATAGATCTTAAGCAGATAGATAGTGTTCTGGATTTCTTAGATAAATTTGATGAGCTCTTAAACTAGGTGGAGGCGACGGAAGAACAGTTATTAGCATCTTCTTGGTCAATTTTAGTCCAGAAGTAGAGGAGCAAGTGAGGATTTTTAACAAAATCACCTCAAATAAGTGAAAAATTATGAAATCAAGCATAACCATAAGTATTAAGCTGAATTATTTTTAAAACAAGGCATAAATATGAAAAAATAGTGAAAAAGAGTATAATATCTCCATATAAAATTCGAAATTATGTATGCCTACATTAATAAGATTTACATTAGGGCAAGCCTGCAAAGTTAATAGGATTACTTGAACATCTTTTGTGAGAGTGAGTGGACATTTCATTGAACATATCTCATATTTATTGAAATTGTGATATTTTGTGTTTGGAATCTTTTAATATTGGTGAGGGCACATGAAATTTGAGATTCGGGAAAGGTGTACGATTTTCTAATTAAGACAATTGAGCAATAAAAGGTTTCTTTTGTAATAAAATGGCAAGATTTGACGTTTTAAGTTTATGGTTAGATTGATTTTTGATTCTATTGAAGGTTTAATACTTGATCTTGAAAATGGATTTGATGAATTCGTGTGGATGTCTCACATGCTTTAGATTTATTGTTAGTATCAACTTAAGTCATAAAGGTTTGATAACTTTGATTAGCAAAGATTTTGTGTTATTTTATTTTACTTGAGGGCAAGCAAAAGCTTAAGTTTGGGGGAGCTGATAAGTTGGCAAAATACCAATTTATGATTGCCTTTTCTTGAGTTTAAGAGTTTTTGATTATAATTTAATAACCTAAATTCATTCAATTGGTGAATTTCACGATTTGTAACTCAAGGAAAACAAATCAATGAACAATTTGATCAAGAATGACGGAAAAAGATGAAGTAAAAGAGTGAGAAAGAAACGACTAAGACACAAAAATTGTGCCTACATTAGCTTTTGTGGAGCTATTTTTGATGGTAGAAGAACTTGAATTTGGCTAAGTCTAAAGATGAGAAAGTTTATCTTAGTCCACAAAAATAAATGGCTAGACGAAATTGCTCCATGCAATTGAGAAGTCTGAAGCTAGTAGAAAAATTTGAAGATGAAATGAAAACATCTCCACAAATTAGCTCCACGAAAATAAATGTGGAAACGATTCTACTCCATGAAAATCACTTGATGCTTGAAGAAACAAGACTCGAAAAAAGCAAGAGAAACATGGAGGTCAAAATATTTTGGCTCCAAAAAATTAACAGTGAAGGGGTATTTTTATTCTGATTTTCATTGATGTAAAATTGGATGTGATTAATAGAAATTGGATGAAAATTGCATCCTACCCAATTTAGGGGCATGACACTGTCTTACAAATATTTTTTAGAAAATGTCATAATTATATGACCATATATAAAATTCATAATTATATGACCATCTATAAAATTTACTTTGTGCATTGGTTATTTTTTGAATTAATTTCCTAAATAGTTATAGTCAGTTAATTTGATGAATTTATCTAATAAAATTATTTTTCTTTGCTTGTAATTAGAAAATCATTAACGACTTGTTTATTTCTCCACAAGTTATACACATTGGCAAGTTAATAAGAACCGTTAGGATATATAAAAAATATATTCTTACGTATATATTGAAAGTCATACATAAGATGGTGAGAGATATTCCCAAAAGAAAAAAAATAATACAAAATGACAAGGAGAGGGATTTCGGGAGCACACTGAATTTAAAAATCAATTTTTTTTGCTGACTTTGTTCTAGTTCCACAATGTGACATCATACTATTTTAACTTATTTGTCAGTCATTGTCAAGAAAAAAACTATTCCCTTCCTCTCAATTTATGTGATATAATTTGACTTAACACAAAATTTAAAAAAGAAAGAAAGACTTTTGAAAGGATTTCATTAAGAATAAAGTGAGTATTTTAAAATAAAATTATTACTAAATATAAAAATATGTTATTCTTTTTTAGATTGACTAAAAAGAAAAATGTGTCATAAAATTGAGACAGAAAGAGTAGCAATTTATATCCAGGTCAATGTAACTTCATTGATGACCGAACCTACTAGTGACAACTTTTAAGTTTAAACCTTTCCAGGCATCGGTGGTGCTAGCTGTAAGCTTGTAGCTGGAGATGGTAACTGGCGCAGGGTAGGGCAGAGCGGGGGACAGGACAAACCTTTAATGAAGCGGGGCAGAGAAAGATTTAAATAAAGCAGAACAAGACAATACTTATTATTTTTGAAATATTTATAAAAATTCCTCTTTGGACTGCACAATCCAAAAACTAAGAGAAATAGTTGAGAAAACTAACCCTCTTTAAGTAATTAAATCAAGTTGTTCTATCTTTTGTTCATAATGTACAAAAGGCTGCAGCATACAAAAAAAGTTAAATATTTAAAATACCCTTGTAGCAGCTAATTTTCAAGGGAAGATATGGTAATGACTTAAATGATTTGACTTTTTGTGACTTTCAAAAGAGAAGTACAATACCAAGTGTCGCGCTCCATTCTTTTTTTAAAAAAAAAAACGAAATTCGACGTGACAATTTTATTTAGGATAATTTAAATTAAAAAAAGTCACTATTTAATGAATTAACGTGTGTTAGGATATCATTTTAAATTAATTACGAACTATTTAATTAATCTACGTCACCAGAAATTCAGGTAATGGTTCAAATTACCTCGAAAGGAAGGTGTTAGACACCTTTCGAGGTTAATAAATGTGGGTTCCGACAGAATTCATATATTACGTGGGGAATTTTATGTGATAAACAAATGTCACTTATTTTTTATTAACTATATATTAACTAAGCATTTAAAAATAATAAATGCTAAGTATGTAACCCAATTATCTCATTAACGATTATCTAAGTGATAATAAGATGCATAAAATAAGAACGAAAAATGAAAATCAAATAAGCGAGAAGATAGAAGGGACACAATTATATAGTGAAAAGAATTTATTAGAAAGCAAATCTAGATTACCCCAAATAATTAAAACAATAAAAAATAAAGTAAAGCAAAGTCGACTTCGAAAACTTGGATAGGGAGTTAATTTTATCCTATTCAAATCAGCACCCGGCTTATTAATGAATGACAATGTCGTATGTTGCATTATCGTATTCTGCTCGAGTCAACTTCCATCATTTTCGTCTATCTACCTGCCCCACCTAGTTTGATTATTAAGCTGCCTAGAAGCGCACTAAAGAAAAATGATAAAACTAACGTTCCCTAAGATGTCTACCCGTCCTAACTTAATGTCCAAGAGGCGTTGGACGATCTATTTTTGGATATGGGTCTAGACATAAAGAAAATCTTAGGCTGTCTAATTAGACTCGAGATTTGCGTCAAACAAAAAATACAAGACTGAACAATTAGCACATAAAGATTTCAAGTAAGCCTCTTGATTAATTAGAATTGATTAAGTGATAGGCATGTTAAAAGCCATTAACAATTTTATGTTATTAAGACCTATAGGCATAATATCTAGGTGACAAATAATTAATTAATATGCTGAAAATTGATTAAACAAGTCTTATAGACAGAATATCTAATGTTGTAGATTAATTAGCATGCTGAAATTTAATTTATATATGCAGGAAATTAATTTAAATGTGCAGGAAATTGATTAAATGTGCAGGAAATTGATTAAAATGTGCAGGATATTATTAAAAATGTGCAAAAAATTATTAAAATGTGCAGAAAATTATTTAAAGGGCTGAAAATTAGTTTAAGAGTGCTGGAAAATAAATTTAACGGCTGAAAAATTAATTTATATGTGCTGAAAAATTAATTTAAGAGTGCTAAAAAATAAACTTAAGTGCTGAAAAATTAATTTATATGTGCTGAAAAATTAACTTAAAAGTGCTGAAAAATAAATTTACGTGCTAGAAAATAAATTTATATATTCTTGAAAATAATTTAAGTGTTGTAAATAATTTATATGTGCTGGAAAGTTAATTTAACAATACTGAAAATTAACTAGATATGCTGAAAATTAATTAAAATGCTGAAAATTAATTAAATATGCTAAAAGTAAATAAAACACGCAAAAATTATATAAACATGCTAGAAAATAAATAAAATGTTAAAATAATCATAATATGTCAAAAATTTGTTAAAAATGATGAAAATTAATTAAACACGTTACAAATTAAATTGTTACGCTAGAAATTAATTTTAATATGTCGGAAATTAATTAGAAGACCAACAACATGATAACTAAGTGATGATTAGTCAACATGTTGAAACTTTAATTATTAATCCTAGAACAAGATGTCTAGGTGATAAAGTAATCGCATTTAAACCTCTAAGTCACATAAACCCCACCCCCCCATAAGCAGTCCCTATATTTTATGATGCAACAAGAGTTTATACAAAATATTATTACAGACCCAGAATAAATAGATAATCTGAAAATATAAAGGATTGAACTGGACGTTCCTTAACGGAACCTAGAAATCCCTAACCCCGGTAACTCTTCATCTTCCCAAATCAAACACCCTCTAATAGTACCTATTAAGTATAACCAAAATATCCAAATGCACAAGAACATATAACAACCACGAAGAAATAGACAAACAAGAAAAGAACAGGATATCATTTCAATATTAGTTATGTAGGCATGCTGTCTAGATTACAAGAAAACTACCACACAAATATTGAAAATTGTGTCGATAGAAACTAACCAGTCAAGCAACAAATATATAATAATAAAGAGACCTTAAGAAGCAGCAAGTATAAAAACGAAATATCAAGTTGAAACCAAGAGTCGATCTTTCAAGAGTAGAAGCAAAAATAGAACTTGAAGTATATTTTTCGTGTAGAGAGAGTAGATGTTTTGAAGTCTGTAATAGTGAAAGTGTGAAAGTCTGTCCCCAAAAAAGTGAGAAAATGGTGAAGATACATGTTGTTTATATAGCCAATTAATAGTAATCAATCACAAAATTAGTGGGCGGAGAAAACATTCAGTGAATTAATCAAAATAATTTTTCTTTCCTTAAGAAAATAGACTGGATCAATTACGTATATAAAATAATGCTAAATCTACCATAAATAACCAAGTAACCATCTGTCCACACTAAAGAGAAGAGGAAAACCAATAAACATATCACAAATCAAGCAAAATTTACTGTACATAAGAGAGTAAGAATCTGTTCAAATTGCTAGAGGGGTAGTAAAGTAACCAAGGTACTGGATAGTTGAAACTTACCATATATTGAGATCAGCTAATCACATAAGAGTAATCAATTTAAATCCCATTTTTACCATAAAAAGTTTGGTGTCAAAGCTGTTTGATATTGACAAGGAGTAAAAGTCAGGAAGATCAATACAAACATATTAGAGTTACCAACCCCAACAATTATGTATTGAAGTTTGCCAGGAAATCAATACTCAAAGCTGTCCTAAATCATAAAAGCCACAAAAACATCCACTTGTAGAAAAACAAGGATGAATCAAAATCCATAGAATTTGGGGCTGTTTGGATATGATGTTCTGAAGGGTTAAACAAACATGAAATTGAAAGATTCAAATAAAAATTCATTCACTAAACATCACAAACTTCAAAATATAAGAATCCGTTACGGGACAATCCACGAGCAAAACACTCAATTGAAATTTAAATCATCAGCGTTCTTAATGATTCGCTATAGCATGAGTTTTGCCGTCACTCAATGGCCTGAAATTGTAGCAATTAGCCGAAGTTTTGTTGGGGCGATGGCTAGTGGAGGCGATTTTAATCAGCAGAACTTGTGGGAGTTTGTCTGTGAAGATCGAAGCATGGAGGCGACGAGATTCGCCTACTGGAGCTAGTGATTTTAAGAAGGAGAGGAGATGAAGCAAGAAAGAGGTAGTGGGTGTGGGTGTGTTTTTCGGTGAGAATTGAGAGGGGAAAAATAGAGGCAGGGGAGACGGATGACGAGGCAATGGCTGAGGTAATTCTCCAATGGGATGATGGCTGGAGATGGAGAGAGTTGAGGGTGGCGGCTAGGGCTGGAGAAGATCGAAACGCAGATGGTGGCCATGAGGATTAGTGAGAACAGTGGTGGAGGCGATGAAGAGGTGCGGCTATGGTGGTTGAAGAAAAGATCGAGAGGGAGAAGAAAGTAGGACAGTATTTTCGATCTGCAGTCCCACCGGTGGTGGCTATGGGGGTGTCGCTGATGCGGGTTTCGTCGGCAGCAGTGACGTGGAGGTTGAGAGTGAGAGAGATGGGAAGAGTGAGGTAAGGAAAAAGAAGGAAGAGGCATTTAGGTGGTGGTAGTTGGCCGGTGAAGGTGGTTCACTGGCCGGAGTGGAGATCAGAGGGAGAAGAGGCAGAGAGAGTGGAGAAAATTTAACAAAAGGAGTCCCAAAAGTCTTGTTTTAACTTTTGGGACCCTTGACCAAGTGTAAGGGTCAAAGTAACTTAAAAATCAAATTAAGTTAATTAGGGACCCAATTAATATTTTTAAAACTTCTTAATATTTTAAAAAATACCAAACAATCCACAACCATTTTAAATAAAAAGTAAAAATACAAAATCAGATTTTAATATCTCACAACTCACTTCTCTCTCCTCTCAAACATCTCACCCCCCTCTCTCTCTCAAACCCAACAGCTGTTGGAACTCATCTATAATAGATCGATGCGACAGCAGCCTCCGACGACTTTCAACCTCCAGCGACGACAAATTCTAGTTCTTCATCGTTTCTTTTTGACTTTCAACCGTCAATTTCTCTCTATTTACAGGTACAGGCTTGTTTTTGTTTTGTTTTCAAAAAAAAATTAGGGTTTTTTAGTTATGAAGAAAAAGAAGAATTTGAGTTAACTTCTCTTCTTGTATGGGTTAATAATTTTAGTATTTGATGCTTAAAAACGAAATGAAAACACAAAAAAACCCTAATTTGTGGTATTTCTTCTCTTACTATGGTGGTTGATGTAAATGGTATCTTTTCTGAGTGAAATATGATTCTTTGTTGTTGTTGTTGTAGTTTTTGTTCTCGAACATTGTTGTAAAAATAGTGAAACTTGAATTTTAAATTTTTTTTTGGAGGACATCTGTTGTGACCAAATCCAACAATTATTGATTTTGTTGGTTTAAGTGAACACTTACTTAAACAACTATTGGTTTTGTTGGTGTTTGTTCTGTTCTTTCTTCTTGGAGTTTGTTTGTTGTTATTGTTGGGGTGTGTGTTGGTGTTGTATTTGTAAATGCTGATAAATGTTCATGTTGTTGGTGTTGGTGTATTGATTTGATAAATCTTGGTATTGTTGGTTTTAGTTGTATTTGTAAATATTGGTAAATATTGATATTGTTGGTGTTAGTGTTTGTGGTTTGTTTGTTTGTGTTGTTGTTGTTGTTGGTGTATTGATAAATATTGGTATTGTTGGTGTTGATGTATTGATAAATGTTGGTGTTATTGTTGGTATTCTTGTTGATATATGTATTATGTGGTAAAAATATTGCTATTGGTTTGATTTTTTCCAACAGATGACTCATATGTTGCAACAAATGACCCATCTGTTGCAACTGATGAGTCATCTGTTGGAAAAAATATAATAATTATTCCAATAGATGACTCAGCTGTTTCAACCGATGGGTCATCTGTTGGGTGAAATCAAAATAGTTATTCCAACAGATGACTCATCTGTTGAAACAGATGGGTCATCTGTTTGAAGTAATCAAAACAGTCTTGCTACTGGTTTTATTTCTTCCAACAGATGACTCATCTGTTGCAACAGATGGGTCATCTATTAGAAGAAAGCAAAATAGTAGCAAGACTGGTTTGATTCCTTCCAACAGATGACCCATCTGTTGCAACAGATGACCCATCTGTTGCAACAGATGAGTCATCTGTTGGAAGAAATAAAATTAGTAGCAAGATTGTTTTGATTTCATCCAACAGATGACCCATATGTTACAACAGATGAGTCATCTGTTGGAAGAAATAAAACCAGTAGCAAGATTGTTTTGATTTTTTCCAACAGATGACCCATTTATTGCAATGTTGCAACAGATGACCCATCTGTTGAAAATATTTTGTACTGTGTTGTATTTATTAAATTTACTGTTACTCATTATTTTAATGATGCATAAATCAATTGTAATCTTTTTTGGTTTTATTTTGTTTGTAGATAAAATGGCTCCCAAAATAAAAGAGAGTGGATCAACTTCTGACAAAGCAAGTAAAAAAGCTAAATTACAAACACCATTAGAAGAACTTGCTGAACAGGCCCTTTCACGAACAAATGAAGATGTACAGAAAGAGAGATGTGGAAAGAGAAGATAATGAAGAAGATATTGAAGGAGAATCGGTTGAAAGTTCTAGAGTTGATTTAGAAAAGAAAGGGAAGAAAGAAGTTATGGAGGAGGAAGATGAAAATAAAAATGAGAAAGAAGATGGAGAAGGTGAGGATCAAGGTGATGATGAAGAGGAAAGAGCAAAAGGAGATGAGGAAGAAGATGGAAAGAAAAGTGAGGAAAATAAAAAAGAGGATGACGAGGAAAGAGTTGATGATAATATTGATGATGATGCTGAGCTATCATTGATCTCTCATGAACGTAGATTGAAAGCTCAGCATGATTTTGTCAAAGCTTTTAGTATTGACAAGTTCAAAATTGAGATGCCTATAGATAACCCTACAGATTTGACTGGTGATTTTGTAGTTAAATCTGTCATGGGTAAAGGTTTTGATGATTTTAGGAAGATATTGAGGGATGAAAAATTGGAGGATTACTTTAAGTCCAGTTGTTTAGGATACTTTCTTGATCTACCAGAGGATAACAATGCACGCTTTCAAATAACCATGACATATGGTCTTCTCAAGCGCAGGATCAAGTATATGAGTGATGATACAACTTTGAAGGATGAGGACAATAAGATGGATGAGATTTGGATGAACTACTATGGCATGTCAATTTGTTTTGGCATGAAAGAATTTGCCATAGTGACTGGACTGAGATGCCATTCTCTATCTAAACCTCTTCCCACAGTTACACCCTTAAAAAAGCCAAAGGCAAGCAAGCCATCTAAATCAGCCAAGGTAGGAAAGAAAGGAAAGACACCCACCAAGACGCCCACCAACACCAACAAAGGCAAAGACAAAATAAATGAGTTGTTGGCCATTGTTGGACCTAGCTATAAAGCCAAGCAATTGAAAGTTGATCTCCAGAACAAAAAGTTTTTGAAGAAGCACAAGGAGCCATTGTGCTTAGTTTGGTTTGTGCATTCCATTTTATGGGCCAGAGACACCAACAAAGTCATAGAACCTAAACTGTTGGTTCTTCCTCAGGATTTGGAGGCATTCAATAAGTATCCATGGGGATATAAAAGCTATTTATTGACTGTCAAATATTTTTTGACAAAGTTATCTTCAAATACGGTCAAATTATACGGCTTTCCTTGGGCTTTCATGGTAAACTTCAGTCCTAGTTCCTTAGTGTTTCATTTAGTTATATTTTTGAATAATTATTTTGATTTTTTATTTGCATCATGTTTACTTTTTTAGGCTTGGGCATTTGTAGCCATTCCTCACCTTCGACAACAAGTTAAGGACTATTCGAAAGAGGTTTCTCATCTAAGGATTATTAGGTGGTTGTCTGCCAAGAACAACTCAAGGATAAATCCCCTTGATCTCTTCAACCCTCCTGATGATGCAGTAAGTATTCTTTTAAATAGAATAAGCTTACTCATGTTAACAAGCATTACAACATATAACTCATCTGTTGCAACAAATGAGTAATATGTTGGAAACAACATAAAAAATATTCCAACAGATGACTTATCTGTTGCAACAAATGAGTCATCTGTTGGAAGAAATCAAAATAATCTTGCTACTGGGTTAATTTCTTCCAACAAATGTATAATCAGTTGCAACAGATGAGTTATCTGTTGGAAACATCATAAAAATTATTCCAACATATGAATCATCTGTTGCAACAGATGGGTCACCTGTTGTATTTCTGTGAAGCAGATATTTTATCTGTTGCAACAGGTTACCCATCTGTTGTAAATTATAGGTTGATTTTAATATATCTATTTTACTTATAGGTTGTGCATCTCTGGATTATCCATACTGAGCAAGAGTTGGAGATGCCTGCCTTTCTTGCTCTAGGGATTGTTCAAACAAAACCAGACCCTAAGATTGATTTGATAAAAAAAGAATTGGCTAGAGCAACAACCATCAAAAGGAAAGCACCTAAGGAAGGTTAGATTGTTCTTGCTAAGCCTACTGTTTAGGTTTTTGGTGATACTGTAACAGATTTGGGTGTTGGTGTTAATGTTGTTGGTGGTAGTGGTGATGGTAATGGTGTTGGTGATACTGGTGTCAGAGATGATGGTGATGAGCATGTTGATAATGCTCATGAAATTTTTTTTGAAAAAAGAATTGACCATGATGATGGTCATACTGGTGGTGGATATGGTGGATTCACTCCTTTCAGTAGGCTTACCACCTTTTTGGCCCCTCTTCAAGCTCATTTTCTGCATACAAATGGCAAGAATGCAAGGACAGACATGACAACTTGATTAGTTCTATTGATGCTCTTACTGTTGCTGTTAAGAAATTGACATCTAAGAGGGGTATCATTCTATCAAGGAAGATTACAGAGCCATTCATTCAATTGGAAGTTAAGAGGAGGAAAAGAGCAATTTCTAAGGTACTATCAGATATTAAATCAAGAAAAATTATAACTCCTTTTCCTTACACTGTTGAGCAACTTCCAAGGGCTATAAGAGAACAGAGAGAGCTGAAGAAGGTGAATGTTTACAAGTTGGTGAAAGCCACAAGAAAGGCTAAGCTGAATACCCTGATAAAATAAAAAAAAAGGCCCCAGAAGAGTACTCCATGCATTAATTTAGTGCAAAAGACTTCCAAAGCATGACTAATATGAAGGTGTGGTACGAGGACTGGGTAAGTTACTTTTTATACCCTTCTATTTATTTAAATTTCATTAGTATGTTCATTTAGATGATCCATCTATTGCAACACATTACCTATCTATTTCAGAGAACTTATGCAACAGATGACTCATTTATTGCAACAAATTACCCATCTGTTGCATTAGATTATAGTAGATAGGTAATCTGTCAACAGGTTCAGAGAACTTATGCAATATATGACTCATCTGTTGCAACAAATTACCCATCTATTGTAATAGATAAGTCATTTATTACAATATATACCTATCTGTTGCATTAGTTTGCAGTAGATGGGTAATCTATTAGCAGGCTTAGAGAACTTATTCAACAGATGACTCATCTGTTGTATTAGTTTACAGTAGATGGGTAATATGTTAACAGGTTCAGAGAACTTATGCAATAGATGACTCATCTGTTGCAATAGATTGCCCATTTGTTGCATTAGTTTATAACAGATGAGTAATCTGTTAACAGGTTCAGAGAACTAATGCAACGGATGACTCATCTATTACAACAAATTATTCATCTGTTGTATTTTTTTAATTATTATTATATGTTACTAACTTATTTAAATTGTATTCTTATATCAGTATATTGATGAAATTCTTTACCTCATGCGGGAGAGGCATCTCAAATTCACTGGGTACTACGATCTCGGGGATAGGATTATGGACCTCAACTTCTACAGTTACTTTTTAAGTAGGTACAACAAACTCAGCGAAGAAGCAACAACTCCCGGTGGCAGAAAAATTGAGAAGTTACTTTCTGAGTTTGAATGGGGTGAGGACATGATTGATTTTTATAGAGAAAAGAGGCCATATCCGGGTGTCATGGATTGGATAGAGGCAAAGAGGATTCTTGCATTCCTGAACTTAGAGAAAAAATATTTTGTGACTGTTGAGATCATCGTGAATGAGGGACCCATGAATGTTTATGACTGCAACATACCAGTTATTGAAGATTGGTAATTTTGGATTTGCATGGAGCCTTTGTTGGAGTTGTTCCCAAAATTTTTGAAGCAAAGTGGCATAACGAATCACTTGCCAGAAAAGTTGCTCAACGAACGATGGACTTTTGATGGTCGAAAATAGAACATTCCCAAGAATGAGACTGGTGCCACTTGTGGGTCTTACTCGCTTGCATTTATTGAGCTTTGATAACTGACAATTGTATTACAACTCCCAAGACTCTATTGAACGATAACACAGTTTTAAGAATGCAAGAAGTTTGGGCTGTTGGGGCGACATGTAAGAGTTTGGAGCCTTTATGTGGGTTGTAATTTCTATCATATCAGTGTAATTTCTAGACAACATAACAATTTTTTATTTTTAGTAACTTTAGTTAATTACAATATGTAATTAGTGATGACAATATTTGTAACAGATTAGAGCTATATTTTTAATTGGTATCTTTAGTTTGTATATAACAAATTAGAGCCATACTTTTAATTGGTATCTTTAGTTTGTATATAACAAATTAGAACCATACTTTTAATTGGTATTGCAACAGATTAGTCATCTGTTGGAAATAATCAAATAGATATTCTCATCTGTTATAACAGGTTTGTCATCTATTGCAGCAGATGTCTAATATGTTTGATTATTTCCTACAACCATCGTATATGTTGCAACAGATTACTCATCTGTTGTAACAGATGAAGCATCTGTTGGAAATAATCAAACAGATGTGCTCATCTGTTGCAACAGATTTGTCATCTGTTGCATCAGATGTATAATATATTTGATTATTTCCTACAGTCATCATATATGTTGCAACAAATTACTTATCTATTGCAACAGATGAAGCATCTGTTGGAAATAATCAAACAGATGTGCTCATCTTTTGCAACAGGTTTGTCATCTATTGTAATAGATGAGGCACCTATTGGAAATAATCAAACAAATCTTCACATCTGTTGGAACAGATGACAAACCTATTGTAACAGATTAATCATCTATTGGAAATAATCAAATAGATATGCTCATCTGTTGCAACAGGTTTGTCATATGTTGCAACAGATGAGGCACCTATTGGAAATAAGCAAACAGACCATCACATCTGTTGTAACAGATTAGTCGTCTGTTGCAACAGATGATGTATCTATTGGAAATAATCAAATAGATAAGCTCATCTGTTGCAACAAGTTTGTCATCTATTGCAGCAGATGTCTAATATGTTTGATTATTTCCTACAGTCATCACATATGTTGCAATAGATTACTCATCTGTTGCAACAATTGAAGCATCTGTTGGAAATCATCAAACAGATGTGCTCATCTGTTATAATAGGTTTGTCATCTGTTGCAGCAGATGAGGCACATATTGAAAATAATCAAAAAAATCTTTACATCTGTTGCAACAGATGACAAACCTGTTGCAACAGATAAGTTATCTAGTAGAAATAATCAAATAGATATTCCCATCTGTTGTAGTAGGTTATAATCTATTGTAATAGGTTATACAGTTAGTTGAACATGTAAATGCTGTGAAATTCATTGAGATTTTAATTGAACTTGTTAATTGAAAGCTAATTATAGTTAAATAACTTTTTTTATTACCAATAATGATGCAATGAAGCAATTCACATCAATTTAGTCTATTAATCACTCTATTTAGGACGAATACAGTTAGTTGAACATGTAAATACTATGAAATTAATTGAGATTGTAATTGAACTTGTTAATTGAAAGCTAATTATAGTTAAATAACCTTTTTTTATTACCAATCATGATGCAATGAAGCAATTCACATCAATTTAGTCGATTGATCACTCTATTTAGGATGAATACAATTACTTGAACATGTAAATGCTATGAAATTCACTAAGATTGTAATTGCACTTGTTAATTGAAAGTTAATCATTGAGATTGTAATTGAACTTTTCAATTGAAAGCTAATTATAGTTAAATGAAGTAATTCACATCAAACATATGTAGAGTATAATGGAAATAATCAAATATATAATTCATCTGTTGTAATAAATATGTATATCTGTTTGATTGTGTCCAACAGATGGGTCATCTGTTGCAACATGTGTAGAGTCTGTTGGAGATGATCAAACATATTAGACATCTGTTACAACAGATGTCTAAACCTATTACAACAGATGGACATATCTGTTTGATTGTGTCCAATAAATGGGTCATCTGTTACAACAGGTGTAGAGTCTGTTGGAGATGATCAAATATATTAGACATCTGTTGCAATAGATGTTTAAACCTGTTGTAACAGATAGACATTTTGTTTGATTGTGTCCAACAAATGGGTCATCTATTCCAACAGATGGGTCATCTATTGGAGATGATCAAACATATTAGACATCTGTTGCAACAGATGTCTAAACCTATTGTAACAGATAGACATATCTGTTTGATTGTGTCCAACAAATGGGTCATCTATTGCAACATGCATAGAGTCTGTTGGAGATGATCAGACATATTAGACATCTGTTACAACAGATATCTAAATCTGTTGCAATAAATGAACATATCTGTTTGATTATGTCCAATAAATGGGTCATATGTTCCAACAGATAGGTCATATATTCCAACAGATGGGTCATCTGTTACAACAGGCGTAGAGTCTGTTGGAGATGATCAAATATATTAGACATCTGTTGCAACAGATGTCTAAACCTGCTGTAACAGATGAGTCATATCTGTTTGATTGTGTCCAATAAATAGTTCATCTGTTCCAACAGATGGGTCATCTGTTGTAACAAGTGACTAATCTGTTGGAGATAATCAAACATATTAGACATCTATTGCAATAGATGTCTAAACCTGTTGCAACAGATGGAAATATCTATTTGATTATTTCCAACAAATGGGTCATCTGTTCCAACAGATGGGTTATCTGTTGCAATAGGTGACTAATTTGTTGCAACATATTTCATTATTTAAACTAATTTTCCATCTGTTGCAGTAAAATAAGAACCCACACATACAATAGTTGTTGGATCATAAACAAAAATATATTTTATACAATAAATAGCATACATTACATCACTAACTAAACTAAAATATGAGTTAAAATTATCAATTCCACAAAACCAACAACAAGACTATACAATAATTATGGAGCATTTCGATCCGGACATGTAGTTCTTTTGTGGACAATCGTCTTACATATGGAGCACTTATTTTTTCTCATTGAAAATGATTCTCCGACTCCACGCCTCCTCTTCTTAGCCCTGCTTCCCGGTTTGCTTGGGTCAACATATGAAGGAGGTATTTCTCTTTGTAAAATCTCCAAAGGAACAATCCACGAATATTTGGGAGGCATCGAATTAATTTTCTCACAATATACAGTTATGTACTTCTCCACTGAATAATATGAAGATGCGTACTCATAAATCTTATTTCCAATATCTGCACCATATTGGACTCGAACCGCTGCCATAGCATGTGGATAAGGTATTTTTTCCAAGTCAAAAACTCTACATGTACAAGTTCTCCTTTGAAGATTGACCGTGGCAACATCACGATGACTGGTGATAGTGAACTCGTAGTTAGATATTTGATGAGCCAATAACTTGTTCCCTAAGTTGATGTACTCTGGTAGTTGTTTTTCCATTGTAGGAACAAGTCTGTTTGGTGAGTTGGCCAACTCCATACGCCTCTCATAGAAATTTTTTGCAAACCTTAAGTTTATTTTGTCAAATAGAGCGACAATGGAAAATTCTGTTTCAACCTCAAACATTGCGTTCACCGACTCAATAGTGTTTAACGTCATAATATTATACCTATACAATAAAAAACCACTTAGTAAGACATAGAATTACAATAAACTCAAACAAGACAATTACACTCAATTTATAATATTGTACTTATTTCCCAAACAGAATGCCCTGCTCCATATGTGGAATCCGACACGTTCGATATGTTCGGTTGCCTTGGGTACTTTATCCCTTATTTGATTGAAATGGTCATAGAACTCACCTCTATCGTATGCTTTCGCTGCTTTATAAAAATAAGATACGACCTTTGAATTGTGAAAGTTGTTTCAAATATTTTCCCGAAAGTGCCTCATGCAACAACCATAATGAGCTGAAGGGTAGACAATTGAAACCATCTTTTCGATACTTGAATGCCTATCAAAAATTATGCACAACTCATCCGTATCATCTATATAGCTTCTCATTTGTTCAAAAAAATATTGGTATGAGGCATCACATTCCTTGTCCACTACACAAAAAGCCACCCAAAAGATATGATTCTTCGCATCTTGTGCCACCGCCGATAGCAATACTCCTTCATACTTGCTATTCAAGAATGTCTTGTCGACTACTATGAATTTTCTCATTTGTTGAAAACCATGAATCCAAGCCACATAGGCTACAAAAAAGTACTTGAACCTTTCATTTTCATCAACCTGCAATGCTATCTTACTTCCTGGATTTGCTAACTCAAGCATATAACGGTACGCATCAAGCACTGCATACCTGTGCTTATATATTCCCCTAACCAAAGACTTTGCAATCTCTATGCCCTTATAAATCTTCTAATAACTCACCTTAAAACCCAATTCTGTACGGAGTTGATTGGCCGTATCTCTTGTAGACGGGCTTTACCATTGGGGAAGCTATTTTTGAAGTATTTATCGATGACCTTTGCCGTGGAGTGCGGTTATGGCTCGTGAAATGCTCCGAACCACATGTGTGATACTTTTCATAAGTTCTAATATAGAATCTGTCAGAACTTATGAATTTCACAGCCCTGAACCACCACTTGCACGCCGTATGTGCACATCTGAAATAATACACACTACGCGAATTACTCACCTTCTTGAGTTTGAATTTTTTTTTCACGCAAGCAATATAAAATGAAGTGACTAGTTCTTCCTTGTTCTTGAATGTCATTCCCTTGTAAAATCCTATTTCATCATCTTGAAGATTGCTTGACTGTGGTGATTGAGAACTGCCCACTGTATTGCTAGCAACAACGGGTGTAGGTGTTTGGTCCTCCTCCTCTTCATCTCCACTCTCATCATCTAAAATATTCATGTCCACACCATCCAATTCATCATTTAACATATCTTGTTGGTATTGTTCTACATTCTGATTCCCTATTGATTTTTCAACCACGTACACCCTTAAAATGGGCCTAGCTGCATCACTTAGATAAGCATGCAAACGAACCTGATCGCTTATCTTAAAAGGCAGGACCTTCTGATTTTCAAAAGAGCTGTGCATGTAACTGATGACAAGATCTTTTGGTTGACAATTAAGTCCACAATTACTGATAATTAAGTTCACAAAATCATCATACAATACATCTCTTTGGACTATCATCACTATCGTCTCTAACATGTCACTATCCTTCCAATGCCAAATAAATCGATTGTTCTTCTCTATCCACTCACCATGACAATCAACACCTATTGTTATTGCATCCTCCATTAATGGTACCTAAAGAAATTTGTTTAAAAAAATTAATAATGATAGTAATTTGAGTGGCTATGTACAACAACAAAATTAAATGCACTATTATTGTCCCAACAGATAAGCATCTGCTGCAACAGATGAGTCATCTGTTATAAAAGATAACTTATCTGTTGCAGCAGATGACTTGTTTGTTGAGTGCATGATCAGAACCAGCAGCTCAATCCAACAGGTAAGTCATTTGCTACAATAAATGAGTTATCTGTTGCAGCAGATGCTCTATCTGTTGGATTGAGCTTCTGAATTTGAACCAACTTTACCAGCTAATGTAAGATAAATCCAACAGATAGGTCATCTGCTGCAACAGATGAGTGATCTGTTGCAACAGATGACCAATCTATTACAGCAGATGACTTATCTGTTGGATTGAGCTAGTGGTTCTGCAGCTCAATCCAACAGGTTGGTCATCTGTTGTACTAGATGGGTCATTTGTTGCAAAAGATCTCTCATCTGCTTTAGCAGATGACCTATCTATTGGGTGCATGTTCAGAATTAGTAGCTCAATCCAACAGGTAAATCATCTGCTGCAATAGGTGAGTTATCTGTTGTAACAGACGAGTTATCCATTGCAGTAGATGCTCTATCTGTTGGATTGAGCTTCTGAATTTGAACTAGCTTTACCAGCTGATGTAAGATGAATCCAACAGGTAGTTCATCTTCTGCAATAGATGAGTGATTTGTTGCAACAGATGACCAATCTGTTGCAACAGATGACTTACCTATTGGATTAAGCTACTAGTTCTGAACATGCATCCAATAGATAGGTCATCTGCTACAACAGATGACCCATCTGTTGCAGCAGATGACTAACCTATTGGATTAGGTCATCTGTTGCTTAGTCATCTGCTGCAGCAGATGACTAACCTATTGGATTGAGCTGTTGTAATATGAATCCAACAAGTAGGTTATCTGCTGCAACAACAAGGTCATCTGTTGCAACAGATGGGTCATCTATTGCAATAGATGACTAACCTGTTGGAACTATTTTAATAGTAGAAACAATCCAACAGCTGTTGTAAATGAATACAACAACTGTTAGATACGCTACAGAAAATTATTGAAAAAACAACAGATATATCCAGATGAGAAATTGAACTAAAAATCATTATTTTTACTTACCAAAATCACCAATGAAGTAATGCCCAGTGATATACGAATAAAATTTGGTCCACAATTTCAAGCAAGAAGAAGAGGTAGTAGCAGCCACAACAAAAACAACAATGGCGAAGAAGAAGAAGAAACAGTAGCAACAGCAACAACCACAACAATAGCGAGAAGAAAAGGAAGAACAACAACAAGAACAAGAAGAAGAAAAGAAGAGAAGTAGTAGTAGAAGAAGAAGCAGCAGCAACAAAAACGATGGAGAAAAAAAAAGCGCAGGAGGAGAGAGAAAATAGAGAAGAGGCTATTATTTTCCCCCCATTTTTAGTTTAGAGTTTTATAAATTGGACCAAAGTGTAAAATAAAAAACTTGAGTGCAACACCCACACATGAGTCAAACTTTCTTAATCCTTGATCTAATATTTGTCACCTATACTCAATAATTAAAACTTGAGTCACCACAATTTTATTTTGAAACTTTTGTGTCACCCTTAATTCATTGTCCTGAGAGAATGTAGGGGCGGTGATGGAGGGAGCAAAAAAAAAATGAATTAGGGATTTGGGGTCTTTGGAATTTAATAATTAGGAAAGAAAAAAATGGGGTTTAAAGTTAGGCTAAATTGACCCAACTTTGGCTAAAATTGATATAAGTTGGATAAAGGTGACTAGAATTTAAATGATTTGGTAGAAATTGAATCGAATTAGTCCGCTATTTAATAAATATTATATAATTTGTAGACAACAATAGTCGATAGCAAAATCATGTAAAAGCATTATCAAAATAAATTAAAATATATATGTTATGTATACGGAACAACCGACGATAATTTTAATATTATTAATAATAATAATAACAACAACAACAACAACAACACTAATAATAATAAGCAATAGACTACGTATCTATAAATCACGAGTATGAATATTTGTGAAAATAATTTAATAAATATTAATAAAATTACGCAAAATATTATATAAATACTATATAAAATTAGCGATAATAAATAATAATAAAAATAAATAAATAAAAATAAGTTAGACATTTTAAAATCATGAATGCAACACGTCGTGGATTTATTCGATATTAAAATAATAATAAAAATATTAATAGCGCAAAACTAATAATTTGTAATATAACAGCCTAGAGGGAGGTCAAAATTGGGTGTCAACACCAAGAATTTAGATGTACAAGTAAATATTGCAAACACTAAATTAAAACGCTAATATATACCTTGACCAAAGTTAAATAAATAGTTCAACTCTCTCTTCTACTAGATAAGGGATTGCCCATGCTAAGCGTGGACCCAACATTTAATTACAATAATAAATATTTTAAGTGTATTATTCTAATTATATTATAAGGCGCATTCTGTTATAAACTAATATAATAAAGAACAAGAAGAATAAGGGAGAGAAGAAAGGAGACTTCTTTATTTCTCTTGAGGGATGAGGGATGGATTCAGGATGATTTACAATGAATAAAATCCCTCTATTTATAGGGGAAATTTCTCCTAATTTCTCTCCAAAAGATAGACATTTCAGATCTTGATAGATACTCTCTATATTTTTGATAGACATTCATTATATCTTGATAGACATTCACTATAATGTAAATACATTTATAACACTCCCCCTTGAATGTCTAATTGATAGATAATGTACCTCGTTAAAACCTTACTAAAAAAAACCCATTGGAAAAAAAAATCTAGTGAAGGAAAAAGAGTACACATCTCTAATAATAAGCATTTCAGGTGCCTCATTAAAAACCTTACAAGAAAAATCCAGTGGGACAAAACCTTTAAAGGGAAAAAGAGTACAATGCGTATTGGCTCCCCCTGATGAGAAAATAAATTCAAAATCTTGGATCTTCACATTCCAATCTTGTGCATCATCTTCTAGAAAGTTGCAGTAGGTAGAGACTTTGTGAATGAATCAATCATATTATCATTCGAACAAATCTGTAGCACGTTGATATCACCTTTCTTTTGGAGTTCATGTGTGTAGAAAAACTTTTGGCAAAATGTGCTTCATTCTATCTCTTTTTATGAATCCTTTCTTTAATAGAGTCATGTATGCTGCATTATCTATATAAGATCATGGGTATTTTTTCACATTTCAAACAATAATTTTCTCGAATGAGATGTATCATGGACCTTAACCACGCATATTTTTGGCTTGCTTCATGACTAATCATTACCTCAACATGATTTGACTATCATGTAAAACAATATGGTACAGTAGTACCCTTCGTGACATATGTTTGTATCGAAATTTATGTCAATCATATGAATATCCCGTATATTCAAAATCTTGATAATATTCGTTAGGAAAAACACATGCATACAAGCACTTTTATTTGCAATATGCTAGTGATCTTATTTCAGTATCTCCATATAGGAGTAAAACTATGTCATGCTCATAGTTATAGTAAGACGTATAAATGTATCAATTGCACAAGATATGGTATAGTGGGACCAATTCAATTCTGCATGTTTCTCATTTCAACTTCTTTCAGTAGATAATCTATTGCTTTCGACAACTCTCCCAGAGTTCCAATGATATTCAACTTATCAATTTATGCAATATAAGGATTATAAATAAGTTTCCCAGAAACTTGTATATGTTTCAAACATTTTGAATCCTTTAGGAATTTTCATATAAATTTTGTTAAGTGACAATATTCAACATTTCATGTGTGACATCTTCTAATGTCTGGCTTGCAAATCAAATTGGCTTTATGCTTACCAAGATGCATCCTCTCATATCACTTGATAAATACTTCTACGTCAGCATGCTTAAATAAACGTAGAATTCAGATCCTCATAATCTTTAACAATATTGCACCATATTGTATCACAGATAACGTCGACGATATTTTGTATCGGTTCGCAATGTGACATAACATTTTGAGATCTCATCACTTCATTATTTTCAGGTACCTGAACCTCTCATAAGATTTCATGAAGTGTTATGTCATAGGCTCTTCAAAGGCACATTGCCTCCTTATTATGATCATTTGTTTCTTATCCTTTTCAAGAATTATTGCATTTGGAACCGATTGGTCTACCATGCTTCATGCATGACACAGTCTTTTTCCTTTAAGGACTGTCAATAAGAGCATTTACAGCTAAATATGAAATTAATTTAGGTCAGCAAATGCTCCTAGCATTTGACTTGAATTTTCTTTTGAATGAGGATCATATTGATGATAATTCACAACATACTTCTTAGCTGCTTATTATCTCCCCCTTATGTTAGGAAAATTAACATACATCATCTATCTTCTTTGAGGAATCCATCTTTGTGCATCCTAGTATATCTATTAATCATATACCGCACATCAAAACTATTAGATGAAAAATATGTGGTTCCTGATCGTGAACCAATTTTGAGGGGAGATTAATCATAATTTATTGATTTGATACATACAAGTACTTTTGTATATAATATATCATATTTCAAACTAACACATAAAGATTTATTCTCATAATCAATGGTTCCACTATTTATTAAAGGCATTTAACGCCAAACCAAGATAAATTATCTTGATTATTCAATCTGGTAATTATGCTCTTAACTCAATTTATATTGAGCAATCAACTTTATGAATGTCAAACTGAAGGTTAACAATAAACGCATATGTGATCAATTTATAGATGCATCTTAATATATCACATGATAGGTGAACGAACCCATATTCACCTTTTATATTTTCCAGAATTTTAGGGGTCCAACCCCAACATTCGTTGGTCCAACCAACTTATCATGAGAACAAGCAATATAAGATAATTATTGAAGAATTCTCTAGTTCTTCATTACATGTCTAATATTCAATATGCACATCTTCGGGATGTCGCAATCGTTCATGCCAACTTCTGAACTTATTTATAATAGTAAACTCCAAGTTTACCATGACATGTGCTTTTTGCTTTAGTAAACTTCTAGTTTACTTTGACATGAATTTTATATCAATAAACTCCTAGTTTATTATGGCATGTGATCTCATCATGCTCGAGTAACTTTTCACATTCATGTTTCTTACCAATAACTTGGAGATATTCAATCTTTCAATTTTCTACCTCTTTTGGAGGTAGGTTGTAATATCTTTATAACCAAGAATACGTTTGAATTTATAAGCTTGACTAAATACAGTCACATTCACCCCCCAGGGTATAGATCTGCATTTATAACAATATAAATTATCATTCCCCAGGAATGGACTATAATCGTGCCTTACACATATTAAATTATTATGATAGTTTATAGCCTCTTTTAAGATATTGCTACTTCAGAAGCAAATCGAGACATCAATTCAATCACTTGTCTTTTTTCAGACATATTATGCACTGCTACCACATTCACTTCAAGGAATGGAGCATATTCAATGAAACAAATTTCATTTTTTTTTTTTTTTACCAAAAACACATTATTTAACCCTAGCCATCATTATATCATCAATATGGTGCATTGAGATTCAAACTCAACGTCTTATCCATATAAAGGCGTCTTAGGTCATAAATCGATGGGACAATTGTACCCAACATCTTATCATTATAGTGCATCAAAGCATCAGGATTCAAGTTCGATGTCTTATCTTGAAGCGATGAAACTTGAATCATCCGTCTTATCACTCAATGGTACAATAGGCAATCATTACTTGATCTTATGAAATATCGTAACCTCTGATGATTACAAATCAAAAGTAAATAAATAATCAAAAAAATTCATACCTGATGAATATGAACGGAGCTTTCAAAATTTAAAAGAAACTTGAATTAAATTATACAAAGGATTGGCCATGTATATATGTTATACTTGTACTGGGCCATCTTCGTATCATTAGGCATTAGCCTTGAATATTATTGGAGTACTCATATATAGAATATAGCAAAACACTTGCTTTTCAATTTTGGCACATCTTTTAGCTTAGAAGTTGTGATCCAAAATTTTATATTACTTACCTGGAAGAGGCTTGTGACTAGTACATTATTTCACCGCCTCAATATAATATAATAAGATTGTCATACCTCATTGTGGATTCCCTTAAAATAGCTTACCGTCAAATCGATTGAACTCAATTAGTTAGACACTCGTGCTAATAACGTGTTATAAATTAATATAATAAAGAACAAGAAGAATAAGGGAGAGAAGAGACTTCTTTATTTCTCTTAAGGGATGAGGGATGGATTCAGGATGATTTACAATGAATAAAACCCCTCTATTTATAGGAGAAATTCCTCCTAATTTCTCTCCAAAAGATAGAGATTTCATATCTTGATAGATACTCAATATATCTTGATAGATACTCTCTATATTCTTGATAGAAATTCACTATATCTTGATAAACATTCACTATAATGTAAATACATTTATAACACATTCTTGTTTATTTAGTTACTATATTTTAAGATAGAATTTTCATATTTTCTGAGTTGACCATTTGAAATTTTTAAGGATACCTTTTGAAATTTCAAATTAATATTTAATTATCATTATATGAACTCAAAAAACTTAATTAATTTTACGTCCTGTGGTCTCTTAGGCAAGATTTAGTTCCCCCTTTTTTTTTCAATTTCGACATCACAATGAAGATTGAACTAAAACTAATTTTTTTTTTCCAAAATTCATATGTTTATTAGAGATGTTAATAATGTTTTTTGGGTAACTGTGGAATTTTTTTTTCCCCAAGTGAATTCAAGTTCAGAAACAAAAAAACCATGTAGTCGACATAGTCCTAGTTCCTGAGTATGCACCCCTACTCCTTTACTACTTATCTAACTCTAGCTAGGATAGAAATAAAGTCCGGATAAAATTCTAGCTAATTTAGGCTTCTTGTAAGCGCAGTAGTAGACATCTTGGATTATCAATCTCACAATTGCAGCTAACGTTCGTTTCTTTCCTTGAAAAATGACTTGATTCCGCTCATGCCATACTTGATATATGCATCCAGCCAAGACCATTCAATAAATGATGGAGTGAGCTCCATTTGTTCCACAATGATGGTGATGTTAATAATGTTATACATATATAATTAAGCAACTTTAGATATTCATTTAAACTTCTTTAAAATGTAGTTTCGATTTAATAAAGTGAGTGTCTCTTACTCTGTTGGAGACTATTATTACCAATTTAAGAATATATATATAAAAAAATTCAAAATGTAATATATTGATCAAGTTTTGTTTAACATCACATAATGTCAAACTCATTCAATTAAATGTACATGTGCATTCCAAACATTTTGCATTTGGAGATTAATTACTGAGGCAATTGTATTTTTGAGCATTATGATTTACGACTTATTTGTTGTAAAATAGATGGATGGCAATGTGAACTGCATTGTAGCAGGCTTATATATAGTTCTAGTATTTAGTTGTAAAGAGATATCATCAAAAGATGAAAAGAGAAGTACTATATATAATAGTGGTATACTTCCTCCTATTTTCTTTTTTCTCTCTTTTTCATTGTTATTTTAATTTATTACTCCACTTTTATTTTATAACAGGTTATCAACATAAAACTCTAACCAATTGAATAGAGTTAGATTTTCTTCTTCACAAAAACCAACACGCCAGTTATCAATTCACATTTTTTTCAGTGAAGAAAACAAAAATCACCGGGTCATTATTAAGGTCCTGTGTATCTCCTCTTTTGCTACTTTAATTTGTGATCTTATGTATAATGCATCTAGATATATATCTTATTCCTTGAACATGATTTTCCGTTGGGGTACAATAATATTGATATATTATGTAAGGATTTTTAATAATGACTTAGTGAAAGAAACAATATTGATTTAGAGAAAATAGTATTATATTTATTAGTACAAAAGATTATGCTTATTCTCATCATGTGGTGATACTGGAAGTTGAAAGGATTTTTCAAAGTTGTGACAATAAAGAGTCACTCCATGATAATTGGTACTGACATGTAGCAAATGCTTAAGAAATATTGCCACAGGATGTTTTCCAGCTTTTAATAATAACTACATTCTTTTAGTTGTCAATAGAAAATGGAATAATTCAAGTGTAGTCAGTAATTATAGCACTCCCAGTATACTTAATTCCGATTGAGAAACAGACCAAGTTTGTTGTTGTTTATAACTGTAAAAGTTTTCATTGATAATATTTCTCTTCTTTTCTAAGTAAAATTTTGGATAGTAACAACATTTGAAATTGCTCATCCTGGTGAGAGAGATTTAAAAAAGAAAGGCATTGTTTGAAATAATGCTTAAATTGATTCTGATAGAGAACAAGCATTTGCCAGGTAAGTGGAAAGCATAAGTATTAATTCTCTTCTCATCTTGCCAGGTAAGTGGCAAGCATAAGTATTAATTCTCTTTTCATCTTATTTTATTCGATGAAATTTATAGCACAAATATTATGATCCGAGTTTACACTCTAGGTGTGACCGACACTTAGGACCACAAGTGATTCTAAGAGGACCCTTGGTACTGACATATTATTAAGATCATACACTAAATACTGAGCGAAAGTATAATCATATGAAATGGACAATCTACTAAACAAATTGACTGTTAAATAAAGAAATATCTGAAGATAATCAACATGATGAATTGTCTATGTCTGATAAAGCCTCTACTACCGAATAAGATGATTTACTGGGACCAGACCCCAGTTAACTCTAAAACAACTTAAACTAAAGAATAACAATGTCTGTAAAAAGGAAAATACTAATCCACTACGGTTCTCGAATGGAGAGGACTCATCAATACTGGAATAGAATATCTGCAACTCTGATCTAGCCACGAGTCTGGAAACGAGCACCTAAATCTATATCATGATAGGATATAGTGGAAGAAAATTGTATGCGGTCAGTACTATGAATGTACTGAGCATGTGAGATATGCTAAAATCGTATAGAAAAATTTAAATCATGCTTTCAATCTTAAATACAATGTAATGAGCAAGTTGTAGAAATCATGTCAAAATATGAAATACAATAACTCAAAAGCTGTAACCACAAATCATTTTATGATGTATAATTCAAAACTGTAAGGCATAGATCTTTTTTCTGTCAAGTGCGCTAAAATTTGTCTGACCTGAAAATTTGTGAAAGCATCTGAAAATTTATGAAAGCATAAGTATTTCATATAGTTCAAAACTAATTCTGGGGAGTTTCTCTTAACCGATATAAACCATGTGAGCATCATGGAGCCCAACGTCTAACCCACATTAGGGAGAGCTGCTCTATACCTTTCCATTAGTATAGAAACCATCTGTCTAATATGGGTTGTGGAGCCACTACTGAGACCACTGGGCTAAAGAAGTCAACCTCAACTCATGGAAGACCCTTATCCTATGGTGGTACGTAATTCTGGGACTTGGGTTATCTGAAATCTGTTTACTCTCATTGCTAAATAGTCCTTCTGAAACAAATTATGTAATACTATTTGCTCATATCTAGATAAAATTATCTGTCTGAAAATGAAATATGTCACTAATTCAAAATAACTATTTGACTGAGTTTCTATGATCATGGAACTAGGCATGCTAAGTATTGCTAAATCAGGCTAAATTCTGTCAAATCATGATATATTTTTTAAAAATATCTTTGGGCTTAAGAAAATGCTTTCATTCATAATTACTTTAACAAGGACAATAATCATAAAATAACATAATGAAATTGAAATTCAAGTAATTTGCAGAATTGGGTATGAACCCTAAATCTTGAGATCATAAAATCATAATTAAATTTTAAAAACTAGGGCATATGGTTCGGCTTCAATCATTTACCCTAACAGCGCCTCAACTCTGTCTACTCCCCTTTAACGGCATTCCTCGCCTTTTCGGTTTTGACCTGGTAGCTTGTCGGATTGCTCCATATCTACAAAAAAGTTAAATATTTTATTTATGTATTTGGGAAGAGGAGTTCTTAATACTGCCAAGCTTGTAGCACTTATGTTTTGTAACCATAATTTAACTGTTCCTATTAATGTTCTTTCTATATAGCCTGGTGTTTCTGCCATTGATATCTTATTATCTACTAATTGTTTAGCAATATATCCCATCCATAATTGGATTGTTTTATTTGGGTCTGTAACACAATCTAAATCTAAGAAGTTATGTTGTTCAATGGGACAATTGGGAAGTAAATAAAACTGGGGGGTTTTTGTGAATAAAAAGTGACAGTAACAATTGCTGGTCGTATCGAGTATGTAGACAATAAAGGAGATACACTAGGACTGTGATCCCCAATGATTCCTTAAATCCACCAATTACTTGTGCTAACAAAACCGTCCCGCTATGTGACATGCAAAATCTGACAAGATATGTTCGTCTAAACATCTCTCGACCTTGGTTAGATGAATTTCACTCTTCTCCTCTCGGTCTCCGAGTGTCGTACTACTAACCCTTGTCCTGAATCTTAGATAACCATTCCCGCTAAGGCTCAGGTTATTAGGTGAAGGTTGATAGCTTCAAATCTCTGTTGTTATCTCCTTTTCCCAATCTCTACCTCTCTCTCGAGCAAGTTTAGACTACAGACGAGTTTCTAACTTTTGCAACCATTAGAAGAGCAATCACAACAAAGGAAACAACAATACATGCATACGCAGCGGCACAGAATTACCTTGTACTTGATCGGTTTTGTTAATTCTTCATGGTTCACACAACCCTAGTTGATGGGTTTAGCTGCTCATAATTGTAATAACACAAGAAGAATTCAGAGATGAAAGCATAATTATGATCTCACAACAATGAAGAAAAACTAAAATCTCAATTATCAATAAAACTCGAATTAGGGTTTGTACTACAAAACCAAGAATATGATTATGAACTCCAAAATAATGTAAAATAGCTCTCCAAACAATGTAATGACTCACTCTCGCACCTAGGACTATACAGGGGCATTTATAGATACAAAACTAATCCTATCCAAAACAAAATAGGAGAAAAAAGTCGGCAACTTCCACGGTATTGTGACTTGGTGTCGTGGAAACAAGTCACACCACGTAGGTTGGTTTCGTTGGAATCAGGCTCAATCAGACGTCTTCAGAAGTTGAGTCACGCCATAGACGTCTTCAGAAGTTGAGTCACGCCATACTTCCATGTCACGTGACTGGCATTCACGCCACGTAGGTTGGTGTCGTGGGAATCAGGCTCAATCAGACGTCTTCAGAAGTTGAGTCACGCCATACTTCCACGTCACGTGACTGGCATTCACGCCACGTGACCTGTGTCGTGGAAATAAAAAATTCTCTTGGATCTCTGAAGTGGACTCACGCTGCAGCCACTCACGTCACGTGAGTGGCAGTCACACCACGTGACGTGTCGTAGGTTCATCTCTAGTGCAGGTTCTTGTTATTTCTTCTTCCGACACTTCGTTCTCGGGCTTGATTCTTTCTTTTTTGATCATTTTGCCTTTTAAACCTATTTTCCTACAAATTAGGACAGAAACCACATCATACCAACAAAATACACCCAAGTTATTGCATATTTTCCTTGTTTAAAGCATCAAAAGTGCCATGTAACCATGACGCATTAACACCCTCAACTTAGAACGTTTGCATGTCCTCAGGCGAACAAAACAAAAACACATATATACGATGCTTGACTAAGAGAAACCTACGGGACCGATGACAGTTGACTCATTGCCTTTAGCACAAAACTTTTCCGATCCCTCATATTTGCAAATCAAAACCACAGTGTGTATATAGGCAGCATATTATCATGACACAGAAGGGATCAAGTGATGGCACCAGATTATGCACAAACAACTAAGCATATATGCAAACGACATTTTTCTAACAACTAGCAGCTAATAATGCAACCCATGTACTCTTACAATCAAAGAAGTCCTATCCACTCACAGTATACTAATGAATATCAAAGTAGGGACGAGGTCAAAACACTCACTCTCACAAAGAAGTTAAAACAGTGTGCATGAAATACCATAGGCTTGCACTTATTTTCTACGCCTTAGTTTTCGGACAGTTGTACTAGGATCACTATAGGACTTTACTCGGCTTGTAATGTAGGCTTAGGGACGGGTATGGTACATATGGGTATGGTGACTCAACCCTCCTTGACACTACACTACTTTTGGCTCCAACTTTCAACCTTTCTCATTTTTCTTCTCCCTTATTCGTCTTTCTTTTATTTTCAGATTTTGGGTGTTATTTTTTTTCAAACTTCACAACACAATTCTTTTTTTTTCTTTGTAATTTCTCTTCTTTTCACTTTATTTTTTTTTTCTTCACACCCTGTTTTCCCTTTTTCTTTTATTAACTTCTTCTTCATACCCAACTCAATCTACGCACCCTTATAATAGCCACCCTCAACTTAGGCGATTTGCCTGAGTTGAGGTACACAGTGTCCAAGGAGGGACCAGGGCCAAGACAGGTTCATTGTAAGTCAAAATGGGTAGGTGAATAGGCTAATGAAAGAAATAGGACAATTAGGGCTCAAAGTCGGGATCAAGGGATACTTGTTCATTTGGTTTGACATTTAGGCTAAAAGTGGACTTTTTAAAAAACGGCCTATGATCCTTTCCTAATCCCCTATCCTCAAATCTTGGGCAAGACTAACTGGGCAAGTTCTGGATCGCACACACACAGTTAACTAAGTAGTGACCTCACACACACATAGCACAGGGTTGTATTATCAACTACTACCTCTCCGGTTCATGCAATGCTAGCTACAGTTATTTGCCTATAATACTAGTGCCATAACAAGATCAACAGTTGTCACACATAAACATGCTACTCCCATAATTCAAAAACAAAAATTTTCAGGAGGGGTATCCTTATCCTTCAAAAATTATAAAATTCTTTTTTTTCTAAACTGGACTGCACTATAGTTCCCTTATTTTTCTCCTAATAAACACCATAAATAACATCCTAAATATGCCGGTTCTACTATGATAGCACACTTGAGGGAAAATAAACACGGTAATAAAACCCCCCAAGTGGTGGTACACCCCCGCCCCCAACAAAATATGGTGCACTGCCCTCAATGCACAGATATCAATAAAATAGAAGTGAAGACATACCTGTGGCGCCCTAAGCACCAAAAGTGGGCCAGCCCATAGTGGGATCATCAACCTGCTCAGTAGTAGGCGCATCCGATGGAGGGACAGCCTGACTAGTTGATGCACACGCGCCCTCTGCTCCGCCTCAATCTGGCTCACATGGTACTCCACCCGGTAGGCTTTAACCGCCCTCCGTAGATCACTCTCGTACTCAGCATCACTATCACCCTGATCCTCTGGACTGCGGGGTCTCTTGCCTCTATCCATCGTAGGCTCTGCGTCAGAGAACAAATCTACCTCAAATGCTGGTCGCACGAAGGCCTGGGCAGGAATAGGTGGTATAATAGGAGTGCTACTCGATGCCAATGCCCGAACCTCCTCTCTCAATATGGCTACCTCCTGGGTCAAGCCAGTCATATCAGGGCCTGGTGCAGCACTCAACCGGGAGGCCATACGTGCCTCAAAACTATCAATCCTCCCATGCAACACCCGCATGAACTGGTCCATCGCCGCAGTCATCCAGGCCTCCATCCTAGCCTCCGCATCCTCTACAGTAGTCCTAATCCAAGGCTTAAGCTGGGATGCCAACTTAGCCATCTGGGTCTCAGTGTGGGTTTGCCGCTCGAACATCTGCGTCTGTCTGTCAATCAACTGTTGCAGAAAGTCCCTAGACACTGAAACAATCCCAGAAGGAGGCGGTGGAGCACTAGTATCGGGTACCTCATCATCAATAGGGCCGACGCCCTCAGTTTGTACAGGAATAGTCTCGGGTACCCTAACCGGTATCGGAATCGGCATGAGAGCGCTACTCGGCTCATCTAGGGCTGCGCCCGATGACTCAGACGGCTGTGACCAGCGTGGAAGAATGGGGTAAGAACCCCGCAGCTACATCAGACCAACATCCGCAATGCGGGTCACCTCTACATAATGGTCGAGGGAAGGTATCCTGGCTACACCCGCCCTGTCACACAAACCCTGGATCAGGAATGGAAAGGGTATACTCGTATGATCTCGGAAGGCCCGCTCATGGATCTCCCAGAGGATGTATCTCGCAAAGTGAATCTCATAGCCAGCCAATATGCTGGCTACCACCACAGCCCGATCCAATGTAAGTGAGTTGTCAGCATTAGTTGGACCCAATCGATGCCGAACAACGGACCACCAGAATCTGCCAGCAAAATAAAGTGTGGACTTTTTGATGTCCAGCTTCCCAGTCACCAAACTAGCCGCCACACCATCCTCGTCTATATACCCCAAAATCCATTTAAGCAGCCCCAATTTTTGATCCGCATCTCACATCCTAACTCTATCTTTAACAGTGTCCATCTGATGATCAAACTCAGCAGTCAAAGCCGAAAGTGGGCGGTCAGCCCTAAATAAGAAGTGGTGAATGGTCTGCTCCGAAATATCCACGCGCGTACCGCGAACCAAGACGTGAGTCAATAATGGCTACAAAAGGTATCGCTACCCAACAGGAGTGCTCAAGTAAACCGACGCAGTATAAGAGGCATAAAACTCTCGGACTAACTCCGAGCTATAACGACCAGAAGGCTGCGCCATCCAACCCAATCCATATCTCTCAAAGACAGGCTAAATGTCAGGCAGTGTCCTCAATTCCTCCACCCGGTATCGCGGCTCCTCCATAATACTTCTCCGACCCCCCCTCTCTGTCAACTCAGCATCTCTATTATAAAAGGCACGCATGCCCTGCATACACCACCGCTGAACCTCCGTACTCTGCGCGGGAGTCGGAGCACTCTGGGCAACAGAACCAGTAATAGAAGCTGTAGCCTCTGTCGCAGATGTACCCTGACCCATAGCATCATCTGCAGAGCCTAACTTCAGACTGTGGGGGGGGGGAACTTAGAGGATTCATCCGAAACAACCGGCTCGACAGGTGGTGGGGCAGGCTGAAGGGCTGCCAGGGCAGCAGCTCGGGCCCTCGTCTGTAACCGCGTGGTCTGAGTTACCAAAGCAGTATCATCATGGATAACGTCAAACTCCTCCACAGACCCATTTCTATCAGACTTAGTCGGTTCATCACGCAGACGGGTTGGTAAATCCAGATTTTTGGTGCGAATCCGGGACGAGGAATCAAGATGGTCACTTTTGGGGTTTGATTTGGGAGGCATGGTAACAGGTTTGGGTCGAATTTTATTTTAGTGTAAGGGTCGGGTTTGGGGCGGATTTGGGTTTGGGGGTCGGGTTTTTGAATTTTAGGGGTAAGAGGGTTCAGAATTTTGAGTTTATGGGGATAAGGGGATTGGAAATTTGAGATTTAGGTGATGGGAGGGACGAATTATGGTTGATGGAGTAGAGAAGGAATGGAAATTAGGGTTTAATTAGATGGATTGAAAGTGGGAAATAAGGTAATGGGTTCAAATTTATATCGGGTAAAGAAGGAGAAACTCGATTTTGAAATAGAAAAATAGGATCGGGTCGGGTTTAGTTTGTCTGTAGATTTTTAACTATCACGGTACAACCCACGTGACGTGGGTTGGACTCATGTCACATGAGTCATTGCGTGGATGAGGTCCTGAGGCTTAAACATTTTGTCTGATTTCCACGATTCGACCCACGTGATGTGGGTTGGAATCACGCCACGTGGGTCCTGACGTAGGTGATTTACTGAAAGCTGACAATTGTCTCTGATTTTCACGGCACCATCCACGTGTCGTGAGTGGACTCACGTGGCATGAATAGTGACATAATTTATCGTTATTGTACTGAACCAATGCATGTAAATTTTGTGACGTTACTAACTGCTCCTCCAATGCTCAGATCTCCACATAACAAAATCTTGGGTTGCCTCCCAATCAGCGCTTGATTTAATGTCGTGGCACGACACGGTTAGCTTGGATACTCAAACTTCACCAACTAGCCCATGGGTTGCCTCCCATGAAGTGCCTGATTTAACGTCGCGGCACGACATGACTAGCTTGACTACTTAGACTTCATCAAGCTCAAGTTCCTCAATTGTCTTTATCTCTTCCGTAATTCCCACATAATGCTTAACACGCTATACATTGACTTTGAATAGAACATTATCTGCTCCTTTTAGCTAAATAGCACCATGTGAGAATACCCTAACTACCGTGAATGGGCCAGACCACTTGGACTTTAATTTTCCAGCAAACAATCGAAGTTTGGAATTATACAGTAGCACTAAATCGCCCGGGTGAAACTCTCAGTTCTCAATTCGACGATCATGATACAATTTTATCTTCTCTTTACATAATGCTGAACTTTCATAAGCTTGAAGACGAAACTCATCCATCTCATTCATCTGCTCAAGTCTCAATTGAGTCGCTTCACTCCAGTCTAAATTCAACCTTTTCAACGCCCACAAAGCCTTATGTTCTAGTTCGACGGGAAAATGGCAAGATTTTCCAAAAGCCAACTGATATAGTGATGCACCAATTGGTGTTTTGAAAGCAGTTCGATACGCCCATAACGCATCATCCAATCTTACAGCCCAATCAGTCCTATTGGCATTAACTATTTTTGCCAAAATAGACTTGATCTCACGATTTGACACCTCAACCTGCCCGTTTGTCTGAGGATGGTAAGGTGTTGCCACCTTATGTTTAACACCATATTTTTCAAGCAGGGCCTTGAACAGACGGTTGCAAAAGTGGGATCGTCCATCACTAATAATAACTCGGGGTGTCCCGAATCGTGAGAATATGTTCTTTTTCAAGAAACCTGTGACACTTCTCCCTTAGTTATTAGGAAGCAAAATTGCCTCCACCCACTTAGAAATGTAGTCAATGGCTACCAAGATGTATTTCATTCCATGCGAGCTCACAAAAGGACCTATAAAGTCAACTCCCCACACATCGAACAATTCAAGCTCACGTATAGTTGTCATGGGAAGTTCGTGTCTGCGTGAAATATTCACTTGCCTTTGACATTGGTCACAAGCGCGAGCATAATCATGAGCATCTTTGCAAATACTGGGCCAGTAGTACCCACATTGTAAGATTTTATGGGTAGTCCGTGCACCTCCATGATGACCCCCAATTGGAGATGAGTGACATGCTTCCAAAATACTCATCATCTCGACCTCTGGGACACATCTTCAAATTATGCCATCAGCACACACCCTGAATAGATATGGCTCATCCCAGAAGAATTTTCTTATCTCATGCATGAATTTCCTTCTTTGCTGATACGACATATCTTCTGGAACTTGATCACTTGCCAAGAAGTTGGCAAAATCAGCAAACTAAGGGATTAAGTCTTGGGATGCTGCCAGTACTTACTCATCTGGAAAGGTATCATCAATCTCAAGATCATCCTTCAATTTAAGCATGGATTCCTCCTCAAGGCGTGATAGATGGTCAGCAACTTGATTTTCGGTCCCTTTACGATCTTTGACTTCAAAGTCAAATTCTTTCAACAGAAGTACCCACCGAATCAGTCTTGGCTTAGCATCTTTTTTTGACATAAGATATCGAAGAGCTGCATGGTCTGTATGCACAATCACCTTCGTACCTATCAAGTAAGATCTGAATTTCTCAAAAGCGAATACTACAGATAACAATTCCTGCTCAGTCACAGTATAATTCTTTTGAGCTGGATTAAGCACTTTGCTAGCGTAGTAAATAGGATGTAACATCTTTTCACGTCTTTGGCCAAGGACTGCACCCAAAGCCACTCCACTAGCATCGCACATAACCTTAAAAGGCTTAGTCCAATCCGGTGACACAATAATAGGGGCTGAAACCAACTTCTCCTTAAGACACTCGAATGCTTTAAGACATGCTTCATCAAATACAAACTTCACCTCTTTCTCTAAAAGTTTGCATAAGGGATTTACAATCTTGGAGAAATCCTTGATGAATCTTCTATAAAAACCAGCATGACCTAAGATTCTTCGAATACCTTTTACGGAGATAGGTGGAGGTAGCTTCTCAATTACTTCAATCTTCGCCTTATCCACCTCAATGCCATTCTTTGAAATCTGATGCCCCAATACGATACCCTCATTGACCATAAAGTGATATTTTTCTCAATTCAGCACTAGGTTGCACTCCTCTCATATTTGTAGCACATTGGCAAGGTGTGCCAAACAACCATCAAACGAGTCTCCCACAACAGAAAAATTGTCCATAAAAACCTCGATATTGTCTTCCACCATGTCGGAGAAAATAGACATCATGCAGCGTTGGAAGGTGGCCGGTGCATTACACAAACCAAAAGGCATCCTCTTGAATGTGAACGTCTCGTATGGACAAGTGAAAGTGGTCTTCTCTTGATCTTCGGGGGCAATAAAAATCTGATTATACCCCGAATAGCCATCAAGAAAATAATACCATCCTCTACCAGCAAGACGGTCTAACATCTAGTCCATGAAGGGCATAGGAAAATGATCTTTCTCAGTCCAGGAATTTAGCTTTTGATAATCCATGCAAACTCTCCATCCATTCACCAGCCTCATTGGAATCAACTCATTTTTGTCATTTGGAACCACAGTGATTCCTCTCTTTTTCGACACACACTGAACTGGGCTCACCCACTTACTATCAACAATAGGGTAAACCACTCTTGCATCTAACCACTTGATGATCTCTTTCTTCACAACCTCTTACATTGGTGGGTTCAGAATACGCTGGTGCTCAATACTAGGTATACACTCAGGAACAAGCTGGATCTTATGAGTGTAAATGCCGGGTGGAATACCTATGATATCAGCAATGGACCAACCAATGGCCCTCTTAAATCTTCTCAATACTAAAACCAAAGCCTTTACTTGCCAATTCACCAATTTAGTAGAAATAATCACTAGCAAGGTATTGTTGGCTCCCAAGAATGTGTAGCGAAGGTGGGACGAAAGATCCTTAAGCTCTAAAACTGGAGGCTCCTCAATAGAAGGACGAGCTGGTGGAGTTACCCTATTCTTCAAATCGAGATCCAGTTTATTTGGAGCATAAGTGTATGCTCCTTTACCAGCGAGTGCACCCACCATCTTATCATAGTCTTCAATACCATTGTCATCAAAATTCATGATCACTGCAGCCAGAGGTTCTACTCCTAACCTTTCTTTAAGACACAACCACCTCACTATCATCAACCGTATCTATCACTGAAATCACTCACTTATCTCTTGGCTGCTTCATTGAATGACACACATTGAAAGTGACCTGTTCATCATTTAATTTGAATTTTAGCTGCCCTGTTTCTATATCAACCAATGCACTACCAGTGTCAAGGAATGGTATTCCCAATATGATGGGAACCTCAAAGTCAACTTCACAATAGAGAATCACAAAATCAGCCAAAAATATGAAAGATGCAACCTTCACCAAAACATCGTACAGAATGCCCACCGGTTTTTTCACAATCCTATCGGCTATGAGAAGTTTCATAGAAGTTGGTTTTGGTGCTCCCAACCCTAACTGCTTGAAAATGGCTAATGGCATTAGGTTGATGCTAGCACCCAAATCACACAGTGCTTTAGCAAAGTCGTAGGACCCGATAGTACAAGGAATTGTGAAAGCTCCTGGATTCTCCTTCTTTTCAACTAGGGAACGCGAAGCAACTGCACTACAGTGATGTATGTTATCTGCTGGCTCAAAACTGACAGTTCTCTTCTTTGTCACCAAGTCTTTCATGAACTTTGCATAACCTGACATCTGCTCCAATGCCTCTACAAGAGGGATGTTTACTGACAGCTCCTTCAATATTGTGATAAACTTATGATATTTTCCTTCCTCAGCCTTCTTCTTCAATCTTTGAGGAAAGGGAGGAGGAGGTCGTGGGATAGTTTTAAGAACTTGTGGTACCTCTTTTTCCTTCCTCTTTTCAGATTTTGCATTATCGCTATCATCATGATGATTTGGAACTGTGTAACCCTTTGAATTATCCGGCTCTAACTCAGCTTCTACATCAATAACCACTGGTTCATTAGTCACACCACTGTCGGTAGGAATAGGTGGATCTATCGTGCACTTACCACTTCTAGTAGTAATGGCGATACAATGACTATCATTTTTTGAATTCTGGACGGTATTGCTTGGAAGGGTGCTTGGCTGACGTTGATTCAGTGCCAATGAAATCTGCTCGAATTGTTGCTCCAACTGTTTAATGGCAGTTGAATGAGACTCCACTTTCTGACTTATGCCCGAAATGTCAGTCCTAATCTCCTTCAAGCAATTTTCCTGGCTTTCTGTTCCTTTGACCAGTTTATTAAGAAGGGCCTCCATCCTTGAATTACCAGACTCCTCATCACGTCGTCCTGGCTATACATAAAGGTCATTCTTCTCTCTATAGTCATCTTTTCGCCTCCAACCACCGTTACAGTCTCTTTCTCTATCTCTGTATCCCAACTTGTTGTAGTTGTCTCCATAATAGTTTCGACCTTGATTTCCTTGCCTTTAGTTCCAAGAGTCTTGATTAGACCCTTGGCCCTTGGCTCGAAAACCTGCCACTTCTCGATCTAGGTACCTAGCCTCTTCATCATACTCACTATCATCATGTCTAGCCGATTTCCCTTGTGCACCTACAACATGCACCTTTTCCGCATCTCTGGCCGCTATTTGTTTAGCCAGAAGACCAATTTCAGTCCTCAATTGAGCGACCTCTTGAGCCACAGATTCATCCAAAGCTCGTTGTGCTACCGAGGATCCAATAGCATATGTGCCAGCCGGCGTATCTGCCTCCCGAGTATGCCATCCTCGGTTGGTCTTAGTGATACGATCCCAGATTTCTGAAGATTGATCCCACCTCATTCTCATAAATGCTCCACCAGTTATAGTATCTGCTACAGCCTTAGTATTTACGTTTAGTGCCCTGTAGAAGATTTCAAGTAAGTTTCTACCACTCATCCTATGATTTGGTACATTCTGCAGCTTCTTCTTGAACCTTATCCATGCCTCATACAGTGCTTCAGAATGTAGTTGTCTAAAGTTGTAGATATCATCCTTCAGCTGCAGCATCTTGGAAGGTGGGAAAAACCTCTCCAGAAATTGATTTCTCAATTCTTGCCAATTAGTGATGGATTCTGGTGGTAATTCTGCCAACCACAAGGTCGCCTCTCCTGTTAGGGAGAATGGGAACAATCTCAACCGAATCGCCTCCTGATCAACTCCAGGCAAATTATATGATGTGCAGACCCCCACAAAATTTATTACGTGCATGTTTGGATCATCCGTAGGTAGACTGGCAAATACACCCATTAAGTTTAGCAGGTGAATCATAGCACTGGTAATGTCAAACTTAGTGCCTGGAGGTAACTCAGGTGGGATGATGGCACTGGTCTCAACTGGCTCGAAATAAGCCACATCCTCATCTTCTGGATCGTCATAAACAGGCACATATGGTCTCGGTTGTGCCCTCAGTTGTCTTTGTCGCTCTTCAGCCTCATCCAGTCACTGTGCTGCTTCTTGCATTGCTCGATTATCTCTTTCTTCTAGTCTAAGAGCAGCTTGCCTAGCCTGCTCTTCAAGTGTCAATCGAGCGGTAGTTTGTTCCGCTGTTTCATGACCAGCTGGTTGAATAGGTTGGTGACGAATGTCTCCCGCAGCTGCGGGATCCTGAACTCCTTCAGTATTCACCATTCTTCAATTAGCTCTTAGAGTCCTTTCAATTTCAAGATCAAGTGGAATCAGGGGATTGCCTTGACTCCTAGTATTTGGCATACACTGGTGTATGCCCTCAAAAGTATGTAAAAGCAAAACCAATCAACTCCAACCAGTAACAATCAACTCCGTAACCGTATTCCCCGGCAACAGCGCCAAAATTTGATGTCGCCCAAAATATGCCTGCTAAGAAGTATAATGCGGTCGCTTGTCAAATATAGAACCCAACTAGGTTGGGGTCGATCCCACAGGGAATAGGTCAAAGTTTGAGTAGAATATCGGATGGGACAATTGGGAAGTAAATAAAGTTGGGGGGTTTTTGTGAATAAAAAGTGACAGTAACAATTGCTGGTCGTATCGAGTTTGTAGATAATAAAAGATATACACTAGGACGGTGATCCCCAATGATTCCTTAACTCCACCAATTACTTGTGCTAACAAAATCGTCCCGCTATGTGACATGCAAAATCTAACAAGATATGTTCGTCTAAACGTCTTTCAACCTTGGTTAGATGAATTTCACTCTTCTCCTTTCGGTCTCCGAGTGTTGTACTACTAACCCTTGTACTGGATCTCAGATAACCATTCCCGCTGAGGCTCAGGTTATTAGGTGAAGGTTGATAGCTTTAAATCTCTGTTGTTATCTCCTTTTCCCAATCTCTACCTCTCTCTCGAGAAATTCTAGACTACAGGCAAGTTTCTAATGTTTGTAATCATTAGAAGAGCAATCACAACGAAGGAAACAACAATACATGCATACGCAGCGGTACAGAATTGCCTTGCACTTAATCGGTTTCGTAATTCCTCATGGTTCACACAACCCTAGTTGATGGGTTTAGCTGCTCATAATTGTAAGAACACAAGAAGAATTCAGAGATGAAAGCTTAATTATGATCTCACAACAATGAAGAAAAACTAAAATCTCAATTATCAATAAAACTCGAATTAGGGTTTGTACTACAAAACCAAGAATATGATTATGAACTCCAAAACAATGTAAAATAGTTCTCCAAACAATGTAATGACTCACTCTCACACCTAGGACTATACAGGGGTATTTATAGATACAAAACTAATCCTATCCAGAACCAAATAGGAGAACAGAGTTGACAACTTCCACGGTATCGTGACTTGGTGTTGTGGAAACAAGTCACGCCACGTAGGTTGGTGTCGTGGGAATCAGGATCAATCAGATGTCTTCAGAAGTTGAGTCACGCCATACTTCCACGTCACGTGACTGGCATTCACGCCACGTAGGTTGGTGTCGTGGGAATCAGGCTCAATCAGACGTCTTCAGAAGTTGAGTCACGCCATACTTCCACATCACGTGACTGACATTCACGCCACGTGACCTGTGTCGTGGAAATAAAAAATTCTCTTGGATCTCTGAAGTGGACTCACGCCAGACGTGAGTGGCAGTCACGCCACGTGACGTGTCGTGGGTCCATCTTTGGAGTAGGTTCTTGTTCTTTCTTCTCCCGACACTTCGTTCTCGGGCTTGATTCTTTCTGTTTTGATCATTTTGCCTTTTAAACCTGTTTTCCTGCAAATTAGGATAGGAACCACATCATATCAACAAAATACACCCAAGTTATTGCATATTTTCCTTTTTTTTAAGCATCAAAAGTGCCATGTAACCATGGCGCATCAACCACATACCAGTTTGCACTGAGAGATCTGGACTAAGGGCTTGAATCTGAAAGCTTGAACTTGAATCCTAGGTTTGCCTCTTAAGAGGGACTTTGTTTCTAATGTTTGAGATTCTTATCGGGATAATGAAGGAGTAAGCGGTGTTTTAGTCTTAATATCCTCTAAATAATAGTTAAAACAACATAGTAAAAGTCTTAAAAGATAGGGGAAAGACTGGATTGCTCTTTTAAATGACTTTTAAAATTCGGGAACTGCATCCCATGATTCGTTGTATGACTTGTACTTTGATACCACGACTCACGGTATGAGTCATGGTTCAGTGGGATATTTTTGGGATGAATTCTGCCTAAGGACTATGAGTCCACACCACGACTCGTGAACTGGTTTCACGAGTCGTACAATGTCTCTTGATTCTGGGTTAAAATTTGTCAACATCCTATTATGATTCCATGACTCAACAGTATGGCTCGTGATCAAAACCAAAAGTCATACTATGATATGTAGTAACTTGTGAGTTCACTATTCTTGGAAAAGCTTTTCACGAGTCACTCCATGACTCGTGAAGTGATACCATGAGTCGTAAACTGACTCGTGTTCCATTGGGAGACTTAATTCTAATTTCACGATTTGGTTTACGAGTCATGGACTGGGTTCACGACTCATGAATCATTTCTTGGAACAGGGGGACATGAAGTTTCTTTATGATTTTCTGATCTAATTCTGGATCAAATCATGGAAAACTTTGGTGTGTTACAATATCTCCCCCTTGAGATCATTCGTCCTCGAATGATGGGTAAAGCTAGTATGAACGCACGAATCAAACCACTATCGTATTCCTTGACTAGAAATATACTTTACTGACATGAACTAAGCCGCGACAATTCAAAGGTCATGATATCTACTAAGGCGTACATAAATAAGAGGTCGTTTGAAACATGAAAACTACGGCGTGAAAGACATGGGACGGCTTAGGGGTCTACAACAAGAGTAAGATTCTTATTTCTTTCTCTAAGGAATGAATATGGACTGGAAAAGATGCTAAAACACATAGGCTGGATTAGAGTAACATCTTGACTGAGGTAGAGGAAAAAATGTGCAAGTAAGAATAAATTGTGATCTCAACAGGGCCCTATCTCCTAGAAGGAAAACTCTTTTGCACGTAAGACTAGCCTCTTCTTAGCATTTCACCATCTCCCCCTTAGCTTAAAATTCATAACTTATGTCTACGAACTAATCTATTTATTAAACTATCCCCATCAAAATTAATAGAAACACTACCATACTTAAAACACTCAAAATTGAGCCTCTATAGAATACTCAATTTACTTCATAGGGGAAACTTCCACCACTACCCTAGCCTCTTACATAATTAAAAAAAACTAGTTCACTATCTATTTACACATCGCATTAATAACTTATAATCCCATGAAACCAAAAATACTAACTATCTTAGACCCGCAATACCTCCTTGTATAATCTAAGGCTCTTCCTCACCTAACAGACTTAGCCTAAATCTTCCTATCTCATCTACGGGATACATATAGCGCACTCATGGTTTTCAACCTATCCTTTGTAATGACATGTCAACTTACATGGATCTAACCCCCACAGATCTCACTACCACCTAACATAATACTATTCTCCTCTACCAATCTTCTATATTCTAAGCTAAGACAACTCACATCAAGAAAAACAATGAGGGTCTGGGAACTACAGATGCATACAAGGATAAATCTAATAATATACCCATCAGGGCTTCAGGAGGAATTTTCGAACCTGGTTAACTAGAAAAAGCATAGAAATGTTCCTTAGCACCACCTATTAGAATTTGAGCCATATCTCAAATCTCCTCCACTACTCCATCTTTCTGAGAAACAATCCTTTAGAATGTGACCTAGCTGCCCATACCCAAAACACCTATCCATTCCATGTCAGCATTCTCCCAGATGATACTTACCACATCTAGTACAAGGAGGATACTTCGAGGTCCTCTGAGCAAAGCTACTATAAGATTGAGAATCGGGCGCAAGTGCGCTAGCTGAAGATAGAGCTAGTCTGGATGACCTATGCTGAAAAGATGATCAGTTCCCACCACCAATTCTTTGCTGGTTGAACTCAAAATTTTTGGTTTTGGACCTCTTGTTCTCTCTCTCCCTCTCCTTTAGTTTTGCCTCTTTTATTTGCTGAGCGTAAGTCATCAACCTAGAGATATCCATATCTCCAATCAACGTAGTAGTCTTACACTCCTTTTTCACTAAGTATAAAACACCAGAAACAAACTTGCTCATCCTAGCCCTTTGTTTGACTACCATCTACTAAGCATACCTGGATAGCTGACAGAAATTCAACCCTGCCTTAAGTTCATAAACTCCTCAGCCTTCGCTCCCTTAACTCTCTAAAAAAAAACTGATTAAGAAAAACTTCAAAAAAATTATCCCAAACTACAGAAGCCACATTTATACCATGGATACCTCTCCACTAAGTGAACCAGAGGTGAGATACATTCTTAAGCTGGAAGGAAGCCAGTTCAACACTCTCAAATTTAGACAGATGCATAACCTGGAGGACTTTCTTCACTTTATCAATGCAGTTTTTTGGGTCTTCCTCAACTTTTGACCTAAAGAACTTTGGAGGATTCGCACGGACAAAATCTCTGAATCAGACAATAGCTGACCCACTATTTGGTATAGTAGTGGCTGCTACCTGCTGATTCATCTGGCTGTCATAGCCTGAGCTAACATATGATTGGCATTGTGGAACTTGGCATTAGTAACATCATCATTTGAGAGCTGATTCACTGGTGTTGGAGGATTATAGTTCTTTCCATTTCTACGTCTAACGTTCCTTCTCGAAGTTATTTTCTAAAATGCGTAAAGCAAGAGTTAGAATCGAATATAGAGTTAAACTCTATCACACAATAAAGAACTTAAAAGGACAAAATGTTGTAAAACGTCTCGTATCCTGTTCTGTATAAGTGTGGCGAGCTTCACACCCATAAAAGAGACTATACTAAATGCGGGTTTTCAGATATCATAGGACTCTTAAACCTGATGATCTAATACCAAGTTTTTCACGACCTATATCTACACGTTAGATATGATCGGCACTTAGGACCACAATTGATCCCAAGAAGACCCTTGGTACTGGCATATTACAAAGATCATACGCCTAAGTACTGATCAGAAGCATAATCATATGAAATGGGCAATTTACTAAGCAAACTGACTATTTTAAATAAAGCAATATTTGAAGGGAATCAACATGTTGAATTGTCTATGTCTGATAAAGCCTCTACTACCAAATAAGATGATTTGTTGGGACAAGTTCCCAAATAACTCTAAAATAACTTAAACTAAAGACTAACAATGTCTATGAAAAGGGAAATATTAATCCACTACGGTCCTCAAATAAAGTGGACTCACCAACACTGGAATAGAATAACTGCAAGTCTGATCTAGCCAAGAGTTTGGAAATAAGCATCTGAATTATATCATGATAAGATATAGCATATAGAACAAGAGAAAGGTATGTATACAGTACTATGAATGTCATGACCCTACTATGAGTATCGTACGGGCACCTACTCTATTCTAACTAGATAGGAGAACCCTTATCACTCATCCAATTAATAGGCGGAAGTCATTAATAAACCAATTTAGTACATCATTGAATTACTAATAGATATATTACAATCTTTGAAAAGATACAATAAAAGTAAACATTTTCTCGAGGACCTAGTTTAGATAGGTACAAGTGCTTCTTAGGAAAAGAGACAACACAAGACTCAGCTTCCACCATAGGAAAAGAAAGAATAGAAGCTGCTGAAGATCACTAGCCACATCATATAAGAAACATCAATTGATCCTGGCAAGAGTAGTATTAGTACAACCACACATACTGGTAGGCATCATCTGACTGCCAAGGTTAAATCACATAAACATAATATAGAAATTCAAGATCAAACATGCATACAAAATTGTAACACCCCGTACATTTCCGACCCTACTTGACAACTTTGAACAATATTTATTTAGGTGTCGAGAGCCATAAGTATGTATTTTGTAATGTCATTGATGAAATATTTGATATTGGGCCTAGTACATGTGGTTAGACCTTTGTAGTGGGTGGAATTTGTGACTTTGTGGGGTGAAAAATTGAGGTTTAAGGGACATCCAAGCAAAGAATCTTAAAGCTAAGAGGTAAGCAAAAGGTTGGGACTTGAAAGATCCAACCAAATCCGCAAAGAAAAGTCAAAATCAAAAATTTGGCATGGGGCACTGCAGAGGGCGTGCCAGGCTTCTCTGGCCCAAATTTTTGTTTCCACATGTAGCAAAGGGGCGCGCCAAGCGGCGTGCCGGAGTGGTTTTCGCCAAAATCTTTCTTCGATTATTATGATGTATATGAGACCTTTGAGTCATGGTATCGTTACTCCATCATAGTAGGACTATTATTAAGCGTGTTTAACATACGAGTTGGGGTTAATCCTTCATCACAAGTATTTTAACAAATTATGTTCAAATAAGCCATGAGCGACTAGAATTTCTATTTTGCGATTGAGGCTACGAACGGGAATCTCGTAAGTGAATATTATCGAGACATTTATAGAATTATTTGAACATGAGATATATGGTGGGTTATAAATTACATTTGGTGGGTTAAGATGACATGAGTTATTGGGCTCAATTTAAAGCCCAAAGAGAGACCAAAATGCAAGGCCCAATGGGTCAAATGACCCATTCTTCCATTTGACCAAGTAAAACACCTCAATTATTGATTACATGTGGCTAAGGATGACCATGAGGATTATATAAAGGCACAAAAGGCTGATTTTATTCATTATAACACACATGCCCTTTTTGAGATATTTCCAACATTTTTCTCTCAACATAAACCCTAAGGCAACCAACTCTTGGAGACAAGATCACTCATTTGCAAGCTTGGGTAAGTAATTATTCTTATGGATTAATATATTATATGCATGGGAGAGCATGTAGATCATGATGGTTATGTCTAAAAGTGCAAGTGGTGCACTTTTGTGTTTTTGTAAAAGATGTGTCATCTTTGTGAATTAAACTTGAAAGGTGACTTGTGGTTTTGATGAAAGTGCATGGTATGGGTGAAATAACAACATGTATGGTGTGATTATGTTACTAAACTTGTTATTTTTCTATAAGTGTAAATTATGGGATTTTGGCCGATATGTTGTTATGAGACGTATTGAGGTGACTTGATGAAGTAATTGTGATGTTGTGTTGATGGAGAAGTGGAAAGTATGAACTTGGTGTGACATGGTATTGGTTTATCATGTGTTGGTCAATGTATGGAATATTGTGGGATTATTGGTATGATAATTTCATAAATGGTATTGTCAAGTGGGAAATGACATTTCAAAGCCAAACATGTAACTCATTGTCGTTATTTGCATTTGTAAGGTAGTTGGTGGTTAATGTAAACTCCGTTATGTACTTGTGTTGTAGAGTGAAACATAAGGAAGGAGCGGGACTATTGTATTCACGTATAGGATTGTATATTCGTATTGAGAAGATAAGGTATGTAAGGTTACTCTTTTCATATCCTTCTGCAGCTCATAGTATTCACATTGATGTTGTACTAGTTCATTCCGAAATGTCCCAAGGTATCTCATTTCAGGTTGTTATCTATTGTTAAGTCACCTATTCCTCATTCATTAGTCGTTGTTGCCCATGTGTTACATAAGTATGAACATGGTTCCAAAGTCCCAATAATAGTATGTTCCAAAGCTTCCAATAAGGTTATGATTACAAATATATCAATCTCTCATAAGTGAGCGTATCAATCTCTTGAAAGTAAAGAAATGAGGTAAAGCATATATGTGTGTTTCCAATAATATCACGATCCTCAATGTACCAATCTCTCATAAGTGAATGAATCAATCTCTCCTAAGTAAGACATGAAGAAATATGTAGGTAAAATATTATAACCCACCTATAGAGTGGATGTATGTTCTATTATAACCCACCTATAGAGTGGATGTATGTTCTATTATAACCCACCTATAGAGTGGATGTATGTTATATTATTAACCCACCAATAGAGTGGATGTATGTTATATTAATAACCCACCAATAGAGTGGATGTACGTTATATTAATAACCCACCAATAGAGTGGATGTACGTTATATTAATAACCCACCAATAGAGTGGATGTACGTTATATTATTAACCCACCACTAGAGTGGATGTATGTTATATTTTACAACCTACTAGCCAAGTAGATGAATAATAATGATGATGAGTGTAAAAGCAAAGAAAGAATCTCTTGAGTAGAAGAATCTCTTGAATAGAAGAGTCTCTTGGAGGCAAGTCTCTTGAGTAAAGGTAACTCTCTCTTGAATAAGGGGGTATATGGAGGATGGTAAATGACAATAACAGAAGAAATGTACATGGTTCCACATATAAAACGAGGGTTATCCGCATTGACTATTTCTTTTATATTGACTCCATTGTTGTTAGCATGTATAATGCAGTTTCTTATGAGCCTTACATACTCAGTACATTCTTCGTACTAACCCCCTTGGGGGACTTACATTATTTGCTGCAGGCGCAGGTGCTAGTAGGCCTCCTCAGTAGCTTGCAGTCCATTTACAGATCATTGGTGAGCCCCAGTTGGTTCGGGGCTTTCCGAGTCATATGTGTACAGTGGTTTTGGTTTTGGCATTGTATATATGTTGTATAAAGCGGGGACTTGTCCCGACTGTAGGTTGGTTATGCATATGTATCTGTAGAGGCTTTGTAGACGGATGTGGGAAGATGAATGTAAGAGATGTATGTCCATTTTGACTTGACGGCCCCAACGACCAAGTTTCATATATATAGCATGTGTTTTCATGTTTTCCATCATTGGTAGTTTATAATTTATAAGTTACATGAGATAGGATGCCATTCATAAAGGGACATGCATATGGAGGTTCATGAGCAAAGATTGGTTCTCTCGGGCCTCAACGGGTTCGGGTGCCAGTCCGCCTCAATGGGATTTGGGGCGTGACAAAAATGAACATTTGAATTCCCTCAATTTCATCCTTCGTATTACCACTCTTAATTTCAACATAAACCCGATAACTCGATTTGTTTTAAGATGACTATAAGGATCTATTAAGCTCTTATCACATTTCCTTAATGACCACTAGTTCATGATACAACAATTATTAATAAGTTATCGTTATACCACATGTGTACACTAATTTATAGATCTCCTACCCATATCACTATATGAGTGTACACCACCTTAAAACCCGATGAATTTTACAACCAATCATTAAACAAGAACCTTCTCACCTTTACCTCCCTCAACTCATCACCCTTTTGTCAATTACTGTCACACCCCAAATCCCATTGGGCCGGATTGGCACCCGAAGCCGTTAAGGCCCGAGAGAACCAACCTTCATTCATACGCATGTTGCTAAATAAACCACATTCTGTCAGACAAATACAAGATGTCAAAGATAGAAGTTATGGAAGGATATTCATATAGATATAAAACTTGGTTGTTAGGGCCATCACGTCAAAAGCATACATTCCTTACATTCCTTCTTTGTCCCACAACATCTATAAAGACTCTAACAGATATAGACCCAAGCCTAAAGTTGGGACAAGTCCCCGCTTTAGACAACCTTTACACAGTACCAAAACAATGTACACATGTGATTGAAAAAGCCCCGAATCAACCTGGAGCTCACCAACAGTCTACAGATGACCTGAATCCTACTGTGGAGGTCTACTAGCTCCTGTGCCAGCAGCAGGTAAGGTAAGTTCCACAAGGGACATTAGTACAAAAGAATGTACTGAGTATGTAAGGCCATAAGTAACTTCATGAAACATAAGAACTTCAATGGAATGAAACACAAGTGAATGGACAATATCGATAAACCACCATTCTGTATGTGTGGAACTATGTACGTTGCCTTCATTACTTTCTTTGCTTTTACGTTCATTACCGTTACCGTTACCGTCATATATACCGTCATGTAATGCCCGGGCCCCAACTGATCAGTGGGTCATAACATACATAACATAACATTGGGATCGGCTCAAGCTAGGCTTATGCCCCATTGAGCTACCACCCATAAATCAATAAAGCAGGTTTGACCCGAGCTAGGTTCTACCCCTTTGGGCTACCCCCAGTCAGGTTTGGAATCGAGCTAGGCTTTTGCCCCACTGAGCTTCCCCCCTGATCCAATAATCTCGGGATCATCTCTAGCTAGGCTTTCGCCCCTTTGAGCTACCACCCATAAATCAATAAAGCAGGTTCAACATCGAGCTAGGCTTTTTCCCCACTGAGCTTCCCCCTGATCCAATAATCTTGGGATCGTCTCTAGCTAGGCTTTCGGCCCTTTGAGCTACCACCCAGACTCAAAGAACCATAAAGTAACCATATATGCATTACTTCTTTCCTTTACTTTTGTGAGATTGATGCATTGGTGGTCATAACATTATTGGAACTTCGGAACAATAATCAATGAATAAGAGACATGTGAATGACAATTTATAACAAACCTGGAATGAGACACTTAAGAACATTTTGGAATGGAAACTAGTTTGATAACAATGAGAACAATAAGATCTGCCAAAGAATACGGAAAAGAGTAACCTTACATACCTTATCTTCCCAATATGAATACACAATCCAATATGTGAATACAAAAATTCATCTCCTTCCTTACGTGTTACTCTACAACACAAGTACATAACAGAGCTCACGTTAACAACTAACTACATTATAAATGCATAAGACGACAATGAGCTACATGACTACCATATAACGACATTTTACCCTCTTAAAATACCATTCACTGCATCACCATACCAACAACACCAAAACATTCCACACATTAACCAAGATATCACAAACCGAAGGCATTTCACACCAAGTTTATGCTTTACACTTACCCTTCAACACCACGCCATATTTACTCCCTCAAGTCACTTAAATACCTTTCACAATAACACATTAAAACCAATCCACAAGTGATACAATTCAAAATGTTTTGTACTACCCCTTAGGGCCATCCAAAGGGTACCATAAGTTGATGATTGCATCCAATAAGGATATAGAGGCCTTGGGGGGTCAAAGAGAAGCAAAAACAATCAAAACAAAATTCTGGAATGACCTGTGGATCCACCTACGCCTGCAGGTGCCCATATGGCCTTGTCCAGGGGCACCTGCATTGGCATTTGCGCTCGCAGGTGCCCCATCCGCGAAGGCGGATGCCCGGTTCGGCCAAAATGAGTCTCTTTTGGGTCTATCTTTGCAATAAATGGTCCATGGACATAAGTATGCTTCTCTTTTCATATTTTTGGTTAACTTGATGCCAAGGAACAATCATGGTTTCAAAATACACATGAACAAACCATATTCTCCTTTCAATACACCACCGATTCCATGCAAAATTTCACAACAAAAATTCCAAAAGTCATACACAAAGAGAAAGAAAGTTAGGGACATAAACACATCCTACATGTTGACATTTAATCCATCAAATTCACTTCCTTCAAGACCACAAGTCTACTTTCAAGTTTAGAAGGCAAAACCCTTTATCGATTAAGCAAAAGTAGACTATTTCACACATAGTGGACTGCTCAACACTTTGTCAACATAACCAACATACTTTACACACCATATTATGCATATAATATATTAAACCATAAGAGTGAACACTTACCAAAGCTTGCAAAGAGATGATCTTGTCCAAAGGAGTGGTTGCTTAGGGTTAGAGAGAATAAAATATCTTGTGGAAAATTCTAGAATTTGGCAAGTGTATTTTGGTGAATAAAATCTGATTTTTGTTGCCTTATATAGTCCCTCATGTCATCCTTAGCCAAACATTTAGTCAATAATTGTGGTGTTTACTTGGTCAAAGTAGAATGGGTCATTTTCCATTTGGGCCATGTCTTCTTGCTAATTTTTGGGCCTCATTTGAGCCTATTAGCACAAGACTAATTCAGCCCATTCAATTTAATACATGATTCACTTACTATCTTTAGTTTAAATACTTCCATCAATGCTAAGGTAGTCGTATGAGTTCGAAAATGTACGGGGTGTTACATTCTTCCCCCCTTAGGAACATTCATCCTCGAATGTTAGTAACATTATCCAATTTAAAAATATTCAAGTCCAAGTTCATTTTTCTTGTTATCATAACACATAATGCTTATAAATACTTACTTTTTATTGCTCCAATTTCGCATATTGCACTTTTTCTTCCGTTTGAAATAAATGCGGGTACTGATGTGTGGCCAAAATTATATATATTTAGTACTATTTACCTCATATTTAATATTTTTATTTGTCCTTTTTGAGTATTAATTTTATGAATTATGCTTAATATTATATTTTTATTTGTAGGATTATTTGGAGCAAAAAACGGAATTAAAATTGAGAAGTTATATAAGGAAATCAAGCAGACAGCTTAATGGATTAAATAGAATATTATATTAATATTTCTATATATAAACTATATGCATGCAGAATTGAATTGAAGTTGAGGCGGCATGGCCACTGACGCAATACATTCCAATTTGGACTGGGTTTTTATTTCCCAGTCCATTTTGGACTCAGTTATTTTATTTTGGGGGTTTTCTTGCACCTATAAATATTCCACAAAAATACTTTTTATGTAACTTTCAGACTATTGAAACCTTGGAGAGGTAACTTGTAAAATTTTTATTTAGAGAAAGTTTGGAGCCGCCGTGGAGGCCGGAGAAAATTGATTTATTCTTTTCTTCTCCATCTTTATTCCGGATTTATTCTACTCAATTTGTAAGTTCATAATTACGATTTTGTCTATGATTTCTAATTGTGATATTCAAGCCATGAGTAGCTAAATACCACAACTAGGATTGTGGGAACCATGATGAATTAACGAAGTAGGTTAAAATACATAGTAATTTTTGGAATGGTATTTATGCATGTGTTGTTATTTTCTTCGGTTTGATTACTTTCTAATGGTTGCAAACGTTAGAAACTCGCCTGTATTCTAGACTTGCTCGAGAGAGAGGTAGATATTAGGAAAAGGAAATAACAACAGAGATTTGAAGCTATTAACCTTCATCTAATAACTTGAGCCTTAGCAGGAATAGTTATCTGAGATCAAGAACAAGGGTTAGTAGTGCGACACTCGGAGACCGAGAGGAGAAGAGTGAAATTTGTCTAACCAAGGTTGAGAGACGTTTAGATGAACCTAACTAGTTAGATTTTCATGCAACGCATCGGAATAGATCACTAGTACGTAGAACCTACGGATTTATGAAGTCATGGGGAACACCATCCTAGTTCGTCATTCTCATTGACTTTCTCAGCATAAATTGATATTTGTTTACTTGTTACTTCAAACTAAAAATTGTTACTTGTTCTTTTAAATTCCCCCATTAAAAATAAACGACTAAAAGTCTAAATAAACACATTGACCTAGATTCTAACCATATTCCTTGTGGGATCGACCCCAACCTAGTTGGGTTCTATATTTGATACAACGGCTGCTTTATACTTCTTAGGAGATATATTTTGGGCGACATCAAATTTTGGCGCCGTTACCGGGGAATACGGTTTAGGGTTAGATTAATTGTGTTTTTTTGACTAGTAGTTCTTATTTCTTGTATGTATTCTATTTGTCTCGTAACTTTTTGTTATTTTATTTTTAGTTTTTATTTTTTATTTTTTTTGAATATTTTACTACTCTTCTTGATATGACCTCTTTATAAGATGAAGCATGGAATAGTGAGGACTCCTATTTTATTGATCCTTATCCCTTTGATATAGTGCATTATTGCAGGAGTGTGGTAGATATATTGTGGGATCATAATGAGAGCATGATAGAAACGCTAACACTCCTTACAGTAGAAAAACGTGAATTCATGAAAGAGGTTGATAGGTTTGGTTTGAATATTCACAACTTAAACGAAGATTTGAATGCAAAGGTTGATACGTGTAACGTCAAACAATTTAGTTATGAGTTGTGTGAGGCTAAAAAAGTTCTTATAAGCCAAATTGAGGAGCTAAAATTGGAGGGTCAAATACTTGATCATACTTTTATTGATGTTGTCACTGTTGAGAAGAGTACACTAGAGTTATGTGAGGAAGTAGATAATATTATTTTTAAAAACTCTAGTGTGTTTAAATATGAGGATGTAAATAGTAATAGGATTCATGAGTTAGGGTGTATAAGACCTCATTCTAATCATTTTTCCACATTATGTTTGGATAGTAAGATATTAATCGAGCCATCCGAGCCTATGGAAGAGTGTAAAGATGAGGAAAAATATGTCTACATTTTTGAATTTGTTATGCCAAAGTCAAAAAATTACATTCCTCATTTAAGGGCCAAGAATTGCAATATGTCACATCTATTGCTTGGTTCCTTTACTTTTATACCACCGACCCTTGAGCGTAGTAGAAAATTAGAAAAGAAATTAGGGGTGCAATTTATAAGTTCAAAGTGGAAGGAAAAGTGGGAGGCAACCCAACTAGTAGTTTAACTTCTTATTTTTTTTTTTTTATAATATCACGTATTTTTTTTTTTTTTTTTTTTTTTTGTGTTTGTTTGTTTTTTTTGGCAGATTTAGGGGAAGTCTGAGTACCCAAATTTAAAGCTAAGGAGCATGTTTGAACTTAAGTGTGGGTTGCACGCCATCCTTGATGAAAATTGAAGAAACATGCTGCTAGCTAGGCCCTAGAGGGTTTCAGGAAGTATCTTTAACCCTCGTTTTACTTTATTTATTGTTTTGGGGACAATGCATGATTTTAAGTGTGAGGTGGGATATCTTCCAATATTTGTTAAGGGTAAAGTATGCTATAGGTTTTTATATTTATTTATTTTTAGTAAAAAAAAAAAAGAGAGAATTTTATTTTTTTTTGAAAAAAATACAAAAAGATTTTAATTTTATTCTTTAGATTAAAATAGTTTTTTGTTTTTAGTTTTTTTTATCTTTAGTTGAGCATACTTTGCCCACCCCTTGGTTTTTCTTTTCGGTTCTTTTCTGAGGGGGGGCCTTTGAACCTTATTGCTTTTTTTTGGAATAATTTTTTTTAAATTTTTTTTGGAGTGAAAAGAAAAGATTTTTTTGTTTGGTTGATACTAGCAATTTAGGTCTAATTTTGAGTAGTACTTTTCTGTGAGTGTTTGAGTATAAATAAAATAATAGACTTTTTGACACCTAGACTCATGGTTGTGACTCTGTATATAACTTATTCTTATTTTTGTAGTTTGCTATGACCCTATTTGTCTTAGAAGTGGAATTGATCCATCTTGATTGATACTTGTGCCATGTGTGGTGAGGATATTTTTGCATATATTCCATGTTTTGCATCTTAGTCTAGAACTTGCCCTGCATGTTATTGAAGCGAAATAAAAAGTATTGCTTTTTTAGAATATGATACTAGGCTTTCTTTGATGTCTTGTAAATTTTAGCCTTTTCAGATATTATATCACTAGTAGCCCCTTTGAGCCTGTAGCCTATTTTTTGGTAGCCATATTTTTACCTTGATCCATTTTTTGAATCCTTGAGCACTGTAGCATAGATTGTGTTTGAAATTGTTAAATTTGAAGAAAGGAGATGGTTGAGTGTAAAAGGTGATCAATGCTAGCTACAAAGTGATGAAAAGACCCTCTTTGAAAGAATGTGACATGAAAAAAAAAAAAGAAAAAAAAAATCAAAATATTCTTGATATGATGAGAAATACTAGTGAAAATAATTGATGAAGAGAGGGCTGAAAAACAAAAATAAAGTGATGAAAATAATGGGTGATCAAGTTTAAAAAAATACAAAGTGCTTAGGGAAGTGTAAGTTACTATTATATAGTTTTCCTACCCGTCCCCTAGCCAACATTACAACTCGTTAAAGTCCTATTTGATTCTATTCGAGCATGCTTAATTAGTGGAGATGTACATAATGGGCAATCATATGGTTCTTTGTGCATACATGTGAATTCTTTGTGAGTGTGAGAGTTGTTCTTTGATGTTAAGTCCTTAAATTATATTCGATCTTTTGAATTGAGTGTGTGGACTATTTCTTCTTGTGAGGGCACTTGTTTCATGATAGATAGGTGATGTTATTAGCTTTCTTTGACACAAATAGGTCCGCAATCTTAAATTTGATTTAGTTAGAGTCCATCTTTGAGGTTAGGATGTTAGAGGTTTGTTGTTTGTTTGTATTTCTTGCACAATGATCGAAAAGTGTACTTGATGTTGTGAATTGTTATATGGTCTAATTGTTTGTATCAACCAAAGTCGTGACGTTCCTTGATTTGATTAATTGAGATGAGCTTTAAGGCTTGCTCGAGGATGAACAAGAGTCTAAGTGTGGGGTGTTGATGTGTGGCCAAAATTACATATATTTAGTACTATTTACCTCGTATTTAGTATTTTTATTTGTCCTTTTTGAGTATTGATTTTATGAATTATGCTTAATATTATATTTTTATTTGTAGGATTAAATTGGTGTGAAGATGAAGAAATTTGGAGCAAAAACGGAATTAAAATCGAGAAGTTATATAAGGAAATCAAGCAGACAGCTTAATGAATTAAATAGAATATTATATTAATATTTCTATATATAAACTATATGCATGCAGAATTGAATTGAAGTTGAGGCGGCATGGCCAATGACGCAATACAGTCCAATTTGGACTGGGTTTTTATTTCCCAGTCCATTTTGGATTCAGTAATTTTATTTTTGGGGGTTTTCTTGCACCTATAAATATTCCACAAAAATATTTTTTATGTAACTTTCAGAATATTGAAACCTTGGAGAGGTAACTTGTAAACTTTTTATTTAGAGAAAGCTTGGAGCAGCCGTGGAGTCCGGAGAAAATTGATTTATTCTTTTCTTCTCCGTCTTTATTCCTGATTTATTCTACTCAATTTGTAAGTTCATAATTACGATTTTGTCTATGATTTCTAATTGTGATTTTCAAGCCATGAGTAGCTAAATACCACAACTAGGATTGTGGGAACCATGATGAATTAACGAAGTAGGTTAAAATACATAGTAATTTTTGGAACAGTATTTATGCATGTATTGTTATTTTCTTCACTTTGATTGCTTTTTAATGGTTGCAAACGTTAGAAACTCGCCTGTATTCTAGACTTGCTCGAGAGAGAGGTAGAGATTAGGAAAAGGAAATAACAACAGAGATTTGAAGCTATCAACCTTCATCTAATAACTTGAGCCTTAGCAGGAATAGTTATCTGAGATCAAGAACAAGGGTTAGTAGTGCGACACTCAGAGACCGAGAGGAGAAGAGTGAAATTTGTCTAACCAAGGTTGAGAGACGTTTAGATGAACCTAACTTGTTAGATTTTGCATGCAACGCATCGGAATAGATCACTAGTACGTAGAACCTACGGATTTATGAAGTCATGGGGAACACCATCCTAGTTTGTCATTCACATTGACTTTCTCAGCATAAATTGATATTTGTTTACTTGTTACTTCAAACTAAAAATTGTTACTTGTTCTTTTAAATTCCCCCATTGAAAATAAATGACTAAAAGTCTAAATAACCACATTGACCTAGATTCTAACGATATTCCTCGTGGGATCGACCCCAACCTAGTTGGGTTCTATATTTGATAGAGCAACAACTTTATACTTCTTAGGAGGTATATTTTGGGTGACATCAGGTACTTAGACTTCATCATTTCTTCGGCTTCCCATGTGATTTCTTCTACTTGTTGATTTCTCCAAAGTACCTTTACGGAAGCTACTTATTTATTCCTTAACCTCTTCACTTGTAGATCCAGAATAGCAATAGGTACTTCCTCATATGTGAGATTTTCCGTAACTTGTACATCTTCAATGGGAGCAATACGAGATAGATCACATATGCACTTTCGAAGCATTGAAACATGAAACACTGGATGGACTGTGGAGAATTCTTGGGGTAGTTCCAATCCATACGTAACTTGACCAAATCTTCGGGTAAGCTTATATGGCCCTATATAACGTGGAATCAACTTTCCTTTCTTTCCAAATCTCACTACCCCTTTGATTGGTGACACTTTCAAGAATACCCAATCACCTATGGCAAATTCTTGTCCCCTTCTTCTAACATCGGCATATGACTTGAGTCGACTTTGGGTCGTTTGTAGCCGCTGTTGTATCACCTTAACTTTCTCCATAGCTTGATGAACAAGATCCAGCCAAAATAAGGCATTTTCACCCGCTTCAAACCATCCAATCGGTGATCTACACTTTTTTCCATATAAAGCTTCATAAGGTGCCATTTTGATACTTGCATGATAGCTATTATTATAGGCAAATTCAATAAGAGATAAATGATCATCCCAACTACCTTTAAAGTCCAATGTGCAAGCTCGACTGGAAGATTTATACATTGCATATAACCTCCAGGCTTCTGATGCTCTACTTTTACTTGTTGACAATTTGGACATTGAGCTACGAATTCTGCAATGTTCTTCTTCATATTACCCCACCAATACATTTCTTTCGAATCATGATACATTTTGGTGTCTCCCGGGTGAATATAATACTGTGAATGATGTGCCTCTATCATAATCCGTCGCCTTAGTTCATCTACATCAGGCACACACAAAATTCCTTGGCACTGAAGTACTCCCTCTTGCGTAAGCTCAAATGCCTTTGTCAAACCTTGTTTCACATTCTCCCTCAGCTGCAATAACATAGGATCCGCATACTGTTTTTCCTTTACTTCAACTACTAAGGAAGAGTCTGCCGCATTTTGCACTATAATTTCTTCATTTGGAGTTTGAAGAAGACGAACCCCTAAGCTGGCTAATTGATGCAGATCCTTAACTATACCTTGCTTTTCCGTGAGCTGGGCATCAGTGCTTACTATTGCTTTGCGGCTTAATGCATCGGCTACCATATTTGCTTTTCCCGGATGATATAAGATATCTATATTATACTCTTTTAATAGTTCAAGCCACCTCCGCTGCCTCAAATTTAGATCTTTCTACTTGAAAATATACTGCAACTCTTATGATCAGTATATATATCAACATGAACCTCATACAAGTAGTGGCGCCATATCTTTAAAGCAAATATCACAGCTGCTAGCTCAAGATCATGTGTTGGATAATTTCTCTCATGTGGTCGCAACTGTCTTGAGGCGTAAGCTATTACATTATCATACTGCATCAATACACATCATAAGCCAACTCCTGAAGCATCACAATATACCGCATACCCTTCTGTGCCCTCTGGAAGTACCAATACAGGGGTAAAAGTCAATTTATCCTTTAGCTCTTGAAAACTCTTCTCACATGCATCATTCCATTGAAACTTGGTTGCCTTATGTGTTAGATTTATTATTAAAGGTGCAGCAATAGAAGAAAATCCTTCAACGAATCTTCTATAATAACCTGCCAATCCAAGGAAACTACGAATCTCTGTAGGCGTCGTAGGCCTTGGCCAATTTTTCACAGATTCTATCTTTTGTGTATCAACCCTTATTCCTTCATCCGACACAATATGACCAAAGAATGCTACAGATTTTAACCAAAATTCACACTTAGAGAACTTTGCATATAACTTACAATCACGAAGAATCTATAACACCTGTCGTACGTGATTAGCATGGTCCTCTTGTAATCTTGAATAAACCAGAATATCATCTATAAATACGGTCACGAGCACATCTAAAAATGGCTTGAACACCATATTCATCAAATCCATAAAAATCGCGGGTGCATTTGTTATCCCAAATGACATAACCGAAAATTCATAATGACCATACCGTGTTCGAAAAGCTGTCTTAGGTATATCTTTTTCTCGAACCCTTACTTGATGATAACCCGATCTCAGGTCAATCTTTGAGAAACATTTGGCACCCTCTAATTGGTCAAACAAATCATCAATTCTGGGGAGGGGATATTTATTCTTGACTGTTACCTTATTCAGTTGTCGATAATCAATACACATTCTCAACGTGCCATCTTTCTTTCGTACAAATAACACTGGTGCACCCCAAGGGGATATACTAGGCCTTATGAATCCCTTGTCCAACAAATTTTTTAATTGCTCCTTCAATTCTCATAATTCCGCTGGGGCCATTCTATACGGAGGAATAGAGATAGGCTGAGTGCCTGGAATCACATCAATACCAAACTCTATTTCCCATTCTAGAGGAAAACTTGGAAGAGCTTCAGGAAATACATCAAAGAATTCGTTTACCACTGGAACCGACTGAGGAGTTGGTGGTTTCACATCGGTATCTTGGACTCTTACTAGATGGCATATGCACCCCTTGGATATCATTTTCCTTGCCTTAAGATAAGAAATAAACTTGCCTCTCGGTGCTCCAACATTACCCCTCCATTCAAGGACGGTCTTTTATGGAAAATGGACCTGTAACCACATCAGGAGAAGCCTCCAAATTCTGACGATCCGCTAAGGCATAGGTATGATTCTGGACTCCACTAGAGCTGACTGCTCCTTAAGCACCGCTACCACGACCAGTAGGTTGTACACCCCTTCTTGGGTAGTCTCTCACCATGTGCCCGGACATACCGCACCAAAAGTAAATATTCGTTCCAAATCGGCATTCACCTAAATAAAGCTTCCCGCAGTGTTGAAACGACTGGAGAGAAAACCTCGATTGGTTCATATTTACTTATTCTCGATACCCCGCTGTTTATGAACCTCGAATCCCACTACTTTGCCCAACGTGACTGCCTCTAAACCCTCAAAACTGGGATGGAGTACCTGTTGTAGGATAAGAAAATGATGGCCTAGGCGGTCTATTAAAATCCCGAGGCCTAAATTCTCTTTGGGATGCTATGAATTATCCCATAGGTCTAGCCCTCTTTCCAATTCTTGCGTCCTTCTTCTTTGCCTCTGGTCCTCCATTTTCTGTGCAAAAGCTTGTATCCTGGCTATATCCATATCCCTATTCAAAGCAGCAGTAGTACAATACCTAACCAAATATGGGTCCAATCGATCCACATACCGATGAACTCTATCGGCCATAGTAGCTACCACATTAGGAGTATACCTGGCCAAAGAGTTAAACCGAAGACTATACTCTCTGACGCTCATATTTCCTTGAAGCATATTTAAGAACTGATCCGTACGAGCCTCTCAAATCTCATATGGAAGGTAATGATCAAGAAATGCCGCTTTGAATTCGTCCCAACCAGCTGGTGGTGCACCAATACCCCTAGATCGTTTCCAATCTCTGTACCACAATATAGCCTCTCCCTTCAATCTATATATCGCAAGCTCAACTGTTTCTATACCAGACACATACATAACATCTAAAGCCCGTTGAATTTGGTCCATGAAGTCTTGCTGGTCTTCATTCAGATCTGACCCGGTGAATGTCGGAGGGTCTAATTTAAAGAAATCCTGTGTCGTCCGACTAGCTGCCCTATCCGCACTGTCATTACTTATAGTTGTACCTGCTTGTCCTTGACTTTGTACAACAACTATACGAGTCAACATTTGAACCGCATTCCTTAGATCCTGCTCAGTGGTATTAACAAGAGGTTCTGCGGGTTCTTCTCTCCATCTCGACTCTTCTGAAATGGAAGAGTGGATGAAGCCCGTGATGCAAACTCATTTTCAGCCCCACCTTGACTAGCTTGGTTAGATGGTGATTTACTAGTTCCTTCCCCGGCAAGCATGTCTACCTTCTTACCTTTGCCCCTACCTCGTTTTGTAATCGACATTTTACTATAACAAAGGAAAACAATTTAAATGGTCAGATATGATTCCACCTACAACTTTGGCTCTACTGCACGATCTAGGAAATGAAGAACAGAAACAACTCCTAAATGCCCCATAGCCTCCTTCTTATAAATGTGGTGCACAACACATCCATAAGCAAGACTCTACTCGGACACGGCTTTGTTGACACCCTAGGACAACCTGATCTGATACCACTTTTGTCACACCCCAAATCCCATTGGGGCGGGCTGGTACCCGAAGCCGTTAAGGCCCGAGAGAACCAACCTTCATTCATACGCACGTCACTAAATGAACCACATTCTGTCAGATAGATACAAGATGTCAAAGACGGACGTTATGGAAAGATATTCAAATATATATATGAAACTTGGCCGTTTGGGCCATCACGTCAAAAACATACATTCCTTCATTTGTCCCACAACGTCTACAAAGCCTCTAACAGATACAGACCCAAGCCTAAAGTCGGGACAAGTCCCCTCTTTATACAACCTTTACACAGTACCAAAATAATGTACACATGTGACTCGGAAAGCCCCGAATCAACCTGGAGCTCACCAACAGTCTGCAGATGACCTGAATCTTACTGTAGAGGTCTACTAGCTCCTGTGCCTACAACAAGTAAGGTAGGTCTCACAAGGGACATCGGTACGAAAGAATGTACTGAGTATGTAAGGCCATAAGTAACTGCATGAAACATAAGAACTTCAATGGAATCAAATACAAGTGAATGGACAATATTGATAAACCACCATTCTGTATGTGTGGAGCCATGTACATTGCCTTCATTACTTTCTTTGCTTTTAAGTTCATTACCGTTACCGTTACCGTCATATATACCGTCATGTAATACCCAGGCCCCAACTGATCAGTGGGTCATAACATAACTTAGCATAACATTGGGATCGACTCGAGCTAGGCTTATGCCCCATTGAGCTACCACCCATAAATCAATAAAGCAGGTTCGGCCCTAGCTAGGTTTTCACCCCTTTGGGCTACCCCCTGTCAGGTTTGGCATCGAGCTAGGCTTTTACCCCACTGAGCTTCCACCCTGATCCAATAATCTTGGGATCGTCTCTAGCTAGGCTTTCGTCCCTTTGAGCTACCACCCGGACTCAAAGAACCATAAAGTAACCATATATGCATTACTTCTTTCCTTTACTTTTGTGAGATTGATGCATTGGTGGTCATAACATTATTGGAACTTTGGAACAATAATCAATGAATAAGAGACATGTGAATGGCAATTTATAATAAACCTGGAATGAGACACTTTAGAACATTTTGGAATGGAAACCAGTTCGATAAAAATGAGAACAATAGGAGCTGCCAAAGAATACGGAAAAGAGTAACCTTACATACCTTATCTTCCCAATATGAATACACAATCCAATATGTGAATACAACAATTCATCTCCTTTCTTACGTGTTACTCTACAACACAAGTACATAACGGAGCTCACGTTAACAACTAACTATATTACAAATGCATAAGACGACAATGAGCTACGTGACTGCCATATAACGTCATTTCATCCTCTTACAATACCATTCACTGTATCACCATACCAACAACACCAAAACATTCCACACATTAACCAAGATATCACAAACCGATGGCATTTCACACCAAGTTTATGATTTACACTTCCCCTTCAACACCACGTCAGATTTACTCCCTCAAGTCACTTAAATACCTTTCACAATAACACATTAAAACCAATACACAAGTGATACAATTTAAAATGCCTCCGAACTACCCCTTAGGGCCATCCAAAGGGTACCATAAGTTGATGATTGCATCCAATAAGGGTATAGGGGCCTTGGGGGGGGGGGCGGGTCAAAGAGAATAAAAAATAATCAAAATGGAATTCTGAAATGACCTGTGGAGCCACCTGCGCCCGTAGGTGGGTGAGGTACGGCCGCAGGTGCCCATCTGTCCTTATCCAGCGGCACCTGCCTTGACATCTGTGCCTGCAGGTGCCCCATCCACAAAGGCGGATGCCCGGTTCTGCCAAAATGGGTCTCTTTTGGGTCTATTTTGGGTCTATCTTTGCAATAAATGGTCCATGGCCATAAGTAAGCTTCTCTTTTCATATTTTTGGTTAACTTGATGCCAAGGAACAATCATGGTTTCAAAATACACATGAACAAACCATATTCTCCTTTCAATACACCACCGATTCCATGCAAAATTTCCCAACAACAATTCCAAAAGTCATACACAAAGAGAAAGAAAGTTAGGGACATAAACACATCCTACATATTGACATTTAATCCATCAAATTCACTTCCTTCAAGACCACAAGTCCACTTTCAAGTTAAGAAGGCAAAACCCTTTACCGATTAAACAAAAGTAGACTGTTTCACACATAGTGGACTGCTCAACACTTTGTCAACATAACCAACATACTTTACACACCATCTTATACATATAATATATTAAACCATAAGAGTGAACACTTACCAAAGCTTGCAAAGAGATGATCTTGTCCAAAGGAGTGGTTGTTTAGGGTTTGAGAGAAGAAAATATCTTGTGGAAAATTCTAGAATTTGGCAAGTGTATTTTGGTGAATAAAATCTGATTTTTGTTGCCTTATATAGTCCCTCATGGCCATCCTTAGCCAAAAATTTAGTCAATAATTGAGGTGTTTGCTTGGTCAAAGTAGAATGGGTCATTTTCCATTTGGGCCATGTCTTCTTGTTAATTTTTGGGCCTCATTTGAGCCCATTAGCACAAGACTAATTCAGCCCATTCAATTTAATACATGATTCACTTACTATCTTTAGTTTAAATACTTCCATCAATGCTAAGGTCGTCGCATGAGTTCGAAAATGTATGGGTGTTACAAATATTCACTAAATTCTGTTCACCCACTTTTGCCTAAATCCATATTAGTCAATTAATAATTCATTAATATTATCTTATCATAGGCCATTCCATTCACTCCGAGCAAAAACACAAGGATTGTACAATTGGTTGAGCTTACCATAATGGGAAATCACTAAGTTCATCATCACAAAGTTATATCAAGAAAATTAAGGAGTTGCCCACACAAGCACCCAACATAATACTAAGAAATGAATCATTAAGCAAATGGACCACATAAGAATCCCAAGAATATCATCAAGTAAACGGACCACACAAGGATCACAGTATATATCAACATAAATAGTTCACTCGAGGAATCCAAAATAATAGATAATGTAAATAACCCGATTCACTCAAGAAATCGTCAAACTCTCTAATTAACGGTGTACACACATGCTATAGAAACCATGGTTTTCCACTATCCATGACCTGAGGGGATGAACTCAGTTCATGTACCAAATATACTAGACAACTGGTGTCTTGCCACCCTTATCCCAAAACAGTGTTATGCCTCCCTTATCTCGAAATCCCTACCCTTATACCGCCTTAAATCCACCAATTCAATAGCAACTAAGAATTTATCATAGTCAACTTACAACAACAACCACGTACTATTTACAAGTACAATCACATAGTAAGTTCAGAATCAACAACACTTGCATATTAACAAGGTCCACTATCAATCCACAACACTTGTACCTAACATTTAACATGTTCATCTCTTACTTGCATGTATTGCAACTAAATAAACAAACATTCAGTTAAACATGCACGCATGCAATCAAATTGGATCTTAACTCTATTTCAACAACACATTTCCAAATAAAACAAGTAGTCAATGTATTATATTACTTTATCAAACATCCACTCCTCATCAATACTCAGGTCTAAAAACTTAGCAAGATAATTAAGAACCTATACACAATTAACCGGGTCTAAACTCCTATTTTGTAATACATACAAGGGTTATATATACACTTATACAAGTTATTTCCCTTGCTTACTGCTCAATCCTGGTCACACACTATCATTCATCAACTACCACACCCATTCTTCTACCACAACCAATCGTCAAAGACCTACCTCGTTCTACTTTCCAGCTCCCAACTTATCTTGAAGCCATAGTTAATTGATTTACTACACAACTTCTCATAATTCCCTTACTTAGGACATTAACACATAGAATTGCACAATTTAACATAGAGATCATATCATCATAAGACAATCATCAATAAACTTATATAATTCAAGGACATTAAAACTGGATTAATACAAGTTCACCACGATTTATTTAGTCTTATTCAACCGTACTTCATTACTCAATTAGCATGAATTTAGTCTTATTCAATCGTACTTCATTACTCAATTAGCATGAATGACATAGACACAGGTAGGCATCAACAACAACTTACCAAAGCAATTACATTTACATTGAAATAATTCATGTTTACTTTAATTACCACATTTTATCCATCCAAACACCATGCCCGCATACCTAAACATTATCATGAATATGCTTTCTAACCATAGTCTACTATTCAATTAAACCTAGCCTACTTGGGTGCCAAGCTACTACTACAGAGGCATGAATCGTCATTCATTGGCCCATTAGAGCAACTTTTGATGTGGATTCCATGAGAAAACTTTCAAGATTTTCCCTCGACATGTGCCTCTCTTTTCTCATCATTTCCTAGGTATGGGGGTAACTCTTAGTGTATTTTGAGAAGAGGCTACGAGTAAGAAAAAAGTTAGGGTTGAAATAAGGTTTTAATTTTTTGAAGTTGCTATTTTCTTCCTGCTATACCGGCTCAATCGCTGTTGCAGCAGCACCGCTATAGCGAGAAAGGTCATGCTATGGAGGGACTAAGATAGTTTTATTTTGGCCACTGAAAAGGAAATGTTTTGTATCACAACTTCGTCTACCAAGATTTTTAACAGACACCTAGACAAGTTTAAATTTACCAACACCCCCATGCCCTTTGGACGAGGTGATTATGGTAACGACGGGATGGATCATTACAATGAATGTACTGAGCATGCGAGATATGCTAAAAGCATGTAGAAACATTTAAATAATACTTTCAAACTGAAATACAATGCAATGAGCAAGCTGTAGAAATCATGTCAAATATGAAATATAAAAACTCAAAAGTTGTGAACACAAATCATTTTATCATGCATAAATAAAAACTGTAGGGCATAAATCTTTTTTTATAAAGTGACCTAAAACTTTTCTGAGCTGAAAATCTATGAAAGCATAATTATTTCATATAGTTTAAAACTGATTATGGGGAGTCTATCTTAGAAAAACTTGGTTACTGGAACTGAAGGTTAGGCCGATTACTTTAGTAGAGCAAGACCCATGTCTAAAGGATATGAAAGATTACTACTAAAAAGTAAAGGTTGTCTTCGAGCACCAATGATTAAAAAAAAAAGTCTTCGAGCACCAACATAAATCATATGAGCATCATGGAGTCCAACGTCTAACTCATGTTGGGGAGAGCTGCTCTATACCTTTCCATTAGTATAGAACCTATCTATCTAATGTGGAGCCACTATTGAGCCTATTGGGCTAAAGGAGTCAACCTCAACTCAAGGAAGACCCTCATCCTACGGTGGCACGTAGTTCTGGGACTTAGGTTATCTGGAACCTATTTTTGATCGTTGCTAAATAGTCCTCCCAAAATAAATTATGTAATATTATTTGCTCATATCTAGATAAAATTATCAGTTTGAAAATAAAATATGACACTAGTTCAAAATAACTGTCTTTACTGAGTTTCTGTGATCATGGAACTAGTCATGCTAGATTTTGCTAAGTCAGGCTGAATTCTGTCAAATCTTGATATATCTTCTTTTTTCCCCCAAATATTTGGACTTAAGAAAACGCTTGTAAAATTTCATGCATAATTACTTTAACAAGGACAATAATCATAAAATAACATAATAAAACTGAAATTCAAGTAATTTTGCATTATTGTGTATGAACTCTAAATCTTGAGATCATAAAATTATAACTGGATTTTGAAAACTAGGGGATAAGGGTAAAACAAAATCCTTACTAAAATCCCACATACTAGTTTTCATTGAGAGATTTGAACTAAGGGCTTGAATCTGAAAGCTTGAACTTGAACCCTAGATTTGCTTTTTGAGAGAGACCTTATTTCTGATGTTTGAGATTTTAATCATTATAATGAAGGAGTAAATGGTGAATTAGACTTAATATCCTGTAAATAATAGCTAAAATGACATAGTATAAGGCTTAAAAGACAGGGAAAGATTGTACTGACCTTTTAAAACAACTTTAAAAATTTTGAAACAATATCCCATGAGTCATTGTACGACTCGTACTTTGATACCATGACTCGTGGTTCACTGAGACATTTTTGTGACAAATTCTGCCTAAGGACTAAGTCCACACCATGAATCGTGAACTGGTTTCACAGATCATATAACTAGGTGTGTCCCCAAATAAGGTTGGGGATAAATATTATATTTCCTAACATTAAGGGGAGATGATTAGCAGCTGAAATAAAATTATACATGAATTAAATAAATCTAGATACTCACATACAAAAATGTTAACTTGAATTTCAAGAGATAATTCATTTACAAAATGTTATAAATTAATTGTCAGATATATTTGCCGACCCTCTGTTATAGTTCAACTGTGAATGCTCTAATAAAAATGAAAATTCCTTGAAGGACAAAGTCTACGACACACCTGATAGTGATAGATCAATCAATTTCAAAGGTAAAAATCCTTGAAGAAGAAGTGGAGCAAATGATCATAATAATGAGGCAAGTGATTTGAAAAATCACCATGGCATAATACTTCATAAAATATTGAAAAAGATTTAGGTACCGGAAAATGATGAAAAATGAAAAGATCTCAATGAATTACGTCTCATTGAAATTGCTATCGAAAGACTGTTAACAATATCTTTGATATAATTTAGCGTTCAATAGTATAAGAGGTGAAGAAGATCTTGAATTTAAATTTGTCAAGAAATATGGACAGATGAATAATCGGCCAAATAAAATTATGCAATTCAAGTATATTTCATTTCACATGATAAACGTGAAATCAAATATTTTGAATCTATAGTCCAAACACTTTATGATATAATGTCAATGGGGTACAAATAAGTTCTTGTGCGAAAGGTGAAATAAAAAATAAAATTCTACTCTATAAATTACAACGTATGTCTCGTGGCATAAAGGTTTTTTTGTATAAGTCCTGACATTATTATATTATATGGAGATGTGTTCTTCTGTGGTGGATGCAATTGTTTTTCAAGTTTCATTTAGTCTGACAATCATGAAACATTTGAATGTGTATAGTAAATTATTGTTATATTAGCTAGACAATGATGTTTATAGATAAATCTTTAAAAGAGTAAATTGTGTTGAAGGATATAATGATTCTCGGAAATTTATTGTATAAAGCTTCAACAAATCTTTACATGGATTAAGGTAATTCCATTGAGTACCTCAATGGTTATGAGATCATTTAACATAAAGAAAGATCAATTTTGATCTCATAAAAAATGGTTAGATAATATCATGTCTTAGTGCAATTTGATGCACTTATGTATCCTAATTACTATCAATAACATGATTTTTTTTAGTTTTTTCAATGTGCAGGAAAGATATAATTTCACATTTATGTGGAGATATTAAGTGAAATCAAATATTGTATGAATTTATTATCTCTAATCAATATTGCAAAAGATTGTTAGTTATGCAAATGCAAAAATATTATTTAATCGACATAATATTCGATCACAAACAAGTTATTTATTTGCATACAGAGTGCTACCATATTTATGTAGGTCTACCAAGCGATCAATTATTGATATATTTTTTATCAAGTCATGACAAGATACAAATAACTTATAAAGCAAGATATACTCAATACATTGAAGATGTGGTATTTTTCTTTGGAAAGAAGGTTCCGATATTATATGAAGACAATATTGCTTGTAAGCTCAACTGAAGGAAGGATATACCAAAAAAGACAAAACAAATCAAATTCACTAAAGTTTTTTTTTATGCATGAACTCCAACAAAATGGTGTCACGATCCAAATGGACATGAGTGACACCCACACTAACCCTGTGATGGGAGAACCATCTAACCCAAGTCTTTAACCCATTCAGCTAATCATTTAAAATAGAATAATAATAAATTTTATCTAATAGAATAATAAGTGCGAAAATACTATCTGTTACATCCCAAAAATCCAAAAGTCACAATACAAGAAAGCTAACAAAATCAGTCCAAGAGTATCTCAAAAATAACTAATAAAATACAACATCATTATCTAAAAAAAATAATATAAACTACGAAAATCCGTGGCAACCTGAGATGCAAGTAGCTCACCCTCAAATCGAATCAACTGGTACCACTAGAGATGAGGTCATGTCTGAGTCTTTGGAACACTATCTGCACTCAATAAGGAAGAGTACAGTGCAATATTAGTATAAACCACTATGTACTGATAGACATCACTGACCGACCTAGCTTAGTAACAAGAATAAATCATCAATCAAATAACAAGTAAACAAGAGCTTCAACATATAGCTAGTAGTTTAATCAACAAAACAATCATTTCAAATCAGGCTAACCATGTCAGCAAACAATCATGTAAGAAACCAACAATTATCATAAATAATCACGAATTCACAACCTAAGTAATCACATTACAATATGGATCTTTGTCCATCTCAATCTCCCATTTGTATTTCTTTTAGTTTCATTATCATCTTGATATATCATACTAACTCTCACTTTAAACACTAAATCTATACACATGCTAACGGTATTATTTCTATCGAACTAGTCATGACCTGTAGAGAACGACCTAGGGTCCATGTACTATACCGGTGTGGTACCCTATCTATAATAATAATAATAATAACAATATCGTACTATCATGGTACTCAATCCATTAACTAATATCGTACAAACGTGGTACTCGATGCATAATCACTTTATCAATTTATATTCCCATTTTTACTATCTCTCAGGATCTATCTCAAGTGCACCCAATTTGACAAGTACACTTCACAATCAAATCTCAAATTCAAAATTTCATCAAATCAATACCTTATTATTCAAGTATTAACAAATCAACAATCATCAACCACAAGTACGTCCAACGACCAATCAATATGTCATTTTATTTAGAAGATACAAGCAACTAAATTATATCTAAATTCCATTTAAACTATAATCTACCTCAATCGAAGAACCCAAAATCCAAGCTAATTTGCAAGAGCCTTTCCCTTCCTCAATGCTTCGGAATGCTCGAAGTTTAAAATAATCACAATGCAAGAGTAACTAATCATTTACTCCTCAATTTAAGCTTTAGTTATTCAACCCCTTTAGTTCTAACCCTTTTTTATAGATTATGGATTCAACTAAGGATTTTTCACCCATTAAATTACCCTTAATTCTCATAATTTACATTCAAGAGCAAAACTTCTATGGTAGGAAGTGTTAATTAACAACCTAGAATCAGTTCTAGATCATTTTTCATCTACCCTAGGCTTTTCCCATGATTTCATGAACCTAGGGTTCTTAATCCACAATTCCATCCTAACAATTTTCCTAATGATTTTAGGGTAATGGAAGATTACAATGCAAAAAAAAAAAATGGATAAAAATCACTTACATCAACAAGGAAATCACCCAAGCCCTATAGGAAATCACCCCTTCGAAGTCTAGAATGAAACTTCTGAGTTTATGAAATAAAACTCAAAGAAAACCGACTTAAGTGGGATTTAATCTACCTGTCAGCCGATGTCTCAACCACTCTCTCGCTATAGCGGCCCTGTTGTGGCAGTAAAAGGGGCATGCTATAGCAGCCCTCAGCTACACTGCCACTACCACTATGGTGGTCTTACTGCAATACATCATAGACATAAACTCGTGAAAGAACTAAATCTACCTCCATTTCACCACACAATCGTCAACATAGGACATCATAGAGTTATCTAACATAACAATCTCTATAACCAGAGTTCTATGAATCTATTTACCATCCCAAAACTTACTACTGGAAACTATGCCATTTGACCCTCTCCTAACAAACACTCTACCATGAATCACAAATCACCATTAAAGCCCACACCACCAAGTTTTCATTAGAACTCACCCTACCTTGAGATTTTATCAACTCTCTTACTAGGGAAAATTCTAGTAGGGTACTTACGTCCTAAATAACACTGTAATGACAGAATGAATTGTTACATTAGATACTAATTAAATAACCATTTGTCTCTAAATGACAAGGAAGGAAACAAGGGAAAAAAAGTACATCACTAGGCCAAAAAATGGGGATACTTGCTACCTATGTCTGCATCGGTCTCCCAAGTGGATTCCTCATTAGGATGATTCTTCCACTGGACTTTCATAGATGCAATTTCCTTTGATCTTAAATTGTGGACCTCTCTATCTATGATTGCCACACGTTCTTCTTCATAAGAGAGGTTTTCATCTAACAGGACCGAATCCCAGCAAACAATGTAGCTGCCATCACCATGGTACTTTTTCAGCATAGACACATAAAATACGAGATGAAATCCCAACAAACTTGGAGGCAAAGCCAATCAATAGGCCACCATCACCACATACTATATAATCTCGAACTGACCAATATACCTTAGTTATCAAATCTCATAACGCCCTTCATGGCTGAGACCTTGAGCAACACTTGCTCACTTTCGATAAAGTGCATAGCTCTCACCTTTCAGTCTACATATTCCTTTTTTCTAATCTGAGCTACTAAAAGCTTCTCTTGGATAAAATTTACTTTCCCCAATGATTCCTTCAAAGGGTTAGTATCCCAAGATCTCACCTCAAAAACATCAAACAAGCCAATGAAAGATCTACACCTCCTCTAAGACAATACCTCAAATGGAGCCATATTAATGCTCGAGTGGTAGCTATTATTTTATGCAAACTCCACCAATGGCAGAAATTGGTCCCAATGACCTCCGAAGTTTACCAGACATGCACAAAGCATATCCTCAAATATCTGAATTGTCTGCTTAGACTGCGCATTTGTTTGAGGGTGAAATGTTGTACTAAAGTCCAACCTAGTTCCCAATTCCTCATGCAATGTTTCCCAAAAAGTAGAGGTAAACTGAGTATCCCTATTCAAGACAATAGAGATCGGTACTTCATGTAACCGAACAACTTCATGGATATAAATCTTGGCTAATTTCATTGTATTATAAGTGATCTAAACTGGAACAAAGTGTGCAAACTTAGTCATCCTATCAACAATAACCCATATTGAATAAAATTATCTTAAGGTCTTTGGAAGACCAACCTCAAAATCCATCGCTATTTTTTCCCACTTCCAATCAGGAATGTGTATCCTCTAAAGTGTCCCACCAGGATTCTTATGCTCATACTTTACCTTTTAGTAATTCTGGTGTTGGGCGACAAGATCAACTATGTCATGTTTTATCCTGCCCCACTAATAGTGTTGTCTCAGATCACGATACATCTTGGTTGCACCAAGATGTATAGAATAATTCAAACTATGAGCCTCTGCAAGGATGGTAGGAATCAAGTCATCAACACAGGGCACACATACTTGCCCCTTAATTCGCAAAACACCATCATCATCAATCATAGCCTTCTTAGCCTCACCTTGTAAGACCTTATCATAAATTCTTCTCAACTTAACATCCTTGAACTGTCTAGCTTGATCTGATCTAGAAATGAATACCTTGCCTCTATACAGGATAGAAATCCACCTCTCTTGGATACTTCAAGTCACATAAAATTGATAGCTAGATTCTGAACCTCCTTAGCCAATGGATGCCTGTTACCCTTCAAATAAGCCAGACTACCCATACTCTCAATCTTTCTACTCAAAGCGTCGACCACTACAGTGGCCTTACTTAGATGGTATAAAATGGTAAAATCATAATCCTTGAGTAGTTCCATCCATCTACGCTGCCTCAAATTCAGATTTCTTTGTGTGGATATATGTTGTAAATTATGGTGGTCAGTGAACACCTTATAATGAACCCTATAAAGGTAGTGCCTCCATATTTTAAGCGCAAACACTACTACAGTGAATTCCAAATCATACATAGGATAATTCCTCTCATGCACCTTTAACTACCTAGAAGCACAGGTAGTAACATTCTTTTCCTGCATTAAAATAACACCTAAACCAAAATGTGAGGCATCATAATTAATAATGAAATCCCAACCCTCCATGGCAACGCAAGAATGAGAGTGGTAGTCAACAATGTCTTAAACTTTTGGAAGCTCTCCTCACATTCATCAGACCAATAAAATGGTACCTTCTTCTAAGTTGAACAGGTTAGATAAGAAGCAATAGAGGCAAACCCCTTCACAAATCTACGATAATAGCTACCCAACCTATCATGACCCAACTAACCGAACCGTGTGGACACCTACTCTAATCCACCTAGATAGGAGAACCCTTATCACTCAATTAGAAAATAAGCGAAATTCATTAATAAAACTAATAAAACTTTCAGTTATTACAAATCTGGATACAATTCTTTGAACATAAAATAAATACTCTACCCCAAAGATCTAGTCTAAATAGGTACAAGAGCTACTACAACGGAATTCAAAAACAACTTCCACTTCAAGAAACAAAGGATAGAAGCTGCTAGAAATCTCTACCGCATCAAGCACGAAATATCAACTGATCCTACAACCAGACTATACCCCAGAAAAGGGTATAGCAAGAGTAGTATTAGTACAAACAACACGTACTAGTAAGCATCATCGGCCGACCCAAATTAGATCACATAAATATTACACAAATATCCAAAAGACACATACATTTATAAGTCTTCTTAGTCCATCCCCCCTACCATTAATTCTTTACCTCCCTTATCTTTTGCCAATCTTACTAACCCATAAGTCAACTTCCATAACACATTCAACTCTAATGCCCTACTTTTCAACATTATGTGCCCTCTAGCTATGTATTTAGCTTTACACTTACTCAATTACGACCTCAACCATACATAACAACAATAATTTCCAACCCTTAGAAACCACTCCATTTAGGGTCTTAAGTAATCATGCTTTAAAACTATTCACAATTTAGGGGCAACACCCACATAATACAAACACATAGCCAACTATTTGCAAATAAGTACCACCACACATACTATATTAACTACCTTTACCTCTAGTATACATACATGCAACATTTAGTCTTTCTCAAATACACCAAATAATTCAGTCAAGTGTAAGTCAATATAGACAATAAACCAAGTCAAGACCATGACTACTAGCATTAAAAACGTCAATAAACCATGACTCAAAAACAATAAGTTACACCTTGCCTTAAATACACTAGTAAGTAGACAAAAAAAAGAGATAAACCAATAACTTATAATTTTAGCCTGAACGACTCAAGAATCCAATTCAACAATAACAATAATCATAAACCCTGATTCACTTAAGGAACCATCACACTCACCAATATCTTGTACACAAATGCTAAGCGTTTTATGGTCGCCCGCTAGCCATGACCTGCAGGGGATGAGCTCTTATCCATGTACCAAAAATCTCAGGCATCTAGTGTCTGCTAACCTTACATCCACCAATCTCGTAAACATGTCCAAGTATTGGTACATCCCACAATAATAAATAGAAATCCCATAAAGATGTCCATTACCGACTCATCCATAAATAGCAACAACTATCACAGTAATCATAACCGTAATGAGAATAAGCAATCACACTTGTATAGTCAACAAAACTTTAATATAACATCATTTTATGTGAGAATATGCATTGTAACAAACATAAAAAGGAACAATTAACATGCACACATAAACAAAGTTGGGTTTCAACTATATTTAACCATCACCTACTAGGTCACATGCTACACCAATATTCCCTATATCAATTAAGGGCTTAGCTAGGACTTTCAATATCTAAGGTACACATCCACACATTTGGTTCTCACCCTAATACCTCCAACCTTCTATCTTAACCCTAAGTCATTATCGAGGTATTCCTTCACCTAGCATCCTTATTTGAATTACACCGAGTTACCAATCATCTCTAAATCGGTCTTCATTAGATTTTAACACAACTTTCGAGCATAATACCATAAAAACTATCCATAAATTGGTTTAGCATTAACAACAATACCCACTAGTTCATATCACAAACTCAATATTACATACAACATCAAGTCATATTCAATAATTTTGGAATTACTATTTTTATCCATCCCAACACTGTGCCCATAGGCTGAAGCATGGAATATCCCATCAATCTATGTCATGCATATGATTTCTAACCCAGGTCTATACTACTCAATTAAACCTAGCCTACCTGGATGCCAAACAGTTGCTATGGAGGCATGAACACAAACTTTTGACTCCATGCCAATAATTCCTGGAGTGAAATTTGTGAGAAAATAATGGACTTTGTCTCGTTCAAGAGTATTTCTCCCTCTCCATTGTTCCAAAGCCATGAGGCAACCCTAGGGTTTTTTTTACAAGTAAACCTCATCTAATTTGCAACTAAAGAGAAGAAGGGGAAATAATAAAATGAGGGACTAATTTTTGGTCCTCGGTGTCCTCCTATAGTGACTGATAGGCCTCTACCACGGTGCTACTATAGTGTAAAATTTCTATCTAAACCAGGATAATGTCAGCTAGACCCAAAATTTCAAATTTCAAAATTTTCAACTAAGTCTAAATGCACTAGCTCGAGACCATATTTTATAAGAATTCCTGTACCTCGTGCCCTTAGACAAGGTGCCTTTAGTAATGACGAAATAGGTCGTTATACAATCTCAAAAAACTACAAACCTCTATCACTGAAGCAGGCCTATCCCAACTCTTAATAGCCTCAATCTTCTGCGAGTCCATCATAACTCCTTTCTTTAAAACCATATGTCTCAAGAAGGACACAAAATCCAACCAAAACTCACACTTAGAGAATTGTGAATATAATTGTTTCTCTTTCGACAAGCCCAACACAGTCCTTAAGTGATTATTATGCTTTTCTCTACTCTTAGAATAAACTAAGATGTTATCAATAAAAACAATCACAAACAAATCCAAATAGGGCTTAAATATCTTATTCATCAAACCTATGAAAGTTGTTACGGCAATAGCAAACCCGAAAGACATTACTAAGAACTCATAGTGCCCATACCTAGTATGAAATATAGTCTTAGGAATGTTTTCGACCCGAATCTTCAATTGATGATATCTGTAACTCAAATCAATCTTAGAAAAGATTGATGCACCCTGCAGTTGGTCAAACAAATCATTAGTGTCGGGAAGAGGATATTTATTATGGATTGTAACCTTATTCAACTAACGGTAGTCTATATACATATGCAAACTACCATCCTTCTTCTTCACAAATAATATTGGAGCATCCTATGGGGAGGTACTTAGATGGGTAAACCCTTTACTAAGCAATTCTTTTAAATAAGCCTTTAACTCCCTCAACTTCGACTATGCCATTCTATAAGGATGAAGAGAAATATGATAAGTATCTGATTCTAGATCAATGTAAAATTCAATTTCACGGTGGTGAATCTGTAGGAAATACCTCTAAGGATTCACACACCACAATAACTGACTCAATAGGTGAGTCCTCTACAGTAGTGTCCCAAAGATGTGCTAAAAATGTTGAATACCCCTTCATATCAATCTCTTAGCATGAATGAAAGATATAAATGTCATAGGAGGAGGACTATAATCACCCTCCCACTCAAGTGTTGCCATCCCCAGTATAGCCACATTACTGTTCTAGCATGATAGTCTAGAATAGCATAATAAGGAGACAAACAACTTATCCCCAGAATAATATCAAAATCAACCATGTCCAAAATCACTAAATCCGCCTGCATTCTGTATCGCATAAAAGTAATAGGACAAAAATGATAAACTCTATAAAAACCATAGAATCACCAATGGTAGTGAACACATGAACAGGAACATCAAGTAAATTACAAACCATGTCCAATCCCATAGAAAAACAAGCAGACACATAAGAGAAAGTAAAACCAGATTCCTAGATGTTCAGTCACAGACAAGAATAGTAATTATGATCACCATATTTGATGCCTCTACCTCGGGTCTGCCTAAAAAATTATAAAAATGCACCCGATCACCCTTTTGTGCACTTCCTCTATTGGGCTGAAAACCACTTCTATCAACATAACCACCACCTCTATTATGCTGATTGCAACCTCTACCCGTTAGGTGACCACCACGTGCACCCTGAGGATGGCCTATACTATAAACATCATCTCTCCTACCTACTAGATACAGAGCTCAGGGAAGCTACTATTGGCTTGACTAACTAGCCTGTCTGTATCTGGGAAATTCCTATAAATATAACCAACCTTACCACACTCATGGAAAGTTTGGTCTAAGGTGGATTCTTAAACTGGAGCTGAAGATGTAAGATATCTACCAAAATATGAAGAAGGCTGGCGGGCCCCTGACGGACCTCCAACTGACAACTTTTGTCAAGCCCCAAATTCCATTGAGGCGGACTGGCACCCGAAGCTGATGAGGCCCGAGAGAACCAATCTTTGCTCATGTCAATTCATTTGCATGTCATAAGAAATACCACCATCACGTATACATAAAAGATGCTAATTGCAAAAGTTATGGAAACATGTGTTATATACATATAGGAAACTCGGTCGTTAGGGCCGTCAAGTCAAAATGGACATACATCTCTTACATTCTCATTCCCACATACATCTATAAAGCCTCTAACAGATGCATATACATAACCATCCTGGAGTTGGGATAAGTCCCCGCTTTATACAGCATTTACAATACCAAAATTGATGTACAACTGTGACTCGAAAAGCCCCAAACCAACTGGAGCTCAGCAAAGATCAGTAGATGACCCGCAGCTTACTATGGAGGTCTACTAGTACCTGCACCTGCAGCATGTAAGGTAAGTCCCCCAAGGGACGTCAATACGAAGAATGCACTGAGTATGTAAGGCTCATATGAAACTGTATGATACATAAATACTTCAATGAACTTAAATAAAAATGAATAACCAACATGAATAAGTCACCATTCTGTATGTTGGGAACCATGTGTATTGATTTCATTACTTTTTTTGCTTCTTTACTTCTATGTTTGTTCATCATCACTTGTGTCACTATGTACCCGGGCCCCGACTGATCAGTGGGTCCTAACATAACATAACGTTATGTTGGGATCGACTCGAGCTAGGCTTATGCCTCTAGAGCTACCACCCATAAATCAATACACCGGGCTCGGCTCGAGCTAGGTTATTACCTCTAGAGTTGCCACCCATAAACCAATATATCAGGTTTGGCTCGAGCTAGGTTCTTACCTCTAGAGCTACCCCCTGTCAGGTTCGGTCCAAGCTAGGCTCATGCCTCTAGGACTACCCCCTGATCCAATAATCTCGGGACCAGCTTGAGCTAGGCTTTATCCCCCAAAGCTACCACCCATACTCAATCATCAACCATATATACATTACGTCACTCTTTACTTTTGAGATTGATACATTGATTGTCATTACATTATTTGAGCTTTGGGACATAACATTATTGGACCTTTGGAAAATTAGTCAATGAACATGAAACATGTGAATCATAATTGATCAATGAGTAGGGAACATGTGATAATAACAATTTGTAACCGAAAATAGGATACCTTAGAACCTTTCGGAATGGACCAAATACAATGTTAATGTGAATACTATGTGCTGCAGAAGGATACGGAAAGAGTAACCTTACGTAACTTCACTTCCAAGTATGAATACACAAGCTTATATATGAATAAAATAGTCCAACTCCTTCCTTACGTTTCACTCTTCAATACAAGTACATAACGAAGCTTACGTTAACAACTAGTTACCGTACAAGTGTAAAAGACGAGAATGAGCTATATGACTGCCATATAACGTCATTTTACCCTTTATAATCCACTGAGTTATCATACCAACAACACCATAACATTCCACACATTGACCAAGACATCATAGACCAATAGCATTTCACACCACTTTTACCCTTTATGCTTCCTCATTATCATTCCGTCACACTTACTCCATCAAATTGCCTCATAACAACATATGAACAACAATACATAATTAATATAATTCATAATGCCTCCCTACGACCCCTTAAAGTCATTAAAAAGGTATCATAAGTTGATAATTACATCCAAAAAGGGTATAGGGGCCTTCGGGGATCAAGGAGAGACAAAACCATACAAAATGACTTTCTGGGGTGACTTGCGAAGCCACATATGCCCGAAGGTGGATGACATGCATCCGCAGGTGACCCTTGGCAGTTTCCAGGGGCACCTTCATTGGCATCTGCGCCCGCAGGTGCCTTCGTCTGCGGGGGCGGATGCCCAAATCGGCCAAAAAGGGTCTCTTTTGGGTCCTTTTTTGTAATAAATGGTCCAAGGCCATAAGTAAGCTTTTATTTACATATTTTTGGTCACTTGGATTCCAAAAAACACCCATGTTTTCACAACACACACGAACATCACCAAAACCACACTTTTCCTTTAATACACCACCAAGTCCATGCAAAATTTTGCAATAACAATTCTAAACATTATGTACAAGGATAAAACAATTTAAGACTATAATCACATACCACATGTAAATATTTAATCCATCAATTTCACTTCCTTCAAGACCACAAGTCCATTTTCAAGTTTATAAGGCAAAACCCTTTTCCGATTGCAAAAATAGACAGTTTTACACATAGTGACTTGTCCAACACTGTGTCAACATAACCAACATGATGTATGCACCACCTTAAGCATATCATATAGTAAACCATGAGAATAAATACTTACCAAATCTTGCAAGATGATGATCTTGGCCAAAGAGAATAGTTGCATAGGGTTTGTGTGTAGAGAGCAATATTTTAGAAAAGTCTAGAATGGCATGTGTGTTGTGTTGAATAAAAATCTGATTTTTCTTGATTTATATAGTACCAAATAGTCATACTTATCCTTATTAAATGCACGCTTGCTTGGTCAAACACAAGAATGGATCATTTCCATTTTTGGGCCATGTCTTCTTATGATTTTGGGCCTCATTTGAGCCCAATGGCACATGATTTATTTTAAGCCCAACAATTTAATTCATAATTCACCAACTCTCTCTTGTTTAAATGCTTCTATAAATGGTAAGATAGTCTCATGGGTTCGGGTATGTGCGGGGTGTTACATTCTTCCCCCCTTAGAAATATTCGTCCTCGAATGTTAGTGACATTATTCAATTTAAACAAAGGCAAGTCTAGGAGCATTCTTCATGTTATCATATATATATACTCAATGCTTATAAATACTTACTTGTCATTGTTCCGATCTCATATCGTGCGTTTGTTCTTCCCTTTGGAACAAATAAGGGTACTTTGACTTCATTATTTCTTCAGCTTCCCATGTGACCTCTTCTATTTGCTGATTTCTCCAAAGTACCTTTACGGAAGCTATATCTTTATTCCTCAACCTCTTAACTTGTCTATCCAGAATGGCAATAGGTATATCCTTATAGGTAAGATCCTCTGTAATTTGTACTTCTTCAATAGGAGTAAAATGAGATGGATCCCCTATGCACTTTCGAAGCATCGAAACATGAAATACTGGATGAACTGTGGAGAGTTCTTGGGGTAATTTCAGTTCATATGCAACTTGCCCAAATCTTCAGACAATTTCATATGGCCCTATATACCGGGGACTCAACTTCCCTTTCTGTCCAAATCTCATTACCTTTTTCATCAGTGACACCTTTAAAAATACCCAATCACCTATAGAGAATTCAAGACCTCTTCTTCTAACATCAGCATAGGACTTATGTCGACTTTGGGACATTTGTAGCCGTTGTTGGATCACTTTAACTTTCTCCATATCCTGATGAACAAGATCTGGCCCAAGTAAAGCATTTTCACCTGCTTCAAACCATCCGATTGGTGATCTACATTTCCTTCCATACAAAGCTTTATAAGGTGCCATTTTAATACTTGAATGATAGCTATTATTGTAGGCAAATTCAGTAAGAGGCAAATGGTCATCCCAACTGCCTTGAAAATCTAACGTGCACGCTCGTAGCATATCTTCAAGTGTTTGGATAGTACGTTCTGCTTGTGCATCTGTCTGAGGATGGAAAGTCATACTCAAATTCACCTGTGTACCCAAACTCTGCTGAAAAGATCTCCAAAAAAATACAGTAAACTGAGCTCCCCTGTCTGATATAATGGAGATCGAAATCCCATGTAATCGCACTATTTCTTTAACATACAACCTTGCATAATATTCAGCTGTATAGGTGGTCTTGACTGGTAAGAAATGCGCTGACTTGGTAAGCCTGTCAACTATGACCCATATAGAATCAAATTTCTTCAATGTACGAGGCAAACCTGTGATGAAGTCCATATTTATCATATCCCATTTCCAGACTGGAAGATTGATACATTGCATGTAACCTCCTGGTTTCTGATGCTCTACCTTTACTTGTTGACAATTTGGGCATTGAGCTACAAATTCTACATGTTCTATTTCATATTTCCCCACCAATACATTTCTTTCAAGTCATGGTATATTTTGGTAGCTCCCGGATGAATAGAATATCGCGAATGATGCGCCTCTGTCATAATTCATTTCCTCAGCTCGTCTACATCCGGTACACATAATCTACCTTGGCATTGAAGTACCCCTTCTTGTATAAGATCGAAGCCTTAGTCAGACCCTGTTGTACATTTTCTTTCAGCTGTAATAACATAGGATCCACAAACTGCTTCTCTTTCACTTCAGCTAGTAATAAAGATTCTGCTGCATTTTGTACAATAACCCCTTAAACTGAGGATTCAAGAAGACGAACCCCCAAGCTGGCTAATTGATGTAGATCTTTGACTAAATCTTACTTCTCTGTCAATTGGCCACTAGTGCCTCCTATAGCCTTGCGGCTCAATGCATCAGCTACCACATTTGCTTTTCCTGGATGATATAGAATATCAAGATCATAGTCTTTAAATAGCTCAAGCCACCTCCGCTATCTCAGATTGAGTTCCTTCTGCTTAAAGATATATTGCAGACTCTTGTGATCAGTATAGATATCAACATGAACTCCATACAAATAATGACGCCATATCTTTAAAGTAAATACCACCGCTACTAATTTAAGATCATGTGTGGGATAGTTTCTCTCATGTGGCCGCAACTGTCGTGAGGCATACGCTATTACATTACTGTGCTGCATCAATACACATCCGAGGCCAACTCCGAAAGCATCACAATATACTTCATAACCTTCAATGCCTTTCGAAAGTACTAATACAGGTGTGGAAGTCAATTTATCTTTCAGCTCTTAGAAACTTTTCTCACATGCATCATTCCACTGAAATTTGACTGCCTTTTGTGTAAGCTTTGTTAAAGGTGCAGTAATGAAAGAAAACCCTTTAACAAATCTTCGATAGTAACCTGCTAGCCCAAGGAAGCTACGAATTTTCGTAGGTGTCAGGCCTTGGCCAATTTTTCACCGCTTCAATCTTCTGTGTATCAACTCGAATTCCTTCATCTGACACAATGTGACCCAAGAATGCTACGAATTTCAACCAAAATTCACATTTAGAGAACTTTGCATACAACTTACGCTCACGAAGAATCTACAACACTTGCCGTAAGTGCTTAGCATGGTCCTCTTGTGACTTTGAATAAACCAGGATGTCATCTATAAATACCGTTATGAACACGTCTAGAAACGGCATAAACACCCTATTCATCAAATCCATGAACACAGCTGGTGCATTTGTTAGTCCAAATGACATAACTAAAAATTCATAATGGCTATATCGTGTTCGAAAAGCTGTCTTGGGTACATCTTTTTCTCTAACTCTAACTTGATGGTAACCCGACCTCAAGTCAATCTTTGAAAAACAAGTAGCACCCTGTAACTAATCAAACAAATCGTCAATTCTGGGGAGGGGATATTTGTTCTTGATCGCTACCTTATTCAATTGCCAATAGTCAATGCACATTCTCAATGTGCCATCTTTCTTTCTTACAAATAATACCGGTATACCCCACGGGGATATACTAGGCCTGATGATGCCCTTGTCCAATAAGTATTTCAATTGCTCCTTTAATTCACGTAATTCTGCTGGAGCCATTCTATATGGGGGAATAGAAATAGGCTGAGTGCCTGGATTTACATCGATGCCAAACTCTACTTCCCGTTCCGGAGGCAAATCGGGAAGATCATCTGGAAATACATCAATAAATTCATTGACCACTGGAATCAACTGAGGAGTTTGTGGTTCCACATCAGTATCTTTCAGTCGTACTAAGTGACATATGTACCCCTTGGTATTAATTTTCCTTGGTTTCAGATAGGAAATAAATTTTCCTCTTGGTGCCCCTACATTACCCTGCCATTCAAGACCATTTTCTTGTGGAAAATAAAAATGTACCTTCTTGGCCCGGTAATCTACCGTGGTATAACAAGAAGCCAACCAATCCATGCCCATTATCACATCAAAATCCACCATGTCTAGTTCAATGAGATCGGCCAGTGTATCATGATCACACACAGTTACCACACAATTTCGATATACTCTTTTTGGAATAATATATTCACTAACTGGTGTAGATACTTCAATTGGCTTAATTAGTAGTTCCGGTGTTCTTTCAAATTTAGCAGCAATCAATGGAGTAACACATGACAGTGTAGAACCCAGATCAATCAATGCATATACAGTATACGAAAATATGGATAATGTACCTGTGACTACGTCAGGAGATGCCTGTGAATTCTGCTGGTCCACTAGAGCATAAGTGTGGTTCTGGACCCCACTAGTACTGGCTGCTCCTCTGGCACCTCTACCACGACCAACAGACTGCACACCTCAGCCTAAAGAAGGAACCGATGATGATGATGTAATGGTTGATCCCGTCGGTCGTGCTATACCACCCATGCTATTCTGGGGACACTCTTTCATCAGGTGCCCCGTCATACCGCACCAAAAGCAAGCATTTTTCCCTAACCGGCATGTACCTGAATGAATACGCCCGCAGTGCTAACACTGCTGATGAGAAAATCCTACTGCCTATGATCTGTGAATTCCACCACTCTGCCCCGATTGACTACCTCTAAACCATCGGGATTGAGCTTGAGTTCCAGCTGTGGAATAAGAGAATCAGGGTCTAGGCAGTCTAGGAAACATCCGAGGCCTAGATTCTCCTTGGTACACCATAGACTGTCCTCTGTCAGATTCATGTACCCTCCTTCTCTGCCTCTGATCTTCCATTTTCTGTGCGAAGGCCTGTATTCTGGCTATGTCCATATCTTTATTCAAGGAAGCAATGGTGCAGTCCCTTACCAAATATGGCTCTAATCTATCCACATATCGATGGACTCTGTCTGTCATTGTGGCTACTATATTTAGAGCATATCGAGCCAAGGAATTAAACTGAAGACTATATTCTCTAAGACTCATATTCCCTTGACGTAGATTTAGAAACTGGTCTGCGCATGCCTCCCAGACCTCATATGGGAGGTAATAATCAAGGAATGCCATTTTAAATTCTTCCCAACCAGCTGGAAGTGCATCAATACCCCTCGATCTTTTCCAGTATTCATACTATAATATAGATTCACCTTTCAATCTGTAAGCCACAAGTTCAACTATCTCAACACCAGTCACGTGCATAACTTCTAGAGCCCTCTAGATTTTATCCACGAAGTTCTGTGGATCTGCTTTCGGATCTGACCCAGTGAATATAGGAGGATCTAGTTTCAAAAAGTCCTGTGTCCTGCGACTTGCCATTCTAGCCGCATCATCCTCATTTGTCGTTGGACCAACTCGTCCTTAACTTTGTACCGCAACTAACTAAGTCAACATATGCACTGCATTTCTTAGATCCTGATTAGTGGCATTCATTGGCGGTTCTGCGGGTACTTCTCTACCTATTGGCTCTTTCGGAGCTAGAAAAGTAGACGAAGACCACGATGCAATTTCAGTGTTCGCTCCACCTTGACTAGCTTGGTCAGGTGGTGATTTAATCATTCCTTCACCGGCAAGCATATCTACCTGCTTACCTTTGCCTCTACCTCTTCTTGTCATCGACATTTTACTATAAACAAGGAAACCATGTACAATGGTCTGATATGATTCCACTTACAACACTGGCTCTATTGCATAATCTAGAAATGAAGAAAAGAAATAACTCCTAAATGTCCCATAACCTCCTACTTATAAATGTGGTGTACAACACATCCATAAGCAAGACTCTACTCAGACACGGCTTCGTAGACACCCTTAGAACGACCTGCTCTGATACAACTTTTGTCACACCCCAAATTCCATTGAGGCGGACTAGCACCCGAAGCTGATGAGGCCCGAGAGAACCAATCTTTGCTCATGTCAATTCATTTGCATGTCATAAGAAACACCACCATCACGTATACATACTAGATGCTAATTACGGAAGTTATGGAAACATGTGTTATATACATATAGGAAACTCGATCGTTAGGGCCGTCAAGTCAAAATGGACATACATCTCTTACATTCTCATTCCCACATATGTCTACAAAGCCTCTAACAGATGCATATACATAACCATCCAGGAGTTGGGACAAGTCCCCACTTTATACAGCATTTACAATACCAAAATTGATGTACAACTGTGACTCGAAAAGTCCAGAACCAACTGGAGCTCAGCAAAGATCAGTAGATGACCCGCAGCTTACTGTGGAGGTCTACTAGTACCTGCACCTATAGCATGTAAGGTAAGTCCCCCAAGGGACGTCAGTACGAAGAATGTACTGAGTATGTAAAGCTCATATGAAACTGTATGATACATTAATACTTCAATGAACTTAAATATAAATGAATAACCAATATGAATAAGTCACCATTCTGTATGTTGGGAACCATGTGTATTGATTTCATTACTTTCTTTGCTTCTTTACTTCTATGTTTGTTCATCATCACTTGTGTCACTATGTACCTGGGCCCCGACTGATCAGTGGATCTTAACATAACATAACGTTATGTTGGGATCGACTCGAGCTAGGCTTATGCCTCTAGAGCTACCACCCATAAATCAATACATCGGGCTCGGCTCGAGCTAGGTTATTACCTCTAGAGCTGCCACCCATAAACCAATATATCAGGTTCGGCTCAAGCTGGGTTCTTACCTCTAGAGCTACCCCCTGTCAGGTTCGGTCTGAGCTAGGATCATGCCTATAGGACTACACCCTGATCCAATAATCTCGGTATCGGCTTGAGCTAGGCTTTCTCCCCCAAAGCTACCACCCATACTCAATCATCAACCATATATGCATTACGTCACTCTTTACTTTTGAGATTGATACATTTATTGTCATAACATTATTTGAACTTTGGGACATAACATTATTGGACCTTTGGAACATTAGTCAATGAACATAAGACATGTGAATCACAATTGATCAATGAGTAGGGAACATGTGATAATAACAATTGGTAATCGGAAATAGGATACCTTAGAACCTTTCAGAATGGACCAAATACAATGTCAATGTGAATACTATGTGCTGCAGAAGGATACAGAAAGAGTAACCTTACATACCTTCACTTCCAAGTATGAATACAGAAGCTTATATATGAATACAATAGTTCAGCTCTTTCCTTACGTTTCACTCTACAATACAAGTACATAACGAAGCTTACGTTAACAACTAGTTACCGTACAAGTGTAAAAGACGAGAATGAGCTATATGACTGCCATATAACGTCATTTTACCCTTTATAATACAATCCACTGAATTATCATACCAACAACACCATAACATTCCACACATTGACCAAGACATCATAGACCCATAGCATTTCACACCACTTTTACCCTTTACGCTTCCTCATTATCATTCCGTCACACTTACTCCATCAAATTGCCTCATAACAACATATGAACAACAATCCATAATTAATATAATTCAGCATTCCTCCCTACGACCCCTTAAAGTCATTAAGAAGATATCATAAGTTGATAATTACATCCAAAAAGGGTATAGGGGCCTTCGGGGAACAAGGAGAGACAAAACCATACAAAATGAATTTCTGGGGTGACCTGCGAAGCCACCTGTGCCCGCAGGTGGCTGACATGCATCCGCAGGTGACCCTTGGCAGTGTCCAGGGGCACCTGCAGTGGCATCTGCGCCCGCAGGTGCCTTCGTCTACGGGGGCGGATGCCCAAATCGGCCAAAAAGGGTCACTTTTGGGTCCTTTTGTGTAATAAATGGTCCATGGCCATAAGTAAGCTTTTCTTTACATATTTTTGGTCACTTGGATGCCAACAAATACCCATGAACATCACCAAAACCACACTTTTCCTTCAATACACCACCAAGTCCATGCAAAAATTTTGCAATAACAATTCCAAACATTATGTACAAGGATAAAACAAGTTAAGACTTTAATCACATCCCACATGTCAATATTGAATCCATCAAGTTCACTTCCTTCAAGACCACAAGTCCATTTTCAAGTTTATAAGGCAAAACCCTTTTTCGATTGCAAAAATAGATAGTTTTACACATAGTGACCTGTCCAACATTGTGTCAACATAACCAACATGATGTATGCACCACCTTAAGCATATCATATAGTAAACCATGAGAACAAATACTTACCAAATCTTGCAAGATGATGATCTTGGCCAAAGAGAATAGTTGCATAGGGTTTGTGTGTAGAGATCAATATTTTAGAAAAGTATAGAATGACATGTGTGTTGTGTTGAATAAAAATCTGATTTTTCTTGCTTTATATAGTACCTAATAGTCATCCTTATCCTTATTAAATGCATGCTTGCTTGGTCATCCTTATCCTTATTAAATGCATGCTTGCTTGGTCAAACACAAGAATGAATCATTTCCATTTTTGGGCCATGTCTTCTTATGATTTTGGGCCTCATTTGAGCCCAATGGCACATGATTTATTTTAATCCCAACAATTTAATGCATAATTCACCAACTCTCTCATGTTTAAATTCTTCTATAAATGGTAAGGTAGTCTCATGGGTTCGGGTATGTGCGAGGTGTTTCACCTATATAGCTGTGTGAATAAGGCATCCAAAATACCCTTGAGAACTCTAACCCCTAGAGAACGAACCACTATAGTTGCCTCCTTCTGGGCCTTCTTCACTGCCATCTATGCATATCCCCCATGTTTCACTCCTTCTACACTCTTGACAAACTCAATCACCTCTTTAAAAGACCTACTAAAAGATACTATTTGAAGAGCTAAAATTTGGAGGCATATTTAAACCCCTTAACAAAACATCAAATCCTATCCTCCTCAGTATGTAACAACTGTAAAAAATATCAGGAGAGTGAATAGAACCAAGCCTCACAAGCTACAACTGAATAATTCCCCTACTCAATATTGGTGAACTCATCCCTTCTCCTAACCCTAAAACTAAGGGGACCACACTTCTCAAGATATAATAGAACTGATTTTATATCAGTGCTGGTGACCAAGCGACCCTAAACTCCACATAAGCCCTCCACCACACCTTAGCATCACCTTGTAGCTGAAAAGTGACAAACTCTACTCCATGCCACTTAACTAATCCCATCTTATGAAGTCTCTCATTTCAACCAATGATGAACTTGTATGCATCCTTAGACTCATATCGATTAAAGGCCAGAGGCTTCATCTTGATAATCTTACAGAACAAATCATGCTCATCCTCGATAATCAACGGACCTACTACCTGCCTCGGAAGGATCCCCATCTTTGAAGCCTCATCCATCTACAGAGACATGATAGCAACATGTTTTACTCCTAGATATTGTACTGTGGGAACTGTTGGTGTAACTCTGGTCCCTGCCAATCCACTCAGAAAACTCAAGACATGTTAAATCACATCTGATAAAATCGGAGTCAGCACTGGACTTCCCTGAACTGGTGCCACCACTTCCTCTGCTACCACCTTGGCATATCCTCTAATGAGGGTAGGGGATTCTGATATCTCCCTAGTCAGTTCTATGGCTACCTGAGCTCTACCCCTGGTGGGTGCTACTCTTCATCCTCTACCTCTTTCTCCTCCTCTCAATCACTCTCTACCATAAACTGTAGCCTTATCAGCTAGTTCAGGTGATTCTATCCTTGCTTCTGTTGCACGTGTTCTCACCATCTACGAGAATAAGAATGAAAGAGGTCAAATACAAATTTGGATCACCATATATCAATTGAAATCAAGTAATAGCACGAAAGAAAGAAAGAATTGAGTTTTCCTAGTGTCCTATAGCCTTTCGAAGAAACGTATAGATGTCTCCATATACCATTCTACAAGACTCTACTAGATATATCCTTGTACGACAAGATTGACAAACCCCTATCTCTGCTACTAACTTTGTCATGACCTAAATGACCGTGACTGGCTCCAACACTAACCTTGCAGTGGGAGAACCATCTAACCCAAGCCTTTGACCCATTTATTTAATTATTTAAGAGAGAATAGTAATAAATTTCAGCTAAAATAATAATAAGGGAGGAAATGCTATCTATTACATCCTTAGAATCCAAAAGTGACTATACAAGTATGCTAACAAAACTAGTCTAAGTGTAACTCAAAAATAACTAATAAAATAAAACATTATTGTCCGAAAGAAAAACAATATGAACCAAGAAGATCCATGGCAGCCTTAAATACAAGTAGCTCACTCTTGAATTGAATCAACTGGTACCACAAGAGATAAGGCCACGTCTGAATCTCAGGAACACTGTCTACACTTAATAAAAGAAGAGCACAAGGTAGTATCAATACAAACCACTATGAACTGGTAGGCATCATTGACCAACTTAACTTAGTAAAAAGTATAAATCATCAATCAAATAACAAGTAAATAGGAGATTCAACACATAGCAAGTAATTTACTCAACAAAACAATCATTTCAAATTAGGCTAAACAAGGTCAACAAAAAAGTCATGTAATCCACTAACAATTATCGTAAACAATCACGAATTCACAACCTCAGTAATCATATTACAACATGGATCTATGTCCATATCAATCTCCTATTTGTATTTCTTTTGGTTTCATTATCATCTCTATATATCATACTAACTCTTATTTCAAACAGTAAATCTATACACGTGCTAACAGTCTTATTTTGTCAAACTAGTCATGACCTGCAGAGGATTGTACTAGGGTCTATGTACCATCCCGACGTGGTATACAATCCATAATAATAATAATAACAATATCATACCATCATATTACCCGATCCATCAACTAATATCATACAGACGTGGTACCCGATGCATAATCGCTTTGTCAATTTATCTTCCCATTTTTACTATCTGTCGGGACCTATCTCAAGTGCACCCAATTTTATAAGTGCACTTCACAATCAAATATCAAATTCAAAATATCATCAATTAATATCTTACTCATTCAAGCATTAACAAATCAACAATTATCAACCACAAGTATGTCCGACGACCAATTAATATGTCATTTTATTTAGAAGTTACAAGCAACTAAATTAAGTCAAAACTCCATGTAAACCATAACCTACCTCAACCAAAGAATCTAGAATCCAAGCTAATTCACAATTCGCAAGATCCTTGCCCTTCCTCAATGCTTCAAAATGCTCAAAGTCTAATAAAATCATCAATGTCAGAGTAATTAATCATTTACACCTCAATTTAAGCTTTCGGGATTCAACCCCACTAGTTCTAACCCTTTTTATAGCCTAGGGATCTAACTATGGGGTTTTCAACCATCAAATTACCCTTAATTCCTAAAATTTACATTCAAAAGCAATAATCCTATGCTAGGAAGTGTTAATTAACAACCTACGCTAGAATCAGTTCTAGCTAATTTTACATCTATCTATAGTTTTTTCCCATAATTTTATGAACCTAGGGTTCTTAACCGATAATTCCATCATAATAATTTCCCTAATGATTATAGGGTAATGGAAGATTACAATGCAAAACGATGGATGGAAATCACTTACCTTAACAAGGAAATCACCCTAGCCCTATAGGAAATTGCCCCTTAGTAGTCTAGAATGAAACTTTTGAATTTATGAAATAAAATTCATAGAAAACTGACTGAAGCGAGATTTAATCTGTGCGTCATCTGCTGAAGCAACCACTCTTTCGCTTCAGAATCCCTATTTTGGTGGAAAAAGAGGCCTACTATGGTGGATCTCAGCTATATTTCCACTACTGCTATAGTCGTCTCACTGCAGCGCGCCTTAAACCAAAACTCGGGAAGGAACTAAATCTACCCTATTCCACAACACAATCATCAACTTGGGATATCATAGGGCTATCCCAACATGAAAACCTCTATAATCAGAGTTCTATGAAATATTTACCATCCCAAAACTTTCAAAGGGCATGTTTTTTATTTTAGAAGGTTTTGAAGTTGGTAGAGTTGAATTTGGTTAATAACTAGTGTTTTAGGCATTGTATGAGAATTTCATCAGTTTTATTAGCTTTGAAATTTTATTTTTGGGTTAGTAGGATTATTAGTTTGGGTCCCGAGGTATACCGATGTGTTTTGAATATTTTATTATCACGAGCCAACTTGGAGGATCGTTCGAGCATCTATACAATTTTAACTAGATAGGAGAACTCTTATCACCCATTCAATTAGCATGAGGAAATCATTAGTAAACAAGTTATTACATCATCGAATTTCTTATAAAAATAATATAGTCTTTGTATAGATATAATATATTCTTTGTATAGATACACTAAAAGGAAAAAATATCTTCCCGAGGATCTAGTCTAGACATGTATGAGATCCACTAAGATAAGGGACAAACACAAAAATTGCTTCCACCATAAGAACAGATTGAGCAGAAGCTACTGGAGATCACTAGTCACATCATATAAGAAACATCAACTGATCCCGCAACCAGACTATACCCTGAAGAGGGTATAACAAGAGTAGTATTAGTACAACCACATATACTGGTAGGCACCATTAGCGGACCAAAGTTAAATCACAAAAACATAACATAGAAATCAAGGATCAAATAGTTCACTTCAAGAAAAACTACATGATAATAAGACCATGAAATTGGTTCACACAAGGAACCCAAAGTACTATCAACATAAATGGTTCACTCATGGAACCCACAATAATGCATAATAAGCAAAACTTGGTCCACCCAAGGAACTGTCAAGCTATCCAAACCATGATGTACACGCATGCTATGGGACTTATGATTGCCCACTAGCCATGACCTGTAGGGGATGAGCTTAGTCCATGTACCAAATATACTAGACAACTAGTGTCTTGCCACCCTTCCACAAAACAAGTGTTATTCCACCCTTATCTCAATATTCCCTCCCTTATACTGCCTTTATTCCACCAATTCAATCAAAAACCAAGCATATAGCATAATCAGCTCACAACACAACCAAGAACCAATTAAAAGTAGAATCACATCGTAATTTCAAAAACATAAATACTTGCATATCATCAAGGTTTTTATCAATCGTATTAAAGTTATCAATTCACAACACTTATATTCAAAATTTAACAAGTTCAATAATTACTAGCATGAATTGCAACTAAATAAACAAACATTCAGTTAAACATGCACACATACAACCAAATTGAGTCTTAACTCCATTTCAACCATAACTTACAACATATTTCAAGAATAATTAACAGCTTATTACATCGACTCTTATCAACCAACACCCACTCAACAACAATTGTGTTTGGGGATCAACTAACAATTAATCAAAGAAGCATACACATAATTAATTGAGTCTAAACTCCTATTTTATGGTAAACAAAGGCGTTTATACAAGTCCATATAAGTTCTTCTATTGAATTTAATATTTGATCCTAGCCGCATCCTATCATTCCTTAACTTTCATATAAGTTCTTTTATTTTATTATGCCGGATTAATCCAAGTTCATCTTAATTACCACTTTTTATCTATCCAAACTCCATGCTGGCAGGCCTAAACTTGAAATATCCCATCAATCTATGTTACTAACATTCTCTTTAATCGTAGTCTACTACTCAATTAAACCTAGTCTACTTGGACACCAAACTGCTGATGCGGACTCATGAGAAAATTGCTATGGTTCATCCTCTCGAGGTGTGCCTCTCTATTTTTATTGTTTTTTGGGTCTAAGATAACCCGGGGTGTTTTTATAAGGAGGCAATGTCATGGGATATAACTAAGGAGGAAAAGGTTTTTAAAAATTACAGAGCCACTGCCTAATTCCCGCTACAGCATCCTAATTGCCGCTCTAGCAAAAAGGGTCCCTCTATAGCGGGACTGAGGCAGTTGGCCTACCAAAAATTTTCCTGTGAAAATAAGAGAATTTTGACTCATGGGATCATCTTCTAAAAATTTTAAACAGACACATCAGCCCCAAAATAAAAATTACCGATCTTCTCATGCCCTTTGGATACAGTGATTATAGTAACGATAGAATGAGTCACTATAGTAGATACCAATTTACCCATTGTTCATCCTCGAATGACTATGGTCAGCAAGGAATACTAGGTCAACATACTTCTTGAGTTCATTGACTTTAAGATTGATGATTCAAAATTATTTTGATCTTAACATTACTTATTGATTCCACCACAGGTCATTGAAATTCTATATGCACGACTTACTACCACAAAATAACCTTCACAATATACACCATAACCGAAACATAGGAATAACTATTTAAACAAATGCACTCGAGCACCCAAGGTATCTGAGGCTTCACTAAGGTACTGTACCATACAAAAACATAAAATGGGAAGAGATTTTTCCTTCTCACACTATCTAGCTCCCACTATAACGGGACCTCTGCCACTATAGCAGGACTACTGTAGCGAGAAGCAGACCGCTATAGCAGCACTACAACAGTTATAAAAGGTGATAAATGGGTTTCATTTCCCATTTCACCTTATTTTCAAGAACTTAACTTCCCTCCCAACATCGAATTCAAGGTATATTCTCATTTTAACCCCGTCTCTTTACTTTATATCGTTGGTTTTAAAAAAATTGGGCTAGAATTTCATAAAGATTTTAGAGATTGGGGTTGCTTTAGGCATGAATCTATTTTTCCTAATTTGGGATGGATTAACGAAACATGCATACTTCTTTTACTTTTCCAACATTCTTATGACATTCTAGGTGTAAGAATTATAGAGTTCATGGCGGATTTTGGGCTTGAACAAGGGGTAGAAGATGAAGAGTCACTTTTTTCAAATTTTTTAGCCTTTGGTGCTTGAATTGGGATTTATTCACCCAAATTTCGACATTTAGAGGTTGTACACTACTTCATTAACCCCAATCTATGTTTAGAAGTTGAAAAATCTCAAAATTTGTGAAAAGATTCCATTATTGCTTTGTAGATTGGCTGGGGGTGATGGAGCTGCTATAGCGTGATACTCTACAGTGTAGTGGTCTCACTATAGTGTCATGATTCTGCTATAACAGTCCCACTACAGTGGTATACTTCCCACTATAGTGGGATTTCAGCAGTCGCCGACCTAAAATTTTCTAATTTTAAATCTTTTGAGAATTGTGACCTATCGGGTACATCTATAACTCCTAAATTGAATTCACTTGATTTTACAGGAATACATAGACTATGGGTGACCAAAACCAAGGTGGCGCTCTTCCTCCTTACAAGTATTTTTTCAATTGGGTTTGCCAACAATGGTTTGCAAATTATAGGAGGAGGGGTTTTTGTCACGAACAGGGCTTTGTGATGAAGGACATGGAAGATGAGGCACCGAAATTATATTCTTGGCTATAGGAGTTCCAAAGGATAAGGCTAGTGGAACCCACCTGGGATTTCACCTCAAGTTGGGTACATGAGTTTTATGTTTTGCTTCCTACTATGCATTGGGACGACCCCCTCTCCGCCATCTACCTTCGTGGAGTGAATGTCCCTATGGATATTGTAACACCCTGTATACTCCCAACCTTGTGTGACGACGTTGAACAATGGTTACTTAGGTGTCGAGATACCATGAGTAAGTAATTTGTAAAGTTAGTGATGAGGAAATTGAAATTTGGCCTTGTACATGTGATTAACCTTGCGTAGGAGGTGTTTTGCGATTTTCATGGAGCATTTGTGGGGTTCAAAATGAGTCTAAGAGGACCTCCAAACAAAGGATATTAAGGGTAAGAAGTAAGTTAAAGAATAGGACTTGATGTATCTAACCAAACCCGCGAAGAAAAGTCGAAAAACAAAATTTTTAAAAATTTTAAGGGAGGGGTGCGCCAGAGGGCGTGCCATTCCGCTCTGGTCTAAAATTTTTAGTCCAGAGGCAGCAATATGGCGCGCCCAAGGGAGTGCCACGCTGGTTTTGGCCACTTTTCAAAGTTGGAAATTTTCTTAAGTTCCAAGGGTGCCCGGGGACGTACTGAGCCGATTTTTGCCATGTTTATTCTACAACCATGAGCATATACATGAAATGATTAAAGTATTATATTGGTATGATAAAATTACTCGAGAACAAATTTGGCATCAAAATGACTATTTTACCCTTATGGTCAAAATAGGCCATACGTGGCTAAAATTGCTTTTTTTTTGGATTGAGGCCACAAGTATAAATCCCGTGAGTGGGAATATCATCATAACATGTATTAAATGATTTAAACATGAGGAATTATTGATTTTATTGGGTTAAGTGAATTGGGCTCAAAAAGGGCCCAAAATGAGAAAAAGACATAGGCCAAAAACGGGTCAAAAGACCCATTCTTCCATTGACTAGTAAACACACATGTGAGACTAGATAAGCATGGACACAAGGCTTATATAAAGGGGGAAAAATCATATTTTTAATTCATTAGACACACATATCACATTCTCTTATTTTCTAGAATTTTCAAGAGACCTCTTTGTGACTCTTCAAACCCTAAGCCATCTTTGGACAAGATCATCATCTTTCAAGCTTGGGTAAGTGATTATTATTGTACTTTAACATATTATATGCATGTAAGAGTATGTAAATCATGTTATTTATGCTTGGGAGTGTTGGATATGGCACTTTGTGTTTTTGTGCAAGATGTGAAATCCATGGGATTGTAACTTGAAATATGACTTGTTGTCTTGATGAAAGATCATGGTATGGATAAAATATGACCATTTATGGTGTGATTATGGTCCTAAACTTTTTATTTTTCTATAAGTGTAAATTATGGGATTTTGGCCGATTTGTTGTTGTGAGGTGTATTGAAGTAGTTTGATGGAATAATTGTGATGTGGTGGTGATGGAGAAGTGTAAAGTATGAACTTGGTGTGACATGTTATTGGTTATCATGTGTTGGTCAATGTATGGAATATTGTGGGATTATTGGTATAATAATTTCATGAATGGTATTGTCAAGGGGGAAATGACATGTTAAAGCAAAACATGTGACTTATTGTTATTGTATGCCATTGTAAGGTAGTTGCTGGTTAATGTTGGTTCCGTTATGTACTTGTGTTGTAGAGTGAAACATAAGGACGGAGTGGGACTATTGTATGAACACTTAAGATTGTAGAATCGTATTGAAAATACAAGGTGTAAGGTTACTCTTCCCGTATCCTTCTACAACATATTGTTCCTATTGACATTGGACTTGTTTCAATTTCGAGAGGGTTGAAGTATATCAATTCAGGGTGACGTATATTGTTATTCATATGTGCCCTATTCTTAGATGAATTATGATTCACTTATCTCTTATTCATTGGTTGAAGTTCCTAAGATGTCATAACGTGGTAATTCCTAAAAGGGACTATCTCAGGAGAGTAATAACATAAGAGAATCTATTTATTCTTGAGAAGCATTTTCCAATCATGTCATGTTCCAAAGTCCTAGAGTATGATGATTATCCTTGTACCAATCTTTCCAAGTAAAAGTACCAATCTCATAAGAGTAATAAGAGAGGTGATGTGCAAGCTAGTATAATTAGTCCTCATAAGTAAGGATGTCAAACTCATGAAGTAAAGGAGTGAAGTGAGATGTGTATATAAGTGTGTGCTTTAATGTCAGGATCTTTAACGTGTCATTCTTATAACCTAGTAAAGGGTATAAGTTCTAGATGGAATAATCCCAATACTATGCTATGTTATTTACTATAGCCCACCAAAGGTGGAGTCCTGGTATTATATACTTACTTATAAAAGATCTCATAAGAATTAGTAAAAGTGTCAATCTCTTGGAAGTAGAAAAATGAGGTAAAGCATATATGTGTGTTTCCAATAGCATCGCGATCCTCAATGTATCATAAAAGTGTGTATATATTATAACTCCAAGTTCCGAGAATGTTATGTTCCAAAGTCTAATAATATTATGATTATGTTTGTACCAATCTCTCAAGAGCAAAAGTACCAATCTCTAAAAAGAAAGGAAGTAAGTAACGTATATTTGTTGGTTCCAAGTTTTAATAATGTTATGACTATCATTGAATCAATCTCATGAAAGTAAAAGAATGAAGTCATATATTTATGTGTTCCCAATAATGTTTCAATCATCAATGTATCACTCTCCTAATAATGAAAGGGAAAGAAGTATGCCTAGTAGTAATGTATGCATGGTTGCTTTATGTTTCATTGAGTATGGATCTAATAAAAAGGGCATAAGCTCGGATGGAAAAATCCCAATATCATGCTATGGTATTACTATTCTATTTATTTAGTATGGCCCACTGATCAGCTGGATGTCTGATTTATATTAGAGCCCACTGATCAGTTGGATGTCCGGTATTATTATTATTCTATTTATTTAGTATTGCCCACTGATCGACTGGATGTACGGTTTATATTAGAGCCCACTGATCATCTGGATGTCCGGTATTATTATTCTATTTATTTAGGGTGGCCACTGATTAGCTGGATGTCCGGTTTATATTAGAGCCCACTGATCAGCTAAAGATCCGATATTATATTATGAACCACTAACTAGTTAGATGAATAGTAGTGAAGATAGTTGAAAAAGAAATGAGAGTATATTCCTTGCATGAATATATTATGAAGGTTGTTATAAGAGTGAGGATGATAAGAATGGATGATTAAGAAATGAGAATAATGAAAATAATGAACATGGTTCCACATATTTAAGAACGGAGGTCTATCCATATTGACTATTCTCTTACGCTCAATTTCATGAAGTATTTATGTATTATTACAGTTTCTTATAGCCTTACATACTCAGTACATTCTTCGTACTGACCCCCTCGGGGGAACTTACCCTACATGTTGCAGGTGCAGGCATTAGTAGACCTCCTTTGTAGACTGGGGATCATTTGTGGAGTTTTGGTGAGCTCTACTTGGTTCGGAGCTTTCTGGGTCATAGTTGTATCTTCGTTTTGATGTTGTAAATCTATTAGAGGCTTTGTAGACATATGTGGGTATATGGATTTAAGATGTACGTTCAGTTCGACGTAATGGCCCCAACGGCCAAGTTTTATTTATATATATATATATGACATATGTTACCAGATTCATGTCTTCTGCATAGTCGCATGAGGTATAATAAGAGTCATACGAGGTTACGCATATGAATGTTCATGAGCAAAGATTGGTTCTCTTGGGCCATATCGGCTTCGGGTGCCAGTCCGGACCGAATGGAATTTCGGGTCGTGACAGATGTGGACACAATTAATGAGTCCTTGGGGGTACCAAATATGCCAAATAAAGGTTTTGTGGAGAAGTTTGTGGAGATGGACTTGTGATTGTTGAGAGATACCCTGATAGTGGAGGATGACTAGAAAAAGGTCAACTGGAATAGTATGTTGGGAATTAAGAGTATGTATTATTATGTGAGGTTCGAAGGTAGCTTAAATTGATGTCTCAGAGGATTCGTGCTTCGAGCAACACCACAGAAGTGACTTATGCTTGGGCTTTGGTGGTGGCATGTTAAAATTTGGGGAAATCCCCTCAAGAGGAGGCTTAAATCATGATAGAATGGAAGGACTTCTATAAAGGAAATATAAAGGATCCTTACCTCTCTGACTTGATTATGGAGTTATGCGCCCGACCAAGGGTGCCTCAAGATGATGACGATCAGGACCTTGAGTGTGACATACCCTTCAACCCTTGAAGGTAAAGGATGCTCAAGGGTCAAAGCAAAAAGAAGAGGAAGGTAGGGACAGAGGGAAAGTGCAACAAGGCTAGCGAGGGCGGAGAGACCGGTTCCCCCTCCATGCAGCCCTAGTGTCCCTCGAGTGCTTGGAGTCTGATATGGCCGACACGAGGGACTAATTGATACATTCATATATTCCTTCTCGTGGGACGAATCCCTCTAGTTATAAAGCTCCATCATACTCCTAGGTTGTAACACCCCAACATTCTATACTTGGATCAAAATTGTTCTTCAAATGCGTATAGAACCAAACTCGATGATTTCTTAGTATGATAAGAGATTTAGATAAGAATTAAGATCATAAGGAATTCCTAACTCAAAGTTAAGTTGAAAGATTCTTTACATATTGAGTTTTTGTATAAGATTTTATTAGGTCAACTTTAAATGAGCATAACTCCTAGAATATGAAAAATTTTATAGCTCAAGACCCAACAAATCAAAGGTCTTTGAATCTTTTTCCAATGCCACTAATTGCTCATTAATCTGATTTTGGATCAAGATGTTATGACCATTTCAGTGAAGTACTATCAAGCTGTCAGATACGATGATCCATACAATGAATCATTGATTCTTAGGATGACTCGTCTTATATATTCATTTGTATAGCAACCAAAATGTCTCAAAAGTGAGTAAAACACCTCAGAATCCATGAGAGGAACCAACGAATTGTTGGAAGAACCAACAAACCATTCGTTGGTCTATCTAACAGCTAGAACTAACGATTGGTTGTAAGAACCAATGATCCATTGGTTGGTCCGTCTGTTGTCCACATCAGCTTTTGAGTTACGATTTTTAATGGGCAATCTGGTTTTTTCCTATTATTTAAACCACTATATCATGTTTTTTGGATATCCCAAGGGGGAATACTTAAGCCTAACCTACTCCTAATCCTTCATTCTCCTCAAACTCACGTAAACACTCCGAGAAAAATCAAAATAGGTGAATAAACTTTCCCAAGTCCCATGAACTAGGGTTTATTATCTTCAGGCATCAAGTTCAAGATTTTAGCAACGTTTTCACTTCCAGGTATGAGGGATTTCATCAATGGTTATCCTTTCACCCATTGAGTTCTTAAGTGAACTCGATTTTTCAGTTAATTCATTCTTTAGAACTTAGGGTGTTCAGAAAAAAGTATGATTCTCTTTATATTTTAGTTCCTCATCATGAATAGTCTATAAATACATGTTTTCTTATAAAATTTAGTACCTTTATGGACTTATATTTTATGAACCCCCAGTATATTGATATTTTGTATTTTGGACTTGTGTTTTATGAATTCGTACTCTATTCAGAATATAGATTTTTTCACAATTAATTGTATTCTTCAAACATAGCAATTATGAAAACCCGATGACTCAGCATTCCATAAATTAATAGTTCAATATTTATTCCTTTAGTTCCACATATTTTATGATTCTTTTAGATAAAGTATCTATCACTCAGTATCAAACATTAGTATTATTGAGCTACTCAGTTTATCCATTTATTTTAGTTGGGAGTAGTACTTAGCACCGAGCAGACACAGAGATGAAGGCTCACCCATCAGTTAGGTTGAGACTTTTAGTAGAAGTCCCTACGTCCCAGAAGTACATTGCCACCATAGGTTCTAAAGGGTCACCTGCTAGATCAAGCTGACACCTTAGTCCTTTTGGACATTATTTTAGTGGATCTACACCATTCAGTATTCGTACCCTTGGCAAGGTATAGAGCACCCTTCCAGTTGGGTTTACAGGTTGTCCCCATTTAGCTCAGATGGGGTATGTTGTTTAATAGTAACTCCTAAAGTTCAGACTAAGTTATTGCATGACCCTAGATTAGTTTGTTTAGTTATTATATCTATCAGTTTTATGTATATTTATCTGGGTCATTGTATCAACTCTTATTTATTAGTTCTATGTTTAGTTTAGTCTCTTATGTTTAGCATATTTAGCTGTATGTATTATAATGCATATATCACATGCTCAATACATCCAAAGTACTGACCACATACTTATTTTGTGCCTATATTATGTTATAATATAGGTTTAGATGATTAACATCCAGCTCGTGGTTAGCATAGTCTCATACTCATCTCAACAGCAGAGTGTGGTGAGTCCTCATCTTTTGAGGATGATAGTTATGGTTATTTCTTTATTTTTAGTCATTTCAATTTTGAGATAGTTAGAGTTAGCTGGGGGTTTATCCCAACAACTCATCATTAGTAGAGGCTTTCAGACAGACAGTTAGATTTTCAACTTTGTGGCAATGTTAGATAATTCCTGCATTGATTTTAGTGTTGGGTTCTATTATGATTATTATTATATCACTCAGATTTTAGCTTCTACTCAGTATTATTCAGTTATATTCAGTTTTCATAGTGTCATGTCAGGCCATTGGTTAGCTTGGGGTCACTTGTGGCTCTAAGCACCGTATTGTGACTAGGAGGTAGTCTCGGGTCATGACAAATTTGGAATCAGAGTGTCAGGTTTAAAATGTCCTAGGGTGTCTGAAAGCCGCATTAAGTAGTGTCTTGTTCATGAGTGTGAAGCGCGCCACACTTATGAATAAAAGGCTAGAAATATTTTAGGAAAGTTTCACTTCTTTCATGTTCATATCATGCGATAGATTGTGAACTCTACTTAATCTTCTTCTAATTCATGCTCTACGTGTTTATTGAAAATGTCTCCAAGAATAACAGAAGGAGAAATGAAAATGGAAACCAGTAAGCTCCACCAGCTCTAGTAGAAACTCTCTGAATGAACAAGTCTCTCATGCTGAGTTCAGGGCTGCTTTCCAGGTGATTGTTCAAGTAATGACTACTTAGCTCAATCAGTAGGCTATTGCATCAGTTAATATAAATGGGAATACAACAGCAATAGGAGTTTGGGTCTTCACTCAAATAAATCCTCCAAAGTTACATGGTTCTAAGGTGGAGGAGGATCCGTATGAGTTTATTGATGATATTCAGACTTAACTGCTTATCAGTTAAAGGGGTGGCTCAGACTTGGTGCAAATAGTGGAATGAAGATTGAGTTGTAGATATAGGTCCAATGGATTGGGATAAGTTCGTGACTGTATTTCTGGAAATGTTCTTACTACTTTAGTTAAGGGAACCAAAGGTTCATGAATTTATCAATTTGAAGTAAGGTAACATGATTGTGAAGGAGTATTCTCTGAATTTTACTCAGCTCTCCAAGTATGCTCCAGTGATGGTGGCCGATTTGAGGGCATGTATGAGTAAGTTCATTTTAGGTGTCTCTAAGACAGTGTCAAGAAGTGTAGGACCACCAAGCTAGTTAATAAGATAGACATATCTAGACTTATGACTCATGCTCAACAGATCAAGGAAGAAAAGATTAAGCAGAATCAAAGGGAAACTAATAGGGCTAGAACTGGAAACTTTGACTATTCTCTGCAGAAATTGGGTGGTGGTAATCTCTCTCAATTTTCTCAGAGGTCTTAAGCTCTAGCCCCATCCTTTTCTAGTTCCCCAGTGCCCAAGTTCAGACAAGAGTATCGGGATAGAGAACTAAGCTCTAAGTCCTAGGGCAGTGTTACTAGTGGGCATACTTTTCCAATTTGTAAGAAGTGTTGTAAGAACCACTAAGAGGAGTGTATGGCCAGCAGTGGTGGTTGTTTTGGATGTGGGAATCCAGGTCATAGGTTAAGGGAGTGCCCAGTGTCCTCACAGAGGGGCAGAGATATTTGCCAGCAGACCTAGTATAATTGCTTAGCAGCTCTAGCAGGTTGCCCAACTCAGCAGGGTGCTTCATCTAGTGCAGATGGCAGATAACATTTGAAAAAATTCTATACTTTACAGACTCAGCAAGATTAGAAGGGTTCACATAATGTAGTCACTGGTACATTATGAGTCTTCTATATTGATGTATATGCCTTGTTAGATCCTGGGGCCATACTTTCCTTCGTGACTCCTTATACTGCCGTAGACTTCGATGTTAGTCCCAAAATATTTTCAGAACCTTTGTCAGTCTTTACTCCTATTGGTGACTCAGTTATAGCTAAATGGGTATACAAAAATTTCCCAATCACAGTTTCTTAGAAAATCACCTCAATTGATCTAGTAGAGTTAGATATGATGGATTTTGACGCCATCCTTGGCATGTATTTTCTATATTTCTGCTATGCCTCGGTCGATTGTAGAAACAAAGTAGTCCAATTTTAGTTTTTGAATGACCCAATCTTAGAGTGGAGGGTTAGTACTTCAGCACCTATAGGTTGGTTTGTCTCTTACCTTAAGGCTAGAAAAATAATCTCAAAAGGGTGTATCTATCATCTTGTTTGGGTTAAGGATTCAAAGTCCGATACCCCAACTCTTCAATCAGTTCCAGTGGTAAATCAATTCGCAGAGGTGTTTTCAAAAAATCTACCAAGAGTTCCTCCCGAGCAGGAAATTGACTTTAAAATAGATCTCCTTTTAGATACCAACCTATTCCAATTCCTCTTTATAGAATGGATCCAATTGAGCTTAAGGAATTAAAGGAATAGTTGAAAGATCTCTTAGACAAAGGTTTTATCAGGCCCAACATCTCACCATAGGGGTGCTCCAATTCTTTTCATGCATAAGAAAGATGGTTCCCTCATAATGTGCATCGATTACCGTCAGTTGAACAAGGTCACAATCAAGAATAAGTATCCCATTCCTAGGATTGATAACTTATTCGATTAGCTTTAGGGTGCCAGTTGTTTTTTAAAGATAAACCTTAGATATGGATATCTTCAGTTCAGAGTCAGAGAGTGTGACATTCTGAAGACAACCTTTAGAACTCGATATGGTCACTTTGAATTTGTTGTTATGTCTTTTGGACTAATGAATGCTCCTATAACTTTAATGGACTTGATGAATAGAGTGTTCAAGTAGTACTTGGACATGTTCATCATTGTATTTATAGATGACATCCTCATTTATTCTCAGGGTGAGGATGAACATGCAGACCATTTGAGGATTATCTTGTAGAATCTCAAAAATTGCCAATTGTTCTCTAAGTTGCAAGTGCAAATTCTGGTTGAAATTAGTAGAATTTCTCGGTTATATCATTTCCAGTGAGGGCATTCAAGTTGGTCCTCATAAGACCAAAGCAGTTAAGAATTGGCCCACACCCATCTCTCCATCAGAAATTAGGAGTTTCTTAGGTCTATCTGGATACTACAGATGGTTTGTTGAAGGATTTTCCTTTATTACTTCTCCTATGTCCAGAATGACTCAGAATAAAGTCAAATTTTAGTGGTTCGATGCCTGCTAGAAGAGTTTTTAAGAGTTGAAGACTCGGCTCACCTCCACTCCAGTTTTGACTCTACCAGAGGTTCTAGGCGGGTTCGTAGTTTGTTGCGATACTTAAGGAGTTGGCCTCAATTATGTGTTGATGCAGCATGCTAAGCTTATAGTGTATGCCTCTAGACAACTCAAACCTCATGAGAAGAATTACCCGACTCATGATCTTATGCTGGCAGCAGTTGTTTTTGCCTTAAAGATTTGGAGGCATTATCTTTATGGGGGTTCATGTAGATGTGTTCATGGATCACAAGAGCCTTCAGTATGTTTTTAGTCCGAAGGATCTAAATCGTTGTTAGAGGAGATAGCTAGAATTACTGAAAGATTATAGTATGAGTGTCTTGTACCATCCAAGTAAAGCCAATGTGGTGGCTGATGCTTTTAGCAGAATTTCTATAGGTAGTGTTGCTCATGTAGAGGATGAGAAGAAAGAATTGATTCGCGATGTTCACAGGCTTGCTAGATTGGGAGTTCGGTTGGTTGATTCAGTCGAAGGTAGTGTCATGTTTCAGATTCTTCTTTACTAGCAGAAGTGAAGGCAAAGCAAGATAATAATTCTATTTTTCTTTAGTTGAAAGACGCAGTTCAAAGTAAGAAGGTTGAGATTTTCTCCCAAGGGGGAGATGGTATTCTTCATTGTCAGGGCAGATTATATGTTCCATATGTTGATGACTTGAAACATGGGATGTTTACAGAAGCTCATAGTTCTTGGTATTCTATTCACCTAGGAGCCACTAAGATGTACCGTGATCTACGAGAAGTCTATTGGTGGAATGACATGAAAAAGGATATTGCTGAATTTATGGTTAAGTTTCCAAATTGCTACAAGGTTAAGGTTGAGCACTAGAGACCAGGTAGTATAACCCAGAATATCAGTATTCCTACTTGGAAGTGAGAAGTGGTGAATATGGATTTCATTATGGGTTTACCTCATACTCACCGACAACATGATTCTATTTGGGTTATTATGGACCAGGTGGCTAAGTCGACATATTTCCTGCCAGTTAGCACTTCAGATTTAGCTAAGGATTATGCTAGACTTTAACTTATAGAGTTGGTTAAATTATATGGAGTCTTTTTGACTATCATCTCAAATAGGGATACTCAATTTACTTCTCAGTTTTGGAAGTCTTTTCAGAAGGGTCTTGGTACCCAAGTTCATCTCAACACAGCTTTTCACCCGTAGACAGATGGTCAGGCAGAGCGGACCATTCAGACTTTAGAGGATATATTGAGAGTTAGTGTGATTGATTTTAAAGGTAGTTGGGATAATCACTTACCTTTGATTGAGTTTGCCTACAATAACAGTTATCACTCTATTATTCAGATGGCTCCGTTTGAGTCACTTTATGGTAGGAGGTGTAGATCTCCAATTAGTTGGTCTGAGGTTGGTGTAGACACTTTGATAGGTCTTAACTCAATCCATGAGGCTATGGAGAAATTTCATTTGATTAGAGAAAGACTGAAGACAACTTAGAGTTGTCACAAATCCTATGCAGATGTGAGGAGAAGGGAGCTTGAATCTGCGATTGGTGATTTGGTCTACTTGAAGGTTTCACCCATGAAAGGGGTGAAGATATTTGGCAAGAAAGGGAAATTCAGTCCCCGTTATATGGGTTCTTATAGGATTTTAAGGTGCATTGGCAATGTGGCCTATGAGTTGCCTGCAGATTTAGCATCGATGTATACAGTTTTCACGTGTCTCTATTGAAGAAATACATTAGTGATCCAACTTCAGTTGTGACGTTAGAGAGCATTGGTGTGTGATAGCTCTCAAATACACCCTAGAAATGAGTGTACTCGGTCATTAGCAATATATCTTCACTACAAAGCTTCCAAATCTTTACTCCAAGGGTGTTGGGTTAAGAACCCTAGCTTTCATGGTTGAGAAATATGCCAAAGATAATGTTTCAGATCTAAAAAATCCCTATTATAGCTGGAAAAATATGTAATAGATAATTACTAAAATACCGCCGCGCCTGGCACATGCTGGTACACATGGCCACATGCCCCTGCATGTAGGTCCACATCTCAAAGTTTTGCAAGCTTTCAATGTTCTGTCAGTTGAGATGTGTACCCCAGATGTGGGCGCCCATGGCCACATGCCCCCGTATTTGGGTCTGCATCTCAGGGTGGCTTTCTTATTGATTTTATCAGCTAAGATTCCCCCTCAAATGTGGGGGCATATCGCAAGATGTTGGAGCATATGTCCACACAGATCCATGTCTTCCTTCCATGCATCATTCTAAGTCCCTTTTCTTCTTATTTTTATATTTCTTTCCATCAAAAATCTTTGTAAACCCAAAGTACCTAAAATAAATACCATGCAAAGGATAATTAACCTCATATTATGAATTAACGACACAAAATCATAAGAAAAGAGATACAAATAAGTGACAAAATCGCCACTTATCAACATCCCCAACTTAAAGACTTTGCTTGTCCTGAAGCAAAACAAAATCAAAACTTAATGAGACTATCAATTTAAGCTCAAAAGTAAACATCAACAGTTTCACTTCACATTTTTCAATTAGGCACTATGACTATGACTTTGGTTAGTACTAATAATTAGTCAACAAGCATGCGAGTTTTACCCAAGCAACTCCCTCAATTTCAAACACAATTTCTAGAGCAACATGGAATTTCAAGAATAATCAAGTAACAACAACTAATTCTCAAAAAGTGACTCAAAACCACTAGTCAATCAAACATGCTTCCTTGACTCATTTTCGAAATTATCAACTTCACCAATCTATCCTAGTTCACATGCCCTCACAAGAAAGAAAGTCCCAAAGCTCACAATATTTACAATACTTATACAAGGGACAAATGCACAAACACTCACACTCAACAAGAATTTCCAATGCAAACAAGTATCATACCATAGGCTTGTCCTTATTTTAAATCACCACTAACTCAAAAACAATTGGTTGGAGATCCCGAAGGACTTTTTCTAGCTTGTAATGTAGGCTTGGGGAAGTGTACAATAAGAATTTAGGATAAGAGTGACTACAACCTCCTTGAAATCTACACAACACTTTACAAATCAAACTTTGATCATTTGCCTCTTCATTTTCATACAACACAAGTGCCTTCCCATTCATTCTAGTTCACCCACTTATTGACAACTTTCTTTTTTTCTTTTCTTTTCCTTTTCTCTTTGTTTTTTCTTTTTCTTTTCTTTGCTTGATTCAATATTCTTATTCAATCATTGATTTGTTCATAAGGCACTCACTTACAAAAACATGACGCATGATCACCTCTTCCAAGTTCCACCACCCCTAAATTAGGCTTTTAGCCTCCAGTTGAAACTTTCAAGTTCAAGGAGGGTAGGGTTCAAGAAAGGGAAAATTTCAAAAAGGTTCAAGGCTTGTAATGTGGTTTCCAAAGAAAGGATATTAATCTCAAATAAGGTAACTAGTGGTAATATTTATGCATGGGTAGGCTTTTAAGGCTACAAATGTTTCTAAAAATCTCAAAGAAGGCCTAAGATCATTTCTCCAACCAAACACAATCCAGATTAGCATTGAAAGACCAACCGGTCAAGTTCTAGATAACACAAGTAAGCACAAGAATTATTCAATAAAAACTCACCACACATGGCATGCAAACTATTCTAGAAGGATCGATTTCATTTCCTAAATAAGAACAAAAGGAGTCATTTTCCACATTATCACCACCTAGTGAGTAAGGAGTCACAAAAACAGAAAGTGTTTTCACAAACATCATTCACTTCCATGCACTTTTTTTCAAAAAATTTTAGAGGGGTATGCTTATTCCAATATTTCACAATGCAAGACTAAATCTATTAGTACCAAACAAGTCACAATCCTACATTTTGATCCCAACAAGGGCAATAATGCCACATCTACTCAGACTTCACCATAGCACTTAGTTACTCAGACTTCACCATGACAACAATTACAACCCCAATTCACAATGGCTATGGGTACTCAGAGTTCCCTTGCACAAATGACACCAACACACAAAAATAATAATAACGATGATTTTCCCATAAGAATGTCGTCACTCAATCCATCATTTGGAAAAAGATGGCCAAAAACAACTATCAAAAAGAAAAACTATAAGAATCTAACATGACAAAGAAACTAATATAGAAGTGAAAAAAACAAGCGAAAAGACTAATACAACAAAATCAAAATTAAGCTCAAACCCTACAAGGGCGCACAATATCCATAACCACAAAAATCTAGCTCGACAAGGGTACAGGATGTCCATATTATAAAAAAAACCCGACAAGGGCGCAACAATCTCCAACAACGCCCGATAAGGGCACACAAAGAGATAATAAATCTTGACAAGGGAAAAAATATATCAAAATAGAACATAAATAGATCAAGGCCCGGCAAGGACACAAATGTGTCAAAATATATCAATTGTACAGACCCAAATAAAAACTAAGCTATCCCACCCCCAACTAAAAGATATTACATTGTCCCCAGTGTAAGTAAAATAAAGTAGAGAAGGAGGTAGTGGGCTACCTGAAGCGCACTAGGCATGAGGATCGACATAAGAGTAGCCTGTAATAGTGTATCCTTTGGAATACTAGGAGACTTCTCAGAGTGGGCTCCTATTTTATTCCCATCAAATTTTTGCATCCAAACCTGTTCAAATCACTTCCAAAATTCTAAAATTTTGTGGATTAGTCAAAAATAAAATCCTAAGCTATTCTAAGAATTAAAATTTCAAAAGTAAAAGCAAAATTTTTGGGAATGATGGGTTGCTTCCCATCAAGCGCTTGATTTAACATCCCAGATGATGCAAGCAACCTTACAATTTATCTCTCCACTTTGAGGATTTGAATCTTCAGCCTAATTTTAAATCAAAATCTCATTGAGGCACGTAGGACAAAGGTAAGGAAACAACTAGACTAACTCTATCTCGCCATTTAAAAGACTTGAATCTTTTACACAACTTCACATCAAACTTTTATTTAGGCTCATTGGGAATTGGTGATAAGATCAATAGGCCACTTGTTAGACAACGCATTTTGCACTTCTTGGCCTTCAAGTGAGGGACGTCAGTATGCCTTCTTGGAATGACAAACTTAAAATATAGGGGCTTTGTCCCTCATCTCCAAAATTCTCTATTTGCTGGATTATTTTGATTTACAACATATCCACCAAGCACAATGTCAAAAAATAGTTGGAATGAGGTTTAAGCCTCTCCATTTCTAAATTTGAATGTTCCTTGACATTTTCAGCCCGAAATGAACTAGAGTCGTCACAAAGAATTTTATTGATTTTATTTTGCAACTCTAGTCGTTTCATCAATTTCAACATCTTGCATTGTTTTTGGCTCGGTTGGTTGGCAAATCACCATAAATTCTTCAACATCAATCTTGACTACTTTTGCTTTGGAACTCAACTTGAACCCATTATCCTTGACAATTTGAGGAGGAGCATCATATGCCCCATGCTTTGATTTCATATTGGTCTTCAAATCATAAATAACAAGTTCAAGTTGGATTATTTCATGACATCAACATGTATTTTGAAGAAATCATCCTTTACTAGGAAAATTCCCTCACGTAGTTTCCCATAGGCTTCAAGTTATTGAGCTCGATTCAAGGGCCACTCTTGGCTCACAATTTTCAAATTGTCAAGTGTTTCTTCATTTTGAAAGGCATCTTTACAAAGGTCTTCTTCTCTTTCACTACCCATTTTTGATGCCATCATGAATTGATGCATGAGAGGTACCTCCTCACTCATTTTGGGTACTAGATCTAAGTTAGATTGAAGCATTGCTTGAATGCCTACATGACCGGCTCTTTATTCTTTCAACGCCATGTTATTGATCCTATCAAACTCAAAAGCACAACTAAAATTTTGCTAGATCTTGGGGAGGGGGAAGGGTTATTCACAAGTATCACAATGTACACTTTGACCATCACTATGCTAACAACAAGTAAACTCTACAGAGGATTGAGATGGTTCACACACCTCTCTCCCGGGAGCTTTTTCACAATTTTGCCAAAAGTGGGGTCCTCCATAATACAGACATGGGTCATCAACATAAGACTTGCAACCACCAAACTCAGTTTCATTTAAAGATGCCATAGTAACAAGGACAACAAAACCAAAAATCTAACTATACAAAGACAAAAGAAAATCACAAACAAATATTCACAAGTTCTAATTAAAGCAAGTAAGCTAAAATTCCAAACTAACTCAATACGCCAAATTGTTCCCTGGCAATGGTACCATTTTTGATAACGCTCAAATACACTCTAGAAATGAGTGTACACAGTCGTTAGCAATATATTTACCCAACTTAGAGTCGGGGTCGATCCCACAAGGAATAATATGACTAGTGATCTAGAAAGTAAGGAATAAAAGCAACTCACTATAATTCAAACAAAGGATACAAGTATTTTTAAGGATTTTTAATATAAAAAGGTAACACGGATAGAACCAATTATAATATGAACAAGTTGATCAATGGCTTTCACAAATGAGGGGAAACAATGGAATTGATAATGGGGAATCAATTCTTTCAGTGATCCATTATATTTAAGTAATTATTCACAACTTAATCACAGAGTAGCAAATTAACCTTGGAACATCAATTATACACCATGTCTTTCAACTGATTGACGAATATTTCTTGGCTAAATTCCATCAAATATTTTCCAAGTGTCAACACGAACAGTTTCAATCTATGGCTACTCTAGGATTTGACTATGTCTAGTAACAAAATCTATTAGATGGGTCATATATCCCAAATCGTGTTAAATTAACCTTTCTCAATTTCAATTATCTCTTTCAAGCATTAATCAAAATAGATGGGTAATTCCTAATCTAATCTCCTCTTTCAAGCTTAACTAGAGTAGAAATCAATAAATACGCGATTAATTTAATCAAGCAAAACCCATTTATAAATCAAGAGTATTCAATCAATGTACAAGCATAAGATAAAATCAAAATCCAAATCCAAAACATAAACATTGCATTATGTCCAACAATAATATTTAAGTTTGAATTTAACTACACCCAAATATTCAATACAAAAAAATGGAATAAAGAAGAGATTAAGAAATATTCACTACAAAGCTTCCAAATCTTCACTCCAAGAGTGTTGGGTCAAGAACCCTAGCCTCCAAGATTGAGAAATATGCCAAAGATAATGTTTTAGATCTGAAAAATTCCTTTTATAGCTGAAAAATGTGTAACATATAATTATAAAAATGCCACCACATTTGGCATATGCTGGTGTACATGGACACATATCTCTACATGTGGGTCCACATCTCAAAGTTTTACAAGCTTTCAGTGTTCTGTCAGCTGAGATGTGTACCCCAGATATTGGTGCATATGGCCATATGCCCCCTCATGTGGGTCCGCATCTTAAGGTGGCTTCTTTTAGTGATTCTGTCAGCTGAGATTTCCCCCTTACATGTGGGGCCATATGGCAAGATGCTGGAGCATATGGCCACACAGATCCATGTCTTCCTTTCATGCATCATTCCCATTTCTTTTTATTTCCACTTCTTTCCATAAAAACTCTTTGTAAACTTAAAGTACCTAAAATAAAAACCATTCAAAGGATAATTAGCCTCATATTATGAATTAACAACACAAAATCATAAGAAAAGAGATAAAAATACGTGGCAAAACCTCCAGTTATTAGTGTGAAAGATAGTCTCTCTTATGAAGAGGTTCCAGTTGAGGTTCTTGACTGCTAGGTTCATAAGCTGAGGAACAAGGAAGTTGCTTCGATAAAATTTCTTTGCAGGAATCAGCTATTTGAGAGAGCTACTTGGGAAGCAGAAGCAGATATGATGACCAATTACCCTGATCTTTTCCCTTCGAATACAATTCCAACTTAAGGTAACAGTTTTCTCCTTAGTACTCCTCTTAGTCTCATGTCACTCAGTTACTCACAACTCTTAGCATGCATGCGTGTCTCATGCACTCAGTTTAGTCTATGTTTTAGTTAAAGATTTGGTTATCATGTTAGTATTCAGCTCTTAGAAATCAGTGTTAGGATTGCAGCTCTTTTCCTATCTTTTTAGCCTAGTTAGCCTTCATTCAAGGATGAATGATCCCAAGGGAGAGATATTGTAAAACCCCAAAATTCTAAACTGAGATTAGAACCATTTTTAAAATGTATATAGAACCAAAATTGATGATTTCTTCGTACAAGAAGAACTTTGGATATGAAGTAATGTCATAAGGAACTCCTAAGATTTTACTAGGGTCAAATTTAAATGAGCATAAATCCTAGAATATAAAGAATTTTATAGCTCAATACCCACCAAATTAAAGTTCTTTGCATCTTATTTCCAAAGCCATCAACCACTCGTTGATTCAATTTCGGAGCAAGAAGTTATGGCCATTTTAGTGAAGCACTATCAAGCTGTCAGATACGACAATCCATATAATGAATTATTGGTTCTTAGGATGACCCATCCTATATGTTCGTCTGTAGAGCAGCCAAAAAGTCTCAAAAGTGAGAAAACCACCTCAGAAGCCACGAAAGGAACGAACAAACCATTGGAAGAACCAACGAACTGTTGGTTGGTCCATCTGATGAAGTCCAGAGGACCCTCATGAACCACCAGAACCAATGACAAAAAAAAATGATTGGTTGGAAGAACCAATGACCCATTGGTTTGTTTGTTTGTTGTCCATATCAACTTTTTATTTACAATTTTTAAAGGGCAATCAGTCTTTTCCTGTTATTTAAACCCCTATACTATGTCGTTTGGCTTTCCCAAGGGGGAATACTTAAGCCTAACCTACTCCTAATCCCTTATTCCCTTCATATTGACGTAAACACTCAAAGAAAAATCAAAATAGGTGATTAAACTCTCCCAAGTCCCAAGAACTAGGGTTCATCATCTTCACGCTTCAAGTTCAAGATTTTAGCAAGGTTTTCACTTCCAGGTATGTGGGATTTCATCAGTAGGTATCCTTTCACCCATTGAGTCCCTAAGTGAACTCAGTTTTTCAGTTAACTCATTCTTTGGAACTGAGGGTTTTTAGGAAAATTATGATTGTCTTTATATTTCTATTCCTCATCATGAATAGTCCATAAATACATGTTTTTCCATGAAATTTAGTACCTTTATAGAATTATATTTTTTAAACCCTCAGTATATTGATATTTCATGTTTTGTACTCGTGTTTTATGAATTTGTACTCTATTCAATATATAGAATTTGTAATGAATAATTGTATTCTTCAAAGATGGCGGGTTATGAACACCCAATGACTCAACATTCCATATATTGATAGTTCAACATAAAGTCTTTCAGTTCCATATATTTTAGGATGCTATTAGATAAAGTCTTTATCACTTAGTCTCAGACATTAGTATTACTGAGCTACTCAGTTTATCAGTTTATTTCAGTTGGGACTAGTACTTAGCACCGAGTGATGCAGGGATGAAGGCTCACCCATCAGTTAAGTTGAGACATTTAGTAGAAGTCCCTAAGTCCCAGAACTATGTTTCCACCATAGGTTCTAAAGGGACACCTGCTAGATCCGGTTGACACCTTAGACCTTTTGGACATTAGTTTAGTGGATCCACGCCAGTCAATGTTTGTACCCTTGGCATGGTACAGAGCACCCTTCCAGCTGGGGTTACAGATTGGGCCCCATTTAGCTCAGATGGGGTATGTCAATTAATAGTAGCTCCCATAGTTCAGACTCAGTTATTGCATGACCCTAATTTAGTTTTTTCAGTTATTATATCTATCAGTTTAATGTATGTTTATTTGGGTCACTGCATCAGCTCATATTTATTAGTTCATTTAGTTGTATATATTATAATGCATATCTCACATTCAAAGTACTGACCGCATACTTCTTTTGCGCTATATTTTGTTATAATATAGGTTCAGACACTCAGCATACAACTCGTGGTTAGCACGATCTCGTACTCATCTCAGCAACAGAGTGTGGTGTGTCCTCATCTTTCGAAGATGAGGCTTATGGTTATTTTATTTTTAGTCATTTTAGTTTTCAGATAGTTAGATTTAGTTAGGGGTTTATCCTAGCAACTCATCATTAGTAGAGGCTTTCAGACAGACAATTAGATTTTCAGCTTTGTGGTTATGTTAGATAATTCCCGCATTGACTTCAGTATTGGGTTCCATTTTGATTATTATTAGATCACTCAGATCTTAGCTTTCACTCAGTATTATTCAGTTATACTCAGTTTTCTTAGTATCATGCTAGGCCATGGGTTAGCTTGAGGTCACTTGTGGCTCTAAGCACCATGTTGCGACTAGGGGCTAGTCTCAGGTCGTGAGATAGGCATCTTGATCCGAAGGGACCTAGATAAGAAAAAGAGGAAGAGGCGCTCTAGAGACCGCATGCTTGCTCGGATGTGGAAAGCTATGAAGGTTATGTTCGAGTGTGCATTCCTGCATCAGAAGCTCCCCAAGCTGAAGAAAGAAGACACATATGAGTTCTCTTTTTGTAGTGGGATGGAGGAGGAGGGCTCCAATGATTTAAGCCTCAACGATGATGGAGCCTCTATCTAGTTCCCAGGCATGTGCATCCTCTCTCTTTATTTAGTTACTGATTTGGGTTTCCCCTGTTTAGAGCATGTAATAAACAACATTTTATTTCCCACACTTTTGGATGCTTTTTTTTTATTGCTAGGTAATGAATTGCATTATTATTACATCGAGAATTCACGGATAGACTAGCTTACTTTGATTTTTTCATCAATACGATTGTCTCGATGAGGTTGGGAAAGAGTGACAAAATAGGGAAAAATAGGGGGAGTTCACTGCCAGGATCCAACTATGGCGGGATTCATTCTGCAGCAGCAGTCCTGCCATAGCACGAGTGTTCCACTGCAGCGTACCTCTCACCGCTATAGCGTCTTCCTAGCAGTATCTCCAAAAATTAATCTCTTACATTCCCTTGACCCCTTCCCGAACCATAGCTATCTCCGAGTTATTATAATTACCTAGCCTTTTGATTTCAAAGATACAATTTTATGCGTTCGACCTCTAAACATTAGCAACAACCAGGAATTGAATTATCAATATTAAACATATAGCCAGTCATCAATTATACAATCCGATTATCTGGTAAACAATTGAGCATTAATAAGCACTTTAACCTTCAATTACTGCAGGCTTTCAAGTCACCAAGAAGGACATAACAATCGTCAATTTCAAGTTATCAACCAAACATATTCAAGTACCAAGTAAACACCTCAATCATCTACTAGGCATTCTAGCAATCAACAAATAATTTTGCCACATAACAAACATTAAAGTCATTCAACAACCAATTCAATCGCAGACAGACTTTCCAGTCATAATCATAGTTACAAATCCCATAAAATTCAATCAAATAATTTCATTTAGCAGTCGTCTCAACAACACTTTCACTAATCAATTTTACAATCAAATAATTTGCGTCCATTGATCAGTAGTTTATTTTTTACGCTCAACATAGCGTTACAGCCAGATACCAATTGGAATCAACTATGTGCCAATTTTATTTTTTGAGATACCAATTGGAATCAAATGGTTCCAATTAAGTTGGCCAAGATACCAATTGGAATTTAATAGATACCAATTACATTCAACCCATGCAGATGACCAATTTGTGATTGCACGATAGGAAAGAAGGAGAGGAACCAACTCCTAGAATTCCTTATAGCTTCTTGAGCATTTGATATGGATGTCTATACATCAATTTGCAGGACTTTAATCGATATTTGGTCTTTTGCTTGTGAGACCGAAAACCTAGGCTCTAATACCAACTGTTATGACCCAACTAAGAGGATCGTGCTGGCACCTACTCTATTCTAACTAGATAGAATAACGCTAACTACCCATTCAATTAACATGCAAAAGTCATTAGTAAACACGGTATTACATCATCAAATTTCTCATAAGATAATACAGTCTTTGTAGAGATACACTAAAAGAATAAAACATCTTCCCAAGGACCTAGTCTAGACATGTAGAAGAGCTACTAAGATAAAGAACAAACACAAGACTCAGCTTCCACCATAAGAATAGAATGAGCAAAAGCTGCTGGAGTTCACTAGTTGTATCATATAAGAAATATCGATGATCCTGCAACCAGTCTATACCTCTACGAGGGTATAACAAGAGTAGTATCAGTACAACTACACGTACTGGTAGACATCATTGGTCGATCAAGGTTGAATCACATAAACATAACATAGAAATAAAGGATCAAACATGTATATATAATAACCGCATTTAATTTTCTCATTTCATATTCCAGGTTACCACTCTTTTACCATATTCTCACTATAAGGCCTTATTCAGTTCTTATGAAATCTCACTATCGACCACTAGGTTCATGGATATAACGCTTAACGGTATTGATCACATTTCTATCATAAATCATTAACCACAGATTTTCCTCTCCCTCATCTTCCACTACTCACCACCGGTTATACCAATCATTATCTCAATATTTCCTATATTATACCACTTCCATTCCACCAATTCAATAAAAAACAATGCATTTAGCTCAATCAACTCACAACAACAACCAAGTACTAATTACAAGTACAATCACATCGTAATTTTAAAAACAACAATACTTACATATCATCAAGGTTTTTATCAATTGTATTGAAGTTATCAATTCACAACACTTGTACTCAACATTTAACAAGGCCAACACTTACTAGAATGAATTGCAACTAAATAAACAAACATTCAGTTAAACATGCACACATACAACCAAATTGAGTCTTAACTCCAATTCAACCATAACCTACAACATGTTTTAAGAATAATTGACAGCTTATTACGTCGACTCTTATCAACCAACACCCACTCAACAACAATTATGTCTGGGAATCAATCTACAATTAATCAAGGAAGCATACACATAAATAATTAAGTCTAAACTCCTATTTTACAGTACACAGGAGAGTTTATACAAGTCTACATAAGTTCTTTTGTCTAATTTACTAATTGATCCTGACCACGCCCTATCATTCCTTAAATTCCACAGTTATATTCCTATCACAACCAGTCATTAAGGATTAAATTCATTCTACTTGCTAACTCTCATCTTATTCAAACGCCATAATTATCCGCATTACTACACAGCTTTCTGTAATCCCATTTTGCCCGAAACACTAGCATACAGAATTTCCTGAATAACATAAATCATACCAACATGAGACAATCATTAACAATATGTATAATTCCATGGCATTAATACTAGGTTAAATACAAGTTCACACCAAATTATTAACTTATCCAATCATCCTTTATTACTCAATTTACATTAATGACCTAACAATATGTAAGTATCAACACTAACCTTACACAACCAATTTCATTATGCCGGATTAATCCAAGTTCATCTTAATTACCACTTTTTATCCACCCAAACTCCATGCCTGCAGGACTAAATATGAAATCTCCTGTCAATCTATGTTAGGAACATGCTCTCTAACCATAGTCTACTACCCAATTGAACCTAGCCTACTTGGATGCCAAGTTGTTGCAATGGAATGCATGAATCATCATTCCTTGACTGGCTCTAGTAATTTTTGATGTGAATTCCATGAGAAAATCGCTACAATTCATCCTCTCGAGGTGTGTCTTTCCATTTTTATTGATTTTTGGGTCTAAGACAACTCCAGGGTATTTTTAGGAGGAGGTAACGTCACAGGACATAAATGAGGAGGAAAAGGGTTTTAAAAATTACAAAGCCACTACCTACTTCCTAACTACATGCCACCACCCAATTTCTCAGGTCATGATGACACCTACTTCAACCAACTAGTAGGTAAGCCAAGTCATAGCCCGGAACGATAAGTAATGGATTAACTGGCGGAGAAATAAAGGGGAACAAGAAGGAAACCAACAACAACAATAATATAAGCAAAAACAAAGATATATACATACATATAATATGTTGTACAACAGAGGGAAAAGGACAAAATGAATAAAATAAATCCCTCCCAAGACCTGGTAAGGCCAGTACAAGAGTCACTAAGACCAAATATAAGAATACTAGATAAAATTCAAAATATACATATATATACACAGTAGTCTCAGAAATACAAAAGATTGCACCTGGAACAGATGGAGGAGGATTAGCTTCGAACGCTAGAAAGTTCATCTCATCTTTAAATCAGTAGCAAGGCCTGAGGATAATGTCAATGTCGGTTGCTCGTACTCGGATCTATATCAGGAAAAAGATGCAGAAGTACAGTATGAGTACTAAAGCAATGGATACTCAGTAGACATCATCGGCCTACTGAGCTCAAGTATAGTAAAAACATAAATATAATGCAAGAGTGTAAGCTAAAGTCAACAATATAGGGGTGAAAATATAAATAACAACTAAAATAGGCAAGTGTAATAAAGGAAACAAGAAACTTGGAAATAAGAGTAAAGGACTAACCACAACCTAACTGGGCCACCATAAGCTCAGAAGGAACATACAAGAAGACAAATAACCCTACCGAGCCCCCATAAGCCGGCGGGTGCAAACAAGAGGAAACTAAGGTAAGAAGCATAAATAACCTTTAACTATACTTGTCTCAGTAACCTTTCGACCCCAAATCCATAATGAAAGTGTATATATATGCCAGGCTTAAACCAAAACCAATGGGTAGTAACAAGAGGCCAGATACTGGGTTCGAACCAGAAATAGTGGATAATAACAAGAGACCATATGATCCATGTACAACAAAACCTAATATAACTGCCAGAACTCCCTATAAAACTGCTCATCCATAATAGAACATCCCAATCGTAATCATAAATAGATGTCGGACTCGAACCAAAACTCATATCAACCAAACCGTAACCAGAAATAGGTGATCCCATAAGAAGCCAACCTCAACCATAAACTAGTTCCAACTCATACAAGAACTTGTAAATAGTAACCATAACCATAATCGATGTCAGTATTATTCCAGAACTCATAATAATAGCAATAATGCATATGTCAAACTTGAACCAGAACTGAAATGCATATAAATATAAATATAAGCATAATTAGCTAGCAGGAAAAAATTCAAGAGTTTCAAGCCTATATTCAAACCATAAAGTCATAAAACAATCTCGGGTGGTTAAGTTCACTAAGGCAAGGAAGGTCCCCATTTACTAGGTCATGAGGTGCGGTCCACGGCCAGTTACTACTCTACTAGGGGAAAAGAAGCTAAACAAGACAGAAATCAAGTCTAAGTCAAACCCAACCTAAGGTACTAGCCTAAAGTAGTAGCCAAGAGTCCAACTAAGCCTAAAGGAGCTTTATATCAAATATTCTATCTAAAAAGGGTCGCGGGGCCCACTACGAGATCTCGGTAACCAAACCTAGGTTAGAACCTACTCGAGTATAGCCTAAGGCTTCCATTCCCATTTTAACATACTATATGTAAAAATCCTAGTCCTAAAGGATGATAATACACCATGCCAGGGGAGAACGGGCCCGAGATATACCTAAAAGAGGCCCTAACCTGCTAAATAAGGCATAAAAATGCTAAAACAAAAATCAGGCTAAAACTACCTGCCTAAAACTAGCACAATAGTATGTTAATACCATAATTAAGCTTAATCTAAAAGGAGGGTAAGCCTAGCCTACCTAGATGCCACCGAACGCTCACCGAATCCTCTATACCGGAGCTTTTCCTTTTCGAGGGGTCTTCGAGAGTTGCCACGCTATCAAAATAATAATTCATGCATCAAGATAAGAAAAATGATTCCCATATTGCGTATAAATGCCCCAGGTCAGAAATCAGACTAAAATTCCATGTGGGCTCGCTTGTGAAATCCCAAAATTAAAATCGTTAAAGCATCCTACTCAGCTTAAGGATCAATTTCCATATCAATTTAGTTAAAATCGAGCTCAAAAAATCCTAAAATCAGTACCAAAGAATCCATAGAAATAAGGAATTAAACTACTAATTTAAGCGAAGATTGAAGCGATTACTTACGAGTTAACAAGGCTAAAACACTCACAATCACTTTCTCAAGCTGAAACCAGCTTCAAACACTCGATTCCCACATAATTCAGAGCTTATAAATTCTACAATGGTGATTTATACTTTGAGATACAATCTTAAAATGAAGGAGGGTAATATATATATAACACTAGCGATGGCTACTTTAGAGGTTAAATGACCGCTAAAGTGACCAGGCCTTGGCTAGCCAGGCCTCACTAAAGAGGTCCAGAGCCGCTAAAGCGATTACCAATCTCTAAAGCAGTCTCTTGACTGCTTAAGTGGCTGCACCAGATACTTAGCACCAATCAAGCTCAATAAGTCCCAACAGACTCCGTACCCTAGGATTGGTTCGGAATCCCGAGCTCGCAAATAAGTTATTCTAACCTACCAAATTTGACATTTAGGACTCAACAATGCCACCAAATTTCTAACCGGGGCCATTTCGATAAAAAATAGGGCCCACACCCTAAGGGGTTGTATTAACCAATTTTCACCCAATAGCCCAATATGAGTTCAGAAGCCTCGGGACTCGGACCAAGGGTCCCCTAGTCTAAAATCGACATTTTGAGATGATAAGTTGTTCAAAAATGGCATCTGAGGTCGTTTACCTGAGGTTTTGTCCCGAGATCGATTCCTTAACTTCAAAAGCTCCAAAACAAGAAAATGGCTCTGAAAACCAAACGAACTGCCCGGTAACCAAACTGTCAGTCCCAGTAAGTCATAAATGACCTGGGGCAGCTATAGAAAAGCTCTAAATACAGTAAAAGCACAAAAAGGTAGGAAATGACCTGGAGGGTCATTACAATATCTACTACTAAAAGGACTTTCGTCCATAAAAGTAAAGGATCAAGATATACCTGAAGGCTCGAACAGGTAGGGGTACTGGGTTTGCATATCATGCTCGGTCTCCCATGTAGCCTCCTCAACTAAATGGTGTCACCACTGAACCTTAAGTTCATGAATGTCTCTAGAGCTCAACCGCCTGATATTCCTAGCCAAAATAGACACAGGCTCCTCTATAAAGGTCAACCTTTTATCCAACTGAATCGAGTCCCACCGAAGCACGTGACACTCATTCAGAATATAGCGCCATAATATAGATACATGAAAAACTAGATGGATGGCTGAAAAGGCTAGAGGCAAAGCTAACTCATATGCTAACTCCCCAACTGTATGTAGGATCTCAAATGGTACAATATACCTGGGGTTGAGCTTGCCCCTCCTCCCGAACCTCTGGGCAATACTCGCATAAAGACCCAGTCACCAACTCTAAACCTCAAGGCATGAAGTCTACGATCAGCATAATTCTTCTGTCTACTCTGAGCTACCTGTATCCTATCCTGAATTATCTGAACCCGGTACAAAGACTCATGAAGAAAATCTATACCACAGGGTCTAACCTCAAAACAACTAACCATAGATCGACAACGCCTACTATACAATGCCTCGAATGGTTTCATTTGAATATTTAAATAGTAGTTGTTATTATAAACAAACTCCATCAAAGCTACAAACTAGTCCCACTGACCTCCAAAATCCAACACACAAGCATGAAGTATATCCTTCAAAACCAGAATAGTCCACACCAACTGCCCATCAGTTTGAGGATGAAAAGCGGTGCTAAGGTCAACCTGGGTACCCAACTCCTCTTGAAATGTCCTCCAAAAGCTAGAAGTAAACTGAGAGCCTCGATCTGAAATAATAGATACGGGTACCCCATGAAGGTAAACTACCTCTTGAATATAGATACGGGTCAACCTCTCGACACTAAAGGAATTCTGAATAAGGATGAAATGGGCGAATTTGGTCAATCGATCCACGATGACCCAAATGCTATCAGAACCATGAGAAGTGTGAGGTAAACCACCTATGAAGTCCATAGTGACCCACTCCCATTTCCATTTAGGAATGGGTAGCATCTAAAGCAATCTACCAGGTCTCTGATGCTCTGCCTTCACCTACTGACAACATAGGCACCGAGTCACAAACTCCACTATATCTCTCCATATACCACTCCACCAGTAATGTTGCCTCAAAACCCTATACATCTTAGTTGTCCCGAGGTGCATAAAATATCTGGAGCTATGAGCCTCTCAAAGTATCAACTGAATCAAATCTCCAACCCTCGGAACACAAATATGGTCGTCAAACCTCAGAACACCCTTAGAATCCAAGGTAGCCCTCCCGGACTCATCCCTTAATACCTGACCTCAAATGTTACGAAGCCTACCATCCTCAAACTGATGACCTCAAATCTATTCCAATAAGGTAGATCTTATTTCAACACTAGCAAGAATCCTCCTGGGTCAGAAACTTCAAGATGAACCATCATATTGGCTAAGGACTCAACATCCAAAGCCAATGGTCGCTGCAAAATGAAATTGAATGCAAAGATACCCATACTCACTGCCTTCCAACTCAAGGAATCCGCTACCATATTTGCCTTTCCTGAGTGGTATAGAATAGATATACCATAGTCCTTCAGCAACTCATTCCATCTACGCTGCCTCAAATTAAGCTTCTTCTGGGTCATAATGTACTGAACACTACATTGGTTAGTAAAGATCTCGCAATGAACACCATACAAGTAATACCTCCAAATCTTAAGCACGAAAACTACCACAGCCAACTCCAAATAATAAGTGGAGTAGTCGTGCACGTGCTCCTTCAGCTGACTCAATGAATATGCAATAACAAGACCCCGCTGCATCAAAACACACCCTAAACCAACACTAGAAGCATCATAATAGATGGTGAACCCCTCGTTCTCAATTGGAAGGGTCAGAATGGAGATGAAGTGACAAGTCCTTGAGCTTAAGAAAGATCTCCTCACAACTAGTGGACCACTAAAATAAAACCTCCTTCTTAGTCAAACTGGTCATAGGGGCTATAATAGTAGCAAATCTCTTGATGAACTACTTGTAACAGCCTGCTAACCCAATGAAACTATGAACCTTAGTAGGAGATGTAGGCCTAGCCCAATCACAAATAGCCTCAATCTTCATCGGGTCTACCATAATACCATCTTTGGACACCACGTGCCCCAAGAAAGCTATAAGCTTAAGCCAGAATTGGCACTTTGAGAATTTGGTATAACACCTATGATCTCTCGAAGTGTGGAGCACAGTCCTTAAATATTACTCATGCTCCTCCCTACTCCTCGAATATACCAGAATGTCATCAATGAAAACAATCACGAAGGAGTCCAAATATGGCTTGAAGACGTAGTTCATCAAATCCATAAATGTTGTTGGGGTATTAGTCAACCTAAAAGACATCACCAGGAACTTGCAATGGTCGTATCAAGTCCTAATGGTTGTCTTAGAGATGTCCTCTACCCTAATCCTCAAATGATGGTAATCAAACCTCAAATCAATCTTAAAAAACACTGATGCACACAGAATCTAGTCAAATAAATCATTGATATGATGCATAGGATACTTATTCTTCACTGTCACCTTATTCAGCTGCTTGTAGTCAATGCACATACACATAAAACTATCCTTCTTCTTCACAAATAGAATTGGAGCACCCCAAGGCAATACACTCGATCTGATAAAACCCTTACCCAAAAAATATGAGAGTTGAATATTTAGCTCCTTTAGCTCGGCAAAAGCCATAGAAATAGGTTGGGTGCCCGGTTCGAGGTTAATAGCAAATGCTATATCATGCTCGGGAGGAAGGCCAGGTAGGTTGGTAGGAAAAGTATTAGAAAAGTCACAAACAACTGGAACGGACTCAAGAAAAGGACTCTCAATACTAACATCCCAAACATAAGTAAGGAATGAGTCACAACCCCTTGAAACCAGTCTGCTAGCCCGAATATAAGAAATAATCCCCGTCGGCGCGCGGCGAAAAGAACCCTGCCACATAACCAGAGGTATACCAGGCATGGCTAAGGTAACAATCTTAGCAAAGTAATCCAAGATCGTATGATAGGGAGATAACCAGTCCATGCCCAGAATCACGTCAAAATCTACCATGTCTAATACAATGAGATTAACCTAAGTGTCAAAATTTTAAACTGTCACCAAACATGATCTATATACTCAATCCACTACTACAGAATCATCTATGGGGGTAGCTATACGCAATGAGATAAATAACGGATCCAAAGAAAAACCCAATCCTAGTGCATAATAAGCAAAAATATATAAATATGTGGAATCGGGATCAAATAAACAAGAATCTGGCTAATGGCATACTGAAATCATACATGTGATCACAGCATCCAAAGCCTCAGCATCTAGCCTACCAGGAACAACATACAAATGGACTTGCTCACTATCGAACTGGATGCCTGCCCAACCACCTATCCTACCTACCTGAGGACCACCTCTTGAACCCTAGGGACCACCCTTGTGACCCTGAGCACCACCCCTAATTTGCGATTGCACTGATCTGATCGGATGAGCACTCTAAACTGAAGGCTCAATCATCCCGCGCCGGGGAAACTCTCAAGAAAAATGATCAACGACCATACACTCATAGCATTCCCCAGGAACTCTGCTCTGTTTAGAAGGTCCGGTTGATCCAGAATGGACACCTCGACCTGATTACCCTAACGAAACACCCCTTACTGGCTGACTACTGCTCTAACAACCTAGACCACCATAATTGGGTTAATCCCCACCTAAGATCTGAAGAACCACCCGAACGAGCCTATTAGACTGACCCTAGTGCTGATAAGGCTGATGTTATGGGTACCTACCCTGAAATCCTAGGCCTCTGAACTTTGAACCACTATGGTTTCCACTGTAACTACCCTGATGACGGGACCTCTTATTGCTGCCCCCTTGGGCCTCGTGATCCATATCCTCTATAGTGTAGATGTGGTCAATAATATTGATAAATGACTTCTTGAAGCCACCAACTCTGAGTATCCCTGTGAAATAGTAAATTTAACCCTCTAACAAAATACTGAACCCTCTCATACTCTGTAGGTAGAATCATAGTGGCATGCCTGGCTAGCTCATGAAAACTCGCCTCATACTCAGCCACTGTCATAGTACCTTAACTCAATCTAAAAAATTCATCTCTAAGGCTCTCGCTCATGCTGTGAGGCATGTACTTCTCCAAGAAAGCCTCAAAGAACTGAGTCCAAGTCACAGGAGAAGATCCAGCTAGCTTGGAATTAAGATAACCTCTCCACTACTATTTTGCTTCCCTGTCAAGCTGATATAAAATATAATCCACTCTGCACAACTCAACCAACCCCAAACTACAAAGCCTCTCCTCACAACTAGTAAGAAACTCATAAGAATCCTTTCCTGGGGCCTGAGCAAACCTGGGTGGAGTCAATCTCAGAAATTGGCCCAACATCTTCTTCTCATCTGCGGTCATAAATGGATGGCTACTACAGGGTGCAGAACTTTCGATACTTACAGAACCTTTACTCTGGGAGCCATAGCTGCAGGCTGCGCCTCTAAACTAATACCACCTTGAGTTGTTGTCTGAGCCCCATCTGTCGGTGGACTACCAACTAACCCCAATAACTGAACCAATGCATCTCTGATAACTATGGAAGATATAAACCTGGGTGGGGCCTGGACTGCCCCTGGCCTACCTGCTATTGTGGTGGTGGTGGTACATCTAGTGCTATCATTGTCTCAGGAGCAACAATATGATTTGGTTATAGCTCTCTAGCCCTATCTCGACCTCTAGGTCGACCTCTCCCTCGAACTGGCGCTCTAGCAGCTGGCTCAGGGTCCTTATCGTGCCCCACATTCAAACCATCTATGAAAGAGTGAAACAACAATAAGAATTCAGAAACCAATCCAGACACAATGCACAGAAGTGAACCAAAAAGATAAGATTTTCCTAAAAATGTCATGTAGCCTCCAGAAGATAGGATACAAACATCCCCATACTGATCCGTGAGACTCTACTAAGTATCGGATCTCGTACCAATAATACCGGTGAACCTAGGCTAAGATATCAAGCTATCACAACTCGATTTCTCAGGTCATGGTGGAGCCTACTTTAACTCACCAATAGGTAAGCCAAGCCATAGCCCAAAACGACAAGTAATAGGCTAACTAATGGAGAAATAAAGGGGAACAAGAAGGAAACCAACAACAACAATAATATAAGCAAAAGCAAAAAGATATACATATATATAACGTGCTGTAAAAGAGAGAAAAAAAGACAAAATATACAAAATAAATCCCTCACAAGACCTGGTAAGGCAGGTACAAGAGACACTAAGACCCAAAATAAGAGTACTAGACATGATCCCAAATATACATATATATACAGTAGTCTCAAAAATACAAAAGACTATAACTAGAACAGATGAAGGAGGATCAGCTTCAGACTCTAAAGAGCTCACTCCATCTCTGGATCAGTAGCAGGGCCTAAGGATAACGTCAATGCCGGTGGCTCATACTCGAATCTGCATCAAGGAAAAGATTCAGAAGTATAGTGTGAGTACTAAAGCAAAGGGTACTCAGTAGGCATCATCGGCCGACTGAGCTCAAGTATAGTAAAAGCATAATATAATGTGAGAGTGTAAGCTAAATTCAACAATGTAGGGGTGAACATGTAAATAACAACTAAACTAGGCAAGTGCAATAAAGGAAACAAGTAACTCAGAAATAAGAGTAAAGGACTAACTACAACCTAACTAGGCCCCCATAAGCCCAGAAGGAACACACAAGAAGACAATTAACCCTACGGAGCCCCCATAAGCTAACGAGTGCAAATAAGAGGAAACTAAGGTAAGAGGCATAAATAACCTTTAACTATACTCATCTCAATAACCTTCCGACCACAAATCCAAAATGAAAGTGTATATATGTGTCGGGCTTGAACCAGAACCAAAGGATAGTAACAAGAGGCTAGACATTGGGTTTGAACCAAAAATAGTGGATAATAACAAGAGGCCGTATGATCCATGTACAAAAGAACCTAGTATAACTTCTAGAACTTCCTGTAATAACCCTTATCCACACCAAAACATCCCAGCCATAATCATAAAAGATGCCAGACTCGAACCAAAACTTATAGTAACCAAATCATAACCAAAAACAGGTGATCCCATAAGAAGCCAACCTCAATTGTAAACAGATGCCAATTCATATCAAAATTTGTGAAAAGTAACCATAACCATAACTGATTCCAGTATCTTTCTACAACTCATAATAGCAATAACGTATATGCCAGACTTAAACTAGAACTGCAATGCATTTATATATAAATATAAGCATAACTAGTTGGCTAGAAGAAATTCAAGGGTTTCAAGCCTATCTGCAAACCATAAAGTCATAAACCAATCTCGTGCAGTTATGTCCACTAAGGCAAGGTGGGTCCTTATTTACTAGGTCAAAAGGTGCGGTCCAAGGCCAGTTACTACTCTACCTGGGGAAAAGAAAATAACCAAGATAGAAATCAAGTCTAAGTCAAACCAACCCTAGGTAATAGCCTAAATTAGTATCCAGGAGTCCAACAAAGCCTAAAGGAACTTTATATCAAATATACTATCTAAAACGGGCAGTAGAGCCCACTATGGGATCTCGGTAACCAAATCTAGGTCAGAACCTAACCGAGTCTAGTATAAGGATTCCCATTCCTATCTCAAGGTACTATAAGCATTAATACTACTCCTAAAGGATGTTAATACACTATGCTAGGAGAGAATAGGCCCGAGATCTACCAAAAAGGGGCCCTAACCAGCTAAATAAGGCATAAAACTGCTAAAATGATAATAGGGCTAAAACTACCTACCCAAATCTAGAACAATAGTATGCTAATATGATAATTAAACTCAATATAAAAGGAGGGTAAGCCTAGAATAAGTGGACACTGCCGAACGCTTGTTGAATCCTCTATACCAAAGCTTTCCCCTGCCGAAAGGCCTTCTAGAGCTGCCACACAATCAAAATAATGATCCATGTATCAAGATAGGGAAAACAATACCCATTACCCATATTGCATATAAATGCTCCGGGTTAGAAATCGAACAAAAATTCCATGTGGGGCCTTCTTGTGGAATTGGAAAATTAAAATTGTGAAAGCGTCCCACTCAGTTCAAGGATCAATTAACACATCAATTTAGCTAAATTCAATCTCAAACAGTCCCAAAATTAGTCCCAAAGAATCTGGAGAAATAAGAAATTAAACTACTAATTTAAGCGAAGATTAAAGCGATTACTTATGAGTTAACGAGGAACACTCGCAATCACTTTCTCGAGATGAAACCAGCTTCAAACACTTGATTCCCACACAATCAGAACTTATAAGGTCTATAATGGTAATTTATACTTAGAGATACAAGTTGAGAATAAAGGAGGGTGAAATATATATAACACCAGCAATGGCTACTTTAGCAGCTAAATGAAACGTCCAAGGGTCGTTTAAGTGACCAGGACTTGGCTGGCCAGCCTGCTAAAGCGGTCTAGAGCCACTAAAGAGGTGGCCAGCCGCTAAAGCGGTCTCTTGGCTGCGTAAGTAGCTGCACCATATACTTGGCACCAGCCAAGTTCAATAAGTCTTAACAAACTCTAATCGGGTGCTTGGAATTGGTTCGGAATCTCGTGCTCATAAATGAACTATGCTACCCTACCAAATTCGATATTTCAAACTCAATAGCGCCATCAAAATTTCCAACCAAGGTCATTTTGATAAAAAGTGGGTCCCACACCCCAAGGGGCTATTTTAACCAAATTCCACCCAATAGTCCAAAATTTATCCGGAAGCCTCAGTGATACGACCATGGGTATTTTGGGGCACATTGGGAGGGAATTCTACATATGGATGATAGCTTAGAGCCCAAAGGAATCCATGGAGCAATAAATACACAAGGCCATGGGCGATCAAGATGCCTTTTGGGCAATCAAGAAGCCCCGATATTTCTCGTGTTAACTTCTTCTAGCTTAATCAATCATTGAGTTTCTCTCTTTGTGGATTCAGTTCGGTTTCTCGTCTTTGATTGAGTTAATAATTGAGTTTCTCTCTTTGTGGATTCAGTTAGGTTTTTCATCTTTGATTGAGTTTGGGTTATTGTTGTTTGATCTGATTCAATTGAGAAGTAAAGGAATAAAGTCCTTTGTTGCTCATAAATTCGATTAGATTTTGATAATTCCACATATCCTTTCTTTGTTTCAATTATCCGCATTTTGATCGTAGTTTTCGACTAGGATTGTTATCATTTTAGTATCCGAGCTTAGGTTAAAGAGTTGTTCCAACAATTCTTAATCCTAGGTTCATAAATTTAAAAATCATTTCAAAAAAAAAAATTAGGTTAAAAATTAAAAAAAAAAATAATCATGTGATTCATGTATTGTTTGAGTTTCTATCACTAGATTCATGTTTCTATAGTGATATTGAGTCTAGATCTGAAATTTCAACTTGTTTGGAGGTAAATTGAAGTTTTTCACCATTGTTGAAGATGAAAAAGTTTGAGGAAGAACAAGTTGGTTTGTTGATCTAGTTGGAATTGTGTAACACCCCGTACCTTCCTAACCCTACTTGACGACATTCAATAATATTTACTCATGTGTCGAGAGCTATACGCATGTATTTGGTAATGTTAATGATGAAAAAATTGAAATTTGGCCTTGTACATGTGATTAGCCCGTCGTAGGAGGTGTCTTGTGATTTTTGTGGAGAACTTGTGGGGTTCAAAATGAGGCTAAGAGGACCTATAAACAAAGTATATTTATGGTAAGAAGTAACTTAAAGAATAGGACTTGAAGTATCTAACCAAACCCGCGAAGAAAAGTCGAAAAACAAAATTTTCGGACAAACTAAGGCTCAGGCGCGCCAGAGGGCGTGCCAGGCCGCTCTGGGCCAAATTTTTGTGCCCATAGGCATCAAGCTGGGGCACCCAAGGGCGTGCCAGGATGGATTTTTCAAATTTTTGAAAGTTAGAAATTTTCTAAGTTCCAAGGGTACCCGGGGACGTACCGAGCCGATTTTTGCCATGTTTCTTCTACAACCACGAGTATATACATGAAATTAATGAAATATTATATTGGTATGATAAAATTACTCGAAAACGAATTTGGCGTCAAAATGACGGTTTTACCCTTTTGGTCAAAATAGGCCATACGTGGCTAGACTCACTTGTTTTTGGGATTGAGGCTATGGATATGAATAAGCGTGAGTGGGAATATTGTTGTAACACGTATGAGATGATTTAAACACGAGAAATTATTGATTTTATTGGGTTAAGTGAATTGGGCCCACAAAGGACCCAAAATGGAAAAGAAGATATGGCCCAACAATGGGTCAAAAGACCCATTCTTGCCTTGACCTTCTAGAACCCAACATTTAATGCCATAGAGTGGATAAGGATGGACTTAAAAGCTTATAAAAGGGACCAAAAATCTGATTTTTACTCTTCACAAGTCTCATGCCTTTTTAGACCAAAAGCCAAGATATTTGCTCTCAAACCCTAAAGACTCAAAGCCAACTTTTGGAGCAAGATCATCACTTTTCAAGCTTGGGTAAGTTATTATTGTTATGGATTAATGTATTATATGCATGGGAGAGTATTTAAATCATGTTGGTTGTGCTTGGAAATGTTGGACATGGTACTTTGTGTTTTTGTATAAGATTTGTGATCCATGAGGTTCAAGCTTGAATTATGACTTGTGCCTTTGATGAAAGAGTATGGTATGGATAAAATATGAACATGTATGGTGTTAATTTTTTTTTAAACTTGTTATCGTTATATATAAGTGTAAATTATGGGATTTTGGCCGATATGTGCTATGAAGAGTATTAAGGTGAATTGATGGACTAATCGTGATGTGGTGTGGATAAAAAAGTGTAAAGGAGAAGTGTTGTGGTGAAATGTATTGATTATCATGTATTGGTCAATGTTGGGAATATTGTGAGATTTTTGGAACAATAATTTCATTAATGGTTTTGTCAAAGGGAAATGGCATGTTTAAAGGCATACATGTAACTCATTGACGTTATATGCATTTGTAAAGTAGTTGGTGGTTAATGTAAATCACGTTATGCATTTGTGTTGTAGAGTGACACATAAAGAAGGAGAGGGACTATTGTGTGCACATCTAAGATTGTATATTCGTATTGAGAATACAAGGTATGCAAGGTTACTTTGTCCGTCTCCTTCTGCGGCAAATAGTATTCACATTGACATTTCACTAGTCCTATCCCGAAATGTGCTAAGGTATCCCATATCCGGTTATCAATGGTCATTGTCATATATTTCCTACTCATTGATCAATTGTGAATCTCATGTCTCATATTCATGGTTAATGTTCCAAAAGTCCAATAAGGTTATGTTCCAATGTTCCAATAGTGATTATACTCTTGTCTCTTGTTCATCGATTATTGTTCAATGGTTCCCATGGTGTTATGGTTCTGATAATGTTATGTTGCCAAGTTATTCACACGTCTCTCACTTGTTGATTATTGATCCAAAGTTTCAAGTAAATTTGTGACTATCCTAGTATCAATCTCAAAGTAATGAACAAAGTAATGCATATGTGGTCAATGATCAAGTACGGGTGGCAGCTTTGGGGGCGAAATGCCTAGCTCAAGCCGATCCCAAATCAGGGGACAGTCCTACGGGCATAAGCCTAGCTCGGACCGATCCTGACAGGGGGCAGCTCTAGAGGTAATAACCTAGCTTGACCCAAACCTAAAATATTGTATGGGTGGCAGCTCTAGAGGTACTAACCTAGCTCGAGCCGATCCCAATATATACATTGATTCATAGGGTGGCAGCTCTAGGGGCATAAGCCTAGCTCGACCGATCCCAACATAACATGATGTGATGTTAAAACCCACTGTTCAGTTGGGGCCCTGGTATCACAGGTCACAAGCAAAGATGAATAATCATTGAATTAAAGATACAAAGAAAGTAACGAAAGCAATATACATGGTTTCCAAAGTACAGAATAATGACTCATCTATGTTGGTCATTCATTTGAATTTGATTTCATTGACATCTTTACATATCATACAAGTTTCATATGGCCTTACATACTCAGTACATTCTTCGTACTGACCCCTCTTGTGGAATTTACCTTACTTGTTGTAGGCGCAAGTACTATTAGGCCTCCACAGTAGGTTACAAGTGTTGCAGATCTTTGATGAGCTCCAATTAGTTCGGGGCTTCTCCGGGTCACTGTTGTACATATGTTTTGGTGTTGTACATTTTGTATAAAGCGGGGACTTGTCCCGTCTTTTAGTTCATTTTGGTCAATGCATTTGTTAGAGGCTTTTGTAGACGGATGTAGGTGTATCAATGTAAAAGGTATATGTCGTTTTGGCTTGGTGGCCTCAACGGCCAAGTTTCGCATATGTATATATATATATATATATATATCATGTTCTATGAATTCCATTGTTGGTATCCAAAGCTATTATGTGATTAGGGGCTTCTTATGGCATGTATATGATTGCATAGAGGCAAAGCTTGGTTCTCTCGGGCCTTGTCGGCTTTGAGTACCAATCCGTCTCGATGGGATTCGGGGCGTGACAAAAGTGGTATCAGAACAGGTCGTTCTAAGGGTGTCTACAAAGCCGTGTCTGAGTAGAGTCTTACTTATCGATGTGTTATGCACCACATTTATAAGTCGGAGGCTATGGTACATTTAGGATGTTGTTTCCTTTCTTCACGTCTAGATCGTGCAATAGAGCCAGTGTTATAAGTTTAATTAAATCTGATCATGGTAATTGTTTTTCTTTGGTATAGTCAAAATGCCAATCACGAGAAGAGGTAAAGGTAAAGTGAAGCAGGTAGATGTGCCTGCTGAATAAGGAATGAGTAGACTACCACCTGACTAAGCTAGTCAAGGTGGAGCAAATGCTGAAATTTCATCGTAGTCTTCGTCTATTTTTCCAGCTCCGGAGGAGCCAATTGGTAGAGAAGTGCCCGCAGAACCATAAATGAATGCCACAGATCAGGATCATTGAAATGCAGTTCATATGCTGATGCAGTTAGTGGCAGCACAAAGTCAAGGACGAGCTGGTCCAATGACACATGATGATGATGCGGCTAGAGTGGCGAGTCGCAGAACACATGATTTCTTGAAATTGGACCCTCCTATCTTCATAGGGTTAGATCCAAAAGCAGATCCACATGACTTCGTAGATCAAATTCAGAGAGCCTTGGAAGTTATGCACGTGACAGGGGTAGAAATAGTTGAACTTACTGCGTACAGTCTGAAAGGAGAGGCGATATTGTGGTACGAGGATTGGAAGAAATCCCGTGATATTGGTGCAAATCCACCTAATTGGGAAGAGTTTAAAATGGCCTTCCTTGATCATTACCTTCCCTATGAGATCCGTGAGGTGCGTACGAATCAGTTCCTAAATCTCCGTCAGGAAAATTTGAGCGTGAGGGAATATAGTTTGCAATTTAATTCCTTGGCTCGATATGCGCCAAATGTTGTGGCTACGATGACAGAAAGAGTCCATAGATACGTGCACAGACTAGAGCCATATTTGGTAAGGGATTGCACCATTACTGCCTTGAACAAGGACATGGACATAGCTAGAATACAAGCCTTCGCACAGAAAATGGAAGAACAAAGACAGAGACGAAGGCTACATGAATTTGACAGGGGACAGTCCAAAAGGGCTAGACCTATGGGACCACCTATGATGTCCCAAGGAGGATCTAGGCCTCGCATGCTTCCTAGACCACCTAGACCATCGTTCTCTTATTCCACAGGGGGTGCTCACTCTCAGTTTCGAGGGTATAGGGGTGGTCCATCTGGGCAGAGTGGCGGAGTTCACGGATCACAGGCAACAGGTTTTCCTCGTCAGCAGTGTCAGCACTGCGGGCGTATTCATGCAGGTACATGCAGAGTGGGAACAAATGCTTGTTTCTGGTGTGGCATGACAGGACACATGATGAGAGAGTGTCCCCAGAGGAGTGTGGGTGGTATAGCACGATCGGCAGGATAGGCCGTTACGTCATTACCATCCGTTCCTTCACTGGGTCGAGGTGCACAGTCTTTTGGATGTGGTAGAGGTGCCAGAGGAGCAGCCAGTACTAGTGGGGTCCAGAATCGCACTTATGCTTTAGTGGACCGACAGAATTCAGAGGCTACCCCTGATGTTGTCACAGGTACATTATTCATATTCTCATATAATGTATATGCATTGATTGACCCTGGTTCTACATTTTCCTATGTTACTCTATTGGTTGCTGCAAAATTTGCAAAGGCACCAGAATTATTAATTAAATCAATTAAAGTGTCTACACCGATCGATGAATATATTATTGCAAAGAGAGTATATCGTAACTGTGTGGTAACTGTGTGTGGTCATGATACATTGTCCGATCTCATTGAATTAGACATGGTGGATTTTGATGTGATTATGGGAATGGATTGGTTGACCTCTTGTTATGCTACGGTAGATTGTCGGGCCAAGAAGGTGCAATTTCATTTTCCGCAAGAAAATGTTCTTGAATGGCAGGGTAATGTAGGGGCACCACGAGGGAGATTTATTTCCTATCTGAAAGCCAGGAAAATGATTGCTAAGGGTTACATATGTCATTTAGAATGGGTGAAAGATACTGAAGCGGAACCACTAACTCTGCAGTCGGTTCCAGTGGTCAATGAATTTCTAGATGTATTCTCAGAGGATCTTCCAGGCTTACCCCCAGAACAGGAAGTAGAATTTGGCATTGATGTGATTTCGGGCACTCAGCCTATTTCTATTCCCCCATATAGAATGGCTCCAGCAGAACTGCGTGAATTGAAGGAGCAATTGAAAGATTTGCTGGACAAAGGCTTTATTAGCCCTAGTATGTCCCCGTGGGGTGCACCGGTATTATTTGTACGGAAGAAAGATGGCACATTGAGAATGTGCATTGACTATCGGCAATTGAATAAGGTAACGATCAAGAACAAATATCCCCTCCCTCGAATTGATGATTTGTTTGATCAGTTACAGGGATCCAAGTGTTTTTCCAAGATTGACTTGAGGTCGGGTTACCATCAAGTCAGGGTTAGAGAAGAAGATGTACCCAAGACAGCTTTCTGAACACGGTATGGCTATTATGAATTTTTAGTTATGTCATTTGGACTAACAAATGCACCAGTTGTGTTCATGGATTTGATGAATAGGGTGTTTAAGCCATTTCTGGACGTGTTCGTCACAGTATTTATAGATGACATCTTAGTTTATTCAAGATCACCGGAGGACCATGCTAATCACTTACAGAAAGTGTTACAGATTCTCCGTGAGCGTAAGTTGTATGCCAAGTTCTCCAAGTGTGAGTTTTGGTTAAAATCACTTATATTCTTGGGTCATATTGTGTCAGATGAAGGGATACAGGTTGATACACAGAAGATTGAAGCAGTGAAAAATTGGCCAAGACCTACGACACCCACAGAAATTCATAGTTTTCTTGGACTGGCAGGTTATTACCGAAGATTTGTAGAAGGTTTTTCTTCCATTGTTGCACCGTTAACAAAGCTTACACATAAGGCAGTAAAATTTTAGTGGAATGATGCGTGTGAGAAAAGCTTCCAAAAGTTGAAAGATAAATTAACCTCCACACCAGTTTTAGTGCTTCCCGAAGGTACCGAAGGTTATGTAGTGTATTGTGATTCTTCTGGGGTTAGCCTCGGATGCGTATTAATGCAACACGGTAATGTCATAGCATATGCCTCACGACAGTTGTGGCCACATGAGAAAATTTATCCCACACATGATCTTGAATTGGCAGCGATAGTTTTTGCTCTAAAGATATGGCGTCATTATTTGTATGGAGTCCATGTTGATATCTATATGGATCACAAAAGTTTGCAATACCTTTTTAAGCAGAAGGAACTCAATTTGAGGCAACGAAGGTGATTAGAGCTCTTAAAAGACTATGATATTGATATTCTTTATCATCTAGGCAAAGCAAATGTAGTAGCTGATGCATTGAGCTGCAAGACAGTAGAAAGCACTAGTGGTCAGTTGACTGAAAAGCAAGAGATAATCAAAGATTTATATCAGCTAGCCAGCTTGGGAGTTTGACTTATTGAATCCTCAGATGATGGAGTTATTATGCAGAATGCAGCAGAATCCTCCTTAATAGCTGAAGTGAAAGAGAAGCAATTTACGGATTCTATGTTGTTGCAGCTAAAGGAAAATGTACAACAGAATTTGACAAAGGCATTTGATCTTACACAAGAAGGGGTACTCCAATGTCAAGGAAGATTATGTGTACCAGATGTAAATGAGTTGAGAAAATGAAGTATGACAGAGGCGCATCACTCGCGCTATTTTATTCATCCGGGTGCTACTAAAATGTACCATGATTTAAAAGAAGTGTATTGGTGGGGAAATATGAAAAAGAACATTGCAGAGTTTGTCGCTTAATGACCGAATTGTCAGCAAGTGAAAGTAGAGCATCAGAAACTAGGAGGTTATATGCAATGTATCAATCTTCCAGTCTGGAAATGGGATATGATTAATATGGACTTCATTACAGGTTTGCCTCGGACATTGCGGAAATTTGATTCTATATGGGTTACAGTGGACAGGCTTACCAAGTCAGCGCATTTCCTACTAGTCAAGACCACCTATACAGCTGAAGAGTATGCAAAGTTGTATGTGAAAGAGATAGTACGATTGCATGGTGTTCCACTTTCCATTATATCAGATAGAGGAGCACAGTTCACAGCACACTTTTGGAGATCTTTTCAGCAGAGTTTGGGTACACAAGTGAATTTGAGTACGGCTTTCCATCCTCAGACTGATGGACAAGCAGAACGTACTATTCAGACACTTGAAGATATACTACGAGCATGCGCGTTAGATTTTCAAGGCAGTTGGGATGACCATTTGCCTTTTATTGAATTTACTTACAACAATAGCTATCATTCAAGTATTAAAATAGCACCTTATGAAGCCTTGTACGGAAGGAAATATAGATCACCAACTGGATGGTTCGAAGCGGGCGAAACTGCTTTACTTGGGCCCGATATTGTTCATCAGGCTATGGAGAAATTTAAAGTGATCCAACAGCGGTTACAAATGGCCCAAAGTCTCCACAAGTCATATGCCGATGTTAGAAGAAGAGGGCTTGAATTCGCCATAGGTGATTGGGTGTTTTTAAAGGTGTCACCGATGAAAGGGATAATGCGGTTCGTAAAGAAAGGGAAATTGAGTCCACGATACATAGGCCCATATGAAATCATTAGAAGATTTGGGCAAGTTGCTTATGAATTAGCACTACCTCAAGAACTTTCCTCAGTCCATACGGTATTTCATGTTTCGATGCTTCAAAAATGTATAGGAGATCCATCTCGTATTGTTACCATTGAAGATGTTCAAGTTACAGAGGATCTTACTTATGATGAGGTACCCATTGCTATCCTAGATCGACAAGTAAAGAGATTGAGGAATAAAGACATAGCTTCCGTAAAAGTCCTTTGGAGAAATCAACAAGTAGAGGAGATCACATGGAAAGCGGAAGAAATGATGAAATCCAAGTATCCCTATCTATTTCAAATGGATGAAACAGTTCAAAGCGCGGGAATGGATTCATAACAAGTAAGTATCCATGAGCCTTAAGTGTTTATGTATATGTAAGCTAGTATAGAGATGCATTCATCATAATTGAAGCGATACTATTAACATTCAAGGACTAATGTTCCTAAAGGGGGGAAGAATGTAACACCCCGTACCTTCCTAACCCTACTTGACGACATTCAATAATGTTTACTCAGGTGTCGAGAGCTATACGCATGTATTTGGTAATGTTAATGATGAAAAAATTAAAATTTGGCCTCGTACATGTGATTAGCCCTTCGTAGGAGGTGTCTTGTGATTTTTTTGGAGCACTTGTGGGGTTCAAAATGAGGCTAATAGGACCTCTAAACAAAGTATATTAATGGTAAGAAGTAAATTAAAGAATAGGACTTGAAGTATCTAACCAAACCCGCGAAGAAAAGTCAAAAAACAAAATTTTTGGACAAACTAAGGCTCAGGCGTGCCAGGCCACTCTGGGCCAAATTTTTGTGCCCATAGGCATCAAGCTGGCGCGCCCAAGGGCGTGCCAGGATGGATTTATCAATTTTTTGAAAGTTGGAAATTTTCTAAGTTCCAAGGGTACCCGGGGACGTACCGAGCCGATTTTTGTTACGTTTCTTCTACAACCAAGAGTATATACATGAAATTAATGAAACATTATATTGGTATGATAAAATTACTCGAGAACGAATTTAGCGTCAAAATGACGGTTTTACCCTTTTGGTCAAAATAGGCCATACGTGGCTAGACTCACTTGTTTTTGGGATTGAGGCTACGTATATGAATAAGAGTGAGTGGGAATATTGTTGTAACATGTAAGAGATAATTTAAACACGAGAAATTATTGATTTTATTGGGTTAAGTGAATTGGGCCCAAAATGGAAAAGAAGACATGGCCCAAAAATGGGTCAAAAGACCCATTCTTGCCGAGACCTTCTAGAACCCAACATTTAATGCCATAGAGTGGATAAGGATGGAATTAAAAGCTTATAAAAGGGACCAAAAATCTGATTTTTACTCTTCACAAGTCTCATGCCTTTTTAGACCAAAAGCCAAGATATTTGCTCTCAAACCCTAAAGACTCAAAGCCAACTTTTGGAGCAAGATCATCACTTTTCAAGCTTGGGTAAGTTATTATTGTTATGGATTAATATATTATATGCATGGGAGAGTATTTAAATCATGTTGGTTGTGCTTGGAAATGTTGGACATGGTACTTTGTGTTTTTGTATAAGATTTGTGATCCATGAGGTTCAAGCTTGAATTATGACTTGTGCCTTTGATGAAAGAGCATGGTATGGATAAAATATGAACATGTATGGTGTTAATTTTTTTTTAAACTTGTTATCGTTATATATAAGTGTAAATTATGGGATTTTGGCCGATATGTGCTATGAAGAGTATTAAGGTGAATTGATGGACTAATCGTGATGTGGTGTGGATAAGAAAGTGTAAAGGAGAAGTGTTGTGGTGAAATATATTGATTATCATGTATTGGTCAATGTTGGGAATATTGTGAGATTTTTGGAACAATAATTTCATTAATGGTTTTGTCAAAGGGAAATGGCATGTTTAAAGGCATACATGTAACTCATTGACGTTATATGCATTTGTAAAGTAGTTGGTGGTTAATGTAAATCACGTTATGCATTTGTGTTGTAGAGTGACACATAAAGAAGGAGAGGGACTATTGTGTGCACATCTAAGATTGTATATTCGTATTGAGAATACAAGGTATGTAAGGTTACTTTGTCCATATCCTTCTGCGGCAAATAGTATTCACATTGACATTTCACTAGTCCTATCCCGAAATGTGCTAAGGTATCCCATATCCTGTTATCAATGGTCATTGTCATATATTTTCTACTCATTGATCAATTGTGAATCTCATGTATCATATTCATGGTTAATGTTCCAAAAGTCCAATAAGGTTATGTTCCAATGTTCCAATAGTGATTATACTCTTGTCTCTTGTTCATCGATTATTGTTCAATGGTTCCCATGGTGTTATGGTTCTGATAATGTTATGTTGCCAAGTTATTCACACGTCTCTCACTTATTGATTATTGATCCAAAGTTTCAAGTAAATTTGTGACTATCCTAGTATCAATCTCAAAGTAATGAACAAAGTAATGCATATGTGGTCAATGATCAAGTACGGGTGGAAGCTTTGGGGGCGAAATGCCTAGCTCAAGCCGATCCCAAATCAGGGGGCAGTCCTAGGGGCATAAGCCTAGCTCGAACCAATCCTGACAGGGGGCAGCTCTAGAGGTAATAACCTAGCTCGAGCCGAACCTGAAATGTTTTATTGGTGGCAGCTCTAGAGGTACTAACCTAGCTTGAGCCGATCCCGATATATACATTGATTCATAGGGTGGCAGCTCTAGGGGTATAAGCCTAGCTCGAGCCGATCCCAACATAACATGATGTGATGTTAAAACCCACTGTTCAGTTGGGGCCCTGGTATCACAGGTCACAAGCAAAGATGAATAATCATTGAATTAAAGATACAAAGAGAGTAACGAAAGCAATATACATGGTTTCCAAAGTACAGAATAGTGACTCATCTATGTTGGTCATTCATTTGAATTTGATTTCATTGACATCTTTACATATCATACAAGTTTCATATGGCCTTACATACTCAGTACATTCTTCGTACTGACCCCTCTTGGAAAATTTACCTTACTTGCTATAGGCGCAGGTACTAGTAGGCCTCCATAGTGGGTTGCAAGTGTTGCAGATCTTTGGTGGCCTCAACGGCCAAGTTTCTCATATGTATATATATATATATATATATATATATATCATGTTCCATGAATTCCATTGTTGGTATCCAAAGCTATTATGTGATTAGGGGCTTCTTATGGCATGTATATGATTGCATAGAGGCAAAGCTTGGTTCTCTCGGGCCTTGTCGGCTTCGAGTGTCAATCCGTCCCGATGGGATTCGGGGCGTGACAAATTGAGGTTTGCTTTGTACTGGGGTTTGTTCTCTTCATCAAAAAGAGTTTGAATTTGAAATTTGAGAGCAAACGAAGTTGAAATCCATTGGGGTTCAATTTTCAAAGTTCAACATATTCATGGTGTTCTTCATATTTTGAAATGGGTTTAGAAATCTAAAAATTTTGGATTGAAATTAGAGTTTGAAAAGCAGCAGGGTTTGTTCTCCATAGCAAGGGAAGCCTTAATCTCTAATTTCATGAAATTTGAAGCTAAAATGAAGAATTTATAAATTTTTGAAGTTCATCAATGTTCTTGGTGGTCTTCATGATCTTCATATCTTGAAAAAGAATAATCATTAAAAAGGTGGTGTTTGATCAAAAAGGAAAAGAAAAAGAAAAAGTACTTGTCTTAGTACAAAAGAATTTACCAAAAGGGGTAAGTACTAGATAAAAGGAAGTATAAAGGGACCACAAAGTACAAAAATCGGCTCCAAGAAACGTCTCAACGAAAATTTTTGTGGAGTGAGGCAGCCTTCTTTGAGCCAAAATTCATCCTAGAAGTTGTCACAAACGTCTCCACGATTTTGAAACGGCTCCAAGTTTCTATAGAAATGGCTCCACGTTTTTGGCTACTAGAGAAAAATGTCTCCATGATTTTAGAAAATGGCTTCACGATTTTGGAAAACATCTCCACAATTTTAGAAATGGCTCCATGATTTGCTGAAATGTCTCCACGTTTTATGGATCACGCTCTACTAATCTCAGGTTTTTAACTTCTAGTTTTATTCCTTAGATTCTTAATCACTCTTCTTGATTCCTAAAACTAATTTTCAACTAGTAATTGATCTACTTAGTTGTTAATTGGTTCTTGAGTGTGTATTCTTTCAAACTAATTCCTTCTAAGCTTCTCTTGTTTATCTAGTTGAATATTTCTTGACTCTTTCCATTTGTTCTTTGAGTCATTCGTCGTTTGGTCAACAATAATCTATTTTTCCATAAAGATAGGTGACCTTAAATTGATTGAGTTGAGCTAGTTCATGGGCAATCTTGAGATGAAGCTGTAGAGGTGAGTTGAGAGTTACATACATGTGAAGTAAGGCTTTTATTACTAACCTAGTGTGTTGAGTTTTATAGATACAATGTCTAATCACTTTTCTTATAACCATGGAGGAAGGAGCTCAGTGAACAACATGAGGTCATATGCCAATGTGTCAAGGAGAGTGACCGATGTGAATGGAAGGGTAGTTGAAGAAAATGGAAGTTCTGGAGGTATAGAGGAAAGGGTGAGAAAAATGGATAGTATTGAGTGAAAGAATTTTCCCTACGACAAGTTGAAGTGAGGGAACAAGAAGGACCTCGGGTCAAGAATCCAACCTATACTACCCTCAACCAAATTGGAACCAAACCTACCCTCAAACTACATTCTGAATAAACCTGAGCTATGTTAGACAAGTCACCCCATATCCAAATACACAACCATATCATCTACCACAGCACCTCTACGAAATGTAACACATGCATCTTTGCATGTACCTTATGTTCCAACCCAACAACACTACCCACAAATGCCCTACCAAGATATCTATTATCAAAACCCTCTTTATGATGAGATATGTAAAGAGGTTAACCCCGATATATAGTGGAAAGGACCTGAAGGCTTTGGTACAAACCAAGGGAAATGAGATAGTGGAGATAGGTATAGGGATAAAGAAGGAAGGTGTGAAGACCAAAGCAATCGATATGGTGATCAAAGTGTTTTAGATCAAAGAATGGGTGACATCATGGTGATTCTTCCAATGTTTCAAGATAATAGTCAAGCTACTCAATCTAACTACAACACAAAAAGGGAAGACCAAGCCTATAGAGGTAATCATGATATACCTCAATCTTCTTCTTATTTTATCATTCGATGTTATAAATGTCAAGGCAAAGGACATATTGCTAGATAATGTCCACAAAAGAGGTCAAATATGATCTTGTGTGATGGACCTTATGCTAAAAATATGATAGAGTGTGAGGTTGGGAATGGTTATAAAGAACCTAAGGTTAGGCATAATGAACTGACTTCAAATGTAGATGATGAGCAATTGGAGAAGGGTTTGAACTCTTCTTGTGATCTAAAGTGAATCATGGGGGATATTTCTAAAAAGGAACTTGATCAAAGTGTGAACCTATTCCATACAAGGTTCAAGATAATGGATAGGGTATGCTCTTTGGTCATTGATGGTAGGAGTAGTATTAATGTGGTGAGTTGCACTATGCTTGATAGAATGAAACTTCCTACACAAAGACACCCCAAACCATACAAACTTTAATGGCTCATTGAGAATGATGAAGTAGAGGTCACCAAGTTTGTGAATTTTAGCATTGGCAAGTATCGAGATGAGGTGTTATGTGATGTTTTACCCATGCAATCTTGTCATATGTTGTTTGGTAGACCTTGGCTAGTCAGTAGGTATGTTCGATATCAAGTGGAGTCCAATAAATACTCATTTTTATTTGGAGGATGAAAACACACTCTTGTGCCCTTAACACCCTATCAAGTAAGTGAGGACTACAAGACAATGAGAGAGCTTCAAGAAGTACTTAAGAGAGAAGAACTTGAAAATGAGAACAAAGAATTGGCGCAAGTAGGGGAGTTGTATGAGATTGATGAGCTAAGAAGTGACTTGAAAGATGTGCATAAGGAACACTTAATTATGGGACTTGCCAATACCAATCCATTATTGCCTACTAACCATGATGCTAGCATTTTGCCTAGTACCATCGCTTTTCTTTTGCAAGTTTGTGGACAATTACTTCCAAAGGAGAACCCAAACAAAGTCCCTCATGAACAAAAGGTTGAAGGCCTAATGATGGAGCTACCTATCAAGGAAAATCCTAAGAAGAGACAAATGTACCAAAGCTATAGGTCAAGATGATGCATTAGAGGGAGCGCTTTGGAAAACCAAGTGTGGTGGGCAAGAATGCGAGCTCAAAGGACCGTCTTCGAGGTATGTACATTTTTCCTCTTATTCCAAGCAATCCTTAGAGTTATGATGACAGTTTCCCTATGGTAGGTAGGTTTTTGAAATTGTATGACCTCATACCCTACCATAAAATTAATGATATAGTTCCAATGTATTCATAGTTAGTTTTGGCTATGCTTAAGTTGTGTGAGCTTCATGTTTTGGATGCAAACTATACTTGTTGTTTGGGAAAGAATCCATGGTGCATCCGTGATGCCCAATTTATGTATTCTACTCCTTGTCACACTTATGTGGTTAGACAAGTTGAGGTGTTAGAATGGATTCGCAGGAGCATGCTAAGATTAGTGAACATAGGAAATGCATCCTATAGTTCCTTCAATCTCTCAAGAAGCATGACTCCACTTGTTGATCCACTCATCATGGGAGTTTGTGAGAGGAATAACAATAAAGTGTACTTGAAATGCCTAATCTTGTCCTCTTATGTTCTAAATTATGAATACCATCTTGTTAACATTCTAGCCTTAAAGTGTGTATTTACAATTGAGGACCCTCGGATGAGTTAAATGCACTTCACTCTTTTTTTTATTACTTGTTTGAATATGATGATTCTTTGATCAAATATGGTCTTATGCTTGTGAACCCCAAGGTAAATATTTCATTGCCTATTTTGGGAGTTTCATATATACTTGTATCCTTGTTTGACAAACATGTGCTTAAGTTGTGTAGCCCACACCTAGGGGATGCTAAGTGGTTTGTTTATTTATGGGGAGTCCATGGGTATTGAAAGCTTCTTGTCACCTTTATATGGTTGGACAAGTTGAATTTTCAAATGGGACTCTCGAAAGCATGCTTGATACTCTTGGAAGCATGCTTAGCACCTTTCTCTACTACCTCTTTACTTACGATGATACCTATATTAGTTTGGGATTTGTTTACTATAGAGTTAGAGGTATATGGGTCTTGTACTTCCTTGACCCAGATGAGCCTTTATGGGTGATTGCACCACTTTTGGTGAGGTCTTATTGTGAGGTAATGAAACAATTATGTTTTATGGCTCCTAAAACAATATGTGATATCATCTTTTGGGATTCTTGATACCATTAAGACCTTTTTGGTTTCCTTGTCTCATGATATTACTTATAACCAATTCCTTTATACCTTATATGATGAATGGATCTCCTTTAACACAAAGGATAGTTGGTTGTATTTCAAATGTGTGCCTCCTAAGCAAGTTGGTATGGTTGATAACCCTTGTGATGACCCTCATACTATAAGGATATGTCCGTTGTTTGTCTTTCTCATATTTTTGCAAGGTTTGGATTCGAGGATGAAATCTTTTGAAAAAAGAGATAATGATACGAGCATCGGTAGCTTGGGGCACATTAGGAGGGGCTTCCACATATGGATGATAGCTTGGAGCCCGGAGGAAGCCATGGAGCAATAAATACACAAGGCCATGGGCGATCAACATGCCTTTTGGGTAATCAAGAAGGGGCCTTGTGGGTTATTTCTAAAATAGTCATTTGGGCTATTTTTGTAATAGGCTATTTTTGTAAAGACAATAACTATAAATAGTGGTCTTAGTTATTTTCTTCCTTAGATTATGATGATGATATTTTAATGACTTGAATATTTGTAGTTTCTAGGTGAAGCCTAGCATTAGTGTAGTTCATAGTTGGTAATTGTAGTTGAGTGATTAGGATGGATTTTCGATATTGCTCGTGTTAACTTCTTCTAGCTTAATCAATCATCAAGTTTCTCTCTTTGTAGATTCAATTAGGCTTCTCGTCTTTGATTGAGTTTGGGTTATTGTTGTTTGATCCAATTCCACGTTTTGATCCTAGTTTCCGACTAGGACCGTTATCACTCGAGACCTAGACCAAGGTCTCCCTAGCCTAAAATCGACATTTTAGAACTAATGAGACTGTCAGAAATGACATCTGAGTCCGTTTACCTGTGCTTTTGGCCCGAGACCCATTTCTTAACTTCAAAGCTCCAAAATAGGAAAATGGCTCTTGAAAAATCAAATAAATTGCCCGGTAATCAAACTGTCATCCCCAGCAAGTCATAAATGACCTATACAAGTTGTAGTGAATCTCTAAATGCAGTAAAAGCACAAAAACATAGGAAATAACCTAGAGGGTCATTACACTACAGTGACCCAATCATTGCTGCAGCGAAAAGGGTCCTGCTATAGCGGGACTGAGCAGTCAGCCTCTAAAATTTTTCCTTCAAAAATAAAAGAATTTTGACTCACGGGATTGTCTTCCAAAAACTTTAAAAGGACACATCATCCCAAAAACAAAAATTACTGACCCCCTCAGGCCCTTTGGACGCGGTGATTATAGTAACGATGAAATGGATTGTTACATTGGTTGAAAAGTTGGTGAATTATGGCCTAGAGTTGACTTCGATCAACACTTAATGATAGTGACTTGCGTTGATAATTCTAATGGTTCCATTTATTTTGGAACGTCGAATTTAACCTAGTAGTATAGTTGGTTTTTTTTGTGTGGTTTTGAGCAATTTTCAAGGGTCCATTCAGGGAATTTTTTTAGCATTATTTTTGTTGTCAGCTGTTGTTTCTGGTGTAGGGTCACCTCCTTCATCATGATCACGAAGTCTCTTTCTCCATCACGAAGGGTTGGCAAGCATGGTCAGCACAATCATGGTGGAGGGGATGCGATTGCAAAAAGTATTTGGTCTGGCCAGTGCAAACTTGGTTTAGTCTTCGTATTCGCGACCATACCCTCTGATTGTGAAGGGTCCAGGCCAAGTCATGTCACAATTGCAATGATGGCCTCGCAATCGCAGTGAACATTTTAAACCTGGACTAATTTAAATGCTATTTTTGGTCCAAAACCCCATAACTCGATTTTTGAAGCTTTGAAATTCATTTTGAATAGAATCAAAAGAGGAATCACGAGATTTCTTCATTGGATAAGTCTCTTATACTATTTTTACACTCCCCGTGATTATTTTATGATTTCATCCTCAAATCTTGATTTTTTTAATTTGAAATATTTGAGTTTTTCTGATGAAGTTAAAGAATGGTATTTTGATGATTTCAAACTCGATTTTAACTCTAATTTTGATGAAATTTTAGATTTGAACTCTTAAGTTATGGGTAAATTAATTTTTGAATAAAATTCTAGTTTTACCCTTGATGTTTCAGGGTTGACTTTTTGGACTTGAAATAGAAGTATAGTAATCTGGGTATCGTTGGACTCATGTTTACGTGTAGAAATTTGTATTAATAAGTTGGAAGTATTCTAAACCCATTCAGAAGAGGAAATCCAGTTTATGACCATTGGTGCTTTGCAGTTTGCCTTCGAGGTAGATTATGATTTAACTTCTTTTAGACTTTACATTGAGGACTTATCGTGTAAAGTATGCTATGGATTGGGTAAATTTGAGGTTTGAGTACTAAATAAGGAGAATTATCATTATGAGACCCGAATTGGGGATTATATTGCTTTTATGATATTGAACTTGGATTTCTGAGTTGATATTGAGGGTCGTAGCATGTGTTCATGGATTAATTATGATTTTGAGATCTTAGATATATTTGTTGCCTATGGTTTCATTTTTCTTTTGTGTTCATGCATATTCATTCATCTCATAGTTCATGGAAACAAATGATATTTGAAATGAATGATTTGAAAGAGAAAAAAATGATTTTAGTCTCAGTTTGTGTCCCGGCCATTGATATATTGATGAAAGTTGATTGGATATATGGATCTTGCGAATCACACATGGGTTCCCTCTTGCAGCAAAAATTTTTGGGAGAGTGTATATTGGTAGACATTGACCATTCTATTATATTACCTTAGGATTGTTGTTGTAAGTGAGACAGACTATGATATTACTTGATATTGAACTGTTGAAACTTTTCTGCTTGCACGTTTATCTTGGTATTATTTATTTGATATAGTTTTCTTCTTAAGCTCAGTCGGCCTATGATACCTACTGAGTACAAGTGGAACATACTCACTCCTACTTTTTTGCATTCTTCTGATGTACATCCTGGTTCGAGTAGCCCCCATGGATAGAAATCGTGCCACGCAGCTTTTTTGAAGTGGTTGTGAGCTTCTACCTTTAGAGATCGCCCCATCTTCATCTATGATTTACATTTTATCTATTATATCCTACTCAAATAGTGTTGCTTTACTTATTTATGTTAGTTGAATTTAGAGTCTCTCTTGTATACTCATGACAGTTAAGTGTTGGGGTATTTTGGATTTCAGTTTGATTTCTTTTTGTCTACTGCTGATTTTAAGTTACGTTAAATTATTATCATTAATATTTCTTTTATGTATTGGTTCTCTTACTTTTACCTTTATTTGATTTATCCGAGTGGTCTGGTCAAGCTTACTTACCAAGGTTGGGTGAGGTAGGTGTCATCACAACGTATGAAATTTTGGGTTGTGACAAGTTAGTATCAGAGCGCTAGATTCATCAATCTCATGAGTACAAGAACAAGTATCTAGTAGAGTCTCGCAAATCGATACGATGACGTCTGTATCTATCTTCAGGAGGCTATGGGACATTCGTAGGAAAGAATATAACCTTGATTCCTTATCAAACACATTTGTTCACTTCTTGAATTGTAAACGTTGAATTTCATTCTCTCAATAGATGGTGAGAATAAGATCAGATGCTACTGAGGATGATGTACTGGCACCCGCTACAAGGGCTCCAATTAGGGGTCGAGGTTATGGCAGAGGGCGTGGGGTAAGCCTAAGTTCCATAAGGTTTTATAGTAATCCCAGTGTTACATGATACTATGATTCGACTCTTGAGTTATTTGGAGGGTATGGCTCAGACAAGAGCTCTGCCTGTCACTCTTGATGGGTCAAAGACTAAAGAGGGTGTTCAGCCGTCAAGGCAGGTACCGGTTCATGATTTCCATACTTTCAGGGCACAATCAGCTACTACTATGTATCCACGCATCGATGCTTTGCCAATCAAACTTGTTGCTCCACCGGTTGTGCCTAGACCAGTGAAGTCATTTATGCTTATGATCCATAAGTTGTAAGATCATCTAAACAAGCTATTACTTATACTTCCTTTGTCCTATAGTACTTGTCCAATTCCTCTTAACATGTCTCTTAAGAAATCATAATAAAAAAGAGTATTTTTACGAATTTACCCTAACACTTTTAATACACTATATTTATGTGTCTTATCCATCAATGTCAAGATTAATAATGGAGAAACTTTACAATATTTGTACTTTCAAAAAATAATTAGGGCAAAATGAGAAAAAATAAGTAATTGTACCTTAATTTTATAAATTGACAAGTTATTTGAGACACAATATCTTTAGTAATGTTGATAAGTAATGTGTGATGATCATGTATCTTATTTTAATTGTGATGTTAAATTCATTCAAAGTATAATGGAGAGATCTTCTAACGAATTTGTTATAAAATCTTATTATTTTTACAATTGTTATTTTCAACAATTGAAAATCGTTATTTTTGATAGGAAATAAAAATCGGTGGCTAAAAAACACAGAGTACCAATTTGGCTGATTTAAAGGACGAAGTTGGATTAAATAAAACATAAACACTATTTAATAAAGAGTCAAATTGGAGTACGTAGGTGTTGTGGGTCCCCTGCACATCTCACTTAACATCAAACATTTTTTAATACACCATCCGTTTCAAGAATGACCTGTTTTTGACATGGAGTTTAAGAACTTTTGAATCTTGTGGTTTTAAATTAAAGTTATATTAAATGTATTAAAATTTCATTTAATTTTATGATCTTAAATATATCACGTGAAAAATTAAAATTAAAGCGTTGTTAATAAAGAAAAGGATCATACTTTTTTAAACAAGCTGAAAAGGAAATTAATTCATTCTTTTTTAAACAGAGAAATTACATTTGAGAAACTTCAAAATTGTCAAAAATTACAGTAAAGTTAATGAATAACTAACGTAATGAACTGAAGAACAAGGGCAAGAAATTGTTGTACAATGGACTTACATGATTACAATAAAGGCATCCAATTGATACAAGGGAGTAAATGGAGAAAAGCTTTGACATCTCTATCAATTCAGCAAAAGAGTATAACTTTATCTAAGCACAGTACAACTCTCTTGTGCATAAAATTTAACTAAAGACCAAAATTGTCTTCAAATGCCATGCAGGCGTGACGATGAAACATACCGCTAAAGGACCTCAATAGTGACTTCTAATATAAGAGAAATATTAGTAGTAATATATATCCAGGCTTTCCATTGTTTTTTTCTCTTCAAGTTTTTTTTTTTTTCTTTGGTTATATCAGATTGTTTGTGGGCTACGCCGGGCCAAAGCAGTAGTGCAACGCTCAGGAAATTACATGAAATATCTCCATAATGGGTGGCTTTGTATTTTTATCTTTCATAAGAAAAGTCTTTAAAGACTAATCTTCCTTTATTTTTATGTATACAATAAGTATATTTTTGCCCCTCTACACCTCAAATCAAATGTTTTTACTCTTTCATGTTCATTTGTCTCTCAACTTTTTTTCTTCTTTTTTTTTTCTCTTTTTTACTGTTACTTGATTTTTATTTTTTCTTTTCACTTTTTTTTTTTTTTTTCTTGTTTTAATTCATTTGTCTCAACCTTTATTTTTTCTTTTATTTTTCAAGCACTATTTATTTTAAATTTCTCTTTTTTTAATTCATTGTCTCAACCTTTATTTTTTTTATTTTTTGTTTTTTCTTTTCTCATTTTTTTTATTTTTCTCAAACTTTATTTTTATTTTATTTTTTCTTCTCATTTTTTTCTCCACTTTTATTTTTTTTATTTTTCTCTTTTTTCTATTTTCTTAACCTTTATTTCTTTCTTCTCTTTTTTTTCTTTTTTCTCAATCTTTATTTTTTTCCTTCACTTTTTTCTTTTTTCTCAGCTTCTATTATGTTTTGCTAATGAACAGAAAGTTGGATAATCTGCAAAAAGAATCTTCTTTCTTTGACATCAAAGCAAACTTAAGGGCGTGACTTGCCGTTTGAAAGTCCTTTTGGATAAGTTTTGCCTCTAAAGAAAGAGTTATAAAACATTAACTTGTTGTTTGTAAATCCTTGAACTAAGTCTTGCCTCTAGGGTAAGAGTTATAGAGTATCTCACAAATTAACATAATGAAATAGTGTTAACTCTTGCCCATGGGGACTAATTAGTTTTTTTGGGAGATTCTTGGGCTAAGTCTAATTTTAGAGGCAAGACATATAAAGCATCTCATAAATCAAGGACACAATGTGGTAGTGTTAACTTTTGCCCATGGAGGCGTATAACTTGCTTTTTGAAAGTCTTTGGGCTAAGTCTTGCCTTTAAGGGAAGAGTTATAGAACATTTCATAAATCAAGACACAATGTGGTAGTTTCAACTCTTGCCAATTGGACGTAACTTGTTGTTTAAAATCTTTGGGATAAGTCTTGCCTCTAAGGATAGAGTTATAGAACATCTCATAAATCAAGACACAATGTGATAGTATCAACTCTTGGCCATAGGGCATAACTTGCTGTTTGAAAGTCCTTGGATTAAGTCTTGTCTCTAAGGCAAGAGTTATAGAGCATTTCATAAATCAAGACAAAATGTAGTAGTGTTAACTCTTACCCATGGGGTGTAACTTGTTGTTTGAAAGTCCTTGGGTTAAGTCTTGCCTCTAAGATAAGAGTTATAGAGCATCTCATAAATCAAGACACAACGTGGTAGTGTTAACTCCTGCCCATGGGGCATAACTTGTTGTTTGAAAGTCCTTAGGCTAAGTCATGCCTCTAAGGCAAAGTTATAGAGCATCTCATAAATCAAGACTCAATGTGGTAGTGTCAACTCTTGCCCATGGGGCATAACTTGTTGTTTGAAAGTTCTTGGGCTAAGTCTTGCCTCTAAGGCAGTAGTTATAAAACATCTCATAAATTAAAATACAATATGGTAGTGTCAACTCTTGCCCATTGGAAGAAACTTATTGTTTGAAAACCCTTGGTCTAAGTCTTGCCTCTAAGACAAGAGTTATGGATCATCTCATAAATCAAGACACAGCGTGGTAATGCCAACACTTGATCATGGGGCATAACTTGTTGTTTGAAAGTCATTGGGCTAAGTCTTGCCTCTAAGGCAAGAGTTATAGAGCATTTCATGAGTCAAAACATAATATGGTAGTGTCAACTCTTGCCCATGGGACGTAACTTGTTGTTTGAAAGTCCTTAGGCTACATCTTGCCTCTAAGGCAAACGTTATAGAGCATCTCATAAATCATGACACACGTGGTAGTGTTTACTTTTGCCCATGGGCCATAACTTGTTGTTTGAAAGTCCTTGGGCTAAGTCTTGCCTCTAAGGCAAAGTTATAGAGCATCTCATAAATCAAGACTCAATGTGGTAGTGTCAACTCTTGCCCATGAAGCATAACTTGTTGTTTGAAAGTCCTTTGGCTAAGTCTTGCCTCTAAGGCAAGAGTTATAGAACATATCATAAATAAAAACACAATATAGTAGTGACAACTCTTGCCCATGGGACGTAACGTGTTGTTTGAAAGCACTTGGTTTAAGTCTTATCTCTAAGGCAAGAGTTATAGAGCATCTCATAAATCAAGACTCAATGTGGTAGTGTCAACTCTTGCCCATGAAGCATAACTTATTGTTTGAAAGTCCTTGGGCTAAGTCTTGCCTCTAAGGCAAGAGTTATAGAATATATCATAAGTAAAAACACAATATAGTAGTGTCAACTCGTACCCATGGGGCGTAACGTGTTGTTTGAAAGCACTTGGTTTAAGTCTTACCTCTAAGGCAAGAGTTATAGAGCATCTCATAAATCAAGACACAATGTGGTAGTGCAAACTCTTGCTCATGGGGCATAACTTGTTATTTGAAAGTCATTGGGCTAAGTCTTGCCTCAAAGGCAAGAGTTATAGAGCATTTCATAAGTTAAAACATAACGTGGTAGTGACAACTCTTGCCCATTGGGCATAACTTGTTGTTTGAAAGTCCTTGGGCTAAGTCTTGTCTCCAAGGCAAGAGTTATAGAGCATTTCTTAAATCAAGACACAACGTGGTAGTGTCAACTCTTGCCCATGGGGCATTACTTGTTGTTTTAAAGTGTTTGGGCTAAGTCTTGCCTCTAAGGCAAAGTTATAGAAAATCTCATAAATCAAGAATTAATGTAGTAGTGTCAACTCTTGCACATGAGGCATAACTTGTTGTTTGAAAGTCCTTGAGCTAAGTCTTGCCTTTAAGGCAAGAGTTATAGAACATCTATCAAATAAAAACACAATATGGTAGTGTCAACTCTTGCCCATGGGGCGTAACGTGTTGTTGGAAAGCCCTTGGTCTAAGTCTTGCCTCTAAGGCAAAAGTTATAGAGCATCTCATAAATCAAGACACGATGTGGTAATGCCAACTCTTGCCCATAGGGCATAACTTGTTGTTTGAAAGTCATTGGGTTATGTCTTGCCTTTAAGGCAAGAGTTATAGAGCATTTCATAAGTCAAAACATAATGTGGTAGTGTCAACTCTTGCCAATGGGACGTAACTTGTTGTTTGAATGTCATTAGGTTAGGTCTTGCCTCTAAGACAAGAGTAATAGAACATCTCATAAATCAAGACACAATGTGGTAGTGTCAATGCTTGCCTATGGGGCGTGACTTGTTGTTTGGAAGGAATCGAAGAAAAGAAAAAAAATAAAGGTTACGGAAAAATAAAAATAAAAAAAATAAAAAAAAATAAAGGTTGATAAATTTAAAAAAAAAATCAAAGAAAAAAAAATAGAAGTTGAGAGAAGAAAAGGAAAAAAAAAAGTTGAGAAAAAAAAATAAAGAAAAAAAGAAAAAAGAAAAAATAAGAGAAAAATAAAGGTTGATAAACTTTAAAAAAAAATCAAAGAAAATGAAAAAGAAAAAAAAAATAGAAGTTGAGAGAAGAAAAGGAAAAAAAAAAAGGTTGAGAAAAAAATAAAGAAAAATAGACAAAATAAAAAAGAAAAGAAAAATAAAGGTTGAGAAAAAAAATTAAAAACCAAAGAAAAATTAAAAAGAGAAAAAAATAGAAGTTGAAAGGAGAAAAGGAAAAAAAGTAAAGGTTGAGTATTTTTTTAAAAAAAAAAATAAAATAAAAATAAAAAATCAAAGTAAAATAAAAAAGGAAAAAAAATTGAAGTTGAAAGATAAATGAGCATGGAGAGTTGTTTGAAAATATTTGATATATAGATGGGCAAATTTGTATTTGTTCCATACATTAAAAAGAAGGAAGACTAGTTTTGTAGGACTTTTGTTATGGGTGGCAAAAAAACAAAGTCACCCACTATGGGGGCTATTTATATAGTTTACCCTGCAACGCTAGGGCGACGCTTGAAGGCCCAACTAGCAAGCTACTTTGATAGGCCTTCCTCCTCAATAAATAGAGTTAATATCGTGTGGACCAATGACCCACATATCAGCTATTAAACTGATAATAACAGATACTACACTTGAAGTTTATATGATTTCCAGATACTATTTTGTTTCAGGTAGTTATTACAAGAAAACTTTCCCTCCCATCCCAATTGGTATGGAAAAGTGGAGAAGTACTCCCCCATGTATCTTTATATGCCATTCTAGATTAGAGGCGATAAACAAGAAGATATTAAATTTATACACAAGGATAATGTAAACAGAAATTCTATTGTCGGTATAATTTGATCTTCTTTTTTTTTTGGGTAAATAAGATAGTACTTCATTCATAGATTAAGTTGGAATAAATACAGTAGGCATGTTTGCATGATGCAATGTCTGAGGGTCTCCCAAGGAGATAGTAGTGTTTGATGAACTGAAATTACAATCAGGAACTAACCTCAAAAGTAGTTCCACTAATGTCTGCATCTACTGCTTCCTTAGCACACATAATTTGATCTATTATAGCATATGATTATTTTTTCTAGAATTCCCTTTCACTTCCATAAATTAAATCAAACCAAAGACAATGTAAAAATGATTAGGATGAAGGAGGAAGAGAACTCACACTAATATATACACACTCACATATATATATATATATATATATATACACACACACACACACGCAAAAGCATACACTTGTGTTATTTTCTACTTTAGACAGTACTTTCATATAATATTCTCTTTTTTTTTTATTTCTTATGATTTAACACCATGTAGAATAATGGTTCTTAACTGTTCGACATACTTCCATTAATCCTGGCATCATTTGACATCTTCTACATATTGTCTTCATGGCTTGTCATCTGCAGATGTTCACCATTAGTTCTCAAACAATTTGAGATCTTGTTCATGGACAAAGCTGCATTAAGAAATTCATCTATTGCTTTAGTAGATGACCCTTTGAAATCCTCATCATCTATAATAGCATCTCCTATCATTTCTTTAACTTCATAAGCTTTCCTTCTAATTTCCTTCCCTTTCTCATTTTCCCCCATAACCAACTCAATCTTTTCCAATATATCCTCATGCTTAACTTGAGAATTGTTCCTTCTAGCCACCTCAACACAAACACCATCTTGTTCCAAGAACTTTGCATTGTAAAATTGCTCTGCTGCAATAGGCCAACCAAGAAGTGGCACTCCATTTCCAAGTGATTCCAGCACTGAATTCCATCCGCAATGTGTCAAGAAAGCTCCAACGGATTTGTGTGCCAAGATTTCAACCTGTTGTGAACAAAAAAAAATTAGGTAATCTTTTAGATAAGTTGGTTACACGCTTATATGATATTAGGGAAGGCAAGAGGTTCTAGGTTCAAATATCGCGGCAATTTGAAAAGCAAAAAATATGTTCACTTGTTTGGCCAAAGAAAAAGAATCAGGCCTACATGTGAGGTGTCGTTTTGAGATACTCCTATTAAACAATTAAAATTGTGAAATCTCTAACAATTTAGACTTTTAGATAAGAGATGGTCACAAACCTGAGGAGCCCATTTTGGTACGGTGAGTCCCCTGTTTTGATCTTTGAAAATGCGTTGAACAAACCCCTGAGGAAGCCATTCCTCTTCTCTGAACTCCATGTTAATGTCAAAACCCAAAGGTGGCCTAACAACCCATATGAAGTTTAATCTACTAGCATTATCCAAGGCTTTTGCCAATTCCATCATTTGTGATGCTGATATTATGTTCTGAGAGCCAAAAGAAATGTAAAGTACCGATTTTGGTTCTTTTTCATCAAGAAATTTGATGCACTTCTCTGTTTCTTCCCCTATTTCTTTACCAGCTCTTTGTTTATGACTTGCTGGCCAAGATATTGGTCCAATTGCCCAAACAGGTAATCCTAATTTTCGACGAAAATACGTCAATCCAAGATTGTCTAGATCTTCAACTGTATTGAAAAGAATCCCATCAGAGTTGATCCAATTTGGAAGATTTTTCCAGTTGAAATTTGTGTAAGGATCATTAGAATCAGCTGCTAATAGACTTGGACTCAATTGACTAACATCAAGATTGCCAGCTTCTTGGAAATCAGGCATAGAAAAATTAAAGTTTCTTGTTTTTTTATGAGGCAAATTTAGCCACATAGAGTAATAGCATGCCAAGCCAAAACCACTAGCCCCACTAAAAATGACATGAAAAATTCCAAATTCATGAGCTATATTTGCTGACCATCCAAAAAACATGTCTGATATTATACAAAATGGCTTTTCAATAAGATTAGAAACAAGATTTCTAAATGAAGGCTCAACAGAAGAGGAGATTGTTGTAAAATGTATGGAGAGTTTATAAGGAAGTGAATCAGTGTTTTCAGTGTTTGGAGGTAGGCCATGTTCAAGGCCATTGAAGGGGATTTCAAGAAGGGAAATAGATGAATTTTGAGGGACAGATGATTTGAGTTTCTTGGTATTGAGAGGTGTATTCACAAAAATTATTTTGTAACCTTTTTGTTCAAATTTGAAGGCTAAGGCTAAGAATGGTATGATGTGGCCTTGTGCCATGAAGGGGAAGAGAAGAATTGTTCCCTTTTTCTTCTGCATTTTTTGGTTTTCTCCACTAAAGAAAAAAATGCAAGGCAAGAAAGTTGACATATATAGAGTGGAAGAGGAGACGGGAGGTGATATCTAGTGAAAGGTAATTAATGTGAAAGTCATTCAAAGGTGATTTATTTTTCCTTCTCTTTTCCTTGAATATATTAAATTAAAGTGTAAAAACATGTCAAGTATCTACATTCAAAATTTTTTTTAATACTAACAGTCACTATAAAAAGTACAGTAATTTTTATTGAGAACCCATTTTTTCCTTAAATACTTCTTTGTAAAACTACCTCTATATAATAATTTTTTTCAATTAATATAATATCTATCTTTATAAGTATAGAATCTCTAAGATTACATAATAAGTACAGTGATCTTGACCAAATATTTTAATATACAACTTATGACCAAAAAAATTATGTGAGAGTTTATTTCTTAGATGGTCACTCAACTAATAATTTTTATGTCAAAAAATCACTCTACTTATGTTTTATAACACCAAAGTTATTCAGTAAGGGTAATTATCTTAGAAAGTCATTTAACATTGTTTTATCACAAAAAAATAAAATAAAAAAATATTCATCTAAGGTAATTTCACCTACAAAGTCACGCAACCAATTCAAGGGATATTTCTGATAGATATTATTGGCATGAAAATATTTTTAAGCCAATTTATTTTTTAAAAAAACTATTTATTTTAATTATCCATTATATTGACCTTCTTTTTATTTTTCCAAAATAAATTACTTTTTATTTTTGTTAAATTTGGCTTTAAAAAATTTCGCGCTAGCAATATTTACCGAAAATATCTTTGGAATTGGTTGAGTGACTTTGCAGGTGAAATGACATTAATTAAGATTTTTTTTATGACAAAACAAAATTGACTGACTTTCTAAGGTAATTGCAATTAGATGAATGCCTTTACTGTTATAAAACATAATTGAATAACTTTTTTGAGATTAAAATTATTACTTACGTGACCGTCCGGGAAATAAACTCTATTATGTGAATATACACTTCCATCATTAAGAGATTTCATTTTCTTGGTAATCTTGGGTAAGGTGGTGATGAAGTGCAACAATATAATATGAGAGCTTTATTTAATTTTTAATTAGTAAAATATGCATATTTTTTGAGATTTTTAATTTAAATATTTTTTATTTTTTCTAACATTAATAAACGAACTTTTCTTGATATTTTTTATCTGTAGTATTTAAATACTATTTAAACGTCAATTACTTATATAGTTTATTTTTAATTATTTAAGATTTATTGGATATAAATTCATAAAATGATTTGGATTATATTAAATTTAAGAAATTAGTCCAAATAAATATTGTGAATTAATAAAATTAGATTAATTGTTTAAGTTCATTCAATACAAATTTAATTAAGGTCTAATTTTTATTAGGTTATTCCATTGATTTGACCTATAAATGATGAGCCTACTTTGTTAAGCTCAAGATATCATCTTATTCTAGAGGTTCAATTTGGTGCTACGTGTCAAATGATGTGGCATGTCAAGTCAAGAGAAGGAGCGAATAGGATCATGTCATATATCAAAATGATGTCGCATGTCTAGTGAAATCACAGGTCAATAAAAATGTTTCATGTGTACAAGTGACATATTCTGACCAATCAAATCATGTCACTTAAATTTGAGTAGCCGAAAGAAGCTTGTCCTCATGACAACTCCTCTATTCCACCACTATAAATAAGTGTCTCCATAATTCAAAAAAAAAAATAATAGAATTCTAACAAGAAGCTAGAGAGAACTCGTGAATCACACATCACACATTGTTCTCTAAAATCTATAAGTTCAAGTATTCAAGCATCCAATTTCAAATACAATTTAAGATCAAACTCAAAAAGTCCTTGAACTAAAGTATAAGTTTAGATCAATTTCACCAAATTCAATATCAAGCTCAAAAGGCCCTTGAATTTACATTTTAAAAGAAAAATAAGAGGATTCATAAAAATTTTAACACTATATTTGAAATTAAATATTACAATTATTAAAATATTTTCTTGTCTTGACTATTATTTTTTCGGCACGAATTTTACTGCCTACTAATTCTGGCACACACAATGCGATAATTTCTACCTCTTATCCCAACTTTTCAATCATCAAAGTTTAAGAACATTGGAATGGCTTCCAAGAAGATCAACTCCACGTCAATGTACACTTCTATCATTAAAAGATTTCATTTTCTTTTTGATAATCTTGTATAAGATGGTGACGAAGTGCAACATTAACTATAATATAATTGCTTTATTTAATTTTTAATTAGTTAAATATGCATATTTTTTAGGGTTCATTGATATTGTAACACTAAAATTGAAATTAATTATTTCAATTATTATAATAATTTTTTGTCTTGATTATTATTTTTTCAATGCAAATTTTCATAATTATAAATTCTGACACTCCCAATGCAATAATTTATACCTCTCATCTCAACTTTTCAATCATCAAAATTTAAAACATCGAAATGGCTTGCCAGAAGATCAACTCCACATCGATATACACTTCTTTCATTAAAAGATTTCATTCTTTTGATAATCTTGTATAAGATGGTGACGGAAGTGCAATATTTAGCATAATATAATATCTTTATTTAATTTTTAATTACTTAAATATTCATATCTTTTGAGATTTTAAACTTAAATATTTTTATTTTTTCCAACATTGAAAAATGTTTCTTTTTATATTGTTTTACCTATAAGTTAAATATTATTTAAACATCAAATATGGGTATGGGTATAGGCATAACAACCAATAGTTTTACAATAACAATAATGTACTTAGGGTGTTAAGGAACAAGAAAGTCGCCTCAGTGAAAGTTCTTTGGAAGAATCAACTAGTTGAGGGAGCTACTTGGGAAGCAGAAGCAGATATGATGACCAAGTACCCTCACCTTTTCCCTTCTAATCCAGTTCCAGCTTGATGTAATAGTTTCCTCATTAGTATTCACTCAGTTTCATGTCCCTCAGTTACTTTCATGTTTTAGTATGCATGCACGTTTCATGAATTCAGTTTAGCCTATATTTTAGATAGAAATCACTTATTATGTCAATGTTCAGCTTTTAGAACTTATAAGTGTGGGGATTGCAGCTCTTTTCCTATCTTTTCAGCCTAGTTAGCCTTCATTCGAGGACGAATGTTTCCAAGGGAGAGATATTGTAACACCCCAAAAGTTTCTAAGATCATATCCCAGACATAGTATAAAAAATCAGTTGAAACCAGCAAAAAAACCCACAAAACAACCCAAGACCATGAGTCATGGTCAGCACCAACGACTCGTTGGATCATCCGTACTGAGTGTCAAGCCAAAACCTAGTGACGACAACCAGTCACAATGACCCGTTGTGAGATAGGATGAGTTGTCCTATCAATTGTTTTGAGCATCCCCAAGTCAAATCCTGAAACTTGATTTTTCACCCCAGTAACTACGGGAGGAAACAACAACCCGATGGGAGATCCCATGGGTCATTGTACGTGGTCTTGGCCACTAGGCTACCTTAGCCCAGGAACCAACGGCTCACTCAGAATAACTCATGGTGACAACCAACGAGTCATTCTATGTGGTCCTTGGGACAAATCCTGAACATCAAGTCATAATTATACTAGGCATAACTTATGTTTAAAATAATTACCATTTGCAGCTAAGTATAAATTAAACAGCTAAATATACATTTCTTTTATATTTGTATATTTCGGAGCTCATATACAAATCTCTAATTTCAGAAGGAGGGGGGGGGGGGGGGAGGCTCTCTAATTTCGGAGCTCATATACGTTTGTATTTGTATACAAGGTGAATTTTGGGGCTCATATGCAAATCTCTAAAGGTTTGTATATGTATACAAAACAAACTTCAGGACTTATATACAAAATTTTAAAGCAAATTTGTATTTTTATATACAATCTATAATTTTTTAGCTACTAAACTGTAGCTACGTTATGTAATTAGGCAAACTTTAGTTATTGCGCCTCATTTATTACCTAAATGTTAGCTATTTCTGAAATTTTGCGTATAAAAGTACCAATCATAAAAAGAGCATTAGATTTTATGATTAATAGATTAAAAAAATTATTTTACTAATAGTGTTATTGAATTTAAATAAAAATGGTAAATACCCAAATTAAGAAAAATAAATATATTATATAAAAAAATATTATATAAATGAAATATTGAAAATGTCAAGAGTAAAATAATAGACATTACCGAGGATAAAGGGAAAAGAATGATTATTGTTCAAAGTTAAGGAGGGGGGTTTGATTTTTAAAGCAAAGTTAGGGGGTGTAAATAATTTTCACCCATTTAAAATAATTAACTTTTGCAGCTAAGTATAAATTAAATAGCTAAATATACATTTCTTTTGTATTTATATATTTCGGAGCTCACATACAAATTTCTAATTTCAGAAGGGGGGGGGGGGGGGGAGGCTCTCTAATTTCGAAGCTCATATACGTTTGTATTTGTATACAAAGTAAATTTTGGGGCTCATAGTCAAATATCTAAATATTTTAATGATAATTGAACACCAATATATTGATTTTATTAATATTTAATTATATTATTTCTTAAAGTAATATCACATCTAAATTTTAAAACATATAAACTCTTAGTTTCATGTTCTTGGATTTTTCGAGAGAATCGTCACTTCATCAAATCTCACGCTTTTTTTTTTTTTTTTTTTTCCTTTCTCTCACATTTCAGAACACTAGAAAAAAGCATAGTGAAGAACGAAAAAGAAAATGTTTCCAGATGTTTATATAGATCGGGGATGTTTTAAATATTCTGATAAACTTCTAGATATTTCCGGGATTTTTGAAAATTCTTAGCAACGATTTCGATTCAAAGTTAACTCAAATCAACTCCAAATAATATCAAATTTTGTGTTTAGCCTCCAAATACTATTCAGAATAATTTCAAATAAATATAATGATAGAATTTAAATTTTTAAACAAATTTTAAAACTTCAAAGTTAGTTCAACAAGAGTGTATTTGATTCAAATAATCTCCATCTAAAAATCCTCATATCGAATTTTGGATTTTTACGTGTTTTGACCGTTTTATATCTTCCCCTTGCTATATTATGGTATTTATGGATCGTGTAAGTGGGTGACATGATTTTCGAGGTGGTTGGTTGAGCTTGAGGTGAAATTTTAGTTTTGAAAGGTTTTGAAGTTGATAAAGTTGACTTTGGTCAACATTTGGAGTTTTAGATATCGTATACGAATTTCATCAGTTTCGTTAGCTCTGAAGTGCTATTTTTGGGTTAGTAGTGTTGTTGGTTTGAGTCCTAAAGGGGTTTAGTTGCATTTTGAGTCGTCGGTTGGGAAGTTGGTTAATTATGGCATAGAGTTGACTTCACTCAACATCCATTGATAATAACCTCCGTTGGTGAATTCAATATAATGATTCCATTAAGTCTGAAATGTCGATTTTAGTCTAGTAGCATAGTTTATTTGTGTTCATGGAGTTTTAAACGCATTTCGAGGGTCTGTCGGGAGATTTTTTACCTTGAAGTTTCATCTGTTGCTAGTGCAATTGATGCACCTTCTTCATGTTCGCGATACATTGATCGCAATCGTAGAGAAGGATATTTCTGACCTTGGCGATCATGACGAAAGGCACGCGTCCGTGGAGGGTTAGGCGGGGCCCAGCCTGAGGTCCCTTTATCGCGATCGCAATTGGGGGACCGCATTCGTGATGGGTCTTGGGCCGGGTCAATTTCAAATGCGATAGGCCCATCACATTCGCGTAGAAGAAGTCACTTGGATAGATTTTAAATGCCTTTTTCAAATACAAAACCCCATAACTCAATTTTGAAGATTTAGAACTCAATTTTGAGAGATTCAAAAGGATATTTTCGAGATTTCTTCATTGGGTAAGTCTCCTATACCATATTTTTACATTTACCAATGATTATTTCATGATTTCATCTTTAAATCTTAGTTTTTCAACTTACACATTTGGGGGTTTTCTGGTAAAGTTAATAAATAGTATTTTAATAATTTCAAGCTCGATTCTAACTCCATTTTTGATAAAATTTCAGATTTGAACTCCTTAAGTTATGAATAAATTAATTTTCTAATAAAATTTCAGTTTACCCTTGTGGCCTCGAGATTGACTTTTGGGTTGGATTTTTGAATTTGGATTAGAACCATAGCAATTTGAGTATCATTGGTTCGTGTTTATGACTAGATCATTTTTTTTTGATAGATTGGTTGCGTTTCGAAGCCGTTCAGAAAGGGAAGGCGAGTTTGTGATCATTAGAGACTTGCAATTTGGCTTCGAGATAGGTTATGACTTAATTTTTTTTAGACTTTCGTTCGGTTGAGACTTATCATACAAAGCATGCTATGGATTGGGTGATTAGTGATTTAAAGTGGTGTATGAGACGAATTATTGTGTGATGCCAAAATTAGGCTTATATCATACTAATGATACAAAAATTGGAATTTTAGGGGTTGAAAGTGAGGCTTGAAGCCTGTGTTTATGAGTTGATTTATACTTTATCCCTATTTACAGTATCTGAATTTGTCTTATTGTCTTTAGTCATGCATATTCATTCATCTTATGAATCTCTAGAGAGTAATATTTTAAGGAAACTGATTTTTAAATTAAGTGATCCGTTGCATTTGCCGAATGGTAAGGTTTGATGTTTTGAGTGGTCCATTGTGTTTATCAGATGGTGAGGTATAATGCTATTAAGTGATTTCAAGTGATTGTATATGGACCTCATGAGTCCCCCACGTGTCCTGGCTTGCAACAAACCACTGGAGGGGATGTATACTGTAACACCCCGTATCTACGAAACCCTATACGACGACGTTGAACAATGATTACCCAAGTGTCGAGAGTGTAAAGTATGTATTGTGGAATATTAGTGAAGAGATAATTGATATTGGGCCTAGTACATGGGATTAGAACTTTGTAGGAAGTGTACTACCCCGTATGTTGTCGAACCTAGATGACTACGTGTACATTTGTGGAGATATGAAAACATGAGAGAATGGATGAATTATGTATTAATTTGTGGACAAGTCTTGCATCATTGGGCCTTAAATAAAGCCCAAAAATAGCAAGAAGACATGGCCCAACCCAAGATTTTTGACCCATTCTTCCATTTTTGACCCATTTGACCCATTCAACATAATAATTAATGTTGATAAAGGATAAGAAAGACTTGGGGGCCTATATAAGAGAGAAAAATCAGATTTTCTCTCATTTGGACACCCATGCCATTTCTAGAATTTTCTCAACCATTTTCTTATGCAATACAAACCCTAACTCTTCATCTTTTGGACCAAAGCATCATCTTGCAAGACTTGGTAAGTATATACTATCATGGTTTAATATATATTATGCATGGAATATAGCTTATATCATGTTGGTTATATTGGTGAAGTGGGAGAAGTTCCCTATGTGCAAAACAATGTGTGTGTGTTAACTCGGAGGATGATTGTGTCTTGAAAACTTGAACATGGGCTTGTGATCTTGAAAGAAATAAACTTGATGGATTCAATATTGATATATGAGATGTGAGTATAGTCTTGACTTGTTTTATACTTGTGTTTAGTGTTGGAATTTCTATGGAAATATTGGTTATGGTTTTGGTAACATATTGGCCGTAAAGTGTCGTTTTGGTGTTGTGATGTGTGTTGTGAGACCATGGCTGCTTGTTGGCATATAAGATGATCAAAAATATGTTAAAAGAAGTTTGGTTATGATCATGGACCATTCATTGCATTAAAAGACCCCAAAAATGATGTTTCGAACCAAAACGGGCATCCGCCCCCGCAGACGGAGGCACCTGCGGGCGCAGATGCCACTGGAGGGCATCTGCGCGCGCACCTTGCCACCTGCGTGCGCAGGTGGCAGCGCAGGTCAGCCCCCAGGTTCGGTTTGTATGTTTTCGTCTCCCGTTGGTTCCCCAAAGCCCCCGTACCCTTCATGGATTTAATTATCAACTTGTCATATCGTTTTAAGGACTTTAAAGTAGCGTATGGAGGTATGATGGACTGTATTAAGTATGGACTATGTATTATGGACTGTATTAAGTATGGACTATGTCTTATATGTTGTTATGAGGCAAATTGATAGGAGTAAATGTGACGGAATGATAATGGAACGACATAAAGGGTAAGTATGATGCGAAATGCTATGGTTGTATGCAATCTTGGTCAATGAGGGGAATATTATGGTATTGTTGGCATGTTGATGCGATGAATGACACATGATAAAGTAACTATGAGATTCATGGTCCTATTGTGACACTTATACCTTTGTAAGGTAGTTGGTTGCTAACATAAGCTTCGTTATGTACTTGTGATGTAGAGTGAGGCGTAAGGAAAGAGCGGGACTACGGTATTCACGTATAGGATTGTATATTCGTATTGAGGAGATAAGGTATGTAAGGTTATTCTGTCCGTATCTTCCTGCAGCACATATTATTCATGTTGTCATTGTCCTTGTTCAATTCCGAAATGGTAAAAGGTATATCATTTCAGGTTGTCACATGTTACTATTCTCATGTTTCATAATCATGGACCAATCATGACTCATATGTCTCTTAATCATTGATCGATATTCCAAAGCTTCCATAATGTTATAATTATTACCAAGTATCAATCTCATGAACAAAGAAGAGTGAAGTAATGCAAGTATGTGTTCCAATAAGGTTATGATCCCCCAATGTACCAATCTCATAAAAGTAAAAGAGAGAAGTAATTCAAAGAGGTGATGAAAGAAGTGATTCTCGTATGGTTACTCTATATTTTTCTTATGGTTACTTCAAGATTATTGTATAATTACTTTACAAGTACTTTAATAATTACTTTATAATTCCTTTATGGTTACTTTATGGTTCTTTGAGTGCGGGTGATAGCTTTGGGGAAAAAGCCAAACTTGATGCTGAACCTGCTTCCTTGTTTTCCGGGTGGTAGCAGGGGGAAAGCTCAGTGAGGCAAAAGCCAAGCTTGAGGCTGAACTTTATTATATTCAATGGATCAAGGGTGAAGCTCAGTGAGGTAAAAGCCAAACTTGACGCCGAACCTGCTTCCTTGTTTTTCGGGTGGTAGCAGGGGGAAAGCTCAGTGGGGTAAAATCCTAGCTTGATGCCGAACTTGAGACAGTTGCATATTGACGGATGCATTGCATATTGACGGTTGCATATTAACGGTTATACATTGTTGACGGTTATGAATATTGATGGTAATGGACATAAAGGAAGAATAAAGGTAATGAACATAAGGTACATAATCCCACACAATCAGAACGATGACTTATCCACATTGACTCTTCTCTTGAAATCAAGTTTATTGAGGTTTTTAAGTTTCATGAAGTTTCTTATAGCCTTACATACTCAGTACATTCTTCGTACTGACCCCTTTGGGGGATTTACTTTACTTGCTGCAGGTACAGGTGTTAGTAGACCTCTATATTAGGCCACGAGTCATCCTCGGATCATTGGTGAGCTCCAGTTGGTTCGGGGCTTTCCTAGTCACATGTGTATATTGTTTTGGTACTGTACTTATTGTATAAAGCGGGGACTTGTCCCGACTATAGATGTTGTGTTCATGTATCGGTTAGAGGCTTTGTGGACATATGTGGGAAGGCGAATGTAAGAGATGTGTGTTCTGCTTGACTTGATGGCCCTAACGGGCAAGTTTCATATGTTATATAAGTTTTCCATGACTTTCGCCTAGTAGCATGAAGTATAATAAGAGTCATACTAAGGTGTGTTTGTGCGTGAATAAGAGCAAAGATTGGTTCTCTCGAGCCATATCGGCTTCGGGTGCCAGTCCGGCCCGAATGGGATTCGGGTCGTGACATATACAGAGTGCATTGATCATTACATATCATTGCATTGTATTATTTACTTGAGTTATCATTGTGATTAAGATAAATTGTGATATTATTTGATATTGAATTGTTGGGACTTTTCAACGTGAAGGGTTATTTTAGTATTCTTTATTTGATATAGTTTTCTGCTTAGAATTAGTCGGCCTATGATGCCAACTAAGTACAAGTGGATCAAACTCATTCCTACTTTTCTGCATCCTTCTGGTGCAGATCATGGTATGAGTGGTCTATGTGGCTAGAGTTCATGCATCTCCATGATACTCGGGACTATGATGAGCTCCTCTAATTCAGAGACTATCTCAGTTTCCATTTGTCTACTTTCTATCTTATTTAGCTTTCTTTGGACATATTTGTACTTTTGATTTAGTATCTTGTATGCAGAGTCGCTTTTATACTTATGACAGCTGAGTCTTAGGGGTTCAGATTCTTTTGTTTAGTTTTATTTGAGTACATCTTGAGTTATTGTTATTATCATTGTGTATGGATTCACTTGTTGTTGCCTTCATTTTGAATATTATGAGTTATTGAGTCACACTTACTCACCATGATCAGGATGGGGTAGGTGCCATCACAACCCATGAGATTTTTAGTCGTGAAAAATTGACATTAGAGCACTAGGTTCACCAGTCTCATGAGTACAAGAGCAAGCGTCTAGTAGGGTCTCACAATCGGTACGATGATATCCGTATCTACTTTAGGAGGCTATGGGGTATTCTTAGGAAAAATCCTATACTTTGATTCCTTATCATGCACATTTGTTCACTTCTTACAGTCTAAACTTTGTATTTCATTCTCTCAACACATGGTAAGGATGAGATCAGATACTTCTGCGGATAGGCGCCTGCACCTACTGCTAGGGTTCTAGTTAGGGGATGAGGCAGGGGTCGAGGTCGTGGCAGAGGTAGAGCACAAGGTGTCTAAGGGATATGCTAGGAAGGCATCACCAGATCCAAATATTAAGTTTGAAAGGGCGACTTATCAGCTAGAGAGAGTCAAACCAGCCCAGGTTCCCCAGGGTTTTTTAGCCACCCAGTATTGCAGGATACTATGGTTTAACTCTGGAGTTATAAGGAGGTTATGTATCAGAGAGGAGCTCTACTTGTCAATCTTGATGGATCTCAAACTAGAGATGGTGTCCAGCCTCCAAAGCCAGAGCAGGTACTGGTTCATGGTTTCCAAACACCTCAAGCACAACCATCTATTATTGTGGCTCCATTTATTGTTGCTTGACTAGTTAAGGTGGAGCATACTGATGGATCTCAAACTAGAGATAGTGTCCAGCCACCAGAGCAGGTACTGGTTCATGGTGTTCAAACACCTAGGGCACAACCATCTGTTGTTGTGGTTCCATGTATTGTTGCTTTACCAGTCAATCTTGTTGCTCCACTAGTTGTGTCTAGACTAGTAAAGAGAGTTGATAAGCAGAAGATGTTTGATAGATTTGTGAGATTGGGTCCTCCCAAGTTTACTGGTACACCTGAGGAGGATGTGTATGAGTTCCCGATCTGTTTTCAGGAGAGGTTGTATAACCTCGATTTGGTGGAGTCTCATGGTGTTGATTATACTACTTTTTAGTTGGTAGAGGTAGCAAAGCAGTGGTGGAGATCTTATCTTTTTGTAGGCCAACAAGTTTCCTCCTATGACATAGATGTAGTTTTCTCTTGCAAAGTATGTGCCTCGCAGCATGAGGGAGATGTTGAGAGATGAGTTCAATGATCTAGAGCAGGGTACTATGCAAGTTACCGAGTATGAGATTAGATTTTATGCCTTGTCTAGGCATGCCTTGATGAGCATTTTAATAGAGAAGGAGCGGGTTAGGAAGTTTATGAAGGGAGTAATTACCCCTCTTCAGTTGGTTACAACAAAGTGGGTGACTACGGGGGGAACTTTCTTGTAAATTGTGGATCAAACTAAAAGTATTGAGGGTATTCATTGCGGGGCCTATGGAGGAAGCGACAAGAGGGTTTGCAGACATAGTAGTTTCAGTTGTTTATCATCTAGCGGTAGGGGTCATAATTTCCAGCCTAGTAGACCAGTTCAGGCATCATTATAGATTTTAGGTGATGGTTATTCTGGGTATGGAAGTCAGGGTGGTGAGAGTTTGAGTTAGGCATCCAGATGTTCTTATTTTGGGTTTTCAAGTCATGGTGGGTACTCTAGTTCTTCCGAACAGACACAATATCCCGTCTCTGGCAGAGGGTGTTTTGATTGTGGTTAGTTTGGACACCTCATATGGGATTGCCCCAGGTGTGGGTAGGGTCTTCCATAGTAGGTTTATTAGATGCAGACTTACAAGACACCGACACCACATACTAGAGGAGGTGTACAGGGTGGTAGAGGTAGATTTCAGGTTGTTAGGGGTAGAGTTCAGGCAACTCGTGGTGGTCGTCGTAGAGTTACTCAGTTCGGTAGAGAACGTGGTCAGGTTATACTGTCATGATCCGAGTCTACACCTTGGATGTAATACGGTGCTTAGAGCCACGAATGATCCCAAGCTAACCCATGACATAACATAAACACTAATAATATTGAAATGACTGAATCATTGATGCGGAAGCTAACAAAGTATAAGAATGATTATCTGAAGTCAGTACAAGTCTGAATAATCACTGAAATAAGTACTTTATCTAACACAAACCATAAAACTGAAATATCTATTGTTTTTCTGAAAGCCTCTACTAACTGATGAGTTGCTAGGACAGGTTCTCATCTAACTCTAAATGTCTGAAATTAAAATAAAAATAATAAAAGAAAGAATACTGAAGTTTTATCCTCTTATGATGAGTACTCACCACTGTCTTCTACTGAGAGGATACTGGGACGTACTAATCGCGGGGCTGATACTGAGAACCAAAACCTATATCATAAGACGATACAACACAGAAGTGACTATGCGATCAGTACTTTGAATGTACTGAGCATGTGAGGTATGTAACTATAAAATAAACTGGACATGCTGGAAAATACTGATATGCTGTACTAAAATCAATACTGAATGCATAAGCTGAACTGCAGTACAATGATCCTATTATAGATAAATCTGAAAAGTCATAGTTGGAAAGTAAATAAAACTGAACTGAGGGCCATGTACAAATACTAAATTTGAATCTGTGGGAGAGCCTGTTAACTGACATAAGACACGTAAGGTAAACGTGGAGTCAGATGTATACACCCCATCAAAAAGGCCAAATATACCTTGTCAGGGTATAAAGTCATGACTGACATGATCACTAAATTGGTGCCCAACTGGGAGGACTAAATAACCTAAAGTGGCACATGGTTTTGGGATTTGGGTTCGCTGAACCCAGTCCAACTCGGTGCTAAGTACTACTCCCATGAAAATTTTTATATTGGTTGAATGCACAACCAACAATAATTGTGTGAGGGCACCTTATATTTGTGACAAGTGTCTCTGTGGGACCCTCTTGTCAGCACTCTTCTTCACTTTCATTTTTCCGAATTACCTCCTCTTCTCTGTTTCATTTTCTTTTCCATGTCTCCATACTCCTCCTCTTCTTTATTTTAATTCTTTCCTTGTATTACTACTTTTCACAAATATTAAATAGGTAAAATGGATGCCTAACCCAAATTTTATCAAAAATGGATTAATACTAACCTAAATTACACCTATTTTTTTCTTAGTGTTTCTCGATATACTTAAAAATTCTAAACTTTTTTCCTCACTTTTTTTGCTTAATTTGTAGACTTTATAACGTAAGATTTCTATACATTGAGTTAATTCTTTGAATGACCATTCAACTTAGCGGAATTATCTAATAAAATCATTTATGAAGTTTTGCACCTTAAAATCTTCTTAAGTCCTTACAAAATCATAATCAATCTCATTTTTAATTATTACAAGGACAAACTATAAAAATAGAATTAATAAAAAAATAATTGAACAACTTTTTAATATCTTTGTTCTATCAAGCCACTTTTCATTTCATAACTCCTCTCTCATTTAAGAAAAAACAATTTGACTTTTTTGCCCTTAATAATATATTTATTTGTATAGTATATTACATAAACACCTTTTAAAAATTAGAAAAATGATTTTTATGTGATAATTTAAAACTTGATGAAATTTTTATGTGATAAACAAATAAAAAAGTGATTTATGTGTGATAAACTTTAAAGTTAGATAACTTTTATGTAACAAAAAATAATAAAAAATATTTGTTGTATGATAAACTAGAAGTTGAATCACCACATGTAAAATTTATTTAGAAATTCTTCAATTTAACTATCTAATTTTTCAATCCTTCAAATTTTAATATTTTCACCTACAATTACTGGAAAATTCAACCATCCAATGGGTGATAATTTTTTACTCTATATTTTAATTTCTTATTTATTTTTTATCTAATATATACAAATCAATTAAAAAAAGACCAGCCCGATAGTACTAATTTTTTCACCCTATTTTATCGTGTAATTTGATTTTGTGAAATCAAATAACATGTGTAAACACATTAAAAAATAAAAAGTATGACATGCTAATTAAAGAAGAGGTGGAGTGAGAAGGATAATAATTGTATGGGACCACAATATGCACTTGTCAATTAATGAGAAGCCTCACAAAAGTATGACATGGTGCACCTCACCCACCATAAAAATTTTCCTACTCCCATACTAGTTTATACTGATAGCCCATAAAACTGATATACTAAAACCGAGTCAAAACATACTTTATCTGAAAGTATCCTGAAGGTCTGTATAACTGAATATATGTTGTAAGTCTGTAAATTGAAACTATTTATGTTTATTCTTACTAACATCATTGAATATTAGGATCGTGTATTCATAACACGCCCAGCTCTATGACCAAAAATCAATCCATATGAAAATACTGCGAAACCAAGCTAAGTATCAATTCATAAACTATTAGGTTATACAAGATACCAAAATCATGGAAAATACATAACTGTGCTATAAGAATTATGAGGGAACTTATAAGAATTATGAGGGAACTGAAATAATAGGGAAATCATAAACTGAATGAAAATCCTAAACTTTAATCTATGAGGAAGCTGAGAAATTCTGAGTTATTTGGGACTTCATGGGTGAAAGGGTACCCATTGATGAAATCCTACATACCTGGAGTGAAGAAATCTTGTTAGAAATCTTGAACTTTGACTTGAGACGAAGAGCCCCAGTTTCTCCATTTTGAGGAGATGAATTGCTCTTATGATATTTTTTTTAAGTGTGTAGGAGAGAATGAGGGTAAAGGGTCGACTAATCCCTCTTAAAATATCATTAAAACAACGTAGTATAAGTCTAGAAAATAAGAAAAGTACAAAAATACCCCTAAGAAACCATTTTTAAAAATTGTTGAACACGACAGACGAGCCACAGGACAACTTATCCTATGGACTAACGAGTTGTTGATTCAACTCCTGGTCACTTGGTCCTTTTACTGGAGTTCAGGATCTGTCCCAAGAACCACATAGAATGACTCGTTGGTTGTCACCATGAGCTATTCTGAGTGAGCCGTTGGTTCCTAGGCTAAGGTAGCCTAGTGGCCAAGACCACATACAATGACCCATGGGATCTTCCATCGGGTTGTTGTTTTCTCCCGTAGTTACTGGGGTGAAAAATCAAGTTTCAGGATTTGACTTGGGGATGCTCAGAACAATTGATAGGAAAACTCATCCTATCTCACCACGGGTCATTGTGACTTGTTGTCGTCACTAGGTTTTGGCTTGACACTCAATATGGATGATCCAACGAGTCGTTGGTACTAACCATGACTCATGGTCTTGGGTCGTTTTGTGGGTTTTTTTGCTGGTTTCAACTGATTTTTTATACTATCTCAGGGATATGATCTTAGGAACTTTTGGGGTGTTACAATATCTCCCCCTTGGAAACATTCGTCCTCGAATGAAGGCTAACTAGGCTGAAAAGATAGGAAAAGAGCTGCAATCCCCACACTTATAAGTTCTAAAAGCTGAACATTGACATAATAAGTGATTTCTATCTAAAATATAGGCTAAACTGAATTCATGAAACGTGCATGCATACTAAAACATGAAAGTAACTGAGGTACATGAAACTGAGTGGAATACTAATGAGGAAACTGTTACCTCAAGCTGGAACTGGATTAGAAGGGAAATTGTGAGCGTACTTGGTCATCATATCTGCTTTTGCTTCCCAAGTAGCTCCCTCAACTAGCTGATTCTTCCAAAGAAATTTCACTTCCAAACTCATGCTCCCTTCTCCTCACATCTGCATAGGATTTCTAACAACTCTGAGCTATTTTCAGCCATTCTTTAATCAGCTGAACTTTCCCTATAGCCTCATGAACTGAATCATGCCCTATCAATGCAGCTTTATGAACCTCAAACTAACCAATAGGAGATCTACACCTCCTACCCTAAAGCGCCTCAAATGGAGCCATATGAATACTGGAGTGGTAACTATTATTATAAGCAAACTCGATGAGAGGTAAGTGATTATCCCAACTACCCTTAAAGTCGATCATGTAAGATCTCAACATATCCTCTTGGGTTTGAATGGTCTGCTCTGCCTGACCATCTATCTGTAGGTTAAAGGTTGTGCTAAGATAAACCTGGGTATTAAACCCTTCTGAAAAGACTTCTAGAACTGTGAAGTAAGCTAAGTACCCCTATCCAAAATAATAGTCAAGGGGACTCATGCAACTTGACCAACTCTCATAGATATAGTCTAGCATAATCCTCGACTAAATTTGAAGTGTTAAGTGGCAGGAAATATGTTGACTTAGTCATCCGATCTATAATAACCCATATCAAATCGTACTACCGGCGCATACGAGGTAACCCTATATTAAAGTCCATATTTACCTCTTCCCATTTCTAAGTAGGGATACTAATATTTTGAGTTATACCATTTGGTCTCTAGTTCTTAACCTTAACTTGCTGGTAATTTGGACACTTAGCCACAAATTCCACAATATCCTTCTTCATGCCATTCTACCAATAGACTTTCCATAGGTTGCGATACATCTTGGTGGAACCTGGGTGAATGGAATATTGAGAACTGGGAGACTTTGTCAACATCCTCTATCTTAAGTCATCTACATCTGGAACACATCATCGACCCTGACAACGAAGAACACCATACCTCTCTTGGGAGAAAATCTCCACTTTCTGAATTTTGACTGCTTTTTTCAACTTAAGCAAAATAGGATTGCTATCCTACTTCTCATTCACCTCTGCTACTAATGAAGATTCTGAAACATTCTAAACCATAATGTTACCTTCGGCTGAATCAACCAACCGAACATCCAAACTAGAAAGTTTATGGACATCATGAACTAATTATTTCTTTCATAGTCTATATGATCAACACTACCCATTGAAAGTTTGCTAAGAGCATCATCTACTATATTAGCTTTACCGGTATGGTACAAAACACTTATGTCATAATCTTTCAACAACTCTAGCCATCTCCTCAGACAAAGATTTAGGTCCTTCAAACTAAATATGTACTAAAAGATCTTATGATTAGTGAACACATCCACGCGAAGTTCATACAGATAGTGCCACCAAATCTGTAGGGAAAAACTACAGCTGCTAACTCAAGATCATAAGTCGGATAATTCTTCTCATGAGCTTTGAGTTGTCTAGAGGCATAAGCTATGACCTTACCATGATGCATCGACACATATTCGAGGCCAACTCTTGAGGCATCACAGTAAACAACAACCCACTTGAACCCTCTGGTGGAGTCAAAATTGGAGCAGAAGTGAGTCGAGTCTTCAACTCTTGAAAACTCTTCTCACAAGCATCAGACTATTGAAATTTGACTTTCTTTTAGTCAATCTGGACATAGAAGAACCAATATATGAAAATCCTTCCACAAACTATATGTAGTAACCAGCTAACCTAAGAATCTCCTAATGTCTTATAGAAAGATGGGTCTAGGTCAGTTTCTAACTATTTCGATCTTTTGAGGATCAACCTGAATGCCTCATTGGAAATGATGTGACCAAGGAATGCTACTGATTTCAACCAAAATTCACACTTTCTAAACATAGCGAATAAATATCGGTCTTTAAGAGTTTATAAGATAATCTTTAAATGGTCTGCATGTTCATCTACACTCCAAGAATAAATGAGGATGTCATCTATGAAGACAATGAAAACCATGTCCAAGTACTGCTTGAACACTCTGTTCATCAAGTCCATAAAAGCTACAGGAGCATTTTCTAGTCCAAACGACATAATAACAAATTCATAGTGACCATATCGAGTTTTGAAAGCTATCTTCAGAATGTCACATTCTCTGACTCTAAGATAATGATAGCTGAATCTAAGGTCTATCTTTGAAAAGAAACTGGCACCCTGAAGTTGGTCAAACAAGTCATCAATCCTAGGGATGGGATACTTATTCTTGACTGTGTCTTTGTTTAACTGACAGTAATTGATGCACATTCTAATGGAACCGTCTCTCTTACGCACGAAGAGAACTGGAGCACCCCATAGAGAGATGCTGGGTCTGATGAAACCTTTGTCTAAGAGCTACTTTAACTATTTCTTCAATTCCTTACGCTTAGCTGAATCCATTCTGTAAGGAGGAATTGAGATAGGTTGGGTGTCTAGAAGAAGATCTATGTAAAAGTTTATCTCCCGCTGAAGGGACTCCTAACAGATGTTCAAGAGACACTTCTAGGAATTCACTTACAATTGGAACTGACTGAAGAGTTGGGGTTTTATACTTGGAATCCTTGACCCAAACTAGATGATAGATGCAACCCTTAGAGATCATTTTTATGGCCTTAAGGTAAGGGACAAATCGACCTATAGGCACTGAAGTACTACCCTTCCATTCTAAGAATGGTTTATTTGGGAACTGCAACTTAACTACTCTGGTTCTATAGTCGACTGAGGCATAATAGGAATGTAACCAATCCTTACCAAGAATGATATCAAAATTGGTTATATCTAACTCCACTAGATCAACTATGATGATTATCTGGGAAACTGACACTGGGCAATTTCAGTAGACCCATTTGGCTATAATTGAGTCATTAATAGAAGTAGAGACTGAGAAGGTTTCTAAAGGGTTTTGAGACTGACACCAAAATCTATTTTAATATAAGGAGTCATGAAGAAAAGTATGGCTTTAGGATCTAACAATGCATATACATCAATATGAAAGACTCACAACATACCAGTGACTATATCAGGGGAACCCTCATAATCCTGCTGAGTCTGCAGAGCATAAAACCTGTTCTGGTGTTGCCCGCCACCTGCACTAGATGAAGCACCTTACTGAGTTAGGTGACCTGAAGGGGCTACTGATACGCCTCTATTGGAATTAGTGAGGGTGGTTAGGAAGCTTATGAATGTGTTTCCTTTTGATTTATCAAGTGTTCGTATAAATAGGGATATCAATTTTTCTATTGACTTAAATTTAGACACTAAGACCATATCTATTCTCCTGATAGGATGGCTCTGGTGGAGTTGAATGAATTGAAGGACTAGTTACATGATTTGTTGAGTAAGCAATTCATTAGACCTAGTGTTTTACCTTATGATGCTCCAGTGTTATTTGTAAAGAAGAAGGATGGGTGTATGCGTATACGTATCGACTATCTGCAGTAGAATAAGGTGACCATTAAGAATAAGTATCCCCTTTCATGTATTAATGATTTTTTAATCAATTTTAGGGTGCTTCAGTGTTTATACAGATTGATTTGAGATCAAGGTATCATCAGTTTAAGATTAGGGCTTCGTGTCACACCCTGAATTCCAACGGGGCGGACTGGCACCCGAAGCCATTGAGGCCCGAGAGAACCAATCTTTGTTGATGAACCTCCATATGCATGTCTCTTTATGAATAACATTCTATCTCATGTAACTTATAAAATATAAAATGTCAATGGCGGAAGTCATGGAAACATATGCTATATATGAAACTTGGCCGTTAGGGCCATCAAGTCAAAATAAACATACATCTCTTACATTTGTCTTCCCACATCCGTCTACAAAGCCTCTACAGATACATATACATAACCAACCTACAGTTGGGATAAGTCCCCACTTTATACAACCTATATACAATGCCAAAACCAAAAACAATGCACACATGTGACTCGAAAAGCCCCGAACCAACTAGAGCTCACCAATGACCTGTAAAGGACCTGTAACCTACTGTGGAGGTCTAGGAGCACCTGTGCCTACAACAAGTAAGGTAAGTCCCCCCAAGGGAGGTCAGTACGAAGAATGTAATGAGTATGTAAGGCCATATGAAACTGTATATCACATAATTACTTCAATGGAATCAAAATATAAGAGAATAGTCAATATGGATAAACCATCGTTCTACATATGTGGAACAATGTGCCTTACATTCATTATTTTCTTTTGCTTCTATTGTTTATTCATCATCACTCATATCATATCGTACCCAGGCCCCGACTGATCAGTGGGTCTTAACATAACATAACGTTATGTTGGGATCGGCTCGAGCTAGGCTTATGCCTCTAGAGCTACCACCCATAAATCAATACATCAGGCTCGGCTCGAGCTAGGTTATTACCTCTAGAGCTGCCACCCATAAACCAATATATCAGGTTTGGCTCGAGCTAGGTTCTTACCTCTATAGCTACCCCCTGTCAGGTTCAGTCCGAGCTAGGCTTATGCCTCTAGGACTACCCCCTGATCCAATAATCTCGGGATCGGCTCGAGCTAGCCTTATGCCTCTAGAGCTACCACCCGTACTCTTACAACCAACAGATACACATTACTTTATTTCTTACTTTTGAGATATTGATATGTTGATAGTCACCACATTATTGGAGTTTTGGAACATCAGTCCATGATTAAGAGACTTATGAACAACAACTAATCCATGAATAAAGAACATGTGAATAACAATACATAACAGCCTGAAATGAAATACCTTAGAACATTTCAAAATGGAACAAGTACAATGTCAATGTGAACAATATGCTGCAGAAGGATACGGATAGAGTAACATTACATACCTTGTCTTCTCAATATGAATACATAATCCTATACGCGAACACAATAGTCCAGCTCCTTTCTTACGTTTCACTCTACAACACAAGTACATAAAAGAGCTCACGTTAACAACCAACTACCTTACAAGTGTATAAGACGACAATGAGTGACATGATTTCCCTATAACGTCATTTCACCCTTTACAATACAATTCACTGCATCTTCATATCAACCATACCACAACATTCTACTCATTGACCACAACATCATAAACCAATAGCATTTCACACCAAGTTTATCCTTTACGCTTCCTCATTAACACCACGTCACAATTATTCCATCAAGTCACCTTAATATATTTCATAACAATATATCAACAACAATCCCACAAATTATATTCATCGAAAAATAACAACGTAAGGAACATAATCACACCATACATTTTAGTATGTCATCCACACCATGCACTTTCATTAAACCTCAAATCTCCTTTCAATTTTAAATCACAAGGATGGCACATCTTTTAGCAAAAAGCAAAAGTGCCCTATTCAACACCTTGCCAACATAACCATCATGATATATACACCATATTAAGCATATAATATATTAATACATGAGAGTAGACACTTACCAAATCTTGCAAAGTAATGATCTTTACCAAAGAGAATGGTTGCCTTAGGGTTTGTGTTGAGAGAAATATGTTTGGAAATATCTAGAAAGACATGTGTGTTATAATGAATAAAATCATCCTTTTGTGCCTTTATATAGTCCTCATGGTCATTCTTAGCCACACTTTAATCAATAATTGAGGTGCTTTACTTGGTCAACACAAGAATGGGTCATTTTCCCATTTGGGCCATGTATTTTGGCTTCATTTTTGGGCCTCAATTTGAGCCCATTAACACATGTTAACTTAGACCACCAAATTCAATGTGTAATCCCTCATCTATCTCACGTTTAAATAATTTCATAAATATTACGACAATATTCAATTCACGTGATTCATGCTCGTAGCTTTAATCCCAAGAATAAACAATTTTGGTCACTCATGGCTTAATTGAACATAATTTGATAAAATGCTTGTGACGAAGAATTAACCCCAACTCGGATGCTAAACTCGCTCAAAAGTAGTCCTACTACGATGGAATAATAATACCATAACCCAAGAGTTCTCTTTATAGACTAATAATCGTAGAAGAAATTTGGTAAAAAGCACCCCGACACGCTCCCGGGCGCCCTTGGGACTTAGAAAAATTTCAGTAGAGGTCTTGAACGCCCCCAGGTATGCCCCTCTGCTGCCTGTGACACAAAAATTTTGGCCAGAAGCGGCCTGGCACGCCACCTGCAGCGCCCCACACTTAATTTTTGATCTCGACTTTTCTTTGCGGATTTGGTTGGATCTTTCAAGTTCCAACCCTTTGCTTACCTCTTATCTTTAAGATCCTTTTCTTGGATGTCCTTTAAACCTCTCTTTTCACTCCACATATGCTCCACAAAGTCACAAAAACCTCCTACAAAGGTCTCATCACATGTACTAGCATACTATCAAATTTTCCATCAATAACCATACAAAATACGTACTTATGGCTCTCGAAACCTAGCTAAGCATGGTTTAAAATTGTCAAGTAGGGTCGGAAATGTACGGGGTATTGCATTCTTCCCCCCTTAGAAACATTCATCCTCGAATGTTAACAACATCTTTCCATGTGCAACAAATGCATCTCTATATTAGCATATATATATACATATTCACATAATGCTTATAGATACTTACTTATTCTTTCTCCACTTACGCACTTTGAACTTTTTCTTCTGTATGAAACAAATATGGGTACTTTGATTTCATCATTTCTTCAGCTTCCCATGTGATCTCTTCGACTTGTTGATTTCTCGAAAAAACTTTTATGGAAGTTACTTCTTTATTTCTTAACCTCTTCACTTGTCTATCCAGAATAGCAATAGGTATCTCTTCGTAAGTGAGATCCTCCGTAACTTGAACATCGTCAATTGGAGCAATACAAGATAGATCTCCTATGCATTTTTGAAGCATCGAAACATGAAACACTAGATGGACTGAGGAGAGTTCTTGGGGTAATTTCAATTCATGTGCAACTTACCCAAATCTTCTGATAATTTCATATGGACCTATATAACGTGGACTCAACTTTCCTTTCTTTCCAAATCTCAGTACCCCTTCCATCGATGACACCCTCAAGAATACCCAATCACTTATGGCAAATTCAAGCCCTCTTCTTCTAACATCAGTACATGACTTGTGTCGACTTTTGGATCATTTGTAACCACTATTGCACCACTTTAACTTCCTCCATAGCTTGATGAACAAGATGAAAGTAGTTTCATCTGCGTCAAACCATCCCATTGGTGATCCGCCCTTTCTTCGATATAACGCTCTATAAGGTGCCTTTTTGATATTCAAACGATAGCTACTATTGTAAGCAAAGTCAACAAGAGGTAAATGACCGTCCTAACTACTGTTAAAGTCCTATATGCAAGCCCGTAACATATTTTGAAGTGTTTATATAGTGCGTTCTGCTTGTCCATCTGTCTGCGGATTTTAACTTTATTTGGAATCCCAAACTCTTCTGAAAAGATTTTTTTCCCAACAGTATGCAGTAACTTAAGCTCCCATGACTGATACACTAGCAATTGGAATCCCCTGTAATCATACTATGTCTTAACATACAACTTTGCATAGTATTCAGCTGTATAAGTGGTCTTGATAGGTAAAACGTGTAATAATTTGGTAGGCCTGTCAACTATCACCCATATGGAATTAAATTGCTGAAATGGATGAGGCAAACTTGTGATGAAACCCATGTTAATCATATCCTTCTTCCAAACTGGAAGATTCCTATATTGCGTATAACCTCCAGGTTTCTAATGCTCTACCTTTTTACTTGTTGACACTTTGGACAATGAGTTACAATTTCTGCAACGTTTTTTTCATGTAACCTTACCAATACATCTCTTCCAACCCATGGTACCTTTTGGTTGCTCCCGAATGAATAGAATTCCGTAAATTGAGCATGACAGTACTCCCTCTTACGTAAGATCAAATGCATTTGTCATAGAATCTGCATACCGCTTTTCTTTCATCTTAGCTACAAATGAAGACCCTGTCACATTTTATACTATAATTCTTTCATCTAGAGTCCCAAGAAGACGAACTAGCCACCTTGACTATACCTTGTTTTTCCGTAAATTGACCCTCAGTGTTTCCTATTGCTTTGCGGCTTAATGCATCGATTATCACATTTGCTTTCCCCGGATGGTGTCATATATCAACATCGTAGTCTTTTAATATTTCCAACCACCTTGCTGTCTTTAGTTTAGATCCTCCTGCTTAAAGATAGATCGAAAACTCTTGTAATCAGTATATATATCAACCTGAACCCCATACGAATAGTGGCGCCATATCTTTAAAGCAAATATCACCACTGCTAACTCAAAATCATGTGTAGGATAAGTGCTCTCATGTGGGCGTAATTGTCTTGAGACATACACTATTACGTTCCCGTATTACATCAATACACATCCTATACAATGTGAACCAAGAACGATACGAATTTGAACTAAAAATCACGTTTAGCAAAAATTGCATATAGCTTACGATCACGAAGAATCTGTAACACTTGTCGCAAGTGATTAGCATGGTTCTCTCGTGATCTTGAATATCATTTCTAAACATGGTCTCAAACACATCTAACAATGGTTTGTATCACCCTCTTCATCACCCATAAAAACTACTAGTGCAGTCATTAGGTCAAATGACATAACTAACACTCAATAATGACCTTACCGTGTTCGGAAAGCTGTCTTGGGTATATCTTTTTCTTTAACCCTTACTTGATGATAACTCAATCTCAAGTCAATCTTTGAGAAATCTTTGGCACCCTGTAATAATTATGGGGAGGGGATATTTATTCTTAATTGTCACCCTCTTCAATTGTCGATAATCAATACACATTCTCAATGTACCATTTTTCTTTCATACAAATAATACTGATGCACCCCAAATGGATATACTAGACCTCAAAAATTTCATTTACCACCGGAACCGACTAAAGAGGTGGTGGCTTTACATCAGTATCTTTCACTCTTCCTAAGGGACATATGTATCCCTTTGGGTGTCATTTTCTTTGTCTTAAGATGAGAAACTTTACCTCTCGGGCTCCCACATTACTCTTCTATTCATGGTCATTCTTTTGTGGAAATTGAAAATGTAACTTCTTAGCTCGGTAATCTACCGCGGCATAACAAGAAGCCAACCAATCCATACCCATGATAACATCAAAATCCACCATGCCTGGTTCAATAAGATCAGCTAGTGTATCATGACCACACACAGTTACCACACAATTATGATACACTCTTTTTGCAATAATAGATTCACCCACCGGTGTAGATACTTCAATTGACTGAACTAAGAATTCTGGTGTTCTTTCACATTTCGCAGCAATCAATGGAGTAACATATGATAAAGTAGATCCCAGATCTATCAATGCATAGACATGATGTGAAAATATGGATAATATACCTGTAACTACATCGGGAGAAGCCTCCGAATTCTGCCGGTCTACTAGAGCATAAGTACGATTCTGGGCTCCACTGGAACTAGCTGCTCCTCTAATACCTCTTCCACGACCAGCAGACTGTACACCTCAGCCTAAAGAAGGAATCGATGATGATGATGCAATGGTTGATCCCGTAGGTCGTGCTATACCACCCATGCTCCTCTGGGGACACTCTTTCATCATGTGCCCCAACATATCGCACCAAAAGCAAGCATTCATCCCTAACCGGCATGTACCTGAATGAGTATGCTCGCAGTACTGACACTGCTGATGAGAAAATCTTGCTGCCTATGAACCGAGAATTCCACTACTCTGCCCAATATGACTGCCCCTAAACCCTCGAAATTGAGGTTGGGTGCCTGCTGTAGAATAGGAGAATGATGGTCTAGGCGGTCTAGGAAACATCCGAGGCCTAGACTCTCCTTGGGACGCCATAAATTGTCCCATAGGTCTAGCTCTTTTGGACTGTCCTCTTTGTGATTCATGTACCCTTCTTCTCTGTCTTTGATCTTCCATCTTTTGTGCAAAAGCCTGAATTCTGGCTATATCCATGTCCCTGTTCAAAGCAGCAATGGTGCGATCGCTCACCAAATATGACTCTAATCTATCCACATATCGATGGAATCTGTCTGTCATTGTGGCTACTACATTTGGAGCATAGCGAGCCAAGGAATTAAACTGAAGACTATATTCTCTAACACTCATGTTCCCTTGACGTAGATTTAGAAACTGGTCTGCATGTGCCTCCCGAATCTCATATGGGAGGTAATGATCAAGAAAGGCCATTTTAAATTCTTTCCAACCAGCTGGAAGTGCATCAATACCCCTCGATCTTTTCCAGTTTCATACCACAATATCGCTTCACCTTTCAATCTATAGGCCACAAGTTCAACTGTTTCAACACCAGTCACATGCATAACATCTAGAGCCCTCTGAATTTGATCCACGAAGTCCTGTGGATCTGCTTTTGGGTCTGACCCAGTGAATATAGGAGGGTCTAATTTCAGGAAGTCCTGTGTTCTGCGACTCGCTACTCTAGCCGCATCATCCTCATTTGTCATTGGACCAGCTCGTCCTTGACTTTGTGCAGCAACTAGCTGAGTCAACATATGCACTGCATTTCTTAAATCCTGGTCAGTGGTATTCATAGGCGGTTCTGTGGGTACTTCTCTATCTCTTGGCTCTTCCGGAGCTAGAAATGTAGAAGAAGACCGCGATGCAATTTCAATGTTAGCCCCACCTTGACTAGCTTGGTCAGGTGGTGATTTATTCATTCCTTCACCGCCAGGAATATCTACCTGCTTACCTTTGCCTCTACCTCTTCTTGTCATCGGCATTTTACTATATTAAAGAAAACCAAACCAATGAGAATGGTCAGTTATAATTTTACCTACAACATTGGCTCTATTGCACGATCTAGAAATGAAGGAAAGAAACAACTCCTAAATGTCCCGTAGCCTCCAACTTATAAATGTGGTGCACAACACATCCATAAGCAAGACTCTACTTAGACACGGCTTTGTAGACACCCTTAGGACAGCCTGCTCTGATACCACTTTTTTCACGCCTCGAATTCCAATGGGGCGGACTGGCACCCAAAGCTGTTGAGGCCCGAGAGAACCAATCTTTATTCATGAACCTCCATATGCATGTCTCTTTATGAATAGCATTCTATCTCATGTAACTTATAAAATATAAAATGTCAATGGCCAAAGTCATGGAAACATATGTTATATATGAAACTTGGCCGTTAGGGCCATCAAGTCAAAATGGACATACATCTCTTACATTAGTCTTCCCACATCCGTCTACAAAGCCTCTACAGATACATATACATAACCAACCTACAGTTGGGACAAGTCCCCACTTTATACAACATATATACAATGCCAAAACCAAAACCAATGTACACATGTGACTCGAAAAGCCCCGAACCAACTGGAGCTCACCAATGACCTGTAAAGGACTTGCAACCTACCGTGGAGGCCTAGGAGCACCTGTGCCTGCAGCAAGTAAGGTAAGTTCCCCCAAGGGAGGTCAGTACGAAGAATGTAATGAGTATGTAAGGCCATATGAAACTGTATATCACATAATTACTTCAATGTAATCAAAATATAAGAGAAAAGTCAATATGGATAAACCATCGTTCTGCATATGTGGAACCATGTGCCTTACATTCATTATTTTCTTTTGCTTCTATTGTTTATTCATCATCACTCATATCATATCGTACCCAGGGCCCGACTGATCAGTGGGTCTTAACATAACATAACGTTATGTTGGGATCGGCTCGAGCTAAGCTTATGCCTCTAGAGCTACCACCCATAAATCAATACATCAGGCTCGGCTCGAGCTAGGTTATTACCTCTAGAGTTGCCACCCATAAACCAATATATCAGGTTCGGCTCGAGCTAGGTTCTTACCTCTAGAGCTACCCCCTGTCAGGTTCGGTCCGAGCTAGGCTTATGCCTCTAGGACTACCCCCTGATCCAATAATCTCGGGATCGGCTCGAGCTAGACTTATACCTCTAGAGCTACCACCCGTACTCTTACAACCAACAGATACACATTACTTTATTTCTTACTATTGAGAGATTGATATATTAATAGTCACCGCATTATTGGAGGTTTGGAACATCAGTTCATGATTAAGAGACTTATTAATAACAACTAATCCACGAATAAAGAACATGTGAATAACAATACATGACAGCCTGAAATGAAATGCCATAGAACATTTCGAAATGAAACAAGTACAATGTCAATGTGAACAATATGCTGTAGAAGAATACGGATAGAGTAACCTTACATACCTTGTATTCTCAATATGAATACACAATCCTATACGCGAACACAATAGTCCATCTCCTTCCTTACATTTCACTCTACAACACAAGTACAAAATGGAGCTCACGTTAACAACCAACTACCTTACAAGTGTATAAGACGACAACGAGTGACATGATTGCCCTATAACGTCATTTCACCCTTTACAATACAATTCACGGCATATTCATACCAACAATACCACAACATTCTACTCATTGACCACAACATCATAAACCAATAGCATTTCACACCAAGTTTATCCTTTACGCTTCCTCATTAACACCACATCACAATTATTCCATCAAGTCACCTCAATACATTTCATAACAATATATCAACAGCAATCCCACAAATTATATTCACCAAAAAATAACAAGGTAAGGAACATAATCACACCATACATGTTAGTATCTCATCCACACCATGCACTTTCATTCAAACCTCAAGTCTCCTTTCAATTTTAAATCACAAGGATGGCACATCTTTTAGCAAAAAGCAAAAATGCCCTATTCAACACCTTGCCAACATAACCATCATTATATATACACCATATTAAGCATATAATATATTAATCCATGAGATTAGACACTTACCAAAGCTTGCAAAGTGATGATCTTTACCAAAGAGAATGGTTGCCTTAGGGTTTGTGTTGAGAGAAATATGTTTGGAAATATCTAGAAAGACATGTGTGTTATAATGAATAAAATCATCCTTTTGTGCCTTTATATAGTCCTCATGGTCATCCTTAGCCACACTTTAATCAATAATTGAGGTGTTTTACTTGGTCAACACAAGAATGGGTCATTTTCCCATTTGGGCCATACATTTTGGCTTTATTTTTGGGCCTCAAATTGAGCCCATTAACACATGCTAACTTAGCCCACCAAATTCAATCTGTAATCCCTCATCTATCTCACGTTTAAATAATTCCATAAATATTACGACAATATTCAATTCACGCGATTCATGCTTGTAGCTTTAATCCCAAGAATAAATAATTTTGGCCACTCATGGCTTAATTGAACATAATTTGTTAAAATGCTTGTGACGAAGAATTAAACCCAACTCGGATGCCAAACTCTCTCAAAAGTAGTCCTACTACGATGGAATAATAATACCATAACCCAAGAGTTCTCTTTATAGACTAATAATCATAGAAGAAATTTGGCAAAAAGCACCCCGGCACGCTCCCGGGCGCCCTTGGGACTTAGAAAAATTTCAGCACCTGAATAGGTGCACATTAGCGGCCTGGCACACCCCCAGACGCCCCCCTCTACTGCCCGTTCCACAAAATTTTTGGCCAGAAGCGGCCTGGCACGCCGCCTGCAGCGCTCCACACTTAATTTTTGATTTTAACTTTTCTTTGCGGATTTGGTTGGATCTTTCAAGTTCCAACCCTTTGCTTGCCTCTTATCTTTAAGATCCTTTGCTTGGATGTCCTTTAAACCTCGTTTTTCACTCCACATATGCTCCACAAAGTCACAAACACCTCCTACAAAGGACTCATCACATGTACTAGCACACTATCAAATTTTCCATCAATAACCATACAAAATACGTACTTATGGCTCTCGAAACCTAGGTAAGCATGGTTCAAAATTGTCAAGTAGGGTCGAAAATATACGGGGTATTACACTTCGGATATCCCTAAAAAAAGCTTTTAAGGCCTGATATGATCATTATGAGTTCTTGATGATGTTATTTGGGTTGACTAATGCCTCAACAACATTTATGGAGTTGATAAATGAAGTGTTTTGGCCTTATTTTGATTCCTTTGTGATTGTATTCATCAACGATAGCTTGGTGTATTCGAAGAGTGAGACAGATCATGTGAAGGATTTGAGGATACTACTTCAGATGTTGAGGAATGAAAAGTTGCATGCCAAGTTCTTAAAGTTTTATTTTTGGTTGATTTTGTGTCATTCTTGGGGCATGTGGTGACCAAGGATGGTATCAAGGTTGGTACGTCCAAGGTTGAGGCAGTTCAGGATTGATCTAGGCCTACTTTTCCTATCGAGACCTGTAGTTTTGTTTGGTTCGCTGGATACTATAGACGGTCCGTGCAGAGCTTCTCTTCTATTGTGGCTCTTTTGACTAGATTGACTCAGAAAAATGTTGTTTTTTTGTGGCTCAATGAATGTGAGGAGAGTTTTCAAAAGCTTAAGACTCTATTGACTTCAGCGCATATCTTAACCTTTCCTGCAGTGACTGGCCCAAGATTTTACATTAGTAGGTTCAATTAGTCAATAAGGATTGATGGTGCAAGCCAATAACATAAACAGGGTCGAGCACAACAAATGATTTTCTCATAATTTTTTTTATTTGTTACTTGTTAATAATGTAACCTCAAAATAGGATTTTTTTTAACTCGATACTCTTTTTATTTAATAAAATTAATTTTTTTAAAAATAAAATTACGAAGAACCTATTTACATTTATTTTAACTAAATTATAGTGAAGTAACAAATTACATATAATTTCAATGAAAATAGTTGCATGGTTTAGAATAACACTACTCCCTCCATTTAAAAAAAAATTGATCTACTTTTCTTTTTTGTCCATTTAAAAAAGAATGACTCTTTTCTTTCTTTAGCAACTTTTTAATTCCAACTTTCTACATGACATGTTTAAGGCCACAAAATTAAAGGATGTTTTGGTACATTTGACATATCGTTAATTTAAGACTACAAGATTCAAAAGTCTTCTTTATTTTCTTAAACTCCGTGTCAAGTCAAAATAGGTCATTCTTTTTGAAACAAGGAGAGTATGAAAGAGAGTACCAAAATTCAATTAATAAAAAGTTAAATGTTTGTTGAAGTAAATAAATTATAGATTTTTATTGAATTTGATTAAGAAAATAAAATATATAAGGTGAAATAGAAAAAAAGAAAGAAATTTAAAGGTAGTCAATTACTAGCTAGTATACTGGAAAGGGAATTATGGAAGCCAATAGCAAATTTAGCCTATATATATGTGATATTGGTACTGAACTAAAAAACCCAGCCAAAAAGCACCTCGAGCTTGCGTGATTGACTTTGGTGGTCATTGGGACTAGTTTTTACCATGGTGAACTTTGCCTACAATAACAGTTATCATTCTAGCATTCAGATGGCACCATTCGAGGCTTTATATGGGAGAAGGTGTACCTATCTGATTGAGTGGTTTGACTCCTTCAAGGCTAAACCTTGGGGTACAGATTTAGTAAGAGATTTGATGGACAGAGTGAGGTTTATTCAGGATAAGCTTTTGGTAGCTCAAAGTAGACAGAAGAATTATACAGACTGAATCATTTGTGACTTAGTATTTACGGTTAGTGATTGGATTTTATTGAAGGTGTCACCCATGAAGGGTGTAATGAGGTTTGGGAAGAAGGGCAAGCTTATCCTAAAGTTTATTGTCCCTTTTAAGATCCTTTAGCAGATTGGAGAGGTGGCTTATGAGTTGGATTTGCCTCTAAGTATTTCAGATGTGCATCTAGTTTTCCATGTCTTGATGGTGAAGAAATACCATTCCAATGGTTCTAATATGATTCTATGAGATTCAGTTGATTTGGATCAGAATCTGATTTTTAAGGAGGAGCCTATAACCATTTTGGTTAGACAAACTAGGAAATTAAGATCTAAGATCATTAATTCAGTAAAGGTTTAGAGGAACCATTGTCTGATTGAAGAGGGTACATGAGAGATAGAGTCAGACATTTGAATTTTGGATTTTTGAAGGTTTTGGCCATTTAATCTCTTTCCATAGTTGTATTATGGTATTTGTGCGTTGAGGGAGTAGGTGTTACGGTTCCTGAGGCAATTGGTTGAGTTTAGGGTGAGATTTTGGTTTTGGAAGGTTTTAAAATTGATAAGGTTGACTTTGGTCACCAATTGGTTCGAGTCCCAGGGTATGATAGCTGCATTTTGAGTCATTGGTTGGAAATTTGGTTAATTATGGCATAGAGTTGACGTCGGTCAACATTTATTGATAACTATCTCTATTGGTGAATCTGACTATTTCATTGAGTCCAGAATATCAGTTTTAGTCTAGTAGCATAGTTCGTTTGTATTCAAGGAATTTTGAACGCATTCCAAGGGTCTATTAGGGGATTTTTGACCTTGAAGCTTCAATTGTCATAACTGTTGCTAGTGCAGCTAATGCACCTTCTTTGTGTTTGCGATTTCTTGATTGCGTTCGTAAAGAAGGATATTTTTGACATTTGGAATCGCGATGTAAGGCTCGCGTTCATGAAGGATTAGACAAGGTCCGGGTTAGAGGTCCCTTCATCATGATCGCTATTGAGGGACCTTATTCGCCATAGTTCTTGGGCTGGGTCAGTCGTGAACATGACAGGACCATGGGTAAATTGATTTTCGATGAAATTTCAGATTTGAACTTCTTAAATCATGGGTAAATCAATTTTCTAATAAAAAATTAATTTTATTCTATTGGGCTAGGGATTGAATTTTGGGTTAACTTTTAGATCCGAATTAGAACTATAGCAATGTGGGTATTGTTGAATTTTTGTTTACACGTAGATATTATTTTTTATAGATTGGTTACATTCTAAAACCGTTCGGAAGGGGTAGGCAAGTTTGTGATTGTTCAGCTTCGAGGTAGGTTATGATTTAATTTTCTTCAGACTTTGATTGGATAAGGACTTATCATGTAAATCATGCTATGGATTGGGTTATTTAGTGACTTAAAGTGATGTATGAGACAAATTATTATGTGATGCCAAAATTGGGGCTTATATCGTGATAATGATACAAAATTAGAATTTTGATTTTGAAAGTGAGGCTTGAAGCCCATGTTTATGAGTTTATTTATATTTTAATATTTATCCTATTTACTGTATCTGGCTTTGTCTTATTATCTCTAGGCATGCATATTTATTCATCTCATGGATCTCTGGAGAGTGATATTGAAAGAAAACTAATTTTTAAATCGAGTGATCTGTTGTGTCTGCCGGATAATGAGGTTTGTTGATCTAAGTGGTCCGTTGCATTTACTGGATGGTGAGGTATGATGCTATTGAGTGATTGCATATGGACCTCGCGAGTCTTTCATGGGTCTCTCCTCACAGCAAATCTTTGGAGAGGGTGTATACAAAGTGCATTGATTAGTGCATATCATTGCATTGTATTATTTACTTGAGTTATCATTTTGATTAAGATAAATTGTGATATTATTTGATATTGAACTACTGGAACTTTTCGGTGTGAAGGGTTATTTTATTATTCTTTATTTTATATAGTTTTCTACTTAGGCTCAGTCGGCCTATGATGCCTACTGAGTACAAGTAAATCAAACTCACTCCTACTTTTCTGCATCCCTGGTGCAGATCCTAATAAGAGTAGTCCACGTGGATGGATTTCATGCATCCCAGTGATACTCGAGACTGTGGTGAGATCCTCAGATTCGGATACTGTCCAGTTTCCATCTATCTACTTTCTGTCTTATTATCTTTCCTTGGACATATTTGTACTTTTGGTTCAGTACCCTGTAAGTAGAGTTTTTCTTGTACTTATGACAGCTGAGTCTTGGGGGCTTAAATTTTTTTGTTTAGTTATGTTTGAGTACATCTTGAGTTATTGTTATTTTTGTTATTATCATCTTGTATGTATTCAGTTGTTGTTGCCTTTATTTTGAATATTTTGAGTTGATGAATCAGACTTACCTACTATTGTCTGTTGGGGTAGGTTCCATCATAACCCCCATGGATTTTGGGTCGTGACACTCCTAGATTCAAATAGGAAGAAGAGGAGGAAGAAAAAGAGGAGGAGGAGGAGATGATCATATAAGTATTTTTTAAAAAACATTTCTTGGCTTTTAAGCGTTATCCAAAACTTTTAATAAGTTAATATGACCATTCTTCTTAATCACCCCGTAACACCATTTTCAGTTAAAAAATAAAAAAGGAAATAGATTTCCTTACATTTTATTTCGACTCCAGATGTCTTTTGGCCTCTTTCTTCTCAAGAATTTTATCGTCCTAATTAGTAGGTCAAAAAAATGATCAAGTTTAGAAAGCTACTACTTTAAGTATCAAATTTATCAAGTCGGCATAAATTAGATTTTTGATTGTATTGAAGGTAGTCCTCTAGTGCACATTGTTATGCCCAGTGAGTTCAAATCCTTCCTTAATGAAGCTAGTTCATGGATCCACTGGCTCCCTTCCTGTTGCTCATTGATTCGATACTCATCATGCTTATGGAAACATCACATTAAAAGTCTTAAATCCACTTTCCCTTCTTTCTCTACTACTAGGTCTCGATCTGGCAGGTCTTTAGGACTTGCTGCTTACCAGTCTAGCCGGTTTGGAAACTCATCAAATCTTAGCAGAAGATTGATAACATTCGAGGTTACAACTGAGGTGATTGCTTTATCCATAGATATGGGGCTTTCCAATTATCTCAAAGAGATGGTTCGCCTCCCTCGTAATCGTGAAAAGATGCAGGCAGTGGCAACTGAGATCTTTATGAACGAATCCAAGCGTGCCTCTGCTCGGGTGAGTCTAATTTCCCTAGAATTTCATTTACTCATTTATACGCTTAAAATTATACCATAAGATAATGTAACAAAATTGGAATCAAATCCCACAGAGAATAGAGAAAAATGCTATTGATTGGACGGATACTAGATTGATAGTCTATTTCTATTCCATAAGAGTTAAAAAAGAATTGTTGCAAGAAAAGACTAAAGAATGCAATAATAACTTTGAGTTGTAAATTATATGATTAAAGAACTAAGGTTGTGCCCCCATAATGGGGTGGTTTATTCTTCGATTTTCATGTCATTATAGATAATAGAGTTTCTAAATATGCATCCAGTTCCTAAATCATCAATTAACCTTTTGCAAGAGTTGAACTATTTATCTCAGTATGATATTCCCACTACTATACGAGTTATTTAAATAAAAGTGAGTGATTATGTCATGTAAATTTAACTTGTTCCTAAGCGAATCTATTAAACAAGGTATAACACCTTGAAATCATGCAAATTTCTTCTACCAGACTATAATACATTTTTACAAGCAAAAACAAATAAAATATTATGGTACAGCTAGTTTTTGCGACCATCAACCAATCAATAAAAACAATAAGAAGGTTGATATATAATTTTCATAAATCATGCAACACACGAAAATCTATAAACTTCACACCTGCATTGAGTTCACAACCTCAATAGAAGATTCAGCTACTCATGATAGAATAAGAACAACAACAACAACAACAATAATTGAATAAATTCATCATGCTTTCTTGAATAACATATGAAGAAATAACTTTGTTCTTCATTCTTTACAACACTTGAAACTAGAGAGAGAAATTGGTATGATCGTTTTTGAACTTAATCTGAACTTTCATAACTTGACAATTATTTTAAAAAAATTAATATTAAAGCCGCCACTTTTTTTAATAGGAAATTATGGATCATGAGTCATACTATGACTCGTGGAGCCCTACACCATAATAATAAGCAATATTTAAGTAACGATAAAGTCACGCCTCAAATCCCATTGAGGCTGAGTGGCACCCGAAGCCGTTAAGGCCCTGAGAGAACCAACCTATGTCCATGTACATTCATATGCATGTCACTAAATGAACAACACTCTATCACATATAGATGCAAGATACCAATGGCAGAAGTCATGGAAAAACATTCAATAGTTATGAAACTTGGCGGTTAGGGCCACCACGTCAAAATGAACACACATGCCTTCATTTGTCTTACAATGTCTACAAAGCCTCTAACAGATACATAACCAACCTAAATTTGGGACAAGTCACCACTTTATACAAAATTTACATAGTACCAAAACAAATGTACACATGTGACTTGGAAAGCCCCGAATCAACCTGGAGCTCACCAACAGTCGGCAGATGACCTGTATCCTACTGTGGAGGTCTACTAGCTCCTGTGCCTACAGCAAGTAACGTAAGTCCCCCAAGGGACGTCAATACGAAGAATATACTAAGTATGTAATGCTATAAGAAACTGTATGAAACATAGGAACTTCAATGGAATCAAATACAAGTGAATAGTCAATATAGATAAACCACCGTTCTGTATGTATGGAACCATGTACATTACATTCATTACTTTCTTTGATTTTACGTTCATCATCAATGTCATTCATCCAGCTGATCAGTGGGTCACATCATAACATAACGTATCATAACATAACATTGGGATCGTCTCTAGCTAGGCTTATGCCCCTTTGAGCTACCACCCATAAATCAATAATCAATCGAGATTTGTCTCTAGCTAGGATTTTGCCCCTTTGAGCTAGCACCCGTAATCCAATAATCTCGGGATCGTCTCTAGCTAGGCTTTCGCCCCTTTGAGCTACCACCCAGTCTCAAAGGAACAACTATGCATTACTTATTGCTTTTCTTTTGTGAGATTGATACATTGGTGGTTATAACATTATTGGAGCTTTGGAAAATTAATCAATAAGAGATATGTGAATAACAACATATGACAACTTGAAATGAGATACTTGAGACATTTCGAAATGAGAACAAGTCGGTAACAATGAGAACAAGAGATGCTGCCGAAGTATACGAAAAAGAGTAACCTTACATACATTATCTTCCAAATATGAATACACAATCCTATATGTGAATACAATAATCCAGCTCCTTCCTTACGTGTTACTCTACAACACAAGTACATACCGGAGCTCACGTTAACAACTAACTACATTACAAATGCATAAGATGACAATGAGCTACGTGAATGCCATATAACGTCATTTCACCTTTCACAATACAATTCACTGCATTACCATACCAACAACACCATAACATGCCACACATCAACCAAGACATCATAAACCAATAGCATTTCATACCAAGTTTATACTTTACACTTCCTTATTAACAACACGTCACATTTACTCCATCAAGTCATCTCAATACCTTTCACCATAACACATTAAAAACAATTCATAATTGATACGATTCAAAATGCCTCTGAATTACCCCTTAGGGCCATTCAAATGGTACCATAATTTGATAATTGCATCCAAAAAGGGTATAGGGGCCTTGGGGGGGGGGGTCAAAGAGATGCAAAAACAATCGAAACGACGTTCTGGAGGGACCTGCGAAGCCACCTGTGCCCGAAGGTGGGTGAGGTGTGGCTTCAAGTGCCCATTGTCCTTGTCCATGGCCACCTGTGTTGGCATCTGCGCCCGCAGATGCCCCATCCGCGAAGGCGGATGCCCGGTTCGGCAAAAATGGTTCTCTTTTGGGTCCTTTTTTGTAATAAATGGTCCATGGCCATAAGTAAGATTATATTTTCATATTTTAGGTTAATTTGTATTCCAAAAAACAATCATGGTTTCACAACGCACATAAACTTCACCAAACTACATCCTTCTTTCAATACACCACCAATTCCATGCATAATTTTCACAACAACAATTCCAAATGTTATACACAAAGAGAAATCAAGTTAGGGACATAACCACATCATACATGTTGACATTTAATCCATCAAATTCACTTCCTTCAAGACCTCAAGTCCACTTTTAAGTTTAGAAGGCAAAACCTTTTACCAATTAAGCAAAAGTAGGCCGTTTCACACATAGTGGACTGCTCAACACTTTGCCAACATAACCAACATGATTTATACACCCTCTCATGAATATAATATATTAAACCATAATATTAAACACTTACCAAAGCTTTCAAAGAGGTGATCTTGTCCAAAGGGAATAGTTGCTTAGGGTTTGTGAGAAGAGAGAATATTGTGGAAAAATCTCGAAATTGCATGTGTGTATTAATGAATAAAATCTTATTTTTGTTGCCTTTTATAGTCCCTTAATTTTCATCCTTATCCAAACTTGGGTCAATAATTGAGGGTTTACTTGGTCAAAGAAATAATGGATCATTTTCCCATTTTGGGCCATGTCTTTTACTCAATTTTTGGGCCTTTATTGAGCCCATTAGCATATAGTGATTCAGACCAACAAAAATTAATGCATAATCCACCAACCATCTCATGTTTAAATAATTTCATAAATGTTACAGTAATTGTACGGGGTGTTACATCCTTCCCCCCCTTAGGAACATTCGTCCTCGAATGTTAGTAACATTATCCAATTTACACCAATTCGCGTGTATGTTCATTTTTCATGTTATTATATACACACAATGCTTGTAAAGACTTACTTGTTATTGCTCCAATTTTGCATCTTGATCTTTCCATTTCGTTTGAAATAAATGTGGGTACCTAGACTTCATCATTTCCTAGGCTTCCCATGTGATCTCTTTTACTTGTTGATTTCTCCAAAGCACTGTTCTGAAATCTACTTCTTTATTCCTTAGTCTCTTCAGTTGTCGATCCAGAATAGCAAGAGGTATCTCTTCATAGGTGAGATCCTCCATAACTTGTACATTTCAATGGGAGAAATACGAGATAGATCTCCTATGCACTTTCGAAGCATCGAAACATGAAATACTAGATGAACTGTGGAGAGTTCTTGGGATATTTCAAATTCATACACGACTTGACCAAATCTTTGAGCAATCTTATATGGCACTCTATATAGGGCCAACTTTCCTTTCTTTCCAAATCTCACTACCCCTTTCATTGGTGATACTTCTAAGAATACCCAATCACCAATGGCAAATTCTAATTCCCTTCTTCTAACATCGGCATATGACTTGTGTTGACTTTGGGACATTTGTAGCCTCTGTTGTATCACCTTAACGTTCTCCATAGCTTTATGAACAAGATATGGCCCAAGTAAGGCAGTTTCACCTACTTTAAACCATCCGATTAGTGATCTACACTTCCTTCCATATAAAGCTTCGTAAGGTGCCATCTTACTACGTGAATGATAGCTATTATTGTAGGCAAATTCAATAAGAGGTAAATGACCATCCCAACTATCTTTAAATTCCAATGTGCAAGCTCGTAGCATATCTTCAAGTGTTTAGATGGTAAGTTCTGCTTGTCCATCTGTTTGAGGATGAAAAGTCGTACTCAGATTCACTTGGGTTCCCAAACTCTTCTGAAAAGATTTCAAAAAGTGTACAGTAAATTGAGCTCCTCTATCTGATATAACAGAGATTGGAATCTCGTGTAGTCGCAATATCTCTTTAACATACAACCGTGCGTAATCCTCAGCTGTGTAGGTGGTCTTGATCGATAGAAAATGTGCTGACTTGGTAAGCCTGTCAACTATTACCCATATGGAATCAAATTTCTGCAGTGTACGAGGCAAACCTGTTATGAAATCCATGTTAATCATATGCCACTTCCAAACTAGAAGATTAATACATTGCATGTAACCTCCAGGTTTTTTTTCTGATGCTCTACTTTTACTTGCTGACAATTTGGATATTGAGCTACAAATTCTGCAATGTTCTTCTTCATGTTTCCCCACCAATACATTTCTTTCAAATCATGATACATTTTGGTGGCTTTCGGATGAATAGAATACCGTGAGTGATGTACCTCTGTCATAATCCATCTCCTTAGCTCATCTACATCCGGTACACACAATCTACTTTGGCACTGGAGTACTCCCTCTTGCATAAGATCAAATGCCTTCATCAACCCTTGCTGTAGATTCTCTTTCAGCTGCAATAAAATAGGATCCGCATACTGTTTCTCTTTCACCTCAACTACTAATAAAGATTCTGCCGTATTTTGCACAATAACCCCTTCATCTGGAGATTCAAGAAGATGAACTCCCAAACTGGCTAGTTGATGTAGATCCTTGACTATACCTTGTTTTTCCGTCAACTGGCCACTAGTGCCTCCTATTGCCTTGCGGCTTAATGCATCGGCTACCACATTTTCTTTTCTCGGATGATATAGGATATTAATATCATAATATTTTAATAGTTTGAGCCATCTCCGCTGCCTCAGATTTAAGTCCTTCTGCTTAAAGATATATTGCAAACTCTTATGATCGGTATATATATCAACATGAACCCCATACAAATAGTGGCTCCATATCTTTAAAGCAAATATCACAGCTACTAGCTCGAGATAATGTGTGGGATAATTCCTCTCATGTGGTCACAACTGTCGTGAGGCGTAGGCTATTATATTACTGTGTTGCATCAATACACATCCTAGGCCAACTCTGAAAGCATCACAATATACCACATACCCTTCTGTGCCTTCTGAAAGTACCAATACGGGTGTAGTCGTCAATTTATCTTTCAGATCTTGGAAACTCCTTTCACATGTATCATTTCACTGAAACTTGGTTGCCTTATGTGTTAGCTTTGTTAAAGGTGCAGAGATAGAAGAAAACCCTTCAACAAATCTTCTATAATAACCGACCAATCCAAGAAAACTACGAATCTCTGTAGGCATCGTAAGTCTCGGCCAATTCTTCACCGCTTCTATCTTTTTGCGTATCAACTTTTATTCCTTCATCTGACACAATATGACCCAAGAATGTTGCAGCTTTTACCCAAAATTCACACTTAGAGAACTGTGCGTATAACTTATGGTCACGAGGAATCTGTAACACCTGCCATAAGTGATTAGCATGGTCCTCTTGTGATCTTGAATAAACCAGAATATCATCTATAAACGCGGTCACAAATACATCTAAAAATGTCTTGAACACCCTATCATCAAATCCATAAAAACTGTTGGTGCATTTGTTAGTCCAAATGACATAACTAAAAATTCATAATGACCATACCGTGTTCGGAAAGCTGTCTTGGGTATATATTTTTTTCTAACCCACACTTAATAAGATCCTGATTTCAAGTCGATCTTTGAGAAAATTTTGGCACCTTGTAATTGGTCAACCAAATCACCAATTCTGGGGAGGGAATATTTATTCTTAACTGTCACCTTATTCAGTTGCTGATAATCAATACACATTCTCAGTGTACCATCTCTCTTTCGTACAAATAACACTGGTGCACCCCAAGGGGACATACTAGGTCTTATGAATCCCTTGTCCAACAAGTTTTTTAATTGCTTCTTCAATTCCTGTAACTCTGCTAGGGCCATTATATATGGAGGAATAGAGATAGGCTGAGTGCCTGGAATCATATCAATACCAAACTCTACTTCCCATTTCAGGAAATACATCAAGGAATTCATTTACTACTGAAACCGATTGAAGAGTTGGTGAATTCACATTGGTGTCCTTCACTCTTACTAGATGGCATATGTACCCCTTGGATATCATTTTCCTTGGCTTAATATAGGAAATAAACTTACCTCTTGGTGCTCCAACATTACCCCTCCATTCAAGGACGGTCTTTTATGGAAAATGGAAATGTACCTTCTTAGCTCGGCCTTCTACCGTGGCATAACAAGAAGCCAACCAATCCATACCCCTTATAGCATCAAAATCCACCATTTCCAACTCAATAAGATCAGCCAACGCATCATGAGCGCAAACAATTAGTATACAATTACGATACACTTTTTTAGCTACGATAGACTCTCCAACGGGTGTAGATACTTCAAATGGCTTAACTAATAATTCTGGTGTTCTTTCAAAATTTCACAGCAATCAATGAAGTAACATATGATAAGGTAGATCCCGGATCAATCAATGCATATACATTATGTGAAAAGACGGATAATGTACTTGTAACTACATTAGGAGAAGCCTCTAAATTCTACCGATCCGCTAAGGCATAGGTACGGTTCTAGACTCCACTAGAACTAGCTGCTCCTCTCGCACCTCTACCCCGACCAGTAGGCTGTACTCCCGACGATGATGACACACCGGCTGCCCCAGTAGGTCGTGCCATACTACCCGTGCCCCTTTGTGGGTATCCTCTCATCTTGTGCCCCGACATACCACACCAAAAAAAAACATTTGTCCCACGCTGGTATTCATCCAAATAAAACCTTTTGCAGTGTTGACACGGCTGGCGAGAAAACTTCGATTGGTTCATACTTCCTTGTTCCCGGGTTTGTGAACCTCGAATCCTACTATTTTGCCCAAAATAGCTGCCTCTAAACCCTCGGAATTGGGATGGAGTACTTGCTATAGGGTAAGAAAATAATGGTCTAGGCGGTCTATTAAAAATCCGAGGCCTAAATTCTCCTTTGGATGCCATGAACTGTCCCATAGGTCTAGTCCTCTTTGACGGGCCTTCTTTGACGGCCCTTCTTCAAAGTCTTGCGCCCTTCTCCTTTGCCTTATCTTCCATGAATAAGCTGGACCAACGGGTCCTTGATTTTGTACAGCAACTATGTGAGTCAACATGTGTACCGCATTCCTTATATCCTGCTCAGTAGCATTAACAGGCGGTTCTGCGGGTACTTCTCTCCTTCTTGGCTCTCCTGGAGCTGGAAATGTAGAAGAAGCCAGCGATACAAATTCAGTTTCAGCCCCACCTTGACTAGCTTGGTCAGGTGGTGATCTACTAGTTCCTTCTCCGACAATTCGGTCTGATTTCATACTTTTACCCTTGTTTCTCCTTGTAAACAGCACCTTAATATAACAAAGGAAAAATAATTTCAATGGTCAGATATGATTCCACCTACAACATTGGCTCTAATGCACGATCTAAGAAGTGAAGAAAAGAAACAACTCCTAAATGTCTCGTAGCCTCCTACTTATAAATGTGACGCGCAACACATCCATAAGCAAGACTCTACTTAGACACGGCTTTGTACACACCCTAGGACAACCTACTCTGATACCACTTTTGTCACGCCTCGAATTCCAATGGGGCGGACTGGCACCCGAAGCCGTTAAGGCCCCGAGAGAACCAACCTATGTCCATGTACATTCATATGCATGTCACTAAATTAACAACACTCTATCACATATAGATGCAAGATACCAATGGCAAAAGTCATGGAAAAACATTCAATAGTTATGAAACTTGGCCGTTAGGGCCACCACATCAAAATGCACACACATGCCTTCATTTGTCTTACAACGTCTACAAAGCCTCTAACAGATACATAACCAACCTAGAGTCGGGACAAGTCCCCGCTTTATACAATATTTACATAGTACCAAAACAAATGTACACATGTGACTTGGAAATCCCCGAATCAACCTGTAGCTCACCAACAGTCGGCAGATGACCTGTATCCTACTGTGGAGGTCTACTAGCTCCTGTGCCTGCAACAAGTAAGGTAAGTCCCCCAAGGGACGTTAGTATGAAGAATGTACTGAGTATGTAAGGCTATAAGAAACTGTATGAAACATAGGAACTTCAATGGAATCAAATACAAGTGAATAGTCAATATAGATAAACCACCGTTCTGTATGTGTGGAACCATGTACATTACATTCATTACTTTCTTTGCTTTTACGTTCATCATCATTATCATTCATCCAGCTGATCAATGGGTCACATCATAACATAATGTATCATAACATAACATTGGGATCGTCTCTAGCTAGGCTTATGCCCCTTTGAGCTACCATCCATAAATCAATAATCAATCGGGATCGTCTCTAGCTAGGCTTTCGCCCCTTGAGCTACCACCCATAATCCAATAATCTCGGGATCGTCACTAGCTAGGCTTTTGCCCCTTGGGCTACCACCCAGTCTCAAAGAAACAACTATGCATTACTTATTTCCTTTCTTTTGTGAGATTTATATATTGGTGGTTATAACATTATTGGAGCTTTGGAACATTAATCAATAAGTAAGAGATATGTTAATAACAACATATGACAACTTGAAATGAGATACTAGAGACATTTCGAAATGAGAACAAGTCGGTAACAATGAGAACAAGAGATGCTGCTGAAGGATACGTAAAAGAGTAACCTTACATACCTTATCTTCCCAATATGAATACATAATCCTATATGTGAATACAATAATCCAGCTCCTTCCTTACGTGTTACTCTACAATACAAGTACATATCGGAGCTCACGTTAAAAACTAACTACATTACAAATGCATAAGATGACAATGAGCTACGTTACTGCCATATAACGTCATTTCACCCTTCACAATACAATTCACTGCATTACCATACCAACAACACCATAACATGCCACACATCAACCAAGACATCATAAACCAATAGCATTTCATACCAAGTTTATACTTGACACTTCCTTATTAACACCACGTCACATTTACTCCATCAATTCATCTCAATAACTTTCACCATAACATATAAAACAACAATTCATAATTGATACGATTTAAAATGCCTCCGGACTACCCCTTAGGTCAAATCAAATGGTACCATAAGTTGATAATTGCATCCAAAAAGGGTATAGGGGCCTTTTGGGGTAAAAGAGATGCAAAAACAATCGAAATGAAGTTCTGTAGGGACCTGCTAAGCCACCTGCACCCGCAGGTGCCCCATCCGCGAAGACGGATGCTCGGTTCGGCCAAAATGGGTCTCTTTTGGGTCCTTTTTTGTAATAAATGTTCCATGTACATAAATAAGATTTTCTTTTCATATTTTAGGTTAAATTGAATGCCAACAAACAATCATGGTTTCACAACGCATATAAACATCACCAAACTACATCCTCCTTTCAATACACCACCAATTCCATGCACAATTTTCACAACAACAATTCCAAATATTATACACAAAGAGAAATCAAGTTAGAGACATAAATATATCATACATGTTGACATTTAATCCATCAAATTTACTTCCTTCAAGACCTCAAGTCCACTTTCAAGTTTAGAAGGCAAAACCCTTTACCGATTAAGCAAAAGTAGGTTGTTTCACACATAGTGGACTGCTCAACACTTTGCCAACATAACCAACATGATTTATACACCCTATCATGCATATAATATATTAAACCATAATATTAAACACTTACCAAAGCTTTCAAAGAGGTGATCTTGTCCAAAGGGAATAGTTGCTTAGGGTTTGTGAGAAGAGAGAATATTGTGGAAAAATCTCGAAATTGCATGTGTGTATTAATGAATAAAATCTAATTTTTTTTGCCTTTTATAGTCCCTAAATGGTCATCCTTAGCCAAATTTGGGTCAATAATTGAGGGTTTACTTGGTCAAAGAAAGAATGGATCATTTTCCCATTTTGGGCCATGTCTTTTGCTCAATTTTTGGGCCTTTATTGAGCCCATTAGCATATAGTGATTCAGCCCAACAAAAAATAATGCATAATCCACCAACCATCTCATGTTTAAATAATTCCATAAAATTTACGGTAATTGTACGGGGTGTTACAGATAAATCCAACTTCTTCTTATCTAATTACCCTATCCCACGATGTTATGGTCACCAAAAGATATAAATATAAGATCCTAAAGCTTATTCTCCCTTTATTATCAAGAAAAGTTAAGAACTAGTCTAAGACAAAATCAAGAAATCTAGGGTTCCCAATCTAGAAAGCTAATCAAGTTTCTCTTGTTAAGCGTTCATCTTCATCACGTACGTAAGAATTCAGTGATGGATTCCTTCCATCCTCACGTCTAAGTAATTTTAAGATATATAAAAATTATGTTGTAAGCTAGGGTTTATGCCCAAATCGCTAAAGTTGGACTTTTTACAGGTTTTACTTAATTTCTATGAAAAAAGGATTTTCCATGATCTTATGATTTCTTTACGAAACTCTTTTTTATACATTGAAATTCATGCTTTAAGGATTTCTTTATGAATTATGAACTCTATATCAAAAAGACATGCTTTTAAATACATGGTTTTGTGCAAAGGATTTATGACATGAAATTCAGTACAGGCTCATAACAGTACAGTTTATAGACATATTGAGTACAGACTCAAACGTATGATTCAGTTATGATACAGAGCACTATTATAATTTTTAGGAGGATTTTTTAGAACCAAGAGAACAAGAGTTCAGATAACTCAAATCCCATAACTATTTTGTTACTGCAGGTTTTGCCCAAAGGGCATGATTACAGGATCCTTATGTACATGATTTTGCACCTTGTCAGAATAACTTTTTCAATATCAGTGTAAGACATTGGAAATCATAAGCTCGCATGGTGTTTGTCGGTTATGAGGAACTCCCCGCATGACTATACTTTATGAAAACTAATATTTATATACTCATGAACTACTTTTATGCCAACATATATCTCATGATTTTTTTGTCTGAGGTTTCCAATTGTTTTAAGCTACTCTTTCTATGTTTCCATGATTAGTTCTTCAGTTATATTTTTTTTATATATATATATATGTATATACTTGCGCACCAATACATTATATTGTATTGAATATGCTTTACACTATATTTTTCATGTGATGTAGCTTCATGTACTCAAGCTTAAGTTTTGCAGCTAGACATTTGGTAGAACCTGAGATCCAGCTGATCAGTGAGCGCTCCTATCATTCAGAAGGCTTAGAGATTCTTTAGTTTTCTTCATTATTTTGGTTTAGGCTTTTGATTTAATAAAGATTGCGGGCTGTGTGACTTTTTGCAGAACAATGATCAATGAAGGCTGGGTTAAAAAAAATAGTTACAGCGCCTTGTACTGGTTAGCTTTTATGTTAGTAGTATAGACTTCATTAGGTAGACAATATTTAGAAGTAGACATTCTTTCATTTATTCTAGTTACGTCTTAATAAAGGATGATTCTTTTCAGATTTATCCACTATGATTGTTTATATTTCCACATAATTTTCATCATTTGTATGACTTTATAGATATGTTATGTCAAGGGTCCCACTGGACCACTAGTGAGTAACTAGCTATGGCTCACGGCTAGGGTGTAGACTCGGGTCGTAAAAAACTTGTTATCAAAGTAATAGGCTCAAGTGTCCTAGGATGTCTATGAAGCCGTGTTTAGTAGAGTCCTTCTTATGGGTGTTTAGCGCTCCATATTTGTAATTTGGAAGCTACATAGAATCTATTAATTTTCCCCTTATTTCATGATATATTTCATACGATAGAGTTTAACTCTACCTTTCTCCTCTAACTCGTGCTTTATACGTATTGCAGTCATGCCTCCAAAGAGAACCACCAGTCAAAGGGTCGCTGCTAATGTTAAAGCCGAGTTCACTCTGGCACCTCCAGTTTGTATTGTTTAGACCAGGAACGGATCCCGTTCTTCAGGTCAAAATTCTAATACTGAGACTCAACCTATACCATCAGTTACACAAAGGGGTTCTGGTTCACCTGTTACTCAGCTGCCAAATATTGACCCCAATGTTGATTTGAGGAATGGTATTCAGATATTGACTCATATGGTGGCTAGTCAGACTAAGGATAACAACATGAGACTACCCCCTAGCCGTGAGTCATATCTAGCTATTCACTAATGGTTCAAAGGGACCCTTGGCATAAAATATCTATAGTGTAATATAAATAATAAAACTGACGTGGAAACATAGATAATGATAGTAGGCTAAATCTGAATTGAAACAATATTTATTAAGACATAACTGGACATAAATGGAAGATTGTCAATGACTATATAAGTCGTCTTCTAATGAAGCCTCTACTACTAAACATGGGAGTCAACCGGGACAAGACCTTGTGACCTTTATTGGAACAAAATATAAGCAAACTAAGAGTGTGTTTTCTACGAAGGGAAAACATTTATTTTTTCTAATTTTCTCATGTTTGGTTGGCTTAAATGTTTTGGAAAATGTTTTCCAAATGAACTTATATTCCTCAAATCTAAGAAAAATGACTTCCCTTTAAAAAGTAAGGAAAACATATTCCAAAACTCTTTTTGAATCTCACATCTCACCTTTGCACCCTAACCCAAGTCTCGGGTACCGATTCCCAACACTAACTCGAGATATAAATCCCGACCTTGACTCCTGATTCTCGACTCAGTACTCGACTCCCAACATTAATTCAAGAACCAACTCCCAACCTTGACACTCAAATCCCAACCTGAAACTTGACTCTCAATCTTGATCTAATACACATGACCTGGATCCGACCTCAGCTCGAGACCCAACTCCCAAACCTGACTTGGGTTTGGATGCCTGACCTTGACTCGAGACCCAGGACTCGACCCAATCCTGAAATTGACCTGAGAATAACTCCCGACACTAGCTTAGGATCCAACATCAAGATGAGAATCAAGATCTAATATCGACTCTACTCTCAACCTCCGACCCTAAATCTGACTTTGATCTCGATTTGGGACCCATCTTCTTACCTTAACCCTGAATCAAGTACCAGTTCAGAAGTCAAGGTTAGGCCCTAAGTTTGGAGTTGGGAGTCAGGAGTTGGGGTTGGGTTCTAGATTAGGAGTCGAGGTTAGGATTTGGATCCTGAGTAGTATGTTGGGGTTCGTCCTGGGTCAGAAGTTAGAGTCGGGAGTCGGGAGTCGGGAGTCAGGGTTAGGTGTCAGGGTCGAATGTCAAGGATGGATTTGGGTATTTGTCACGCCTGGAATTCTAACGGGGCAGACTGGCACCCGAAGTAGTTAAGGCTCGAGAGAACCAACCTTCATTCATTTACACTCATATGCATTTCACTAAATGAACAACACTCTATCATATATAGATACAAGATACCAATGGCAGAAGTCATGGAGAAATATTCAATAGATATGAAACTTGGTCGTTGGGGCCATCAAGTCAAAATGGACATACATTCCTTCATTCGTCTTACAATGTCTACAAAGCCTCTAAAAGATTCATATACATAACCAACCTAAAGTCGGGACAAGTCCCCGCTTTATACAATCCTTTATACAATACCAAAACCAATGTACATAATGACTCGAAAAGCCCCGAATCAATCTGGAGCTCACCAACAGATTGTTGATGATCTGTATCCTACTGTAGAGGTCTACTAGCTCCTGTGCCTGCAGCAAGTAAGGTAAGTCCCCCAAGGGACGTCAGTACAAAGAATGTACTGAGTATGTAAGGCTATAAGAAACTGCATGAAACATAGGAACTTCAATGGAATCAAATACAAGTGAATAGTCAATATAGATAAACCACCATTCTGTATGTATGGAACCATGTACATTACATTCATTACTTTGCTTTATCCTTCTTTGCATTAAGAAATTGTAAAGCATATAATAAACAAATGACCAACTGATCAGTGGTAAAAGGGAATGACCCATGCTAGGTATTTTAACCCCTGGGATATGGTCCTTATCAATACACAAATCGGGATCGACCCATGCTAGGCTTTTCTTTTCACCCCTGGGATACCACCCATGATATTGGGATCGACCCATGATATGTGTTCCTTTTACCCCTGGGATACCACCCGAGAATATAGACTCTCTTTACATCATTTCTTTAATCTTTGAGATAGTTAATTCGGTGTTCATAACATTATTGGAACTTTATAACAATAGTCCATAAATATGAGGCATATGAATAACAATTGGTAACAACCTGGAATGCAATACTTTAGAACATTTTGGAATAGAAACAAGTACGGTAACGATGTGAACAATAGGTGTTGCCGAAGGATACGGAAAAGAGTAACCTTACATACCTTATCTTCCCAATATGTGACTACAAAAATACAATATGTGAATACCATAATTCAGCTCCTTCCTTATGTGTTACTCTACAACACAAGTACATAACGGAGCTCACGTTAACAACTAACTATATTACAAGTGCATAAGACGACAATGAGCTACATGACTGCCATATAACGTCATTTAATCATTCTACAATACCACTCACTACATTACCATACCAAAAACACCAAAAAATTCCACACATTAATCAAGATATCATAAACCAATAGCATTTCACACCAAGTTTATACTTTACACTTCCCCTTCAACACCACATCACATTTACTCCATCAAGTCACTTAAATACCTTTCACAATACCACATTAACAACAATCCATAATTGATATAATCCAACATGCCTCCAAACGGCCCCTTAAATCCATTCAAAAGGTATCATAAGTTGATAATTGCATCCAAGAAGGGTATAGGGGCCTTGGGGGGTCAAAGAGAAGCAAAAACAAAAAAACACAAAATTTTGGAATGACCTATGGAGCCAACTGCACCCGCAGGTGGGTGAGGTATGGCTGCAGGTGCCCATCTGGCCCTGTCCAGGGTCACCTGCGCAGTTGCCCCATCTGCGAGGGCGGATGCCCGATTCGGCCAAAATGGGTCTTTTTTGGGTCCTTTTATTGTAATAAATGGTCCATGTCCATAAGTAAGCTTATGTTTTCATAATTTAGGTAAACTTTGGTGCTAATGATCAACCATAGTTTCAAAATGCACATGAGCATCACCAAAACTATTTTCTCCTTTCAATACGCCACCGATTCCATGCACAATTTCATAACAACAATCCCACAAGTTATACACATAGAGAAAGAAATTTAAGGACATAAACACATCTTACATATTGACATTTAATCCATCAGTTCAATTCCTTCAATACCACAACTCCACATTCAAGTTTATAAGGCAAAACCCTTTACCGATTAAGCAAAAGTAGACTGGTTCACACATTGTGGACTGCTCAACACTTTGTCAACATAACCAACATGATTTATACACACTATCATGTATATAATATATTAAACCATAAGAATAAACACTTACCAAATCTTTCAAAGAGGTGATCTTGTCCAAAGAGAATGTTAGCTTAGGGTTTGAGAGGAGAAAAATATCTTGGAAAAATCTAGAATTGGCAAGTGTGCTTTTGCGATTAAAAATCTAATTTTTTTGACCTTATATAGTACCTCAAGGTCATCCTTATCTAAGAATTAAATGTGTTTACTTGGCCAATCTTGTAGAATGGGTCTTTTTTTTTTCCATTTGGGCCATGCCTTTTGCTTAATTTTGGGCCTTTATTAAGTCCATTAGCATATAGTACTTCAGCCCAACAAAATTAATGTGTAATACACCAACCATCTCAAGTTTAAATAATTTCATAAATATTACGGTAATCAATTAGGTTCAGAAATGTACGGGGTGTTACATCCTTCCCCCCTTAGAAACATTCGTCCTCGAATGTTAGTAACATTATCCAATTTAAACAAATTCAAGTCTAGGATCATTATTTATGTTATCATATATACACATAATGCTTATAGATACTTAATCTTTATTGCTCCAATCCCGCATTTTGAACTCTTTCTTCCATTTGAAATAAATATGGGTACTCGGACTTCATCATTTCCTCGGCTTCCCATGTGATCTCTTCTACTTGCTGATTTCTCCAAAGCACTTTTACGGAAGCTACTTCTTTATTCCTTAATATCTTTACTTGTCGATCCAGAATAGCAATAGGTACTTCTTCATAAGTGAGATCCTCCGTAACTTGTACATCTTCAATGGGAGCAATACGAGATGGATCTCCTATGCAATTTCAAAACATTAAAACATAAAACACTGGATGAACTGTTGAGAGTTCTTGGGGTAGTGGTAATTCATATGCAACTTGACCAAATCTTTGGGTAATCTCATATGACCCTATGTAGTGTGGACTCAACTTTCCCTTCTTTCCAAATCTCATTACCCCTTTTATTGGTGACACCTTCAAGAATACCCAATCACCTATGGCAAATTTGAGTCCTCTTCTTCTAACATCAGCATATGAATTGTGTCGACTTTGGGCCTGTTTGTAGTCGTTTTTGTATCACCTTAACTATATCCATACCTTAATGAACAAGATTTGGCCCAAGTAAATCAGTTTCACCCGCTTCAAACCATCAAATTGGTGATCTACACTTTCTTCCATATAAAGCTTCGTAAGGTGCCATTTTGATTCTTGAATGATAGCTATTATTGTAGGCAAATTCAATAAGCGATAGATGATCATCCCAATTGCCTTTAAAGTCCAATGTACAAGCTCGTAGCATATCTTCAAGTGTTTGGATAGTACGTTCTGATTGTCCATCTGTCTGAGGATGAAAAACTGTACTTAAATTCACTTGCGTACCCAACTTCTTCTGAAAAGACTTCCAAATATTCACAGTAAATTGAGCTTCCCTGTCCGATATAATAGAGATTGGAACTCCATGCAATCGAACTATCTCCTTAATATACAACCTTGCATAATCCTCAACTGTGTAGATGGTCTTGATTGGTTGAAAATATGCTGACTTGGTAAGCCTGTCAACTATTACCCATATGGAATCAAATTTTTGTAGTGTACGAGGCAAACCTGTGATGAAATCCATGTTAATAATGTCCCACTTTCAAACTGGAAGATTAATACATTGCCTGTAACCTCTAGGCTTCTGATGCTCTACTTTTACTCGTTGACAATTCGGACATTGGTCTACAAATTCTGTAATGTTCTTCTTCATGTTACCCCACCAATACATTGCTTTTAAATCATGATACATTTTGGTGGCTCCCGAATGCATAGAATACCGTGAATGGTGTGCCTCTGTCATTATCTATCTGCTTAGCTCATCTATATCCGGTACACACAATCTACCTTGGCAATGAAGTACTCCCTCTTGCATAAGATCAAATTACTTTGTCAAACCCTGTTGTACATTCTCCTTCAGCTGCAAGAAAATAGGATCTGCATACTGTTTCTCTTTCACCTCAGCTAATAATGAAGATTCCACCGCATTCTGCACCATAATTTCTTCATTTGGAGTTTCAAGAAGACGAACTCCCAAGCTGGCTAGTTGATGTAGATCCTTGATTATACCTTGCTTTTCCGTCAACTGGCCATTAGGGTCTCCTATGGCTTTGCAGCTTAATGCATCGGCTACCATATTTGCTTTTCCTGGATGATATAAGATGTCAATATCATAATCTTGTAAGAGTTCCAGCCACCTCCGCTGCCTCATATTTAGGTCTTTTTGCTTAAAAATATATTGCAAACTCTTATGATTGGTATATATGTCAGCATGAACCCCATAGAAATAGTGGCACCATATCTTTAAAGCAAATATCACAGCTGCTAGCTCAAGATCATGTGTAGGATAATTTCTCTCATGTGGCCGCAACTGTCATGAGGCATAGGCTATTACATTACCGTGCTGCATCAATACACATCCTAAGCCAACTCCGGAAGCATTACAATATACTGCATACCCTTCTGTGCCTTCGGGAAGTACTAATACGGGTGTAGAAGTCAATTTATTCTTTAACTCTTGAAAACTCTTCTCACATGCATCATTCCACTGGAACTTGGTTGCCTTGTGTGTTAGCTTTGTTAAAGGTGCAGCAATGGACGAAAACCCTTCAACAAACCTTCTAAAATAACCTGCCAATCCAAGAAAACTACGAATCTCTGTAGGCGTCATATGCCTTGGCCAATTCTTCACTGCTTCTATCTTTTGCGTATCAACCCTTATTCCTTCATCCGACACAATATGACCCAAGAATGCTACAGATTTTAACCAAAATTCACATTTAGGGAAGTTTGCATATAACTTACAATCGCGAAGAATCTGTAACACCTGCCGCAAGTGATTAGCATGGTCCTCTTGTGATCTTGAATAAACCAGAATATCATCTATAAATATGGTCACAAATACATCTAAAAATGTCTTGAACACCCTATTCATCAAATCCATAAAAACTACGGGTGCATTGGTTATCCCAAATGACATCACTAAAAACTCATAATGACCATACTGTGTTCGAAAAGCTGTCTTGGGTATATCTTTTTCTCTAACCCTTACTTGATGATAACCCGATCTCAAGTCAATCTTTGAGAAGCATTTGGCACCCTACAACTGATCAAACAAATCATCAATTCTGGGGAGGGGATATTTATTCTTGATTGTCACCTTATTCAGTTGCTGATATCAATACACTTTCTTAACGTGCCATCTTTCTTCCATACAAATAACACTGGTGCACCCCAAGGGGACATACTATGCCTTATGAATCCCTTATCCAGCAAGTCTTTTATTTGCTTCTTCAATTCCCGCAATTCTGCTGGAGCCATTCGATACGGAGGAATAGAGATAGGCTGAGTACCTGGGATTACATCAATACCAAATTCTACTTCCCGTTCTGGAGGTAAACCTGGAAGATCTTCAGGAAATACATCAAGAAATTCATTTACCACTGGAATCGATTCAAGAGTTGGCGGTTTCACATTGGTATCATGCACTCTTACTAGATAGTATATGTACCCTTTGGATATCATTTTCCTTGCCTTAAGATAGGAAATAAATTTACCTCTCGGTGCTCCAACATTACCCCTCCATTCAAGGACATCCTTTTATGGAAAATGAAAATGTACTTTCTTAGCTCGGCAATCTACCGTGGCATAAAAAGAAGCCAACCAATCCATACCCATTATAACATCAAAGTCTACCATTTCCAGCTCAATAAGATCACCCAACTTACCATGATCACAAACATTTACTATACAATTACGATATACTCTTTTAGCTACAATAGATTCACTAACTGGTGTAGATACATCAAATGGCTTGACTAGTAATTCCGGTGTTCTTTCAAATTTTTCAGCAATCAATGGAGTAACATATGATAGGGTAGAACCCGGATCAATCAATGCATATACATTATGTGAAAGACGGATAATGTACCTGTCACTACATCAGGAGAAGCCTCTAAATTCTGTCGATCCGCTAGAGCATAGGCACGGTTCTGTACTCCACTAGAGCTGGATGCTCCTCTAGCACCTTTACCACGACCAGCAGGCTGTACACCTAGGCCTAAGGAAGGAATCAATGATGATGATGCAACGGTTGATCCCATAGGTCGCGCCACACTACCCAAGCCTCTTCGTGGGCAGTCTCTCATTATGTGACCCATCACACCACACCAAAAGCAAACATTTGTCCCAAGCCGACATTCACCTAAATAAAACCTTCCGCAATACTGACACGGCTGATGAGAAAACCCTGTTGTCTGTGAACCTCGAATCCCACTACTTTGCCCAGCTTGACTGCCTCCAAACCCTCAGAATTGAGATTGAGCGCCTGTTGTAGGATAATAAATTGATGGTCTGGGCGGTCTATTAAAAATTTGAGGCCTATATTTTCCTTGGGACACCATGAATTGTCCCATAGGTCTAGCCCTCTTTGACGGCCCTCTTTCAAATTCTTGCGTCCTCTTTCTTTGCCTCTGATCCTCCATTTTCTGTGCAAAGGCTTATATCCTTGTTATATCTATATCTCTATTCAAAGCAGCAATAGTACAATCTCTCACCAAATATGGATCTAACCAATCCACATACGGATGAACTCTGTCGGCCATAGTGGCTACCACATTAGGAGCATATCTGGTCAAAGAGTTAAACCTAAGACTGCACTCTCGGACGCTCATATTCCCTTGATGAAGATTCAAAAATTGGCCTGCACGAGCCTCTCGGATCTCATATGGCAGATTATGATCTATGAATGCCATTTTGAATTCTTCCCAACTAGCTGGGACTGCACTGATCCCCTTGGATCGTTTCCAATCTTCGTACCATAGTATAGCCTCTCCTTTCAACCTATATGCTGCAAGCTCCACTGTTTTTGTGCCAGATACATGCATAACATCTAGAGCTCTTTCAATTTGGTCCACAAAATCTTGCGGGTCTTCATTCAAATCTGACCCAGTGACGGTGGGAGGGTCTAATTTCAGAAAATCTTGTGTCCGCCGACTAGCTGTCCTAGCCGCACCATCATCACTTATCGTTGGACCAGTTCGTCCTTGACTTTGTGTAGCAACATTTGCATCGCATTTCTGAGATCTTGCTCAGTAGCATTAACAGGTGGTTCGGCAGGTTCTTCTCTCCTTTTCGGCTCTTTTAGAGCTGGAAAAGTAGAAGAAAATTGCGATGCAAACTCAGTTTCAGCCCTACCTTGACTAGCTTGGTCAGGTGGTGATTTACTAGTTCCTTCTCCGGCCAGCATGTCTACCTTCTTGCCTTTGCCCCTACCTTGTCTTGTAATTGGCATTTTACTATAACAAAGAAAACCAATTTCAATGGTCAGATATGATTCCACCTACAATATTGGCTCTAATGCACGATCTAAGACATGAAGAAAAGAAACAACTCCTAAATGTCCCGTAGCCTCCTACTTATAAATGTGGTGCACAACACATCCATAAGCAAGACTCTACATCGGACACGGCTTTGTAGACACGCTAGGACGACCTGCTCTGATACCACTTTTGTCACGCCTCGAATTCCAACGGGGCGGACAGACACCCGAAGCCGTTAAGGCTCGAGAGAACTAACTTTTATTCATGTACACTCATATGCATGTCACTAAATGAACAACACTCTATCATATATAAATATAAGATACCAATGGCAGAAGTCATAGAGAAACATTCAATAGATATGAAACTTGGCCATTGGGGCCATCAAGTCAAAATGGACATACATTCCTTCATTCATCTTACAATATCTACAAAGCCTCTAACAGATACATATACATAACCAACCTAAAGTCGAGACAAGTTTCTGCATTATACAATCCTTTATACAATACCAAAACTAATGTACATAATGACTCGGAAAGCCCCAAATCAATTTGAAGCTCACCAACAGTTTGCAGATGATCTGTATCCTACTGTGGAGGTCTACTAGCTCCTGTTCCTACAGCAAGTAAGGTAAATCCCCCAAGGAACGTCAGTACGAAGAATGTACTGAGTATGTAAGGCTATAAGAAACTGCATGAAACATAGGAACTTCAATGGAATCAAATACAAGTGAATAGTCAATATAGATAAACCACCGTTCTGTATGTGTGGAACCATGTACATTACATTCATTACTTTACTTTATCCTTTTTTGCATTAAGAAATTGTAAAGCATATAATAAACAAATTACCAACTGATCAGTGTTAAAAGAGGATGACCCATGCTAGTTATTTTAACCCCTGGGATACGGTCCTTATTAATACACAAATCGGGATCGACCCATGCTAGGCTTTCCTTTTCACCCCTGGGATACCACCCGTGATATTGGGATCGACCCATGCTAGGTGTTCCTTTCACCCCTGGGATACCACCCCAGAATATAGACTCTCTTTACATTATTTCTTTAATCTTTGAGATAGTTCATTCAGTGGTCATAATATTATTGGAACTTTATACCAATAGTCCATAAATATGAGGCATATGAATAACAATTGGTAACAACCTGGAATGAAATACTTTAGAACATTTTGGAATAGAAACAAGTACGGTAACGACGTGAACAATAGGTGTTACCGAAGGATACGGAAAAGAGTAACCTTACATACCTTATCTTCCCAATATGTGACTACAACAATACAATATGTGAATACCACAATTCATCTCCTTCCTTATGTGTTACTCTACAACACAAGTACATAACGGAGCTTACGTTAACAACTAACTATATTACAAGTGCATAAGATGACAATGAGCTACGTGACTGCCATATAACGTCATTTCATCCTTCTACAATACCACTCACTGCATTACTATACCAACAACACCAAAACATTCCACACATTAATCAAGATACCATAAACCAATAGCATTTCACACCAAGTTTATACTTTACACTTCCCCTTCAACACCACATCACATTTACTCCATCAAGTCACTTAAATACCTTTCACAATACCACATTAACAACACTCCATAATTGATATAATCCAACATGCCTCCGAACAACCCCTTAAATCCATTCAAAAGGTACCATAAGTTGATAATTGCATCCAATAAGGGTATAGGGGCCTTGGGGGGTCAAAGAGAAGCAAAAACAAACAAAACAAAATTCTGGAATGACCTATGGATCCACTGGCACCCGTAAGTGGGTGAGGTACAGCTGCAGGTGCCCATCTAGCCCTGTCCTGGGTCACCTGCTTTGGCATCTGCGCCCACAGGTGCCCCATCTGCGAGGGCGGATGCCCAGTTAGGCCAAAATGGGTCTTTTTGGGGCCCTTTTTTTGTAATAAATGGTCCATGGCCATAAGTAAGCTTCTCTTTTCACAATTTAGGTAAACTTTAATGCTAATGATCAACCATAGTTTCAAAATTCACATGAGCATCACCAAAACTATTTTCTCCTTTCAATACGCCACCGGTTCCATGCACAATTTCATAACAACAATCCCACAAGTTATACACATAGAGAAATCAAGTTAAGGACATAACCACATCTTACATATTGACATTTAATCCATCAATTTCACTTCCTTCAAGACCACAAGTCCACTTTCAAGTTTATAAGGCCAAACCCTTTACCGATTAAGCAAAAGTAGACTGTTTCACACATAGTGGACTGCTCAACACTTTGTCAACATAACCAACATGATTTATACACCCTCTCATGCATATAATATATTAAACCATAAGAATAAACAATTAGCAAAGCTTGCAAAGAGGTGATCTTGTCCAAAGAGAATGTTAGCTTAGGGTTTGAGAGGAGAGAAATATCTTGGAAAACTCTAGAATTGGTAAGTGTGCTTTTGTGATTAAAAATCTGATTTTTTTCCCCTTATATAGTCCCTCAAGTTCATCCTTAGCCAAGCATTAAATGTGTTTACTTGGTCAATCTTGTAGAATGGGTCATTTTTTTCCATTTGGGCCATGCCTTTTGCTTAATTTTGGGCCTTTATTGAGCCCATTAGCATATAGTACTTCAACCCAACAAAATTAATGCATAATACACCAACCATCTCAAGTTTAAATAATTCAATAAATTTTACAGTAATCAATTAGGTTTGAAAATATACGGGGTGTTACAGTATTGGGGTTGGGAGTTAGGGTTGGGTGTCAAGGTTATGTTTTAGGTTGGGTTTTGGGTCTAGAGTTAGGGTCAGGTGTAGGGGTCAGGGTCAGTAGTCTGTCGGGTCTAGGGTTGAAAGTCGAGGTCGGGTCCTGGGTTAGGTGTTCGTAGAAAGTCTGGGTCGAGTCTCTAGTCACATCTTGGGTTAGGTGTCGATCGATATTCATGGTTGAGCTTGGTTTGGGTGTCATTCGATAGTCAGGGTATGGTCCTGGGTTAGGTGTTAGGGTTTGATATCAGCTCTCTAGTCTAGAGTTGGTGTCGGGTATCATGGTCGGGAATTGAGGTCCGATCTTGAGTTTGGAATTGGGAGTCGTGGTTTGGGTTGGGAGTTGGGGTTGGATGTTGGGGTTTGGTTCTAGTTCAAGACTTGTAGTCGGGTGTTGGGGTATGGTCCCATGTCGGTTCTTGGTTCGATTATCGAGGTTGGTTCCCGGGTCAGAAATTATTTTCCTAAAAAGTATTTTCTACTCTCCAGCCAAAAACTAAAAGATATTTGCTAGAAAATGTTTTTCATTCACCAACCAAACACTAGAAAATATTTTCCAAAAAGTGTTCCACTCACCTACCATACATGAGAAATAAGTAAGAAACCAACTTATTTTCCATGTAAATATTTTCTAGGAAAGCATTTTCCATGGATAAAATTTTCCTTCATACCAAACACACCCTAAGAAGAAAACTAAAAACATCTCTAAGCCTCCTGAATGATATGGGCGCTCATCAATAAGCTGAATGTTAGGTGCGACTGAACCTCTAGCAACAAACCTTAAGATTGAATAACTGAATCTACATCACATGAAAAAATATAGTGTAAAATGTAGTCGATATAATGGAATATATTGGTATGTAAGTTATATAGATATATAAATATACTATAAATCTAAAAACTGAGCATGATAACATGAGAGTAAAATCATTAAAACAAGTGTAAAATATAAATCAGGAGTCATGAGAAAAGCCTTTAAAACACCTTAGACGTGTTGAAAATCTGATAAGAACTTGACGGCTAAAAACCTTGCATAAAAGCTTCTTTCGTTAATACATATATAATAAGATCATAAAGTCATAAATATATAGGAAATCATGATAGCTAAGTCCGCATGAAAGTATTTCATGAGTATGTAAATAAAAAATTTCATAAGGATTGTACACTTGGGGATTTTCTCATAACCAACAAACACTATGTGAGCTCATGATGCCCAGCATCTTACCCACACTGGAAGAGCTATTTTGACCGGCCAAATTGTAGAACTATGTACTTAAGGATCCTGTAATCATGCCCCTTTAGGCAAAACCTATGGTGGAAAGATAATTATAGGACTTGGTTTATCTGAAACCTTGCCTTTTTAGGGCTATATAATCCTCTCAAAATATACTAGTGCTCTATAACATAGCTTGAATCATAGGTTTAAATCTATGCTCATCATTTCTGTAAAATTGTACTATTGTGAGCCTAAGCTCCATGTCATGTCATGAATCATATGCTGAAAATTTTGTATCTAAAACATATCTTGCTTATAGCATAAATCATGGAAATCTTACTTTAACATGCATAATTTTATAGACTCTCAAACAATAAGTTCATAACTTCATAAACAACCTTAAAGTATGTATTTCAATGCATAAATAAGAGTTTTCCATAAAAAAGGATCAGAGAAAACCATGTTCATGAAAATCAAGTAAAACATGTAAAGAATCCTACTCTAATAATTTGGGCATAAACCCTAGCTTTGAACATAATTTGCATATATCTTGAAAGTACTAGGACATGAGGATGAAAGGAATCCATTACTAAAATCTTGCATACCTGAATAAAGACAAACACTTGACGAGAAACTTGATTGCTTGCTAGATTAGGAACCTTAGATTGCTTGATCTTGCCTTAGACTTGTTCGATACTTGTTCTTGAGAGAATAGAGGAAGAATAGGTTTTAGGATCTTATATTTATACTTTTTGGTGACTAGAACATCATGGGATAGGGTAAAAAGATAGGGAAAGGTCGAATTTACCCTTAATAAAACGTTGTTGATTTTCAGGTACAGGAACCCACAAGTCATAGTACGACTTGTGGTCCATGAGTATGACCTGTACTATGAGTCGTGGTCACTAGGAGTTTTTCCAAACTTTGGGATCACTTCTCTGATTCAATAGTACGACTTGTAGACCCTATTTCATGATCTGTACATTGATACTATGACCTATGCATTGACTAGTGGTTTCGATGGGATTTTGTCAAGTCTCAGATCTGAGTTCACGAGTCAAGGTATGACATATACACCATATCATGATTCGTGGTATGATTTGTAGTGCTTGGGAACCTTAGAAAAGATTGGGTATTGATACCACAAGTCATTCCACAACTCATGGTCCCATTATATGACTTTTACTATGAGTCATGGAGACCTAGGTCTGTAAATCTCAAATTTTGAGTTTTCATACTAAATGCTGAATATTGATAGGTTTAGAATCTGTGGTGTTACACAAACCATCCATCCTTAGTGAATTCTAGTTCTTTGGTTGCTTTGAAGGTCCGGGACTTTCTCAAAATGAATTCTTTAGAGTTCTTAGAGTTAAAGCTTGGAGAGGATCCATAAAATTTCATTAATGAGGTTCAGAAGATTCTTCAGGTTATGCATATTTTAGACACAGAAAAGGTTGAGTTTGTTTCTTATTAGCTTAATGATGTTGTGGGACTATGGTATAAGTAGTAGAAAGATGTTTGAGGAGAAAATGTGGAACTGGCAGAGTACGATGAGTTTGATAATACTTTTTTGGGGTGTTTATTTCCCTGAGAGTTGAGGGAGGATAAGGTTAGGAGTTCTTAAATTCGATGTTAGGGTTCGATAAGTCCTAATAAGTATATTCTTAGGTTCACCCAGCTATTTCGCTTTGCTACAGACATAGTGTTCGATATAAGGATTTGGATGAGCTTGTTCATGTCAAAGCTATTTAGACTTTTGAGTAAGAAGGGTAAGGCGGCGATGCTTATTGGATACATGGACATAGCTCGTATTATGATTCATGTTTAACAGGTCGAAGAGGATAAGTTCAAAGAGAGGGAAAAATTAGAGTAAGATGGCCAACCATGACCACAATCAATAGAGGGTCGGGAATGGGTACTGGTCTTCTTTTTATGATAATTCATTTAGATCATCCCTATTATCATCTAGTATGTCAGCTTCCAAGTTTAGAAATAAATAAAAATTCAAAGCTTCAGGCCCTAGTCTAAGGGCAACGTTGCAAAAAGACCTTCATATCCTTTTTGCAAAAAGTATGGGAAGTACCACTTGGGTGAGTGTATCTACGGTAGGGATGGTTGTTTTGGTGTGGATAGAAGGGGTCATATTCTGAGAGATTGTCCTTCGTCTTGATAGGGAAATGGTGATTGATAGGGAAATGGTGATAATAGGGCTTAGCCTACTTTATCAGCCCCAACGGGCCATATTTCTCAAAAAGGTAATGCTTCAAGTTCCAATAGAGGTTAAAACTTCTTTTATGATTTGTCTAGCTATCAGGATTAGGAGAGTTCCCTCGATTTTGTTACTTGTACATTGAAAGTTTCCTCTCTTGATGTTGATTTGTTATATTTAGGAGGTACCTTATCATTCGTGACTCATTATATTTCTATGAAGTTTGAAATTATTCCTAAACAACTCTTAGAGACTTTCTTTATTTCCACTCTAGTTGGTGAGTGTATTCTAGCTAGGAAAAATCTATAGGAATTGCCCTATATCCGTTCTTCACAGAGATACCACAACTAATCTAGTAGAGTTAGACATGGTAGATTTTTATGTCATATTATGCATGGACTGGTTATATTCTTGTTATGCTTTAGTTGATTGTAAAATCGGAATTGTGAAATTTCAGTTTCCTAATGAACTCGTCTTAGAGTGGAAGGGTAGTCCAATCATACCAAAAGGTCATATCATCTCTTATTGCAAGTCTAGGAAAATAATTTCTACGGGTTGTACCTACCATCTAGTTCTGTTTAAGGATTCTAGTATTGAAACCCCTTCTCTTCAGTCAGTCCCTATAATAAATGAGTTTTATGAGGTCTTTCCTGATAATCTTCTTAGAGTCCCTCCCGATAAGGAGATATATTTTGGAATATAAATTCTTCTTAATATGCAGCCTATCTTTATTCTGCCATATAAAATGGCTCCAGCTGAATTAAAAGAACTGAAAAAATAGTTGAAAGATATCCTAAATAAGGCTTTCATCAGGCCTAGTAGTTATCCACTTTGTGCTCCAGTTCTCTTCATGCATAAGAAATATGGTTCCCTTAGAATGTGTATCGATTACCGCTATTTTCTTTTCTAAGATCGTATCAAATCCATCTACCATCAGTTAAAGGTCAGGGAGCATGACATTCTAAAAATGACTTTTTGTACTTGGTATGGTCATTATGAGTTTCTTTTCATGTTCTTTGGGTTAGTGAATGCTTCCATAGCCTTTATGGATATCATAAATAGGGTGTTCAATATGTACCTCGATATGTTCATGATCATGTTCATAGATGATATTCTAATCTATTCTTGTAGTGAGCAAAAGCATGCCGACCACCTCCGAATTGTTCTTCAGACTTTCAGAGATAAATAGTTGTATGTGAAGTTTTTGAAATATGAGTTTTGGTTGAAGTCTATAGATTTTCTTGGTCATGTTGTTTCTAGTGAGGGTACTCTAGTTGATTCTCAAAAAATTAACGAAGTTAAAAATTAGCCTAGACGTACATCCCCATCAAATATCAAAAGTTTCTTGGGTTTAGTCGGTTACTAAAGACGGTTCTTAGAGGTTTTCTCATATATTACTGCTCCTTTGACCAAATTGACTTGGAAAATAGTTAAATTTTAGTGGTTCGATGCTTGTGAGAAGAGTTTTCAAGAGTTGAAGCTCCATTGACTTTAGCTTCCATTTTGATGTTGCTAGTGGGTACAAAGTTTATTGTGATGCTTCTAGAATTGGTCTTAGTTGTGTATTGATGCAAAATAGTAAGGTTATTGCTTATGCCTCTATACAACTTAAAACTCATGAGAGGAACTACCCTACCCATGACCTTGAATTAATAGTTGTTGTGTTTGCATTAAAGATTTGGTGTCACTATCTCTATGGTATACATGTTGATGTTTTTATAGATCATGAGAGCTTGCAGTATGTTTTTTAGTCAGAAAGAGTAGAATCTTTGATAGAGGAGGTGGATAAAGCTTCTAAAGGATTATGATATGAGCGGACTTTACCATCCCGTAAGGCAAATATTGTTGGTGATGCTCTTAGTAGGATGTCCATGGGAATCATTGCTCATTTAGAGGAAAGTAAAGAGGAGCTTGCGAAGGATTTTCACAGACTTGCATGTTTGTGAGTTTGTTTCACAGATTCAGATGATAGTGGTGTGCTAGTTCAGAATGATTCTGAGTCTTTATTAGTGATGAGGGTAATAGAAAAGAAAGGTAAATATCCTATATTTCTATATAGTCCTTACAACAAGTATGCTGGTTTTCTCCCAGAGGGGAGATGATGTTCTTAGGTATCAATAAAGATTATATGTTCCAGATATTGATGGCTTGAGAGAGGTAATAATGACCGAGGTACACAGTTATAGATACACCATTCATAAAGGTTCTATGAAGATGTATCGTGATTTGAGAGAAGTTTATTGGTGGAATACTATGAAGAAAGATATTGCAGATTTTGTGGGTAAGCATTTGAATTGTCAATGGGCTCAAGACATAAGTATTCCTACTTGGAAGTGGGAGATGCTTAATATGGATTTTGTTACAGTTTACCACGTACATGATGTCAGCATGATTCAATCTGGGTGATTTTTGATTGCATGACTAAATCAGCCCATTTTTTGCCTATCAAAACTACCGATACCGCTGAGGATTATGCTAAGATGTACATCAAGGAGATAGTTATCTTCATGGGATTCTGTTGTCCATTATTTTAGATCGGGGTGCACAGTTTACAACTTCCTTTTGGTAGTTTTTCAGAAAGGTTTGGGTATAACCTTAGCACTATTTTTCATTTGCAGACGGATGGTCAGGTAGAGCATACTTTCCAGACTCTTGAGGATATGTTGAGAGCTTGCATCATTGATTTACAAGGTATTTGGGATAATCACCTACCTCTTATAAAGTTTTCTTATAATAATAGTTATCTCTCTAACATTTAGATGGCTCCAGTTGAGGCTCTTTATGAGAGGAGATGTAGATCTTCTATTGTTTGGTTTGAGGTTGGTGAGGCTGCATTGATAGGTCTAGAAATAGTTCATGAGGATATAAAGAAGTTCAAGGTGATCTAAGAGCATTTGAGAACTGCACAAAGCCGACATAAATAGTATTAAGATGTGAGGAGGAGAGATTTAGAGTTCAAGATTAATGATTAGGTCTTCTTGAAGGTTTTGCCCATGAAGGGTGCTATGCATTTTGATAAGAAAGGAAAACTCAATCCCTAGTCCATTGGTCCTTATCAAATTATTAATTACATTTGAAAGATGGCTTACGAGTTGGAGTTATCTACAGAGTTAGCATCCGTACATCCAGTGTTTCACATCTCTATGTTGAAGAAATATATTGGTGATCCTTCACATATTGTGCTTATAGAGAATGTTGGGGTTAAGGATAATTTTTCATATGAAGAGGTTCTGGTTCATATTTTAGATCGTCGATTTGCAAGTTGAGAACTAAAGAGGTTGCATCAATTTAAGTCTTTTGTAGGAATCAAGTAGTTAAAGGAGATACATAGGAAGACGAAGAACATATGAAAGCTAGATATCCCCATTTTTTCACTCCTTTAATAAAAATATTTAAGGTAGTAACATCATTCTTATAGTGACTCTTAGGATGCTTATGACATGTATTGATTTCTTCTATGTTGATGTCTATGTTTGGGATTTTGTACTCCATATTCGAGTTACATACCTTAGTATGATTAAGTTAAATTTAGCTAATGGTGGTTCCTTTGTCCTCTGATCCTATCCCTAGTCTTAATTCAAGGATGAATGATCCCAAGGGGAGATATTGTAATACCTCAGATTTCAAACCTACAAATACTCAGTATTTAGTAGGAAAACCAAAATCTGAGGCTTGAAGTTCCAAGCCACCATGACTCAGTGTACGAGCAGTAGAGTGAGATAGTGAGTCGTCGTATGACTCATGGTATCAAACACCAATTTGTTCCAAAGTTCCCAGGTACTATGACTTATGCCATGAGTCATAGATAGTTCACGATTCGTATGATGGACTCATGGAATCCGACATGAGACTTAACAAAATCCCCTTGAAAACCACCAATAATAGCACTAGTCGTGAAATTGGTGTACAGGTCATGAAAGGAGCCTACAAGTCATACTGTCTAATCAGAGAAGTGATCCAAGAGTTTGATAAACTCCAAGGGATCATGATTCAAACCACTAATCATGGTATGGACCACGAGTCATACTACGACTCGCGAAGTCCTCACCAGAAAAATCAACAGTGTTTAATGGCAAATCCAACTTTTCCTTACCTTACTATCCTATCCCAAGATTTTATAGTCACCAAAAGATATAAATACAAGATCCTATAGCCTATTCTTCCTTTATTCTCTCAAGAACAATTCAAGAACCAATTTAAGGCAAAATTAAGCAATCTAGGGTTACTAATCTAATCATGTTTCTCTCATAAAATGATCATCTTCGTCAGGTACGCAAGAATTCAGTAATGAATTTCTTAAATCCTTATATCCAAGTACTTTCAAGATATATGCAAATTATGTTCAAAGCTAATATTTATGACCAAATCATTTAAGTTAGAATCTTTACATGTTTTATTTGATTTCTATGAAAAAGGGTTTTCCATGATCTTATGATTTCTTTACAAAACTCTTGTCACACCCCGAATCCCTACGAGGCGTGATTGGCACCCGAAGCCGATATGGCCCGAGAGAACCAATATTTGCTCACGTTCGTTCATATGCATGTCCCTTTTATGAATAACATACTATCTCATGTAATTGATGGAATATGAAATGTCATATATATACATATATAAAACTTGGCCATTGGGGCCATTTCGTCAAATTGAACGTATATATCTTACATCCATTTACCCACACATGTCTACAAAAGCCTCTAAATACATACACGACCATTTCATAACATCTACAACATCGAATCCAATGCATAACTATGACACATAAAGTCCCGAACCAAGTGGGGCTCACCAAAAATCTGCAATTACTGTCACCCTACTGTGGAGGTCTACTAGTGCCTGCACCTGCAACATGTAAGGTAAGTCCCCCGAGGGGGTCAGTATGAAGAATGTACTAAGTATGTAAGGCCATAAGAAAACTGTGTCAATACATAAGAACTTCAATGGAAATAATTATAAGAGGAACTCTATATGTAGAGCCATGTACCTTTCTTTCTTTATTATCATCTCCAATGATTCGTACATAATAACAACAACCATGGAATCAATATAAGAGAAATAGCAAATGTGAATAAACTCTCTTTCTGTATGTGGAATACCATGTACATTATGTTCTTTCTTTCCCTTGCCTTTACTTTACTTTACTTTTACATTGCTTATATGTTGTTAGGGCCCTCATCATGCAGGTGATCTTTTCACCCCATGGATAAAATATCATCATCATGCAGGTATTCTTTTTACCCCATGGATAAGATCATATCATCATGCAGGTGCTCTTGCACCCCATGTATAAATGAACATCATCATGCAGGTGTTTGCACCCCATGGATAAAGGAACATCATCATGCGGGTATTTGTACCCCATGGATAAATTAACATCATCATCATCATTACTTTGTTCTTACTTCATTTCTTTACTTTTGAGATTGGTACTTTAACTTGTGAGAGATTGGTAGTTTTGCTTATGAGATATTATTACAATGATAGTCACAATTTTCTTTGAAGCTTTGGATCAATAATCAATGAGTGAGAAACATGTGAATAAGCATTATTGGAAACATAGCCTTCATGGAAACATAACACTGTTGGAACCACTGGACAATGATCAATGAACAAGATACATGAGTATAACCACTATTGAAACCTTGGAACATAACCTCATTACTCTTGTTGAGATAGTTCTCTTAGACCTTATAACATATGACAACTTAAGAACTTCCGTCCATAAATAAGAACTAAGTGGGTCATGATTGAGTAAAACACATATGAATAACAATATATATCAACCTTAGTTGGAATACTATAGAACCCTTTCGGAATAGAACACTTTTGTAATCTTAGGATAATGATCACTAAATACGATACATGTGGATTTCAACTGGTCACCAACTAGAAATGTGCTACCTTAGAACCTTATAGAACTTTTCACATACTAGCCAATGATCATAAGTCAACCAATGGACATGAGTCCATCAATGAACATAAGTCATATGATTCACCATTGACCAATGAGTAAGGGACATATGAGTAACTCTAGCCAACTATCGGATACGGAATATCTTAGAGTATTTCGGAATCGAATGAGTGCCATGACAATATGAACACCATATGTTGCAGAAGGAAATAGAAGAATAACCTTACATACCTTTGCGTCTCACTATGAATACCCAAGCTTATATGGAAATACAATATTCCATCTCTTTCCTTATGTCTCACTCTACATCACAAGTACATAACGAAGCTTATATTAGCATCCAACTACCTTACAAGTGCACAAGATGACCATGAATCACATAGTTACTTTAAAACGACATTTCTCCTTATTACAATGTCATTTATCACATCAACATGCCAACACTACCATAACATTCCACTCATTGACCAAGATTTCATACAGCAATAGCATTTCGCATCACACTTACCCTTTATGCCTTCTCATTTCCATTCCGTCACATTTACGCTTATCAACTTGCCTCATAACAACATATGAAAAACCATCCACATTTAATACAGTCCAACATGTCTTCATACGACACTTTAAGTTCATTAAAACGACATCACAAGTTGATAATTACATCCATGAAGGGTATAGGGGTTTCGGGGGGCCAAAGGGATGCAAAAACAAGCAATTCGGAGTTCTGGGCCGATCCGCTAAGCCACCTGCGCCTGCAGGTGGATGAACTGCGTCCACATGTGACCTTTGGCAGTAGCCATAGGCACCTACGTTGGCACCTGCGCCCGCAGGTACTTCGTCTGCGAGGGCGGGTGCCCCTTTTTGTCCGAAATGGTCTTTTTGGGGTCTTTTTTTATGCAATGAATGGTCCATGATCATAACCAAACTTATTTTAACATATTTTGATCATATTATATTCCAAAAATCATCCATGGTCTCACAACACAAATAACAACACCAAGACAACACTTTACGGCCAATCCGCCACCAAAACCATAACCAATTTCACAATAGAAATTCCAAAAATTATGCACCATGACCAAAAAAGGGGATAATATAATCACATATCATATGAAAATATTGAATCAATCAAATTCATTTTCTTCAAGACCAAAAGCCCATGTTCAAGTTTACAAGGCAAAACCATCCTCCGAATTAACAAACACATACACTTCACACATAGTGAACTTCTCACACTCCACCAACATAACCAACATAATATAAATCATTTTACATGCATAAAATATATGAAACCATAATAATATCCACTTACCAATACTCACCAAGTGATGATCTTTGGCCAAAAGGATGAAGGTTTAGAGTTTGAGTTGAGAGAATCTTGTGGAAATTTCTAGACTTTGGCATGTGTAAAATGGTGAATAAATATGATTTTTTCCACCTTTTATAGACCCTTTAAAGTCATATTTATCCAATAAAATTGGGTCAATAATTGCCTCATGGATTTGGTCATGCAAGAATGGGTCAATTACCCATTTGGGCCATGTCTTCCATGTAAATTTGGGCCCCCATTGAGCCCAATGGCTCAAGACTTCTTTAGCCCACTAACTTTTGTATATAATTCATTATATATATATATATGTCCCTCAAGTCACCCTTATCTATCTCTTGGCATTAAATGTATGGTTGATTTGGTCAAATGGAAGATTGGAAGAATGGGTCAAATTGTTATATTGGGCCATGTCCTCTTGTTCATTTTGGGCTTCATAGTTGGGCCCAATAATACAAGACTTATTAAATTCCCACATTTCAATACAAAAATTATCAATTCTCTCATGTTGTCATATTTCCAATAATGTGCATGTAGTCGTATAGGTTCGGCAACATACGGAGTGTTACACCTCCCTCGAGGGTCTAATCCCTTGTACTAGGCCCAATATCAATTAACTCATCAATAAAATTACATAATACATACCTTTGACTCTCAACACTTAAGTAAATATTGTTCAGCTTCATCAAATAGGGTTTGGTAGGTACGGGGTGTTACAACTCTTATTTATGCATTCAAAATCGTGCTTTAAGGATTTCCTTATTAATTATGTTATCTATATTAAAAATACATGCTTTCATATACATGGTTTTATGCATATGATTCATGAAATGAAATTGAGCACATGATCATAATATTACAATTTACAAACATGTTGAGCACAGACTCAAACCTATGATTCAGTTATGATACAGAGCACTATTATAATTATTGGGAGGATTATTTAGCACCAAGAGGATAAGGTTTCATATAACCCAAGTCTCATAACTATGATGCCACCATAGGTTTTTCCCAAAGGCCATGATTACAGGATCCTTATTCATTGTTCTAAACCTTGGCGGGTCAGAATAATTTTTCCAATGTGGGTGTAAGACGCTGGGTATTATGAGCTTGCATGGTGTTTTTCGGTCATGATAAACTCCCCACATAACTACACTTTATGAAAACTACTATTTATATACTCATGAACTACTCTTATGCAGACATATCTCTCATGATTTTTCATCTCAGGTTTCTAATTTTTTTAAGCTACTCTTTGCATGTTTCCATGATCAATTCTTCAATTATATTATACATATGTATATTCTTCCATACCAATACATTCTATTGTATTGATTTCATTTTGTACCAATACATTCTATTGTATTGATTTTATGTTGCACTACATTTTTCATATGATGTAGATTCAGTTACTGGAGCTTAAGATTTTCTGCTAGACCTTTGGTAACACCTGAAATCCAGCTTATCAGTGAGCGCTCCTATCATTTAGGAGGCTTGTATATTCTTTAGTTTTCTTCATTATTTTTATTTATACTTTTAATTCAACAAAAGTTACAGGGCCTTCTCGGTTAACTTTTATGTTAGCAGTAGAACTAGACAAATAGTATTTAGAAGTTGAAATTCTTTCATTCATTCTAGTTACGTCTTAATAAAGGATGGTTCTTTTCAGATTTAGTCCACTATGATAGTTTATATTTCTATATCATATTCATTAATTGTATGATTGTATAGATGTGCTATACCAAGGGTCCAACTAGACCACTAGTGAGCTACTAGATATGGCTTACAGCTAGGGTGCAGACTCGTGTTGCGACAAGAAGTTAGTAAGGTTGAGTTCGATCAATATTTTGGGTTAGTAGCATGGTTGGTTCAGGTTTTGGGGCTTTTGGTATGATTTTAAGTGTTTAGACAAGAAGTTGGTTATTATGTCCTATGGTTGATTTCGGTCAATATTTGTTAAAAACAGCCTCTGTTGGAAAATTTGATGATTCCATTGGGTCTGAAATGTAGTTTTTGATCGATTCGCACTAGTGGTTCATGTCTATAGGGTTTCGAATGAGATTCAAGTCTTAAAAATAAGTTTTTGGAATTGCTGATTTTTTTGGTATCTAGTGCAAGCACCATTAGCATTGGGTTAATGTAGTTGGCACTGTAGGATTCCTTTTCTTCATCTTGATTGTGCCAATTAAGCGTGATAGCGCTATGTGCGCTACAGTAACTTAAAATAGATTTTTTATTTTGTGATTGGTCTATTCTTTCCTCCATTGTTGGACCTCTAAAGCTTCATTTTGAGTGATTTTTGGTAATTTTCTTCATCATGGAAGGGGTAAGTTCTCAAACCTTAGATTTATGATTTTTCCGCTATTTTCTCTTGGATTTTGGGTTAATTTAAGATTAAGAGTTTGAATTTTAAGATCAAATCTTACTCATTCTTTCAATCAAACTTCAAATTCAAGTTCTTTAATCTATGGGTATGATTTCTATGGTATTTTACACAAACCCTTATGATTATTTCATGATTTTATCCTCAAATCTTGGTTTTTCAATTCAAAATTTTGAGATTTTTCCTGTAAAGTTAAGAAATGGTATATTGATGATTTCAAGCCTGATTTTAACTCCATTTTCGATGAAATCTCATATTTGAACTCCTTAAGTTATGGGTAAATGATTTTCTAATAAAATTTCCATTTTGCCCTTGAATTCGCGAGGTTTACTTTTTGGACCCGTATTAGAACCCTATCATTATGGGTATCGTTTGACTTATGTTTATGTATAGAACCTATTTTTATTAGATTGGGAGCATTCTGAGGCCGCTCAGAAATGCTAGTTTGTGATTTTCTGAGACATGACGTTTGACTTCAAGGTAGGTTATGGCTTAACTTTCTTCAGATTTTTGTTGGGTGGGGGCTTATTGTGTAAAGTATGATATGGGTTGGGTGCATTTGTGAATCTATGTATAAAACAAATTGGTTTATTATTGTGATGTCTATGTGAGGGATTGTGTTGATTATTATAATGCTCATGTGGGGGATTGTATTAATTATTGTGATGCCGACATGGGGCTTGTATTATTTTGGTGATATGGGACTTGGATCCCCAATTAGTTAGTGAGGCTCATAACTGGTATTTGAAAAATAATTATGACCTTGATATTATGGATATGACTGTTGCATCTAATTTCACTTTATTTTTGTGTTCATGCATATTCATACATATCATGGTTTATGAAAACAATGAATTCTTCAAATTGATTTGATAAAATAATATAAAAGACTTATTTTGATTTAGTTTTGGTTTAAGTCCAAATCTTAGATATATTGATGAGACTTGATTTGTATATGGACCTCACGAGTCCCTCAGGGGTCCTATCTTGGAGAGAATGAGCTCGGAGGTTGTATACCGGTATGTATTGACCATTGCATATCATTACATTGCATTGCATATCCTTGGTGCTGAAGTTGTGATTGAGATATTTGTGATATTGAACTACTAGGACTTTTCTACTTGCATGATTATTTAAGTATTCTTTACTTGATATAGCTTTTTTTAGCTTAGTCAACCTATGAGGTCTACTAAGTATAAATGGACTGTACTCACTCCTGCTTTTCTATATTTTTTTGGTGTAGATCCTAGTACGAGTACTCCACGTGGTTCCTGATTGTGTATACTTAGGGTGCTTCGGAGTTGTGGTGTGCTTCACGAACCAAAGCTATCTCCAGGCTCCATCTACCTTTATTATGTCTTTATTTTCTATTATAGACACTGTGGTAGACACCAGTTATTTTGTTCAGTATTAAAGTCGCTCAGTACATATGACACTAAATATTGGGATAGATGCTTGTACTTTCTATTTTTATTGAGTTATTGTTAAAAGATCTTACTTCAGTTGTTATGTATCATTTTCTTTAGATTGATTATCATTGTTTGAGTTTTTATGTCAGGCTTACCTACCATGGAGTGGTCAGGTAGGTGTCATCACAACTTGTATATTTTTGGGTTATGACAAGTTGGTATCAGGCACCAATCTCATGAGTTTAAGAGCAAATGTATAGTAGAGTCTCGCGGATCGGTATGTTGACTTTCGTACTTATCTTTGGGAGGATATGGGGCATTTTTAGGAAAGATTCTACTTTTTGATTCCTTACCATGAGGGTTCATTCACTCTTAGAATTCTAAATATTGTGTTTCACTATTTTCCATATATAGTGAGGACATAATTTGGTGCTATCAAGGGTGATAAGTTGGCACCCGTTGTTGGGCCCCCTGCTAGTTGTCGAGACAGGGGTCACGACCATAATAAAGGGAGAGGAAAAGCCTATAGTGCAGCTCTAGCTAGGGGACATCTCAGGTCGGCATCTCCAAAGTCAGAGGTTGAGTTTGATGATACATCTTATCATCTAAAGGGTGTGGGTGGACCAGGCTCCACAATGTTTCAGAGAAACACGAGTGTTACATGATGTCTTGATTCGACCCTTGAGTCATTTGAAGGGTGCAACTCTGACAGGAGCTCTACCTATCAATCTGGATGGGTCCCAAACTAGAGAGGGTGTTCAACATCTAGAGCAGAACTAGTTCAAAGTTTCTAGACTCTTAGAGTTAAATCAGCTGCTGTTATGGCCCTTCGCATTAATGCTTTACCAGTCAAACATATTTCTCCACCGGTTTTACCTAAACCAGTGATGATAGTTGATGAGCAGAAGATGTTTGATAGGTTCATAAGATTGGGTCCTACCAAGTTTATTGGTGCACCTAAAGAGGATACATATGAGTTTTTAGTTATCTATCATGAGAGGTTGTATAACCTCAGTTTAGCAGAGTCTCATGGAATAGATTATACTGCCTTTCAATTGGTTGGGGTGGCAAAGCAGTGGTGGAGGTCTTATCTTGTTGTAGTCCAGCACGTTCTCCTAATATGACTTGGACACTATTTTCTAATGTGCTTCTTAAGAATATGTACCAGAGATTGAGGGAGAGGTTGAGAGATGAGTTTGATGTTTTGGAGCAGGATTCAATGAGTGTTATCGAGTATAGAGTTGATTTCATGCCCTGTCTAGTTAGGCCTAGGGTCCAATGACTATTACCAAGTATGAGACTTACTTTCATGCCCTGTCTAGGCATGCCTTGTTGAGTATTTCATAAGAGGGAGAGTGGATTAGAAAGTTTGTGAAGTAATTGACTACTACTCTTCAATTGGTTACAACACAATTGATGACTATAGATGGTAACTTCCAATAGATTATTGAGCAGGCTAGGAGGATAGAAGGTATTTCTTGCGATGCCTAGGTGGCTAGCGATAAGAGATTTTGCAGATAGGGTGGTTTTAGTGGATCTTCATCTCGAGGCACGGATTTCTTAGGTAGAGGTTATCATTTACAGTATAATAGGCATGTTTAGACAGTACTTTAGGGTTCTAAGGATACTCGAGTTTTTGATTTTCAAGTGGTCAGAGTTTGGGTCGGATGGTCAGAGGGTTGCATTCTAGGATTTTAGGCTGCAACAGAAATTCTAGTTCATCCAAGCAATCTCATCAACCTACTACACCTAGAAGATGCTTTGATTGTTGAGAGTTTTGTCACTATGTTTGAGATAACCCCAGGCATAGATAAGCCATTCATAGCAGAGTTCTCATATTCAGCCTTATAAGGCATTGGCACCACTAGCCAGAGATGGTGCACAAAGTGGTAAAAATGGTTCGTAGGGTGCTAAAGGTGGAGCCTAGGGGGGTTCATGGTGTTGGTTGCGGAGTTGCTCAATCTTGGGGAGGGTGTGGTTAGTTCTATACATTCTAGGGTAGACCCGAAGCAGACACCTTTATTGCAGTTATTACAGGTATCTTCCCAGTTTTCGATCGACCTACTTTAGCATTATTTTGATCCTGGATCTACTTTCTCCTATGTGTCTGCATATTTTGCTTGAGGTATTCATGTGATGTACGAGTCTCTCTCCATTTCTATTCATGTTTCTATCCTAGTAGGTTATTCCTTAGTGGTGGATCGAGTGTGCAGATCCTATGTTGTGACTCTTTCAGGGTATGATACTTGGGTAGACTTGATTATTCTTGATATGGTAGACTTTGATGTTATTATGTGTATGGATTGACTCTCTCCATGTCATGCCATCTTGGATTGTTATTCCAAGATCATTACTTTATTTATGCCAAGTAGGCCGAGGTTAGAGTGGATGGATACTCCGAGTTCGTATCCTAAGGGGTTATATCATGACTACCAGGTGTTCCTCCAACTGAGACATCAATTTTACTATTGACTTGGAGCTAGATTCTAAGCCCATCTTTATTCCTCTTTATAGGATGGCTCCAATGGAATTAAAGGAATTGAAGGATCAATTTTAGGATTCGTTGAGTAAGGGTTTCATTCGGCCTAGTGTGTCACCTTGGGGTGCTCTTGTGTTGTTCATTAAGAAGAAGAATGGATCCATGTGCATGTGTATTTATTATCGGCAGTTGAATAAGGTTACCGTTAAGAATAAGTATCATCTACCACATATTGATGACTTGTTTGATCAGCCCCAGAGGGATTCAGTATTTTTTAAGATTGATTTGAGATTGGGCTATCATCAGTTGAAGATTAGATTTAGATGTTTAGAAGACATTGTTTAGGACTCGATATGGTCACTATAAGTTCTTGGGTTGACTAGTTCCCCAACGGCATCCATGGAGTTGATGAATAGTGTGTTTCACTATTATCCAGATTCCTTTGTGATTGTGTTCTTTGACTATATCTTGGTGTATTCCAAGGATGAGATGGATCATTTGAAATATTTGAGGATTGTGCTTCTGAGATTGAGGGAGGAAAAGTTGTATGCCAAGTTCTCAAAGTGTGAGTTTTGGTTGAGTTTGGTGTCCTTATTGGGGCATGTGGTGACCAAGGATGATATTATGATCGATCCATCCAAGGTTGAGGCGGTTATTTATTGGACTAGGCCTACTTCTCCTATCGAGATTTGAAGTTTTGTTGGGTTGGATATCTACTACAGAAGGTTTGAGTAGAGCTTCTCTACTATCATACTTTCTTTGACTAGGCTAACTCAGAAGAATGTTGCTTTTTAGTAGTCTGACGAGTGTGAGGAGAGCTTTCAAAAGCTCAAGGCATTATTGACTTTGGCTCCTATCATGATTGTATCTATAGAGGGTGAAGGTTTTACTGTGTATTGTAATGCTTCAGGAGTGGGACTTGGTGGTTTTTTGTTGCAGAAGGGTAAGGCGATAGCATATGCTTCGAGGTAGTTGAAGAACAATGAGAAGAACTACCTTACGCATGACTTGGAGTTGGTGGCGGTAGTGTTTGTTTGAAGTTGTGGCAATATTATTTGTATAGGGTCCATTGTGTCTAGACATGATTCAGAATGAGGAAATAGTACTAGAGGATAGAGATGTGTCAGTTCAGGCAGATGTCACGCCAACTCATGGGGTTACAACACAAGTTTCGATGTTTTTTGAGCTGATTTAGCAAATTCTGGGTTTCTGAGTGGTTTAGCTGGTACAATTTCTGCACCGATAGTTCCAATTGTTTAATATCCAGGGGTGTATCCTATCACTGCCATGGCACCCAAGATGGATGAGGGGTCAGAGCTTTTCCATGTCAAGTATGGGGTCCAGTGATGATCGTAGATGAGCATGACTTGTTTTGCAAATTTCTTAAGATTAAACCTCCTGTATTTCATGGTACTGAGTTGGAAGATACCTATGAATTTGTCATTGATTGCCATGAAAGGCTTCATAAGTTGGGAGTGGTAGAGAGGTATGTTGTGGAGTTTGTTTCTTTTCAATTGTATGGGGATGCCAAGATGTGGGGGAGGGCATTCGTTAAGTGTAGATTTGTAGGATTGCCGCTATTGACTTAGACTCAGTTTCATTCTGTCTTCTTGGAGAAAGATGTGCCATGCACTCTAATGGATAGAAACAAGGATGAGTTCACTAGACTCGAACAGGTAAATATGTCTGTTGCAACCTATGAGGTCAAATTTCATGCTTTATCCAGACATTCTTCACAGTTTTTGACTACTAAGGATGAGAGGGTTCATTTGTTTGTGAAGGGGTTGAATACCGGTCTTTCTGTACTCAACAAAAGAAGAGTACAAGTAGTATCAGTACAAATACTATGTACTGGTAGGTATCATCGGTCGACTTAACTTAAAACCCATACATAAACATAAATAAAAAAGTGCAACTACCAATCAGTACATAACAAGTAATTGCACCAGAACATCAATATCCACAAAATGACCACTTACGAAACCAAATCACCTAATAATGCAAATATCCACCCTATCAACACATTTATACTAACATCTCAAACATAAGTTCAACTACAATAAGGAGAAGCCTATGACCCTTTACATATCACAAGTGTAACACACCAAGTCACTTTCACCTAATTATCTCACAGGTAGTCTCATGCTACTTATATTTGTCACAACACTTACGCAATGCAATTAAACAGGCAATAAATCAATAATATGAAATAATGCATCAAAACCATTAAACCTCTCTTCAAATATGTACACACATACTAAAGGGTATTATATGCCTAATAGTAATGACCTACAGGGGACGAGCTCAGTTCATGTACCATACTGGCTTATTACCTAATCCTCTGAATATCAATATGTAAGCAACATGTACCGCTATGGTACCCGACCCACGAAATATCACAATATATGAATATCTCAATGAATATCAACAAGAATACAATCAAGTGCACCAAATATGCAATTACACAATTTGTCTAGACACTTAGTCAAATTCAAGATTCATCATTTCATGTATACAATCAACTACCAAGTCAATCCACCAATCACAAGTATGCCCGAAAGTCAATTCATAATTTCAACTCATGTTTTTCTTGTAATTTCATCTTGTTCTTGGTCTAGAAACAACAACAAGGAACAACTCAATAGTTCATTCTTCAACTCTAGGGATTAAGAAATTTAAATCCACTGATTTTTGCTCATAATCATAGTCTAAATCACCATTCTAGGGGTCTTCACCCTTTAATCCACTTTAATTCCCCATTATTTATAATTAATAGAATGAATTCTACTCTACAAAGTGTACTCTAGTAGCCTAGAGCCACTAACAAGTGATTTAAAGCCACAAATAAGCAATTTACACCAAATCATTCAACCTAGGGTTAAATCCATAAATTCCACCATGAATATGTTCGAACAATTCTAAGGATTAAAGGAAGTAATCACGCATTAGAATGACGAAATAAACTTACCTTAATAGTAGAAAACCCCCAAGAATGCAGAAAATTACCTTTTTCTTAGCCTTAGATTAAAACATGAAAGTTTGGGAAAAATAACACTAAGTCTCAGATTTTTTGATATAAACTGTCCCAACGTCACTGCAGCAGTCACTTTGTCATTGCAGTAACATTGCTACAGCAATAAATGTCTGATACAGTGGAACTGTTGGTGCATGGACCTCCACTACAGTGACCCTATACTCGCTATAGTAAGGTCACTGTAGTGGAACTTCCTACATCTTCAACAACATCAAGGAATTAATTCAAGATGTTTTCTCAGCCTAGTTCATTTCACAGTACACTCCCTAGATTTTGACATTATAAAATAACCCTTTTACGACAATCACTATAATTAGAGTTCTACGAACCCAATTTTCATTCCAAAAGTTTGGTTTATGAAATGCTTAATACTCATATGTATGTGTCTATGCCATTTGGGGTTCTATAGTTGATGATCAAGTTTATTATTATTCATGGGATACCAGACTTGAGCCTATTTGGTAATTCTAGACATGGTAGATTTTGACATCATCTTAGGGATGAGTTGGTTATCTCCATACTATGCAATTCTTGACTATCATGAAAATAAAATCAATTAGTTATGTCTTATATGGATGTATTAGAGTGGGAGTGTGATTATAAGCATGCTCCTTTGAGACTTATATCTTTTATTCATGCTAAAAAGTTAGTAGGGAAGGGACGTCAGGCTTTATTAGCTCATTTTCGGGATACTAGTAACGCGGTCCCTCTTATTACATTAGTTTTGGTGGTATGTGAATTCTTGAAAGCGTTTCCTGATGATCCGCCTGGGATGCCACTTCATAGTGACATTGATTTTTCTATAGACTTAGAGTTGGGCTCTCATCCCATTTCCATCCCTTCTTATAGAAAGGTAACAACTGAGCTAAAGGAGATAAAGACTTAGTTGTAAGAATTGTTGGGTAAGGGATTCATTCATCCTAGAGCTTCTTCGTGGGTGCTCCTGTCTTTTTTGTTTAGAAGAAAGATGGTAGTCTACGTATGTGCATAGACTACTAGCAGCTGAACAAAGTTACAATTCATAACAAGTACCCATTTCCCAGCATAGAAAACTTTTTTGATCAGTCACAGGGTGCTTTTGTGTTCTCCAAAATTGACTTGAGGTTCGGTTACCACCATCTTAAGATTTGGGTCAAGGACATACCAAAGACTTCTTTACAAACTCGTTATGATCATTATGAGTTTTTGGTGATATCCTTTGGTTTGATTAATGCCTCGGCTGCTCTTATGGGGTTGATGAATGGGGTGTTTAATTTGTATTTGGATATATTTGTTATAGTTTTTATTGATGACATTTTTGTGTACTCCAAGATTTGTGAGGATCATGAGGCTCACTTGCACATGATTTTAGGGTTGCTAAAGGAGAAAAAACTCTATGCTAAATACTCTAAGTGTGAGTTTGGTTGTCTTCAGTGTCTTTCTTGGGGCACATGATTTCTTAAGAAGAGGTTATGGTTGACCCAAAAAAGGTTGAGGTAGTTAAAAATTAGGCTAGACCTGCCTCTATGAATGAAATTTGCAGCTTTATGGGGTTGGCTAGTTACTATCGTAGGTTCATGAAGGGGTTTGCTTCTATTGCTTCATACTTGACTCAATTGAGTCAGAAGGAGGTGCCTTTTGTATGGACTGATGAATGTGAAGAGAGCTTCCAAAAGCTCAAGACTTTGGTGACTTTGGCTCCTATTTTTGCCTTGCCCCTAGGGGATAAGGATTTTATTATGTTTTGTCATGCCTCACATTCCAGTTTAGGTATTGTTTTGATGCAAGAAAAGAACATGATTACATATGCTTTGAGACAGTTGAAAGTTCATAAGAAGAATTATCCACCCATGATTTGGAGTTGGCAGCGGTGGTGTTTGCTCTCAAGATATGACGACATTATTTGTATGGGGTTAAGTGTGAGGTATTCAATAATCATTGTAGCTTACAACATGTATTTACCCAGAGAGACTTGAATTTGAGACAGCAAAGGTGGATGAAATTACTCAAGGATTATGACATTTTAATTCTCAATCATCCTGGCAAGGCCAATGTTGTAGCGGATGTATTCAGTCAGAAGACGGTAGTATGGGTAGTTTGGCATGTTTGGATATTTTTAGACGTTCGTTGGTTAGGGAGGTTCAGACCTTAGCTAACAGTTTTATGAGATTGTAGGTGACCAGGAGAGGAGGGCTGCTAGCTAATGTAGAGGCGAGGTCTACTTTTCTTGACCAAATTAAGCCTAGATAGTTTTAAGATGTGAAGTTGAATAAGATTCGCGACAAGGTGTTGCAAGGTAAAGCCATTCTTGATAATGAAGGTGTGTTGAGAATTAGAGGATGGGTTTGCGTGCCTCGTGTAGATGATTTGATTCCAACCATTATTGAAGAGGAACATAGTTCAAGGTTCGTCATAAATCCTGGTGCAACTAAGATATACCATAACTTAAGGCAGCACTATTGTTGGATCCATATAAAGAGGGATATAGTGGATTTTATGACTAAGTGTCAAAACTGCTAACAGGTGAAGTATGAACATCAAAGGTCTGCTGGTACTCTTCAAAGAATGCCCATTCCTAAATGGAAGTGGGAAAGGATAGCCATGGATTTCGTTGTTGTCCTTCCTAAGACTTTGGAAAAATATGATTCGATATGGGCGATTGTGGACCAGTTGACTAAATCTGCACACTTCATTCCAGTGCAGGTGACTTATAATGCAGCTAAGTTGGCCAAGAGTTATGTTAAGGAGATTTTCCAACTACTTGGGGTACTTGTTTCTATTATTTTGGATAAAAGTACGTAGTTTACCTCTAACTTTTGGGGAAAATTTCAAAAGAGTTGGGCACTAAATTAGATCTAAGTATAGCCTTTATCCTCGAACTGATGAGCAGTCTGAGCGGACAATTCAAGTGTTGGAATACATGATTTGGGCAGGTGAAATTATGGATATTGGTGGTTATTGGGACAAGTTCTTACCTTTGCGCGAGTTTGCGTACAACAATTATGAAGAGTGTATCCTATTCATATTTAGGCACAAGTTTTTGAAACTTTTTGTTTTGATTTTGTGTTTTGAACTCTTTGTTTTCATTTCATGTTTTGAAACTTTTTTGTCAGGCATAACTTTTTTTGTTCTTAATCTATGTTTGGAACTTTTCACTGTGTATAACTTTTTGTTCTTAATTTGATTTAAACATTCAAGTTGCAGAGTTATGTTTAACAAGAATAAGAATGAAAGACAAAGTATTTTAAGGAATATTTTATTTTCTTAACTTTAGATCAAATTTGTACCATAGCTTTTTTTTAAACCAATTGATCCTTATCCTGAGTATAGATCTTAGACTCTTTCCCTGAACATTCCTCGATTACTTACTTCTGAGTGAAGGTCTTAGTGTCTTTGCTTGAGTATTTCCCGATTACTTGACTTGTTTGAAGGTCTTAATCTTTTCACCCTTAAGAGTCTCCTTCGGTGTCCACTTGTGAATTTAAGAAGATATAGGCACTAAATAAGCTAACTTCAAACTCTGGTCCTAAATAATTCTGTCTAGTACTGTCTTCGTATTAGAACACGCTTTTCATTTGCTGCCTCATTAGAAACCTCACCAAAAACACCCAATTAGGATAAAAAATAATCCAAGGGAAAAAGAGTGGATCACATATTTTATATTTGTTCAAAAACAACCTTTCTCCAGAGTTTGGTGGTTTTTCGAAATCAAAGGTTATCAGCTTTCATAAATAAATTATAAACAAAAATAATGCATACCTTAACAATAGTAGCGCTTCTGGTGGCTGAAGTTCCAATTATTCGAAATATGGCTCCCTCTTTGTCCGTTAGATTGTATGATCCTTTCCCGGTTATTCCTGTAACTTAGTAAGGACCTTTCCACTTTAGACCAAGTTTTTAGAACTAAGATCTTTACGATTTCATATTATGATTAAAGGACTAGGTCTTCTTTCTTAAAATTCCAGAGGTTGGTTCTTCGGTTGTAGTACTTTGTAATGACCGTTTAGGTTATTTTTTGAGTTTTTACACATTTTTCGTGTTTTGAGATTTCCTGTAGTTGTTACGGGTCATTTATGACTTACTGGGATAGGTAGTTCGGTTCTCAGGTAGTTTGGTTGGGTTTTAAACTAATTTTCGTATTGTGGAGCTTTTGAAGTTAAGAAGTTTGACTTCAGTAAAAACTTTAAGTAAATGGCCTCAGATGGGAATTCTGACAGTTCTGTTAGCTTTGAAACATGAATTTTGGGCTAGAGGGATATTTGATTTGGGTCTCGAGGCTTTTAGACTCATTTTGAGTGCTTGGGTGGATTTTAGTGAAATTCAAAAAAGTGTTGACTTCGGTCAACATTTCATCTATACAACCTTCGTTAGTTATTTTGATGATTCTGTTAAGTTTGGAATGCCATTTCCACTTGGGTGAAATATTTGGTTTGTGTTCATGGGGTTCTAAATGAATCCCAAGGACCCATTTAAAGAATTTCTAGACTTAGAAAAGTTGTTGGTGTGTAGCACCTGGTGCAGCCCCATTTCTTTCATTACATTCGTGATGAGATCTTCACGATTGTGAAGGTTAAGGCTGTTTGGTCATCACGATCGCTGGGGTCGGGGTCGCGATCATGATAAAAAGGTCCACCGAGTTGGTTCAGGTCACCCTTCACATTCGTGAAGGAACCCATTGCATTCATGAAGGGTTAGGTCTGTGTGAACTCGTGATCGCGATAGTGGTCCGTGTGATTGCGATAGTGGACCCCTAGATAATATAAAAAAAATTCAGCTTGTCTTCTTCTTATTTTTCATGAACTTTGAGACTTGGTTGGGTTAAGAGGAGATTTCTTTGAGGGATTTTCACTCCAATTAAGTCCGAGTAAGTTGTTATCATTCCTGTGTTAATTCTCATTACTTTTGCGCTAAAACTTATCTTTTAATCCCGTTAAATTTGAATTCTAATTCTTGAGTTTCTTAACTTTTCAGACTATTTTGAGCCCCAAAATGAACTCTATCTTCGCCCAATTTCTGGGGACAAGTTTCTTACCTAATGGTGAAGGTAATTACGGGTTTAATTTATGTTTTGGTCAATGGGTCTCGAGGATTGATTTTTACCCAATTTTGGACCTGAATTTTGTAATTATGATATGAGTGTCATTTTTTTATTGTAACGTATAGACTGTAATTTTGATAGTGTGATGGCTTTCTGAAATCAGTGGAAGGGGAAGACAACTCTTTTTCGGTCTAAGACTATTGTTCGATTTTAAGGTAGACTACAGTCTTGTTTCTTTTAGGCTTAGCTCTACGAGATGGTATATTTTATAAATTTCATATGGGGTAGGGGATTTACAAGGTAGGCTTAGGATTGCTGATCTTAGAATAGAATATTTGTGTGAGCCTTAGATTAGGATGCTGCTATAGTGTTAGGATTAGGTTTGAAAAACTATTAAGCTTACTATAGTACTAGAATTAGGATAAGAATCCTTAGTATATGTTTGGGGTAGTATCTCATGCTATGATGAGTATTCTTCAGTTGATTTACATTTAGTTTCATATTTTCTCCCGTATTTCTTCTATATCGTGGATTTGTGAACCCGAGGTCATGGATATACTTTAGTTGGACTCCAGGGCAGTGTTGTCTTGCTATGAAGGGTGGTTTAACCATGTTTTATGTATACCTATACATTTATATATATACTTGTGATGTCACTCGAGCATATAAATGGATTATGGTACGGTTCCAAGGAGAAACATTCATTTTCAGGATTTTAAGAGAAAAACGAAAAGCATACCACCCTTACTATTGGTTGAATACTTTAAAGATGAAGACGTACCACTTTTATTACCAGTTTTGGAATTTTAAAGGATTTGTATCAGTTTTATCACTGGATTTACTTCCTTATTTTTGAAGGATTTATACCAATTTTTATTCTCTAATTTCTACTTTGGAAAGAAACTGTACCACCTTAAAATTTGAGTCGAGGGACGTTTTTGGTCCATTTCTCCATTTATTTTCTTTTATTTATACTGGGGGGACGAGTAAGTTCGAAGGGCATTTTCAGGTGGCCCGAGGTATATATTCTGAGTTTTACCTTACTTTTTAGCATTAGCCACATATTGCATTGCATATGTTGGGGGGGAGAGAGAGAGAGAGGCTTGAGGTATTATCTAGCATGTTTACTTTTTTTCACTAGCCATATGTTGCACTACATCTACCATACACACATATATTTTGTGTATATTATTGCTATTATCTTCATTTATTCTATGTTATCCCTTAATTACTAGATTAACTTCCTTGTCTAAATTTCCTTGCAAGTTATTTATAATTTATATTATTTTTAGAGCTTGGTCGACCTATTATGCCTACTAGGTACCGTGTTTTTTAGTACTCATACTACACTTGTGCATTTTTTTCCCTAATACAGATCCTAGTACAAGTCTTCCTTACTTATTCTTCTCATTCGAGAGTCCCTTGCTTAGATTTAGGGTAAGCACTTGTTGTCCAGTCCAGATGCTTATTTATCTCCATACAGTATCTATTATTTGTATTTTTGTATATCATGTATAGACTGTTATTAGTATAGTCTGTATTCCAGTACTTAGTGGTTCTTATACCAGTGACACCAGGTCTTTGGGTTGGATTTCCTTATATATTCTATATTTCCTATTTCCTTAGGGCCGTATTATGTATATTTTATATCTGTTATGTATATATCTATACTTGTTGGCCCTATCATCTTATTTTAGCCACTTCTATCTACTTTGTTAGCCGTTACTTTTGGTGTATGGCATGGGATTTGGCTTACCTACTGGAGGGTTAGATTAGGTGTTACTATGGCCTAATTTTGGGTCGTGATAGATTGGTATTAGAGCCTAGGTTCACCGTCTTATTGGTATAAGAGAAAGTGTCTGGTAGAGTTTTGTGGATTGGTATGATGATGTCTGTATCCTATCTTTGGGAGGCTATAGGGAATTATTAGGAAAACTCTATCTTTTACTCTGTATTATAAGCCTTTATTTCTATCAACCTTCAAAATCCTTTGTTCTTTCACTCTTTCCCAGATGGATTGGACAAGATCGTCGGTAAGCAAGGGCGGGGTTTCTACACTTGTTGTTAGGGCCTCAACTTAGGTTGGGGAGCCATCACCAGAGCCTGAGATAGATATTGATAATTTACAACATTAGCCAGAGGTTCTGGGGCCATCCCACGATCTGTCAGGATTTGTGTCCACACCACTCCTTCAAGATGCCATGGTTGGGATTTTGAACCTTTTCGAGGGTACGTCATAGGCAAGGGTAGTACTCGATACTCCAAATAGTTCTCAGGTCAGGGATGAGTTTCTTGAATTTTAGTAGGGTTTCTTGTTAGTTTTAGAGTATGAGGTGAGGTTTCAGGAGTTAGCTAGACATGCTGTAATCATTATATCATCAAAGCATGAGAGAGTGCAGAGGTTTGGTTCTACCTCTCCATTTGGTATCAGAGCCTTTAGTGGCAGTTGGGTATACTTTCTTTAAGTTTGTTGATCATGTGAGAACTATAGAGTGGGTATGTATTGATTCCTATAGAGACAGCAGCAAAAAAGCATCACCGTCAAGGCGATTTTAATGGTATATCATTTAGAGGGGTTCTCCCAGTGGAGGTCATTATCACACTCTACCTAGTAGGCTCATTCAGATAGCATTATAGATTGTAGATAGTGGTTATTCAGGTCATAGTTGTTAGGACCATCAAGGATCAGGTCAGACTTCTCGGGGTGCATATTTTGGGTTTTTGTGCAGAGGCTACTATTAAGGCACTTCTGACAGAGGTGGTTATGAGTGTGGCTAGTTTGGGAATTTTACTAAGGACTATTCCCAGGGTAACACATCACAAGCGGTAACATCGACAGGCTCTTAGGGCCCTAATGTCATCTTCTCACTAGGGCAAGGTTCTTAGAGGTTGTTATTATCGTGGTGAGTTTAGGCATTGGTCTAGGGAGTGCCATAGGTGAGATCTTGTCTAACAACAGGGTCAATAGGTTCAGGCCCTCAAGGCTATATCCCCACCAACTAGAGGTGGTGTACAGGGTGTTAGGGGTGGTCCCCAAGGTGCTAGAGGTGATTCTCATCTAGGTGGTACAAGTGGCTATGTGGATGCTCAGTCTGGGGATGGAAGAGATAAACTATGTACTTTTTCAGGTAAGCTAGGAGCCAAGGCTTCAAATTAAGTCATCGCAGGTATGATTTCCACTTGTTATCATTCATCTTCTGTGTTATTTGATTCAGGGTCTCTGTATTTATATATGTTTGCGTACTTTGCTACTTGTTTAGGTTGGTCTTGTGAGCTTTATTTGTGCCTATATGTGTAGCTACCCCCATAGGTGATTTCTTTTAGTAGTGAATCGAGTGGGTGGATCCTGTGTAGCAACTGCCTTGGGGTATAACACTTTGGTAGATCTCATTACCTTAGACATGGTAGTTTTCAACTTGATTTTGGGTATAGAGTTGTTATCTCCTTGTCATGTATTTGTAGACTACTTTGCCTAGACTAGTACTTTAGTTACACCTGGTATCCTTCAGATTATGATGGGAAGGATAGATAGTTAATTTCTGAGAGGGATTTTATCATTAATTCAGGAAAGAAGGTTGGTAGGAAAAGAGGGTTTAGCATTTCATATATATGTTCATTATAATAGCGTTGATGATCCTACATGTTTGGTCAATTTCTATGGTTAGTGAGTGCTGATATTTTCCTACTGATTTATTAGGTATTTTACCCGATTGTGATTTTAATTTTAGTGATGATGTTGAGTCGAGTACTCAGCCTATTTTCTCTATATCATACCATATGGCTCTAGTTGAATTAGGGGAGCTTAAAAAGCATCTTTAAGATCTTCTGAGTAAGAGGATTATTCAACCTAGTGTATCTCTGTGGGTTGCTTTTGCTTGGATCATGAAGAAGAAAGATGGTTCAATGTGTGTGTTTATTGACTAGTGGCAACTAAATAAGGAAACTATTGAGGTTAAGTATTCGATGCAGCATACTGATGATTTGTTCGACCAATTTCAAGGTGAAGCCATATTTTCTATGTTTGCTTTGAGTTCAAGGTACCATCAGTTGAGGATTTGGGCAGTGGGTATACCTAATACTGCTTTTAGGACTCATTACGATCATAATAAGTCCTTGGTTATGTCTTATTTTTTTTACCAATTCCCCTGCAATAGTTATGGGCTTGGTGGACTGTGCATTTAGGTCAAATTTGGACTTTTTTATTATAGTATTCATCGACAACACCATAGCTCAAGCCTTTGTGGGATCGATAATTATCTGCTAAGTTCTAAGTGTGAGATTGGTTTGGGTCTATGACATTCTTAGGGCACGTGGTATCTAAGGATGGGAACATGGTAGACCAGGAAGAGTTTGAGGTGGTTCATGTTTTGGCTAAGCCCACCTCTCTTATCGAGGCTCATAATTTCATCAGGTTAGCAGGTAATTAGAACTTGTTTATGAAGGGGATTCTCCTATTACAGCACCATTGACTAGGTTGATTCAGAAAAATATGCATTTTCAATGGCCCAGCGAGTGTGAGGCGAGCTTTCTAAAGCTGAAGTCCTTATTGGCTTTAGTTTTGATTTTTGAATCTTCTTGTCGAAGGCCAGGGGTTACAGTTTATTGTAGTGCTTCTCGGGTATTTTTGGGTTGTGGGTTGATGTAGTAGTCTGAGGATGAGAAATTAAGGGTGGTACAGGATAAAGAGGGTTATTACATACTTTGTATCTAGGTGCTTGACTATCAGGGGTGAAGTTTGGGAACTTGAGGCCTAGTGGTTTGACTAATAGCCTATGCGAATAGCAATAGATTTTGTGATTTGTTTACTGCATACATTTAAGGGGTTGTATTCCATTTGAGTCAATGTATGATAGGCAATACGGATCCTCATTGGGTTGGTTTCATTCTTTGAGGTTATGCCATGCGGCATAGAGCTATTTAGTGATTTTATGGATAGGGGTGGATGATTTAGAAGAAATTTTTTGTAGCTTACAGCATGCATAAGAGTTATACTGATGGGGGATGTGGAACTTAGAGTTTAGGGTTGGTAACCGAGTGTTTCTGCGGGTGTACCTTCATCCCTAGGTATATCAAGCCATTTGAATCCTATAGCGTGTTGGCAATGCAGCATATGAGATAGCCTTGCCTCCATATTTTTGGGTTTTCACCCAATTGTTTATGTTTCTATGCAGAGATGGTACTTTTTGGATGAGTCTCACATGCTTCAGTGGATTTTGGTTTAATTGGGTGCGATTTAAGTTTTGAGAAGGATGTGGTTGCCATTTTTAGTAGAGGGGTAAGGGAGTAAAGATTAAGGAAGATTTTGGTAGTTAAGGATCAGTGTAGGCATCTTCTACTCAAGGAGGCTACCTGGGCGACCTAGAAGGTCATGGGGACCCAGTATCCTTACTTTTTTAGCTATTAGGTTCATCCTATTCCTTGAATTTTGAGGATAAAATTCCTTTTAGTAGTGGATGTTGTAATGATCCTCCAGGTCATATTCCATGTTTTGAGCTTTCCTATAGGTGCTATAGGTCATTTATGACTTGCTGAGATAGGTGATTTGGTTCCTGGGGAGTTCAATTGGGTTTTAAACCATTTTTCCTATTTTGGAGCTTTTGAAGTTAAGAAGTTTGACTTTGGTCAAAATATTTAGTAAATAGCAGATGAGAATTCTGACAGTTCCATTAGCTTTGAAACATGTATATTAGGCTAAAGGGACCTTTGGATTGGGTCCCTAGGATTTGGGACTCATTTAGGGCGCTTGGGTGGATTTTATTAAAATTTCGAAAAGTGACTTTGGTCAACATTTCATGAAGACGACCTTTGTTGGTCATTTTGATGATTTCGTTGAGTTGGGAATGTTGTTTCTAGCTGGGTAAGTTTTGTTCATGGGGTTCCGAGGACCTTTCTGGAGAATTTCTAGAATTAGAAAATGTTGTTGGTGCACAACACCTGGTGTAGCCCCATTTCCTTCATCACATTCGTGATTAGACCTTCGTGATCTCAGATGTGCTATGATTTCATGGCACTTTCGATGCCTAAAACAAGGAAACTATGCAATAAATTGGGTATGTTTGGTAAGTATGATGTGTTTTCTGTTCTATCTTGCAGGAAAATAGGTTTTGGAGGCAAAATGGAGAAGACGGGAAGAAGCATGCACAGGAATGAAGTTTTTGAAGACAAAAGAGTAGAGTAGAATTCCACAAAAGTGACTCACAGCCTGGACCTACGGTCCGTAGGTCCACCTACAGTCCGTGAGTCATGACCATGAGCCAATTCCACAATTTTGCATTGATGCCTGATTCCTACGACCTGGACCCACGATCCATGGGTTGAGTCCATGACCTCAAGTCAAGGTCCGTGGAAAGTTGCCCACTTTTTTCTTACTTTGTTTAGGATAGGATTCACTTTGTATCAATAAATACCCTTAAGTTGTCCTATGTTTAGGGAGTAGTCTATTACATTGTTTTGGATTCGATTACATTGTTTTGAGGTTCATAAACACATTGACCATGTAATCTCAAACATCAATTCTAGTGTTTTGATTTATTTTGAATTCTTCTTGTGTTCTTGCAATCACTAGTAGCTAAATATCTCAACTAGGGTTGTGTGAACCATGAAGAATTAACAAAACGGGTTAAGTACGAAGCAATTCTGAACCGGTGTGACTTCATGTACTGTTATTTCCTTCATTATAATTGATCTTCTAATAGTTGGAAACTCGCCTGTATTCTCAACTTGCTCGAGAGAGAAGTAGAGATTGGGAAAAGGGAATAACAATAGAGATTTGAAGCTATCAACCTTTATCTAATAACTTGAGCCGTAACAAGGATAGTTATCTAAGATCAAGAACAAGGTTTAGTAGCGCGACACTCGGAGACTGAGAGAAAAAGTGAAATTCATCTAACCAAGGTCGAGAGACGTTTAGATGAACCTATGTTGTTAGATGTTGCATGTAACACAGCGGGAAAGTTTGCCAACACAAGTACCCGTTAGAGTTAAGGAATATTGGGGATCACAGTCCTAGTGCCTTTCTTGTATTGATCACATATCCGACAATCAACAATTGTTACTGTTACTATTTGTTTACAAAAACCCCCTTTTTTACTTACTTGCCAATCACTCGGACAAACACTTGATAGAATTTTGTCATATTCCCTGTGGGATCGACCCCAACCTAGTTGAATTTATATTCGATTCAGCGACCACATTATACTTTCCTGGAGGTATAGTTTGGGCGATATCAAATTTTGGTGTCGTTGCCAAGGAATACGGTTACAGAGTTGATTGATCGTGTTTATTCAAGTGTTGGTTTCGTTGAAATTGTTATTTTCCTACTATTTGTAAGGTGTATGCCGGTGTATGCCCAACACTAGGAGTCAAGGCAATCCCCTGATTCCACTTGAAATGAAAATAGCAAAAACGTTAAGGAATAATCGAAGAATGGTGAATACTGATAGAGTTCAGGACCCCGCAGCCGGTGCGGAAATTCATAACCAGCCATAAATTCATTCGGCTGGTCATGAAACTGCTGAGCAAATCACTGCACGATTAACGACTGAGGAGAATGTGAGGCAAGCAGCTCTTAGACAAGCATATAGAGATAATCATAATATGCAAGCAGCAACACAGTATTTGGCTGAGTTAGAAGAGAGACAAAGGAGGCTGAGAGCGCAACAATCGATTTTTCAACCTTATTATCTGGATTATGCTGAACAGGAAGAAGAGGAGATAGCTTATTTGGAGCCGGTTGAAACTAGCGCTATTGTTCCACCAGTACTACCTCAGAGCACTAAGTTCGACGTTACAAGTGCCATGATCCACCTGCTAAACTTGAAAGGCGTGTTCGCCAATATTCCTACAGATGATACTGACATGCATGTGATGAACTTTGTGGGGGTCTGTACTTTATATAATTTGCCTGGAGTTGACCAATAGGCTATTCGATTAAGGTTATTTCCATTCTCCCTTATAGGGGAGGCGACTTTGTGGTTGGCTGAATTACCACGAGGTTCTATCACTACTTGGCAAGAGTTGAGGAATCAGTTTCTGGAATGATTTTTTCCACCTTCCTGAATATTACAACTGAAGGATGAGATTTATACTTTCAGACAACTACATTCTGAATCCCTTTATGATACTTGGCTACGGTTCAAGAAGAAGTTGCAAAATGTTCCAAACCATAGGATGAATGGTCGAAATTTACTTGAGATATTCTACAGAGCATTAAATGCTAATACCATGGCTGTAGCAGATACTATCACTGGTGGAGCATTTATGAGTCTGAGATGGGAACAAGCTTTAGAGATTTTAGATCGTATTACTAAAACCAACCGAGGTTGGCATACTCGAGAAGCAGACCGAGCAGCTGGAACTTATGCCATTGGAGCATCAGCAGAGCAAAGAGCGTTAGATGACACTGCAGCTTAATAAGTAGCAAAACTGAGAACTAAGATTGGATTACTTGCTAAGCAAATCACGGCAGGAGGAACAGAAAATATTAATGCGATAGGTGCACAAGGCAAAGCACCTAGGTTTGAGGATTCTGATTCTGAGGAAGAAGCTAAGTATTTCGATAGAGAAGTGGCGGGTTTCCAAGCCAATGGACAAGGGTCAAATCAAGACAATTAGAACTCGATGTAAGGAAATCAAGGTCAGAACTACTACGGTGATAATTACAAGAAGTCAGGGTATAGAGATCGAGACAGAGATCGGGATGGTGATTGGAGGCGAAAAGACGACTACAAAGATAAGAGTGGCCTTTATGTCCCAACAGGGAACCATGATGCTGAGTCTGGAAATTCAAGGATGGAAACTCTACTTACAAAATATTTTAAGGTGTCGGAGAGTCAAGAAAACTGTTTAAAAGAGATCAAGGCAGACCTTTCAAGGAAAAGCCAAAAAGTTGAGTCTCATGCTACCGCTATTAAACATTTGGAGCAATAATTCGGGCATATATCTTTCGCATTTAATCAGTATCAACAAGGTACACTTTTGAGTAACACCATCCAGAACCCAAAAATAATGCTCATTGTATGGCTATCACAATGAGAAGTTGAAAGACTCTTATTGAGGCACCCAAACAAGTTGAGGGTGTTCATGCTACACTAGAAGAGCAAATGAATTCCATGAAAAAGGTAAAGGAAGCTCTAAAGAAGTATGTTCTATTCCCAAAACTTCCTCCACCTTTTCTTCAACATCTACAGAAAAGATAGATGAAAATAAAATTGTTAGAGGGGAGATCATGAAAGAAGTTGAAGAGACTCAGACTGATGAAAACAAGGTGAATGTTGAAAACAAGAAAGAAAAGAAAGCCCCACAAATGCTAACCCCCATTCCTAAGCCGCCACCTCCATTCCCTCAGTGCTTGAAGAGGAAGAAGGAGGATGAAAAATTTCATAAGTTCATATCCATATTGAAGAAACTTTCTATAAATATTCCATTGGTCGAAGCTTTAGAACAAATGTCGGGATATGCAAAGTTCTTGAAAGAGTTGGTCACGATGAAGAGAACTGTCAGTTATGAGTCTGTTGGTGATTTGCACCATTGTAGTGCAATTGTGTCCCGTTCTCTCGTGCAAAAGAAAGATAATCTCGATGCCAGCTTTATGTGACCTAGGTGCGAGCATTAACTTGATATCGCTGGAAATATTTGAGAAATTAGGCTTGGGAGCCCCCGAGCCAACAAAGATGTGGTTATTGATGGCGGATCGTATGATCAAGAAGCCTGTGGGCATATTATTTGATGTTTTGATCAAGGTTGAAAACTTCATCTTTCCTACTGACTTTGTTGTCTTGGATTCTGAGGTCGATTTTGAGATTTCCATAATTTTGGGGAGACCATTTTTAGCCACAGGTAGAGCATTGGTGGATATGAAGCGGGGTGAGCTAAAATTCAAGCTGAATAATAAGGAAGTCACGTTCAATATTTGCAGAACTATAAAGCAGCCAAAGGACATGAAGGTGGTTTTGAAAATAAATAGTTTAAATGACCCTGGAGGCCAACCCAAGGGATATCTTGATGAAGTGTGAGTAATCAAGACACTCGCATCCTACCGTAATGTTAAATCAGGCATTGCTTGGGAGGTCACCCAAAGTGTCTTGCTATTCCTACATTTGCATTGATTTTGGTTATTTTGATAGACATTAGACCCACGCACCTAGGGTGCCATAGGTATATTCCTAACTCCCTTGTTTTACTTTGGTCTAATGCATTAAGGATAATGCATGCTTATTTGGAGGGGGCCGAGGTACTTGTGGGTCTATATGTCCTCTTGGGGGTTTTTGTTGCCGTGTTTCTTTTCCCTCAAGTGATATCATAGTAGAACCGGCATGTTTAGGTTGTTATTTATGTTTTCATTATGTGTTTTCGTGTTTAGTTAGGAGAAAAATAGGGAAACCTTAGTGCAGTCCAGTTTTGAACAAGTTTTTGATGATATTTTTGGTATTTAAAGGATACCCCTCCTGGAAAAAAAAATTTGGACTGTGTGTATAGTTATGTTAGTTTGTGACGGTTGTTGGATCTGGTTATGGCATTAGTATAATAGGTAGAATAACTGTAGCATAGCAATGCATGAACTGGATAGGTAGTAGTCGATAGTGTAACCATGTGCTATGTGTGCATGAGGTCATTACCGAGTTCACTTTGTGTGTGCAATCCAGAACTTGTCCGGTTAGTCTTGCCTAGGTTATAGGATAGTGGTTAGAAAAGAATCATAGGCCATTTTTGAATAAGTCCACTTTTAGCCTAAATGCCTGATCAAATGAAGTAAGTATCCCTTGATCTCGAGTTTGAGCCTTAATTGACCTTTTTCTTTCATTAGCCTATTCACCTTCCCAATTTGACCTACAATGAACCTGTCTTGGCTTTTGTCCCTCCGTGGACATTGTGTACCTCAACTTAGGCAAATTGCCTAAGTTGAGGGTGGCTGTCATAGGGGTGCATATCTTGATATGGGTATGAAGAAGGGGTTAGTAAAAGAAAGGAGAACAGAGTTAGGTGTGAAGAAGAAAGAAAAAAACTAGAGTTTGCTAAAAAAAAAAGAGGAAAAAATATATAAAAAAAATATTGAAATCGAAAAGAAAATTACACCCAAAATCTTAAAACAAATGAAGGAGAGTAAAGGGAGAATAAAATGAAAATGGTTGGAAAGTGGAGCCAAAAATAGTGTAGTGTCAAGGAGGGTTGAGTCACCGTATCCATATAGACCACACCTACCCCCAAGACTACATTACAAGCCGATGAAAGTCCTATAGTAATCCTAGTCCAACTGTCTGAAAAACTAAGGCATAGAAAATAAGGGCAAGCCTATGGTATTTCATGCACACTGTTGGAACTTCTTTGTGAGAGAGAGTGTTTTGATCCAGTCCCTATGTTGATATTCATTAGTATACTATGAGTGCATGGGACTTGTTTGTTGTGAGAGTACATGGGTTGCATTATTAGCTGCTATTTGTTCGGATAATATCATCTGCATATATGCGTAGCTGTTTGTTCATAATCTGATGCCATCACTTGATCCCTTCTATGTCATGATAATATGCAGCACGTATACACACAGTGGTTTTGACTTGTGAATAGGAGGGGGTCAAACTTTTTGGTACCGGAAGAAATGAGTCGACTGCCGTAGGTCTTTTAGGTTTCTTTTAGTTAAGCATCGAATATGTTTGTTTTATTTTGTTCGCCTGAGGACATGCAAACATTCTAAGTTGAGGGTGTTGATGTGCCATGATTTCATGGAACTTTCGATGCCTAAAACAAGTAAAATATGCCATAACATGGGTATGTTTGGTAGGTATGATGTGTTTTCTGTTCTATCTTGCAGGAAAATAGGTTTTGGGGGCAAAATAGAGAAGACGGGAAGAAGCATGAACTGGAATGAAGTTTTTGAAGACAAAAGAGTGGAGTTGAATTCCACAGAAGTGACTCACGACCTGGACCTATGGTCCGTAGGTCCACCTATGGTCCGTGAGTCACGATCGTGGGTCAACTTCTGCAATTGCGTATTGATGCCTGATTCCTACTATCTAGACCCACGGTCCGTGGGTTGAGTCCATGACCTCAAGTCACGGTCCGTGGAAAGTTACCAAATTTTTTCTTACTTTGTTTAGGATAGGATTCACTTTGTATCTATAAATACCCTTAAGTTATCCTATGTTTAGGGAGTAGTCTATTACATTGTTTTGGATTTACATTGTTTTGGATTCTATTACATTATTTTGAGGTTCAAAAACATATTGATCATGTAATCTCAAACATCGATTCTAGGGTTTTGATTTATATTGAGATTTCAGAGTTTTATTCTTCTTGTGAGTTCATAATTATGTTTTCATCATTAAATTCTTCTTCTGTTCTTACAATCATGAGTAGCTAAATCTCTTAACTAGGGTTGTGTGAACCATGAGGAATTAACGAAATGGGTTAAGTGCGAAGCAATTCTGAACTGGTGTGATTGCATGTATTGTTATTTCCTTCGTTAAAATTGATTTTCTAATGGTTGCAATTATTGGAAACTCACCTGTATTCTAAACTTGCTCGAGACAGAAGTAGAGATTGGGAAAAGGGAATAACAACAGAGATTTGAAGCTATCAACCTTAATCTAATAACTTGAACCGTAATAGGGATAGTTATCTGAGATCAAGAACAAGGGTTTGTAGCGTGACACTAGGAAACCGAGAGGAGAAGAGCGAAATTCATCTAACCAAGGTCGAGAGACATCTGGATGAACCTATCTTGTTAGATTTTGCATGCAATGCAGCGGGATAGTTTGCCAGCACAAATACCCGATGGAGTTAAGGAAACTTGGGGATCACAGTCCTAGTGCCTTTCTAGTATTGATCATAACTCCGACAATCAACAATTGTTACTGTTACAATTTGTTTACAAAGCCCCCCTTTTTAATTACTTGCCAATCACTCGGACAAACACTTGACAGAATTTCAACCTATTCCATATGGGATCGACCCCAACCTAGTTGGGTTCTATATTTGATTCAGCAACCGCGTTATACTTTCCTGGAGGTAAAGTTTGGGCGACATCAAGTTTTGGTACCATTGTCGGGAAATACGGTTATGGAGTTGATTGATCGTATTTATTCAAGTGTTGGCTTCATTGAAATTGTTATTTTCCTACTATTCGTAGGGTGTACAGCGGTGTATACCCAACACTAGGAGTCAAGGCAATACCCTGATTCTATTTGATACTGAAATAAAAAAAATGTTACGGAATAATCGAAGAATGGTGAATACTGACAGAGTTCAAGACCCCGCAGCCGGTGCGGATATTCATAACCAGCCACAAGTTCATCCTACTGGTCATGAAACTGCTGAGAAAATCACTGCTTGATTAACGGCTAAGGAGAATATGAGACAAGTATCTCTTAGACAAGCAGATAGAGATAATCTTAATATGCAAGCAGCAGAACAGCGTTTGGCTGAGTTAGAAAAGAGACTGAGAGTGCAACAATCAGTTTTTCAACCTTATTATATGGATTATATTGAACAGGAAGTAGAGGAGATGGCTTATTTGGATCCGGTTGAAACTGGTGCTATTGTTCCACCAGTACTAACTCAGGGCACTAAGTTTGATGCTATAAGTGTAATGATTCACCTGTTAAATTTGAAAGGCGTGTTCGCCGATCTTCCTACAAATTATCCGGACATGTATGTGAGGAACTTTATGGGGGTCTGCACTTCATATAATTTTCCTGGAGTTGACCAAGAGGCTATTCAATTAAGGTTATTTCCATTCTCCCTTACAGGGGAGGCGACTTTATGGTTGGATGAATTACCACGAGGTTCGATCACTACTTGGCAAGAGTTGAGAAATCAGTTTCTGAAATGATTTTTTCCACCTTCCTAAATATTGCAACTGAAGGATGAGATTTATACTTTCAGACAGCTACATTCTGAAGCACTTTACGGGACTTGGCTCCAGTTCAAGAAGAAGTTGCAAAATGTTCCAAACCATAGGATGAATGGTCGAAATTTACTTGAGATCTTCTGCAGAGCATTAAATACTAATACCAAGGTTGTAGTAGATACTATCACTGGTGGAGCATTTATGAGTCTGAGATGGGAACAAACTTTAGAGATTTTAGATCGTATTACAAAAACCAACCGAGGTTGGCACACTCGAGAAGCAGTCCGACCAGCAGGACCTTATGCCATTGGAGCATCAGCAGAGCAAAGAGCGTTAGATTACACTGTAACTCAAGAATTAGCACAACTGAAAACTGATATCAGATTACTTTCTAAGCAAATCACAACAGGAGGAAAGAAAAAGATTAATGTTGTAGGTACCCAAGGCAAAGCACTTAGGTATGAGAATTCATATTCTAAGGAAGAAGATAAGTATTTGGATAGAGAAGTGGCGGGCTTCTGAGCCTAGGGCCAAGGGTCTAATCAAGACAATTGGTGTAGGTGTAATTATTATTACGGGTCCCGAGGGTCATTTTTTGACCCAATTGTGGACCTAAACTTCTTAATTATGAGACAGGTGTCATTTTTCTCACTGTAACATGTAGCTTGTGATGTCAATAATATGGTGGCTTTCTGAGGTTGATCGAAAGAGAAAGGTAGCTCTTTGTCGGTCTGAGACTGTTATTCAGCTTTGAGGTAGGCTAGAGTATACTTTCTTTTTGACTTAGCTCTACGAGATGGTATACTTTATGAATTCCATATTGGGTAGGGGATTTATAGGATAGTCCTAGGATTATTTTATCATTTTTTATATTATTGACCTACTTCAGGGGATCTTGGAGTAGAATATTTGCATGAGCCTTAGATTAGGATGTTGTTATAGTGTTATGATTAGGTTAGGAATCCTATTATGCTTACTGTAATGCTAGAATTAGGTTAGGGATACTTAGTAAAGGTTTCAGGTAGTATCTCTCAATAAGACGAGTATTTTTTGGTTGGTTTTCATTTAATTTATGTTTCTCCAGTATTTCTTCTATATCATGGAGTTGTGGGCCTGAGGCCGTAAATATGCTTTAGCTGGACTCTAGGTCAGTGTTTCCTTGCTTTGAAGGGTGATTTTACCCTATTTTGTGTATACCTATACATTTATATATGTATTTTTGATGGATTGCATACATTCAATCGCGTATATACATGGATTGTGGTACGATTCCAAGGAGAAACATTCATTTTCGGGCTTTTAAAAGAAAAAGGGAAATCGTACCACCCTTAATTATGGTTGAATACTTTAAAGATGAATACGTACTATCTTTATTACCGATTTTGGAATTTCAAAGAATTTGTATAACTTTTATCACTGGATTTACTTCCTTGTTTTTGAAGGATTTGTATCGATTTCTATTAACTAATTTCTACTTTGGAAAGAAACTGTACCACCTTAAAAATTCGATTCAGTGGATATTTCTGGTCCATTTCTCCATTTATTTTCTTTTATTTATGCCGGGGAGACAAGTAAGTCCGAAGGGCATTTTCGGGTGGCCCTTATATGTTTCGAGATTTACCTTAATTTTCTGCATTGGCCACATATTGCATTGTATATATTGTGTGAGAGAGAGAGGATTGAGGTATTGCCTAGCAGATTTACTTTTTTGTACTGGCCACGTGATGCACTGCATCATCTTATATTGCACTTCATCTACCATAGACATTTATATATATATTATGTATATTATCGCTATTATCTTCATTTATTCTTTGTTATCCTTTAATTGCTAGATTAGTTTCCTTGTATAGATTTCCTTGCATGTTATTTATACTTTATATTATCTTTAGCCGTCGGTGGGCCTATGATGCCTACTGGGTACCGCGTGCTTGGTGCTCATACTACACTTCTGTATTTTTTTCCCTTATGCAGATCTTAGTATGAGTCTTCCTCACTGATACTGCTCATTTAGGAGTCCTTACTCGGAGTTGTGGTAAGCACTTAGCGTTCGAATTCTTTCTTATCTCCTTCCAATATCTATTATCTATATTTTTGTATATACTGTACAAACTGGTATTAGTTTAGTATGTATTCCAGTACTTAGAGGCTCTTGTACTGGTGACAACAGGTCCGGGGGTTGGATTTCCTTGTATATTATGTCTTTCCTGTTTCTTTAGGGGCCCATTTTGTATATTTTCTTACATGTTATGTATATATCTATACTTATCGGCCGTGTTATCTTATTTTAGCTACTTCTGTCTACTTTGTTAGTCGTTACTTTCAGTATATGGCGTGGGATTTGGCTTACCTATAGGAGGGTTATAGTGGGTACCATCATGTCTCAATTTTGGGTCATGACAGAGTTTTCATTCTCTACTTTTGAGCCCTTATTCAGACTAGAGCCAAATCTCAGTGTTCTTCCATTAAAGTTAAATTAATGAACATAGCTTCATCTTATTCCCTTCATTTGCATATTTGAAATAAAGGTTTGGTTCTCTAACTTCGACTAGTATAAGAGCTTCAGCTTTGTAAACCAGTGAAAATGGTGTTTCTTCGATCATGTACCTTGTTGTTTTTCGATTTGTCCATAATACTTCAGTAAATGTTTCTCTTCAATCACCTCTCATCCCTTCTAATTTCTTCTTTAGGTTTTATATCACCATTTTATTTGTTGATTTAGCCTGACCATTTTCTTTGGGATGGTATGGGGTAGACGTTATCCCTTTGATTTTCATTCCTTCAAGGATCTCTGCTGAGGGCCGCTGTCACATGTTATTTCTTTTGACAACCGTTATGGTTTAAATGTCCTTATTGTAGAGTGGTGACTATTTTATGATAATTGTTAATACTTATATGTCCTTGTGGCTGAATTTGTGTAGCTGATTTGGGATGATTAGTTGATTGAGGAGAACTACTTGTTGTATGCTAAGATGCTTATTTACTTGCCATGTTTGATTTATGGAGTATTGTGGTTGTTGTTATGACTTATTGTATTCCTTGTGGTGTTGAGATAGTTGATTGGTTGGTCAAACCATTAGTTGGATTCATGTTCTCTTAAGATGAGGTCAGTAATTTGTGTTAACGGTTAGTGAACTTATCCTAATAGAAGTAAAATAATTAACATAATTGATAGAGTTAATTGAATCAAGAAGGATACTTAGGAACTTCTGAGATTATTTATGAGTAGCAGTAAGGAATGTGAACATTGGTGTTAAATTTTTATATGAGATTTTCATGCTAATTTTGTTGATTTCTACATATTGTTGCTTGAACTAATCTCAGCCGGCCAATGATGTTTACCACTACGTATGGTATACTGATACTATTCTTGATACATCCTTTTTAGGGATGTAGGTGTGTTGCAGGTTGAATAGAATTTTCTTAGTTGGAGTGGCGAGTACTCTTCATCAGCTTCTGTATCTCATTTCATGTGGAAGTTGTGTCTTTTATTGTCTACCTTTATTTTGTAGAAGCTCTTGTACCTGTCTAGACTATGTCCTTGGGAGTTATTTTGAATTAGTAAGTTAAACATTTGTAAATATTCTCGATTTTATAATTATGTTTTGGTATTTAAATTGAATCGTTCACTTTATATAAAGGATGTTTAAAATAAATTTCCAAATAACCAATGACTGTGTTGTAAGGGTTCTCCTTTCTATTTAGAATAGAGTAGGCGCCCGCACGATCTCGTAATTTGGGTTGTGACAAAAATACAGTGCTCATCTCCAACTAAGTACCCTACTCCTGCTGCATAAAACTCCAAAAGTCCAAAGTAAATTGAGTACCCCCTTTCTGAAATGATAGAAATAGGCACACCATGCAACCAAACTATCTCTCAAATGTATATTTTGGCTAGCTTCTCCGCATTGTAGTTTATCTTCACCGATATGAAGTGCGCTGATATGGTCAATTTGTCCACAATCATCCAAACTGAGTCAAACTTCCCAAAGGTCTAGGGTAACCTAACCACAAAATCCATAGTGATATGCTCCCATTTCCACTCAGGTATTGGCATTCTCTGAGTCAAACCATCTGGTCTATGGTGCTTGTACTTCATCTGGTGACAATTAAAACACTTGGCCACAAACTTTACAATATCTCTCTTCATCCCACACCACTAATAATACTTCTTCAGGTCATGATACATCTTGGTTGCTCCCAAATTAATAGAATACCTTGAACTATGAGCCTCCTCCATATTAAGTCTAGTCAAATCACACATTCTAGGGACACAAACCTGGCCCTTGATCATTAAAATGCCCTTCTGATAAAGAATCTATTTCTTAGACTCACCACTAAACACCTTATCTCGAATCACCCTCAACTTTTCATTATCAAACTATTGTGCTCTAATCTACTCCAACAATATAGATCGAGCCTCCATATAAGCAAGAACCTATTCGAGTTAAGAAATATCTAGCCGAATAAATTGATTGGATAAAGATTGGATGTCCAAAGCCATGGGTCACTCCTTAGGCGCAAAAAAATCCAAACTCCTCATACTCAAATTCTTTCTACTCAAGGCATCAGCTACTACATTTACCTTGCCCGGATGATAAAGAATCAAAATGTTATAGTCCTTAAGCAACTCTCTCTACCTGCACTGTCTCAGATTAAGATCCCTCTACTTAAGATGTACTAAAGGCTAAGATTATTGGTGAAAATTTAACCAGCCTAGCCTGAGATTTCATAATTTTTGTCTGAGGGGAAACTTACCCTGGACTTTCACAAGCTAACCAACATCATAGTGATGGGATAGTTCATTATAATGGATTCTCAGGTAGTGGGCATGGATGTTTTTAACATGCTGAGGGATTTCTTTGAAGGTAATACTTTGCCTAAAAGTATTACATATACCAATCTGGTATTGATCCCAAAGAATGAAGTTATTGAAAGCTTTATAGATCTTAGACCTATTAGTCTTAGTAATTTTGTTAATAAAATGATTTCCAGAGTGTTGCATGATAGGCTAAAAAATTTGTTACCAAGGTTGATATCAATTAATCAGTCAGGTTTTGTCAAGGGAAGGAGCATAATAGAGAATTTCCTACTCATATAGAAGATTGTCACAGACATCAGATTGAGAGGGAAATCAGCTAATGTTATTATAAACCTGGATATGTCTAAGGCATATAATAGGGTTTCATGGCTATATATGACCAAAGTTATAAGGAATTGGTTTCTTAGAGATTTTCATAGATTTTTTTTAATTAAAGACAGGCTACTAGGGCTCTTTATTAAAACAAGAAGTTTGTACAAAAGGTCCAAGCCTAAAAGTGGCCCAGACCTAGAAACAAACACAAATGAGAAAACGACAAAAAGACTAAAATTAAGGAAAAATCTAGAAACCAAAAGGTCTCAAATCAGCTTTATCTTCATCATCATAGACACCATTGCTGACCTATGGATCACCAGACACAGACAAAACCAAAAAAGGAAAGAAAGTAGAAGCTCAACACAAACATCAAATTTGCATAAATTCAAGAAGGGATTTTTATATATTTGATATAAAGAGTGGTGGCAAACAATTGGTACTCTATCATTATTAATAGGCAAGCTTATGGGTTTTTTCACTCTAACAAGGGTTTGAAATAAGGTGATCTATTATCACTTGCTCTTTTCATTCTTACAGCTAAGGTTCGGCCTAGGGAACTTAATGCACTATTTGATGATAGGATGCACAGAGGTTATAGGTTGCCAAAATAGAGTAGAAACCTAATTATCTAGCCTATTCTGATGATACTATCATTTTTACATCTGTAGACAAGGTTTCTTAGAGCTAGCACTGTCAATTTTAAAGGAGTATCAAAATATATCAGGGCAATTGATTAATAAGAATAAGAGGACTTTCTATATGTACAAAAAGGTTGTTGTAAAAGTAATGAATGAGGTGAAAAGCATCATTGGTTTTGACCAAGGTTAGTTTCCATTTCAGTATTTAGGGTGTCTAATTACATATGCAAGGAAAAGGAAAGCATAAAACAATGACTTGATCAAGAAGGTGAAGGATAAACTTTAGAACTAGAAGGGTAAACTTCTATCTTTTGGGGGTAAGGCAGTTTTAATTAACAATGTGTTGCAGAGTATTCCCCTATATTTATTATCTGATGTGGTGCCTCATAAATTCATCATATATGAACTCCATAAAATTTTCAACAAATTCTTAAGGAGTACTAAAAAAGAAGAAAAAAGCAAGCACTAGGTGTCTTGGGATAAGATGTGTTTTCCAAAGGAAGAGGGAGGTATAGGTTTTAGAGGCCTCTTTGAAATTTCCAAAGCTATGTTTGCAAAATGTTGGTGGATTTTTAGAACCACAAGGTCTCTATGGACATATTAAATGTGGAATAAGTACTATAAAAAAACTTATTCCAATTATGGTTCAGTGGAAAAGTGGGTCTCAAGTTTGGAAGAAGATGTTTAAAGCTAGAGACTCAATTGAGCAAGAAATATGGTGGGAACCAACTATTGGTACCTCAAATATATGGTTTGACAATTAGACAAGATTGGGGGCTTTGTATAATGTGGTGGATTTTGATTTTTGATCAATGAAGATGCAGGTGACATAGATTTTTTAATGAGAGAAGAGAGGTGGAATTTATAGAAGATAGAAGTGGTATTGCCTGAAGATATTGTGCATCATGCCTTGGAAATTATAACCATCTGTAAGGAAACATAACCTTGGGATATTCCTTGGTGGATGCCAACTACAAGTGGAAAGTTCATAGTAGCTAGTGCATATGATCTTCTTAGACAAAGAAATAAGGTTTCAAAGAACTGGAATAATATCTAGAGTAAAGGTGTGCCCTTTAAGATATTTTTCGTTATATGGAGATTGTAGTAGTTCAAGATTTTTGTAGATGATATCCTTTAGAGGTGTGGAATTAATTTGGTTTCTAGATGTAGGTGTTACCCTCAACCTCATCTAGAAATATTTTATCATCTATTTATTTAAAGTGATTTTGCTTTAAGATTTTGGGATTACTATGTTATGAGTACAGGTATTGAAGGCCCTCTCATTCAGTGTCACTAGGCATTAGTAAAATGGTGGGGTGTAGAGGTATCTAGTAGGATTAAGCCTATTGTTCATGTAGTCCCTAGTTTGGTGTGTTGGCAACTATGGAAAAAGAGAAACAAAATAAACCATGGGGGTTCTTTGTCATGGAATAAGGACATATATGGGATCAATTTAAATCTCCACCATTTGACCCGTAACAGATATTCTTGATTGAAGAATGTTCCAACTAACTGGCCACTTTTAGTGGATTTTCTGCAGAATTATAAGACTCAAGTTAAGTCTACTCTAGTGATGTGGAGGAAGCCTAATCAAGGTTGGTATAAATGCAATTCATGTTGTGCCTCAAGATGCAATCTTAGACCTAGTGCCATTGCATTTTATGTTAGGCATACGAAAGGTGACATATAGTTTACTTCATACAGATAGATCAAAGATAATACCAGTATTCTAGCTGAGGCTGTGACATGGTATCAGAGCCTAGGTTCATTGGTATCATTGGTATAAGAGCAAGTATTTAGTAGTGCCTCATGGATTTGTACGATGACATTTGTATCCTATCTTCGGAAGGTTATGGGACATTCTTAGGAAAATCTTACCTTTTGATTCCTTATTGTGCATAGTGTTGAGGTTGGTTTTGGAATCTCACTTGTTTCACTCTTTCATAGATGGTTAGGATGAGGGATACGATTGGCAAGGGTGAGGCCCCTGAACCTGCAGGTAGGGTCCCTGCTAGGGGCCGAGGTTGGGATCCCGAGGATAGGGCCAAGATAGAGGCCCAACACTAGAGCCAGCTATTCTACCAGATCCATCTTGATCTGCAGCCTGCACTAGTAGATCCGCTACCACAGCAGCTGGTAGGCCAAGTGCCAGCCCAGGCTCTACCCAGATTTATAGCCACATCAGTTCTATAGGATGCCCTAGTCCACGTATAAGGTATTATTAGAGATTGGTCAATTAATGGGGCCCAAACATCTACTTAGAGGGCAGTACAGGGTGGACCAGGTATAGAAGTGCAGCCTTAAGTTGTGGCTCCTCAAGTAGAGGTTTTGCTAGTGCTGATAGTGGCCTAGCAGATGGCAGCCCAACCAGCCATGACTTTTGAGGAGTAAAAGATGCTAGGTCGATTCCTCAGATTGGATCCTCTGGGTTTTTAGGTGCTCCAGGGGAGGATGCACATGAGTTCCTTACCAGCCTCCAGGAAAGGTTACATATCTCAGCCTAGTGGATTCTCATGGTGTGGATTACCCCTTATTTCAGCTTGTCAGTTTAGCAAGGCAGTGGTGGAGGGCGTATATTGAGATTAGACCAGTTGGGTCCCCTCCTATAACTTTGGTGCAGTTCTCCAAAACATTCTTAAGGAAGTACATGCCTCGCAGCATGTGTGAGCTACTGAGGGATAAGTGTTTAAGGTTGGAGTAGGCTTCCATAATCATATCTATGTACGAGGCTAGGTTCTACGAGCTATCTAGGCATGCCACTATAATTCTACCTATCGAACATCAAAAAGTGTTGATTTGTCAGGGGTTTAAAACTTCAGCTCTGTCTACCTATATAGAGTATGATATCTTCGGGCCGATCATTCTTTGATGTTGTAAATCATGCTCACACAATTGAGAATTTATATCACAAGGCCCGTGGGGGTAGTAATAAGAGACCCTGCCACCAGCGTAGCTTTAGCAGTTCTCAATCTAGTAGTAGAGGGTATTCTGAAAGAGGTCAGTAGTAGTATGGTCAGTCTAGTCAGCTCTTTCTGGCATCATTTCAGATTTCAGATGGGGGTTAGATAATTTATAGGGGTTATAGTGGCTAGAGTTTTAGGCAATCTTCTTAAGGTCCTCCTTCTGAGTCTTCAGGTTGTAGGGGCCGATTCAGGTTATTGGACACTCTTTGCCAAGTTAGGGCTTCTGGGGCTTGTTATGACTATAGAGAGGTTGGTCACTATTCTAGGAATTGCCCTATACGGGGGATTATTGAGCAGTCAGCATAGCCAATATAGCCTCTCAGGACAGTGGCGCCACCTATCAGAAGTGGTTCCCAGAGCGGTAGAGGTTGTTCCTACAAAGATAGGGTAGTTCTCAGGGTCTTTGTCGAGGTGGCCAATTAGGAAGAATAGGTGGTTGGTCATGTTCTCAATTTGGTAGTGGGCACGGTCAGTTGTATGCCTTTATGGTTAGGCTAGAGGTAGAGGCATCAGACTTAGTGATCATAGGTACTATTTCAGTATATCAATAGCCAACTTCTATATTATTTGATCTAGGTTCCACTTATTCTTATGTGTCGGCATATTTTGCTTCTTGATTGGGGTTGATTAGCGAGCCTTCTGCCTGTGCCTAGGTATGTAGCTACTCCAGTAGATAATTCATTAGTAGTGGATTGGGTTTTAAGGTCCTATTTAGTCTTGTGGAGTATGACACTTGTGCTGATCTTATTATGCTTGATATGGTTAATTTTATGCTATTCTGGGCATGGACTGGTTATTCCCTAATTATACGGACATGGATTGCTTGCCAAGACCGTTACCGTAGCCATGCTCAGTCATGTGGCAGGGTTTTAATAGTCATGCACTGATAAGGATTATTTTTTATATTTGGGCTAGGAGGTTGGTGTCAAAAGGGTGTTTAGCTTATCTTGCTTATGTCTGTGATACTAGTGTCGACACTCCTTCCCTTGATTATGTTCCTATGGTTCGTGAGTTTGTTGATGTCTTTCCTACCAACTTGTCTGGCCTCTAGCCTGAGCGTGATATTGACTTTGTTGTTGATGTTGAGCCAGGCACCATGCCCATTTCCATCCCATCTTATCGTATGGCTCCTGCTGAGTTGAGAGAGCTTAATATTCTGCTTTAGGATCTTTTGGATAAGGGTTTTATTAGACTGAGTGTTTCTTCTTGGGGTGTGCATATCCTGTTTATGGAGAAGAAGGACGGCACCATCCGTATGTGAATTGATTATCGACAGTTGAACAAGGTAACTATAAAGAATAAGTATTTGATGTCACGTATTGATGATCTATTTGATCAGCTTTAGGGTTAGCTGTGTTTTGTAAGATTTATTTAGGATCTGGCTACCATCAATTAAGGATTAGGGTAACGAACATCCCTAAGACAGACTTCAAGACTCGTTACGGACACTACGAGCTCTTAATCATGTCTTTAGGTTGGCCAATGCCTCAGCAGTGTTCATGGATTTGATGAACTGCATGTTCTGGCCTTATTTGTACTCTTTTATGATAGTATTCATCAATAACATCATTATTTACTTGGGGAGTAGGAAGGAGAATGATAAGTATTTGAGGATTGTGCTCCATACTTTTAAAGATCAACGGCTTTATGTCAAGTTCTTAAAGTGTGAGTTCTAGCTTGATTCTGTAGCATTCTTATGTCACGCGCTATCCACGGATAGGAATATGGTTAACCTGGTGAATATTGAGGTAGTGTGTGATTGGGCTCGAGGTTTGTAATTTCATTGGGTTAGTTGGGTGTTACAAATGGTTCTTAAGGGGTTTTCTTCTATTTCAGCACCACTAACCAGATTGAATAGGAAAGATGTCATGTTCTAGTGGTCCGGCGAGTGTGAGTCGAGCTTTCTAAAGCTCAAGTCTTTACTCCTTCAACTTTAATTTTGACTCTTCTAATTAAGGGCCAGGGATTTATAGTCTATTGTGATACTTCAGGTGTTGGTTTGGGTTGTGTTCTAATGTAGTAGGGTCGAGTGATAGCATATGCTTCTAGACAGCTAATGGTGCATGAGCGCAACTACCCCATACATAACTTGGAGTTGTCAGCGGTAGTTTTCCTGCTTAAGATTAGTAGGAATTATCTTTATAAAACGCATAGTAAGATACTCACCAACCATCATAGCCTATAGTACATTCTCAGCCAGAAGGAACTTAATTCGGGGGCAGTGCATATGGCTGGAGTTGCTGAAAGACTATGATCCTACCATTCTATACCATCTTAGCAAGGAAAACATGGTAGCAGATGCCTTGACCTAGAATGTGATGAGTATAGGGAGTTTAGCCTATCTTCTAGTTTTGAGAAGGACTATGGCTTTGGATATCCAATCCTTAGCCAATAGGTTGGTTCGACTTGATATTTCAGCCTCCAGAGGGATTCTTGCTCATGTTGAGGCCCGGTCTATATTGATTGAGTAGATTCGAAAGCGATAATTTGAGGATGGTGACTTGAGAGACATTCGTGATTAAGAGTTACAAGGTGAGGCTGAGAAGGCCACCATATATCCAAATATATTTTGAGATTTGATGGTAGTATGTGTGTTCCAAGGGTTGGTGATCTCATTTAGTAGATACTATAGAAGGCCCATTATTCCAGGTATTTCATCCATCCAGAGGCATCTAAGATGTATAGGGATTTGAGACAGCTTTATTGGTGGTCTGGGATGAAGAGGGACATAGCGGGTTTTGTGTCTCGGTGCTTGACCTATCAGCTGGTAAAGTTCGATCATAGGAGGCCTAGTGGTTTGCTTCAGGGGTTGCCCATTCCCGAGTGGAAATGGGAGTGGATCACTATAGACTTTGTGATTGGGTTACCATTCACTTTTTAGAGGTTTGATTCTATTTTGGTCATCATGGATTAATTGACTAAATCTACTCATTTTCTAACAGTTCAGATATCTTATAGTGCAGAACGATTGGCTTAGATTTATGTTTGTGATATAATCCATTTGTATGGAGTTCTGGTGTCCATTATTTTTTAAAGGGGTACCCAATTCACCTCTAACTTTTGAAGGTCTTTTCAGGAGTAATTAGGTACCCAAGTTGAGATTAGCATAGCATTGCACCCTCAGACCGATGGAAAGTCTGAGAGTACAATTCAAGATTTAGAGGATAAGTTATGGGCTTGTGTTATTGAGTTTGGTTAATAGGATCGGTTTCTATTTATGGCAAACTTGTCGTATAATAACAGCTACCATTTGAGTATCCAAATTGCTCTATTTGAGGCGTTATATGGTAAATGGTGCATATCCCTGATAGGGTGGTTCGATGCGTTCCAAGCTAGACCACAGAGTACAGATCTACTTTGTGAATCCTTAAATAAGGTCTGATTGATTAAGGAGAGGCTACGGGCAGTTCAAAGTAAAAAGAAGAGTTATGCTGACCGTGGGTATCGTTTCTTGGAGTTTAGAGTTGGGTATCGAGTAGTTCTACGTGTATCACCTATAAAGGGCATGATAAGGTTCAATAGGAGGGGCAAGCTCAGCCCCAGGTATATTGGCTCATTTGAGGTACAGGAGCGGTTTGGTGATCTAGCTTATGCCTTGCCTCCATATTTTGCCAGTATTCATCCTGTCTTTCATGTATCTGTATTGCAGTGTTATAATTTGGATGAGCCCCATGTGCTCCAATGGGATTTGGTTCAGTAGGATGATAGTGTCACGCCCCAAATGCCATTGAGACGTGATTGGCACCCGAAGTCGATATGGCCCGAGAGAACCAATCTTTGCTCATGTCTACCCATATGCATATCCTCATATGAATCTTATTAAATCTTATTATTCCTCATGCAACTAAGCGAAAGTCATGAACATGGAAAAATATATCATATCTATATACGAAACTTGGCAGTTAGGGCCATTAAGTCAAAATGATTATACATCTCTTGCTTTCATATACCCACATACGTCTACAAAAGCCTCTAACTGATGCATTTACAAGACCATCTAAAAGTCGGGACAAGTCCCCGCTTTATCTTTACAACATCAAAACAAATGTACAACTGTGATAAGTCCCGAAGCAACTGGGCTCACCAAAGATCCGCAACTAACTGTCAACTTACTGTCTTTTTAAAAATCTACTAGTGCCTGCACCTGCAACATGTAAGGTAAGTCCCCCGAGGGGGTCAGTACGAAGAATGTACTGAGTATGTAAGGCTCATAAGAAATAGCATCATACATGAGAATGTCAATAGAATACAATATGAGAGAATAGTCAATGTGGATAAACCATCATTTTATATAATATCTTTTATAATTATTTTCCTTCAAGGGAAATTACCTTCACTCAAGAGACTTGCCTCTAATAGATTCTTCTATACCCAAGAGATTCTTTCTTGCTTCTATATTCATTACCGTTATTGTTCATCTACTTGGTTAGTAGGTTGTAACAGATTAACATTCATCCACATACATCCACTCTAGTGGTGGGGTAGGGAATTAATAATATAACGCACATCCACTCTATTAACGTACATCCACTCTATTGGTGGTTTAACCTACATCCACTCTCATGGTGGGAGAACATACATCCACTCTATGCTGGGGGAACATACATCCACTCTATTAACGTACATCCACTTTATTGGTGGTTTAACCTACAGCCACTCTCATGGTGGGAGAACATACATCCACTCTATGGTGGGGGAACATACATCCACTCTATGGTGGGAGAACATACATCCACGCTATGGTGGGAGAACATACATCCACGCTATGGTGGGAGAAATTATATATCAACTTATGAGAGATTAATACATTAAGGATCATGACACTAATTGAAACACACAAATATGCTTTACCTTACTCTTATACTTCATGAGATTAACACCTTAACTTATGAGAGATAGATATATTAGCTCGCATTTTACCTCCTTCACTATTCTTATAAGATCTTATATAAGTAGGTATATGATACCGGGCCTCCACCTTTGGTGGGCTATAATAGATAACAAAGCATAATATTGGGATTATTCCATATTGAACTTATACCCTCTAGAAAGTGATCCATACTCAATGAAACATATAGTAACCATGCACATTACCTCTTTATAATACCCTTTACATAGTTATGAGAGTGACACGTTAAAGATCATGACATTAAAGCACACACTTATATACACACCTCACTTCACTCCTTTACCTCATGAGATTGACAACTTCACTTATGAGGAATAATTATACTAACTTGCACATCACCTCTCTTATTACTCTTATGAGATTGGTACTCTTACTTATGAACGATTGGCACAAGGATAATCATCATACTATAGAACTTTGGAACAAGACATGATTGGAATATGCTTTTCAAGAATAAATAGATTCTCTTACATTATTACCCTCTTAAGATAGTTCTTTTAGGAATTTCAACATCATGACATCTTTGGAACTTCAATCAATGAATAAGAGATAAGTGAATCATAATTCATCTAAGAATAGGGCACATATGAATAACAATGTACGTCACCCTGAATTGATATACTTCAAGCCTCTCGGAATTGAAACAAGCCCAATGTCAATAAGAACAATATGTTGTAGAAGGATACAGAAAGAGTAACCTTACATACCTTGTATTCTCAATACGAATATACAATCCTAGAGGTGCATACAATAGTCCCGCTCCTTCTTTATGTGTCATCTACATCACAAATATATAACGGGATTCACATTAACCATCAACTACTTTACAAATGCATATAACATCAATGAGTTACATGTTTGCCTTTAAACATGCCATTTCCCCTTGACAAAACCATTGATGCAATTATTATTCCAAAAATCCCCCAATATTTCATACATTGACCAATACATAATAACCAATAGCATGTCGCACCTAGTTCATACTTTCCACTTTCCATCATCACAACATCACAATTATTCCATCACTTCAATACACCTTACAACAACAAATCGGCCAAAATCCCATAATTTACACTTATGGAAAAATAACAAGTTTAATAACAAAATCACACCATACATGTTCATATTTTATCCATACCATGCTCTTTCATCAAAGTCACAAGTCATAATTCAAGCTTGAATCTCATGGATCACAAATCTTATATAAAAACACAAAGTACCATGTCCACCATTTCCAAGCATAACCAACATGATATACATAATCTCCCATGCATATAATATGTTAAACCAAAATAATATCTTCTCCAAAAGTTGACTTAGGGTTTTGAGAGCTAAAGGGGTTCTCTTGAAATTTTCTAGAAATACATGTGTGTTTGTAATGGATAAAAAATCAGATTTTTACCCCTTTATATAGGCCCTCAATTTCCATCCTTAGCCACTCTTTGGCATTAAATGTTGGGTCTAGAAGGTCAAATAAAAGAATGAGTCATTTGACCCATTTGGGCCATGCATTTTATTCCATTTTTAGGGCTCAATTTGGGCCCAATAACACATTTCAACTTAGCCCGCCAATCTTCATGCATAATCCATCATATATCTCGTGGTTAAATAATTCCATAATGTCACGACAATATTCTCTTACGAGATTCTCATTCGTCGTCTCAATCGCAAAAATAGAAATTCTAGTCGTCCATGGCTTCATTGAACATTTATGATACCTACTTGTGTTTCATGATTTGATCATGTAGGGGTATGTAGAAGTGTATTGAAGTATTTGAAGATTTAACAATGCTCAAATAACTCCAAAGAACCAAAAGAAATCATATAAGAATCGACGTAGAATTGCGTTACGAAACGAGCCCGGAAGGGAACATTTTTTGTGCCTTGTGCCACTGCTGCAAAGCAAGGCAGTGGCGCAAGAAATGAACCCCCTCTAAATCAGGTGGCTTGCGCCACACCCCCTGAAATAGGGAGTGGCGCAAGTTTCAACACCTTGCTGAATTTTTCGGCCACTTCTTCAATACTTGCATATCATCCAATACCTTATCACAACACTACAAAATACTTACTTAGTGATCTTAATCATCAAGTAAACATGAATCCAAGTCACCAATTGAGGTTGGAATGTGTACAGGGTATTACACAAATGCTCCACGAAATCACAAAACACCTCCTACGAAGGTCTAATCGCACATATTAGGTCCGATATCAAATGTTTCACCAATGACACTATAAAACACATACTCATGGAATCTCAACACCTAGGTAGATATTACCCCAAGGTATCAAGTGAGGTTAGAAAAGTACGGGGTGTTACAGATAGGTTGACCTTTGAGGAGTATCTAGTCGCCATTCTAGCCAGAGATGTCAGAATGTCACAATCTAGGGAGAATCCAGTGGTAAAGGTTCAATGGAAACACCATCCAGTTGAGGAGGCTACCTGGGAGACCAAGAATAACATACGGACCTACTACCCTCAGCTGTTCGAGCCTTTAGGTACCTTCTATTCCTTGACTTTCAAGGAGGAAATTCTTTTTAGTAGTGGATGTTTTAATGACCCTCTAGGTCATTTTCTTCGTTTCACGTGTTTTTTGTATCTAGAGCATTCCTATAGCATCCCCAAGTCTATTATGACTTTCTGGACCGGTAGTTCAGATTTTGGGCAGTTCGTTTGGTTTTTCTGCCAATTTCATTATTTGGAGCTTTTAAAATTGAGAAATTGATCTTTGGCCAAAACTTCTAGTAAATGGCCTTGGCTGAGAATTTTAACACTTTTGTTAACTCTGAAATATAGATTTTATGCTAGGGGACCATTGGTTTGGGTCCCAAGGCTTCTGGGCCATTTTAGGCTATCAGTTGGAATTTGTTAAAAATAAAAATGTGGATGAGTGGCCCATATTTTGTCGAAACGACCTCCATTAGGAAAATCATCAATTCCATTGAGTCTGGAATGCCATTTCCAAAAGGGTAATATATTTTGATTGCATTCACGAGCTTCCTAATGAATCCCAAGGACTCGGTCGAAGTCTTTTTAAACTTTAATATATTTTGCTAGTGCAAGTGCTGGTGCTGCTGCTGAAGCGGCCAAGGGTCCGCTTTTGCAGACGCCACTTTAGTGGCACCAGATCCACTTATGCAGTTGTGTACCAGGGGACAAGGGCTATTTTTGCAATTATTTGGCCACTTAAGTGGCAGTCACTTTTGGGGTCATTTGGCCGCTCAAGTGGCAGTCGTTTTTGTGGTCATTTGGCCGCTTAAGCAGTCGCTGCTGGGTAGTATATATGTAGTTTCCCCTGCATTTTCAATTTATTTTAGAAGTCTAAAAGCTTCATTGGTGTGACCATGAGCTGAGAAATTGTGAAGGGATCATTATAGTAAGCTCAGTTATGATAAATGAACTACCTTGGATCGTTTTCCTTCCTTCTATCTCATTTATTTTCTACTTAATTCCATAAAATTCTTGGTTTTGGGGATTCTTGGGTTTTCATATTTGGGGATTGATTTGGGGCTCAATTTGGGGGCTAGTCATGCTTAAATTTTGAGCAAGAGATCCTTGTCCCACCAGGGACACAATTGCGGGTTTGATTTCTGAATTCTACAAGCGGGCCTCATGGGTTATTTTTGACTTAAAGTGTAAATTTGTAACATAGGTACCATTCTTCTCGTATTGACGTGTAGATCATTATTTTGGTTGTGTGGCAGCAGTTGAAGGCTTCTTGAAAGGGAAAAGCTCTGGTTTAGTGGGTTGTGAGCTCGCTCTTTGGCGTCCAGGTAGGTTATGGCTTACCTACTCTTAGACTTGGAATGGTAAAGGTATTTATATTATAAATTGCTAATTATTGGTTGGGTATTATTGCTCGATAAGCCATCCCCTAGGTATATCTTAATTTTATTAGTTGGTTTAGGGCCTTTAGAGTAGAATTTAACCGAAAATCCTTAGGTTTTAGGGCCTTTAGAGTAGAATTTCACCGAAAATCCTTAGTTTAGATGGTCGGCCTCATTGTAGAACTAGTTTATGGAAACCTGGTAACTTTACTATTTCCAAAGGAAGTATTAGCTTAGCTTTGTCTCATTGTTTGTTTTAGGTCGGGTCTTTAGGGAATGGTAGTGGTTGTATTAATCATGTTGGGCAGATTACCTTGGATAGTATAGTCGCGGGGATTTGTAGGTCGAGTATACGGTAGGTTGGGGTTCCATCTCTATGTTAATGCTCTTTTCAGGTAGAATGGTCTTGCTTCTGAGGTTTTTATTCTTCATGCCGGTACTCATCGTTGGGCTGGTATTGTGCTGCATTACTTATGTACATTATCCATGTGTTTCCAAGATTTATGGTTGGCTTGGTTTAAAACATGGTAATGGAATTTTTTAAAAGGGAACTTGTTGAGTTTTCTACTATTAATTGGCTCACTACTATCAATTTTACATGACAATATGGAAGAAACCTGATAAGTATCTGGTTTGCTTAAAATACAGTCGGTGAGTCTAATAAGGGACTATATGAGTTGTACTGGGTCGATATGACTTCAAAAAGGGAAAACAAACGGATAAAAGCCCCGATCGAGTCCAGGAATCTATAATTAATCCCCAGTCAAATCCGAGAACTTGTTATACTAAAAAGGGATTCCCACCTAGAAGCCTCGATCATGTCAGGGCACCTGTACACTTGATGTGATTACCCCCTATAAGCCTCGGTCAAGTTTGGGCAACGGTAAATCTTGAGACTCCTTTATCTTTATTGTCTATTTTATTTGAGTGATTATAGTGTTATTGTTTGTTGTTGGTGCCTTCCGGGCTTATGAGGGTATGGATAGATTGTAGTTAGATTCTTTTATGTACCTTAGAGTCGTTATTCCATATCCTATTTAGTTTTATTATGCTAGTTTACTTTATATTCGCAATTTTTGTATTTATATCTTTTTGTGCCCAGTTAGCCTATGATACCTACTGGGTACTACGTATTTTGGTACTCATACTACACTTCTGTATTTTTTTTCCTTAATGCAGATCCAATTATGAGTTATCGTTGCTGACGCCTTCCTCATGTGGAGCTTATGAAACCTTTGCTACTCTAGCAAGGTTAGAATCTATTCGCATCTTATTGGCTTATGCCTCTTTCAATCGCTTTAAACTTTTTCAAATGGATGTCAAGAGTGAATTGTTAAACAACATCCCGGTTTGAATATCCTTCCTGTCCTGATTATGTTTTTGAATTGACCAAAACACTCAATGGTCTCAAGCAAGCTCCAAAAGCCTAGAAATAAAAGATTAAGCAGTTTCCTACTAAGCAACAATTTTCAGATTTATGCTGATGACATTATATTTGGAAGTACTAACTCTGTGCTTTGTGAGAATTTTGCAAATATTATGAAGGGAGAATTTGAAATGAGCCTTATAGGAGAACTTACTTTCTTCCTTGGACTTCAAATAAGCATTGAGTAAAGGAACCTTCATTAGTCAAAGCAAGTATACTAAGGAGCTTATCAAAAATTTTGGAATGGAAAAAGTTAAGACATTTGGAACTCCCATGAGTTGTTCATCTACATTCTTGAAACTGATGCACCCCAAAAGAATGTGGATGCGAAGGTCTATCGAGGAATGATAGGATCTTTCTTATACTTAACTATCAATAGACCCGATATAATGTTCAGCGTATGCAAATGTGCAAGGTTCCAATTAGCTCCTAAGGAATCCCATCTAACATCCGTCAAAAGAATCATTCGATATCTCATTGGTACCCTCACTCCTCATATTTTGATTTAATTGGTTATTGAGATTCTGACTTTGCAGGTGACAAAAATGATCAAAAAATTTCAAATGGAATATGTCAAATTCTTGGAGATTCCTTAATATCTTGGCATATCAAGAAAAAACCTCAGTTGCTCTATCCACAACAGAAGCTAAGTATTTAGTTGTTGGCAACTGTGTTACTCAACTATTATGGATGATGCATCAACTACTTGACTTTGATTTATCTTATTATTTTGTGCCAATTTTTGTGATAATACTATTGTAATCAGCTTATCTAAATACTATGTACATTATTCTAGGGCTACGCATATAGATACCAAGCATCATTTTATTAGAGATCATGTCGGAAAAGGTAATTTTGAAAACTTGAATTATTGATTCAGAAAATCATCTTGTCGACAATTTTAAAAAACCTCTCTTAGACGAAAGATTTTGTTTTCTTTGAAAAAGCCTTGTAATTACTTATTTTAGTGATATTTAATACGTTCTAGTAGCTTTCTTTTAATTTTTTGTTTTTTTTTTGATGGTCTTCCCAATAAATATCTTCCTTCCATTTAGTCTTCTCAAGAAATCTTTTCACTTAATTTCCTTCCAAACGTCTCTTCAACTTTGACCACGTCTCTTCCCCTTCCCTTTCTCAAAGCCTTTAATTTGACCCTTCTTCCTCCTCTCTTCTCATATCTCAAGCTTTATCATCTAAATGATGAGAACCAGATCCATGGCTACTCTAGCAAAATCCCCTGTTGACTGCCTTTCAAAAACTCAAAAGCCCATTCTCCTTTTTGTTTCTTCGGGATATTTTGAAGGAGAATCTCATATTTTCTCTTCCCCTTAAAAATCTAAACAGAGATCCTTTGCTTGAAAGAACATGAATAGTGAGAAGTCTTATCCCAGTGATTCCAAATCTCTCTCACCAAAGGACATGCATAAGTTTTGGACTGTGGTACAGAAAAAAAGTTTGTGGCCTTCAAGAATCAAACCATTGTCTTAGGGAGAGTCATCAACTTGCAACAATTGGAAGAAATCTAGTGCTATGTAAGTACTTATTTTAAAGCTCAGAAGTTATCTCTATTTCTTTACCTGTGTGGACTAGAAGTCTTTGAAGAACCCGTCGTTTGTTCTATGCTAATCTCCCTTGTTAAAATGATAGTGGTGAACTGGAAAATCTTGTGCTAGGAACTCGAATCATTATTAATAATTTTTTGTTTGAAAGGGTGTTTGACACTAAATTCTCTGGAGTCATTCCCTATATGAATGATACTTGGCCTGAAGACTTTGAAGTAATTCTAGAAAAAGTAAAAGTTGCAATATCTAAATCTAGCACCAATATGACTAATTTTAGGCCCCTCTCTCTATGTTTTAAGCATAAAATTCTTGCTCATATGATTGCTACCGCCTTCGTTCCTCGAAAATCATCTCTTAGCAGTATCATTACAAGAGATGTGTTTGTCCTCTATTGCATGCTTAAAAAAGTATTAGATCAGCTGGTCTATGTTGTTTCGTGCGTACATGATGGAAAGTGCCTCTGACCCTAATACCTCTTCCAGTTTACCTTATGGGTTAATGATCACTCATATTTTTCTCGCTTCCTCTATAGATCTTTCAAGTTATCAACCTGTGAAAGTCTCTGTCAACTATGATTCCAAAACTTTTACTAGCATGGGATACATTTTGGTCAATGACTTGTAGTGCAAAAAGTACTCTGTTAAGCCTAAATCTGAGCCTCCAAACGTGAACCAAATCACTGTTGATTTTGCCTCTATCCTATTGAAATAGGTGGAAGACATGAAGGATTGTCTCTCCACACTCGAGGAAGGTATGTTATCTTCACAAGAAAATTCGAGTAAGATTCTACAACTCAACAAAGACACCAGCATGAATGTGGGCAAATTGTGACTTTCTATTGATGGGTTCAAACAAGAAGGTGTTAAGACAATGAACAAACTCTTCAAACAAGTCGACTCCATCAAATATGAAGCTAACTTTTCTCACAATGATCTTGTTGTTTCTGTTCAGACCTTGTATCTAGCTTTGCAAGAAATGTTGAACATTCTTATAATACCTTTTGAAGGAATGTTGAAAATACCCTCAAGTACTTTTTTGAGGATTGCTGAAGATCTATCCCTTATGTCCTCTTTTTGATACACCCCCAGTTAGACACTTCTTTTGGCTATGTACCAGAGGTTGCTCAATACCTCTGCTATGACTCTCTCTTACTACTTATTATCCGAATATATGGTCTTGTAGTTTATCTATGTGTACATTACTAAGCATGTGCTATTTATGTGTTATTATTGAATTTGTAATCGTTTTTTTTATTATTATGCCAAAGGTGGAGAAAATAGGACATCAGATAGGCACCAAGCAAGGGGGACTAGTTCACTTTTCCGCATAAAGTGAGGGAGAGCAAGTAATTCTCACCAGCACCAAAAAGGGAAGTCTTATACCTATTAATCTGATGTTTATTTTCATCATAAAAAATGAGGATATTGTTAGCCTCCTAATTAATTTTAATAGTGATACTTAACAATAGTTTTTGCTGCAGGTCCTAAAGATGCAAAAATAAGAAGTAAAGATTGCAAAAAATCCAGAAGAAGCATAAATAAAGAAGGAATCAATCTTCACGAGTGAATCAATTAACAAACAAGGTTCCCACAAAATTAGCACACATCAACAAGGAAGGAAAACAAGGTCTATCTTATATTACATCACAAAGAAGGAAAGAATCAATCAATACGCTATACAAGACAGAATTCCATTCAAGAGCAAAATCTCATGAAAGAACGAGAAAGGAACAAAATCATATCATACACATGAAATATTTGATATGGACGTGTATTGATGTGAGTACTCAATCAAGAAAACATTACAAATGCTTAATTGAATGAAACTCCCTTAGGTTTTCTTTTTAGAGCAAGCAGCAGCCTACAAAGAAAGAATATAAAAGAAGATGCAGACCACTAGAAGAGATACGCAACTTCACTTGAACTACTCAATTGTCTCATTTTAGTCTTTATACAACTTTGTACTCTAGTTGATTACATTTTTTACAAAAAGAAAAATATAGAGTCAGTCAAAGTTATACAGGTAGAGGCTATGTTCTACCAAGTACCAAATTTGTAAATTCAGAAATAGAATAAGAAGGAACCATCCTATAATTACAAGTTTCAAAAGAAGCTTTAAAGGAAACCATTATAACCCAAGGGACTAGAATAGGCATCACATCGGTGATCCAAACCAGTATAAAAAAACTCTATTTTATTCTCTCTCTCTCTTAAATCTTTGCAGTATTTACTTTATTTTGTTTGTGAAACTAACTTGTCGGCAAGTAGACTTGCTCTCATAAGTAGTCAACTAATAGGAAAATTAATTCACCCTCCCTCTTGACTTTCAAATCGGTCCAAAATTATTGTTCTACTATCAAAACTTCTCCTCTCCAAACAATTTGAGAGTAATGCAACTATTATAAGGTTTTTGAAATTTTTATCCCTAACAATGTATCCTCCTTCAAATCTGGTTACTCTAATGTGTACTCTTATCCGTTCACATTTGGAATTGAGCTGGCGATCGACCCGATAATCATAGTAAAATGCATATATTATGATATCATCTTGCCTATGTTTGTCCAACGATATGAAGGTCTCTGGCTTGTCTTTGGTATCAAGCCAAAATGTCTTCTTGGCTTGATGTGACTTTACTTTAAGTCACATGATGCAACTTTAATCCCGTTGAATATTTTGAGGTGGAGTAATGCATCTCATAAAATGGGGGAAATTTGGTCTTCTCTCTATCATGGATGAGAACAAAGATCGCCATTAGATATAGAGATTTATGGTCATGAAAACTAGTGAAATTATCTCACCTACATACCCTCTTTCCCAGAGGCTTGGAACATGAATCATATACAAAGATTGTTATTTTTATTACTTTTTTATTCACCATTCTAATACATACTTTCTTCTTCTGCTAGAAACTAAATGGGTACATTACATTGTGATGGATCTTCCTGAGGGTTCAACGTATTCTGATTGTCTCTATTCATGAGGAATAATAGCGGGGAAATATTTCCAAAGATCAATGGGTGGAAAAAAATCTTGGTCAGCATTTTTTATTTTTGCTATTATAGTTATAAATTTTGCCTAACATGGCTTTATTTTGGTAGGTATTATTAATAAGGAGATTATAAAGGCAAATCCAAAAATTGATCCTGCATCTTCCTGTCGCATTGCTAAAGTTAAGTTGAAGACAAACTCAATTTCTTCATCTTCTTCAAAGAAATCTCCCTCTTTTGCTTGACCTCCTTCCAAGAAGAGAAAGAGACTTATGAAAACTAGCTTTCTTGGATATGTTGTTAACACTGGGGTTAATGTTGTTTCCCCTTAAGATGCCCTTTTTTCACCTTCCTCTGGGCATGAGTTTTCCTTCATTCTTAACATGGTTACATTAGGGATAGCGAGGAAATCAAGGATGAATCTATCGCTCGTGAAAGGCAATTTCATTCTACCATAGCCAAGAAGCCTTTCCCTAGTCAGCCTTTTTTAAAATAAAGGTGGGCTAGGAAATATTTTATTATAAAAATATACAAAAGCACAGTTTGGTCCATGTATAGGCCCAAACCCAAAAAGAAAATAGCAACAAAAACAAATAAAATCAAAAGCCAAAAGAGAAATAAGACAAAAATAAAAGGGGGGAAGTGGAAAAGGAGAAAGTGAAACAACACTCCCGCTTAAACTCTGGCAAATCCTTCAGCTTCATCAGTGTTTGTCGGCCACCTCATCTCCTCCGGCAAGTTCTTCATAATCTCAAGTAAGGATTTGTATCCATTCTACTAATCTGAACTTTGAATCATAAAATATCTATCCCTCTTTTAGCCAATATATGAAATCGTAAAGCTTTGGAATGAATACACCTCAAGTCACCTAAATCTCTCACTAGGTGTTGTGTAATCACTTGTGTTTAAACAAGATTCCAAGCTTACGATCTCATCTTAGATCATAAGTTGGACAGGTCTATTTTAAGCCAATATTTGTAAGATTTTGGTCTAATACTCTTGTTTATTCCTCTACAAAGGGTTGAACCTCAGAAAAGATTAATACCACCTTCATATTAGTTTAAACAATCGTATTAGACTAGCATGCTTACAAAAAAACAAAATGGTATTATTCTTGATATAATCCAAAGACTGTACATTTGTGATAAACTGTTGACCTTGTTTTGTATGTTGAACCTCCCTCAGTAGTTAAACAGTCTAAATTTGGAGTAATTGACTTGTGTTAAATCTGACAATCTAAAAATCAGTCTGGTTTTTTTTTTCAATCTTCTTATTCTCATGTGTAGTATTTTGTTACTTCTATGGTATTATAATGTTCTTTGCCTCCCTTGGTAATGCTGTAAAAATGTTAAAACTTTGTGTACCTGCAAAACTAAAACACCAGTTAGCTAAAAAAAAGATGTAAGTGTGTTGCCCTCTCTGTATGTGTGTTGAACTTGTATAAGACCTTCTTTAATTAATTATTTGATTCTCCTGATGATCATAGCAATCTTCCAAGGGTTCTCTTATTCTCCTTGCACCATTTTTAGTCAAATTTAATGAGTCAGTCTCTAAAATTATAGGTAAAAACTGGCTATACACATAAAACTCACATCCTTCCCTCATTGCCACTCATAGTAAATACCTTATTATTGAGAGTAACCTTAATCTACTAGCCTTGCTTTGTTTCTAATGACTTTACCTACTTCGTTCAACTTATATCTAAATATCTATTTTGTACCGATCATTGAGCAGTTCTATGGTCATTTAACAAGTGTTCATACCTGATTTTGTTCAAATTGATCAAGTTGTTCCTTCATGGTTTGTGTCCAGGATTCGACTCCCAAAGCTTCATTAATTTGTTTAGGTTTAAATTGAGAGACCAAAGCAATAAAAGCTTGTTTTCTTAGAGAGGCTCTGGTTTGCATTTTCTCATTTGGATCGCCAATAATGAAATAATTAAGAAAGCTTGCATTGTGTCTCCATTATCTAGGAACAGATTTTTTTAAATGAGTCTGGACCTAAAATTGACTCTTGGATAGTGCTAGTTGGCTCAAAAGGTGTTTCTTAGTAGTAGATAGAGAAGATTCATCCCGATTTGGTTGAGCAACCTATTCTTCATCAAGGCTAACAATGCTAGAATTTTGAGTGAGCGGGTTAGAATCATCAAATAACACATGACAAGATTCTTTTGCACTAAGGGTTCTCTTATTAAAAACTCTAAATGCTCGACTAGATGGAGAGTAACCAAGAAATATACCTTCGACACTTCAAGGATCCAATTTAACCAAGTTATTCCTACCATTCTTGTAGATGAAGCATTTACATCCAAAAGGGTAGAAGTAGATAATATCTGGCTTTTTACCTTTTCATAGTTCATATGGGGTTTTCTTCAAGATTGACTTGATCAGGCATTTGTTTAGAATGTGATAGACTGTACTTACTGCCTTTGCCCAGAAGTGATCAGGTAAGCTTTGTTCCAACCTGGAAGTCATTTTTTTTATTACGACCCATGCTTGGAAGTCATTTGCTTAAAAAAATATTCTGAATCATTCCTTCCAATGTAAATAGTGTTGTCTATTGAAGAAAGGGGCCTATTTGATGAATTTACATCTTTAAAATTGTGATTGGGATTTGGTAATTTGTGATTTGATCTTTTCTCACGTACGGTTAAGAAACAAAGTGTGAGACCTGTTCTGATATCAATTGAAAGTCAAGAGGGGGTGCATTGAAATTTTCCTATCAGTTTACTACTTATGAGAGCAAGTTGACTTTCCTACAAGTTAGTTTCACAAACAAATAAAATAAGTACTATAAAGAGTTAAAAGAGAGAGAGAGAGAGAGAATAAGACAGAGATTTTTATACTGGTTCGAATCACCGATGTGGCCCCTTGGGTTACAAAGGTTTCTTTTAGAGCTTCTTTTGAAACTTGTGACTACAGGATGGCTCCTTCTTTTTCTAGATCTGAATTTACAAATTCAGTACTTGGGATGACACGGCCTCTACCTGTATAACTATGACCGACTCTATCTTTTTCTTTTTGTAGCAATTCTAATCAACTAGAATATAAACTTTTATGAAGACTAAATAGAGACAGTTGAGTAGTTTAAGTGAAGTTGAGTATCTCATCTGGTGGTCTTCATCTTCTTTTATATTCTTCACTTGTAGGTTGCTTCTTGATCTAAAAGGAAAACCCAAGGGAGTTTCATTTAATCAAGGATTTGTAATCATTTCTTGGTTTAGTACTCACATCAATACATGCCTGTATCAGATATGACCGTGTGTATGATATGATTTTCTTCCTTTCTTGTTCTTTTATGAGATTTTGCTCTAGAATGGAATTCTGCCTTGTACAGAGTATTGATTGATTCTTTCTTTCTTTGTGCTGCCATATATGATGGACCTTGGTGTTTCTTCCTTATTATTGTGTGCTAATTTTATGGGAACCTTGTTTGTTAATTGGTTCACCCATGAAGATTGATTCCTTCTTTATATATGCTTCTTCTGTATTCCTCGCAATCTCTTATAAGATCTTTCTTTATACTATTTTCTTCTATTAGTTAGCTTGGATTGAGAAAGCTCCGCCCAATAGCACTTAGCCATGTGTGTGTAGACCAAAATGATCTCTCAAAGCTGATAAACGGTAGCCTAAGAGCAAGTCAAAAGTATGAGAAGGGCGCGAGAAGTTTTCTAAAGATAGAGAGAGATTTTTAAATTAGACTTCAAGTTGTTGTGCCATGAGTTAAGAAGGGAGAGACTGCCCCAGGCTTAATTCTTTGCAATCATTACTTCTTATTTTTTGCATCTTTAGTCCCTGCACCAAAAACAATTGTTAAGGGTCATCATTAAATTTGATTAAAAGGCTAACACGGTTCTCCCCTATCACTTTTGGTGGATGGAGTCCACTTGATGTAACATATTTAACCGAGAGAATGGAATTAAGCAAAGATTGCTCAGTGGCGATAGTTTCTCCACCAGAAGTCACAGGCAATGACGTACTAGAAAAATAAGAATCATGAACGATGGTAGAAGAACTAGTTGAGGTTGATTTTGCCATATCTGAGAAGAATTAAAAGATTTTAGAAGAAAGTAAGAGCAAAGCAAGAATTTGAAATTATATTAAAGAAGATGGTGGAAAACCAAAATTTCAAAAGATAATGGAAAAAAAGATGAGTAAGATTTAGTTTTTATCAGGATTTTGGATCATTATTGTGATGTTACAAAAATTGAACTCCCCCTAAAAAATGAATTGCACACAATGACGTACTTCGGAAAAGAAAAGAATGAATAACCTATTTCAGAAGCATTAATCAGAAGAGGCACTTAATTCCCTTCTGAAGGAAAATTCAATTTGGAGATAAAATTGTGTCACGACCCAAAAATCGAGGTCATAATGGCACCTACCCCTATCCAACCTTGGTAGATAAGCTAAAAAAATCCACTATGAATATGAAAAAGGAAAGAACTAATGCAAATACGAGACTTCTAGAACAAAGTCAGGATATAATAATCATAAATCCAAAATATCTGAATGAAAAAACAACCGAGACCCGAAAAACTGATGTCATGAGGATAAAAGGCAACTAAGACAATATTGAATCTGATGATACATCTTTATCTCCGAATATAAGTAAACACATAAACTATAGATGGAGACTGGAACAAGTCTCAGGACGGGGAGCTCACCAGCACTCCAAATCAGCTCTCAACAACACAAATCAGCTACCACAGGTTGCACTAGTACTAGGATCTGTACCAAAACGGCACATAAGTAGGAGTGAATATGGTCCACTTTTACTTAGTAGGTATCATAGGCTGACTAAGCAAAGCAAAAAACTAAACAAGTGAAGAATACTATGAGCATGCTTCCACTTGCATACAGAAAAGTTCCTAACAGTGGCTCAAACCGTATCTCCTAACAGTTCTACAAATATAATGTCAGTATAAGTCTACACACAAATATATATATATATATATATATAAAGGAAGGCTGAAAACATGATATGAAACACGTAAAAGAAATGCAATAGATGCAATGCAATGGACATGATGTAATATTTCAATATCACCTCATATACACCTTCCGAACATAAGCTTCCAGGATAGGACACCATGGGGGGTTCACAACCCATATACATTCACAATCTCATATCTCAATCAACCTTACTGGTATATTCTTCGGTCAAGGGTTTCATAAAGTGTCTCAGTTTCTTTCAAATTAGTATCTCTCTGTGGTTCCAATTCCATGTATATAGATAATTAAAATGAGGATGCACGCTCACAACCAAAATAATATTATATAATAAATCAATTCAATGATGGCATTAAATGAGCACAAATCTCCTTAAATTTTAGTAAATCGTGATATAAACCAATATCAACCCCCACTCGGGTATCACCACAATAATTATCTCTCAAGTCAAATATAATATTCATATAAGCCCCCACTTGGGCATCAGAATAATAGTAATCTCTCAAGTCAATAATAATACTCAAATAGGCCCCCACACGGGCAACACAATAAAATAGCTATCTCAAAATATGATTCCCATAATAACATCCCCAACCCATAGCCTATTTTACATAAAAAGTTAACTACCCAGCACAGACTGAAGAAAGCTAAGTTATAAACTACCTTGAAAAGTTGAACCTCGAGCCTGGACCCTTTAACATAGAGGCTTTCCTTTATGTGCGGCTGATCTTGGGCATATTAATACGTCCAAGTGTCATTTTATGCTCATATGATAGCTTAGTTCTAGAGTTAATTTGATTATACTCACATGAATTTTGGTTAATTTACGTCCATGAACTAACATATGTGATAAGCTTTTGTGTAGGATGAAATTTCTAAAAGATCAAGCTTAAGAGAAGAAAATAGAGTTAAACTTAGAGATGGAGGCTACAGATTTGCTCATGTGATACTCCTCAAGCTAAAGAATGTGAAGTTGAAGCCAAAAACTTACCAAGAATGAGATGTGATGCATTCAAAGCAATGGAAAGGGTATAAGGATCAATTTTGAGAGATTTGGTCTACTAAAATAGTGGCTATCTGTGATATTAAAGTGCCACAGAGGAAAGGGACAAAAGAAACGATATTGGAGTGACTTGAGGTAGTTGGACAGTGCACTACCGTAATAAGGTCGTGGCACGCTAGCTAACCTCTGAGATAAGGCTATGGCATGCTAGCTGGCCTTCAAGATAAGATCATCCCATGTATATTAGGCTCTATGATATTGAAGTGTCACAGACTTTGGTCTTTTCGGGTACAAATTGTCTGACACTATAAATAGGACACTTAGCTTTAATTCTATTCATTATTGAACGACTTGGGATGACTTTAGAGAGGATAAAACATAAATAAGGCTTCTCTTAGGGTTCTTATTCTACTCTTTTTCATTAATTGATTCCTGTATGAACTACATCAATTTTGTAATTGCTATTCAGAGTATAGTGGCTAAAAACCCTCATTTCGGGGTTGCGCTACGAACATGATTGTATAGTGCTATTCTTAGTTGTTTTGGGTTTATTTATCAAGTATTGGTTATTCTTATGTTCTTGCTTTCACTTTTTTAAATATTAGCAACCTTTGAAATAAATCTTTGAGCACAAAGTGAACGGACCAAGGGAATGAAGGGTTAGAATTAAAAACGTATGGAATGAGATCTCGTCTTTAGTAATTAAGGGCTTGATTTGTGATTAGGATAGGAATATACCTAATTTGAATCATTTAGTTGATATACTAGAACAAATATAAATGCGTTTGAATTAGATCCTCACATCCCTGCTCAACGATGTAGTTGTGAAGCTAGTTTAAATAGACGATTAGAGGATGACCATTCCCGAATCATGTTATTAATCCCGTGGATCAATAACCAAGATAGACAATTAAACTAATAAAAGAAAATTACTATACATGATTGTGAATTATGCCTTGACCGTGGAATTCTCCTTGAGATTTTTTACACCTAATTTACATACGTCATTACTTTACTACTTATTTAAAATCAAAAACCAACAACTCTTTTGTTACGATTGCACTTGTCTAATTTTAGAGTATTACTCGGGTTGGATTATTTGCTAAGTACCAAATCTCTGTGGGATCGATATTCGATTCGCAAGAGCCACTTTATTACTTGTACGATCACATAACACTTGTGTGTGCATTTGGACACAACAAGTTTTTGGCGTCGCTAGCGGGGACTTGAAAAAATAGCAAATTTCTAATTTTTAGTTTGACTATTTTAATTGATAAGTGCTAACAACTTGGTCTTAGTCACTAAATTTGCAGGTGTAAATTTGAATCTATAGCAAGCTGACCGTGGAATGGGATTTGGTTGAACCATATCCTGAACCTGAGTGACGCTTGCATCAATTAAGGAAAGATGCATCACTTCTTTATCCCACAACGCAAGTTCAGAAAGATCAACAGGATGAGGTTGTTCCTAAAGTAATGGCTCAAAGACCAGTCCACAAAGTGGTAATCCCACTTACAACTAAAATTACCTCCAGTATACGCAAATCAAAATTGGGAGGTAGATTTGAGCTAAAGCAAAATATGGTGTAGTTGTTGCACACTAGCGGGCAGTTTATAGGCATGTCACAAAAGGATCCACAGCAGCATTTGCAAAACTTTCTGGAAATCAGTGACACTCTTATTCCCGCAAGAGACTCTACTGATTAATGAGGCTCACTCTTTTCCCATTTTCACTTTTGGGAGAAGCAAAGAGATGGTTGAAGGCAGAATCATCAAATTTTATCACTACTTGGGATGAGCTTACTAGGAAGTTCCTCATCCGATTCTTCCCATCTGGAAAAACTGCAAGGTTAAGAAGTAAAATATTGAGCTTTAAGCAGAAGCCTGAAGAGAATTTATATCAGGCATGGGAGAGGTTCAAGGGTCTTCTCAAAGATTGCCCACATCACTAGAAAACAAATGATATACTGGTTCATACTTTTGTTGAAAGTCTTGACCAAAATACAAATATCTTATTAGATTTAGCGGTAGGTGGTCAAGCTCTAGAGAAGATGTTTGATGAGTTATACACTCTTTTGAATCGTATTTCATAGGGTAATTCAGAGTGGCATGGTGATGCATCTAGAAGTATGGTTAAGAAGGTGGAAGGTATGTTAGAAGTTGATACTATCACCATATTGGTTGCACAGTTGACTTCATTTCAGAATCAGATGATGACCCAGTTTAATAAGTTGAGTGTAACTCAGACTCAGGCCCCAGTGAATACAGTTCAGTCGGTTCAAACTTTGTGTGAATTTTGTGGAGGTAGTGGTCATTCTGCAGACTTGTGCGAAGAAAATCCAAAGTAAGTTAATTTTGTGGGTAATACATAGAAGGATATCAGAACTTTGTTAACATATACAATCGTAACTGGCAGAGTCATCCAAATTTCTTCTGGGGTGGCAACCAAAGGTAGAGTCAGAATTTTCAGCAACAAGCACAAGAAAGTAATGTTAATTCTCAGTCTAGCAATATAGAGGAGAGTTGAAAATGATCGTGGCCAACCAAGCACAAATAGCAGCTGATCAGGCTCAAAAAGCTGTAGACCTAATAAACAAGCAACTTGTTACTCAGAACTTGGAGAAACAAATAGGACTGTTGGCTGGAGCATAGAATACACAATCATAGGGGGGCTTGCCAAGTGACACGAAAACAAATCTGATGCAAGTAATGGCAATCACCTTAAGGAGTGACAAAGACTTATATGACGTACCTCACAAGCAGAAAAATCATGAGGTATAAGCGGAGTTGACTAGATCGAGCCCAGCTACAAAGAAGGTTTTAGAGAAGGCAGTTGTAGAGAATACGGTCAAGCAAGCAGAAAATAAGAGATTTCCACCACTATTCCCATAAACACTCCAGAAAAGCAAAAAGGATGCATGTTTTAAGAAGTTCTTTGATATCTTCAGAGAATTACATATCAATCTTCCTCTAGTTGATGTTTTGTAGAGAATGCCTAAGTATGCTAAGTACTTGAAGGATGTGGTGACAAAAAAGAAGTGGCTTGTAGATTTGGAGACTGCGGCACTCACTAAGAAGTGTAGTTTGAGGATGATGAGCAAATTGCCCAAGAATCTCAAAGATCCTAGGAGTTTCACACTCCTCATATAAGTTGGTGAAAATGAGTAGATGTAGGCCTTGTGTGATTTAGGGGCAAGTATAAATTTGATGCCCCTATCTATGTTCAATAATCTTAGCTTGGGAAAACCTAGGTCTTCCAAAGTAGTTCTACAACTTGCTGATAAATCTAAAGTGGCTCTAGAAAGGATAAATAAGGATGTTCTCAAAAAAGTTGATAAGTTAGCAATCCCTGCTGATTTTATTATTATTGACTAGAAAGCCGATGACAGAGTGCCAATAATATTGGGACGTCCATTCTTAGAGACTGGGGGAGCTTTGATTAATGTGAGGGGAGAGAACTTGAAAATACAGGTGAATGATGAGGAGGTCACTTTTAGAGTGTATAAAGCACTCAACACACCTTCTCACTACCAGGATTTGTGCATAATCATAGTGGTGTAATAAAATAAGTGTGGGGTGGAGCAGTGTGATATTGAAACTATATAGCCTGTAGAACTTAGTATTGAATGGCCTGAGGGGAAAATAGAGAAAGTGCACAAGCTACAAAGTGAACTTGAGCCTGTCGTAAAAAAGCTTAAATGTGATCTTGGGATTGATTTGAAGTAGAGAATGAGGGAAAATTTTGATGATGATCCCTTAAGAATAAAGAAAAAAAGAAAGCTGAACCTGAGAGAAAGAATAGAGGAAGGGAATCCTGAAGTAGTCGTGACCTGCGTCGTGCCGCGATGTTAAATTAGGTGTTTCTTGGGAGGCAACCCAAGTTGTAATAAAGTTATTTTTTATTTATTTTTATATTTTCACCTTTTTTGTTTTTGATTTGTTGGTTTTGTAGATGAGGGAAAGTCTGAGTACCCAAAATCTAAGCTAAGAAGCATGGTGAAAGCATAAGTGTGGGATCCTCCAGCCCCTATAATGGAAATTATGGAGAGTGACATGTTGTAGCTAGGCCTAGAGGCCTTAGGGACTATTTCGAACCCTTGTTTCAAATTTGATTTGTCCTTTGGGGACATAGCATATTTTCAAGTATGGGGTAGGAATCTTCCAATTTGTTTAGGTCAAAGTGCACTAAAGGATTCATTTAGGATTCATTTAAATTTTTTTACAACATCCAAAAACAGAAAAAGATTTTTGTTTGGTTTGTTTTCAGTTTTTTGTTTTCCTTTTGAATAGAAGCACACTTCACCCATCTCTTGGTTTTTCTTTTTGGTTCTTTTTCGAGGGGGAGCTCTTTGAACCCAGTATCCTTTTTCATTTTTAGGAGTAAATTTAAATATTTTTAATAGTCATAGTCCCTATGCCAATGATGGATGGATGACGACCGTCTTGAGGGGAAATTAGTCTTTAGAAATAAATAGAACCCTTCGCCGATGGTGCTCTTGTTAGGTGCTATAAATGATTTATTGATGCAAGTTGGTTTTGAATTCTAAAGCATGCTGTGAAAATTGAATAACTTCTTTTGAGACACCTACGCTCTTTTATTTGCATCTTGTATGATGTTGGCTTAAATTTGAACTCTTGTGTTTGCTTGATTGAGAGTCTGTACGGATCCTTCTTGATTTGAACATACGCCATAAGTGTTAGGTATTTGTGATATTTCATGTTTCCATAATGATGTATAGACCTGCCCGGTGTGTTTGCAAAGTGAAATGAAGAATATTGAGTTTAGGAGATGATATAGGCATTTCTTTGATTAAACATGTTTTTATCCTTTATTTGACCTACCCTAAAAGATGATCCTAGTTAGCCTCATTAAGTATTTAGCCAATTCTTTGGTAACAACATATGAAACTTGATCCTTTTCTTTCAATTGACCTTTAATTTGATCTAAACTCCTAAGCACCTTGATTGAAAAATAAAGGTTAAAGGGAGTGAAAATTGAAAAAGGGAGATAGTTGAATTGGGGGAGCCTGTAGAAAAGATTAAGGGTGCAAGTGATTAAAAATTTAGGTGTTCTTGGTAGGGAGTAGAATAAAAAAAGCAAAAAGTGTCTTATACTTGAGTACTCTTTATCCGTGACGTGAGAAATTGCTTAAAGAAATGGGAAAATAAAGGGAGTCTTTGGGAGAGAAGAGTAGAGAAAGAAGAAAGTGATTGATTGAAGAGGGTGCTTGATAAAAATTGTGATGTAATAAAGCACTTAGGGAAGATAGTCACTATTATTGGCCATAATAGTTCCTACACGTCCTTTAGCCTACATTACAACCCGACAAGTCATACTTGATCTTAAACATAGATGTTTTTATATTAGTGAAGCACTACACTAAGGGCAAGCCTATGGTTCATCATATGTGGCATGTGAAATTCTTTGTGAGAGTAAGCGTAATTTTATTCTTATACCCATTCTTGTAATGTGAATAAAAGGGATACCTTTAAAAGTGTCATTTTTTCTTTGGATATTGTGGAAGTAAAGAATTCTCATTGGGGAAGTATTAGTGAGAATCAGGGTCTGTGATGAGGTGATATGTAGATGTTGTGAAGAGAATGTTCAGGAAACTATTGAACACTTATTTATTAAGATCTATATAACTAATAGACTTTGGTGTGGGTTTGCAACTGCAGCTGGAGTTTTTCGCCCTTTTTTGCAGCTCAGGGGTTCAATGTTTAAGTGGTGGAAAGTTGACAGAGCTCCTAAGCTCCAATTTCTTTTTAATGTTGTTCCAATGTTCATAATTTGGTAGGTTTGGAAAAGAAGGAACACCATTATTCATTGAGGTAAAATGTCTTATAAGGGGATGGATATGGAGATAAACAAAAACTTATTTCTGTTGGCTAGGCATAATTATCCTTAGCTGAAAATTGGCCAACAACTTGGCCAGTTTTGGTAAAAAAAAAATTGAGGATTATACCCCCAGATTAGACTGTAGAATTGTGGTGTGGAACCCTCCTAATTTGGGTACCTTTAAATACAACTCAGATGGAGCATTTAAAGGAAACCCAGGCCCTATCTCTAGGGCTTTTTATATCAGAAATGGAGTAGGTGACTTGATATATGTTGAAGTCAGGAGATTGTTTGATGAAACTAACCTAGTAGCAGAGGTGGTGGCGCTAAGACTAGATCTGGAGTATTGTGTTGAGCATAACTTTCTTCCTGTAACACTTAAGACTGACTATTTTAGCCTAAAGAATATTCTTGATGGGAGTTGGGAAATTCCATGGTGCACGGCTATGGAAATCAAGAGAATAAGGATGCTAATGTTGGATAAATATATGGTGGTGGAGCACATTTTCAGAGAAGGCAATAAGCTGGCTAATTTTTTCACTAATCAAATTTTCTATTTTGCAGGTACACAAAGATTAGCATACTCAGTATTGCAGGATATACCAATTAAGGTAAGACGCATCATTAACATGGACAAAGCTAAAATGCCCAATCTCAGGATAAGAAGATATCAAAATGGAGCTCACACTAGTCATAATTATAATCAAGGAATGTAACATACAAGTAACCAGGGAAATACAGTAGTCAACACAACATCAAAGCAGTTGCAGCAGAGGCAAAACAAGGAGGCAACACTGGTATGATAAATTACCTATTATCCTTGAATTTCAAGTAGTGGTATCATCTTTTAATTAAGCTCATTCTGCTGGAAAATGGTGAGGATGGGGAAATATCATACTAGAAGAAACAAGGAAGGTTGGTTTAGGACAAGAACAAAGTTATAAGAGTATTAAAAAAAGGAATAGGATCGATAAGAAAAAGTACCTATATTGGTGGAATCTCCAGTAGTGTCAGCTTATTGGTAAGCTTAAGCTACTGAGAAACAACAAAAATAGGGAAAATCACTTTTAATTCTATGGAAATATTAAGGTGATAGAATGGGAAGCTTATCTGGACAAGCAGTTTGTTTCCTAAGCCACACACATCAAGGAAGAAAAAAATGATGTTAGATCTGATCAAATAAAGATTAAAAGTGAATAAAAACTCCATAATCGATCCTTGAGCTCACCAGATCTGTCTTTATTGAGTTGGAGAAGTCTTCATTGAGCTGGTTTTCATGGAATTCATGAGATATTAGAATGTTTTATGTGAAAACACCTCAAACTCAACAAATTTCAGGTTTGGGATCAGAATCTCGAAATAGAGAATGGAGTTTTGACCATCTTCAACTGTATCTCATCATCAAAAAGATTTATTTGGATATGGCAGACGAAGATGAAGATCCTTGATCATCAGAAGGATCGATTTGAGCTTGGATATGTTCGATAAAGTTGAAGAGTGTATTTTCCCTTTTGTGGGTGTTCAGACATTTCTAAGTCGTGGAATTATACATAGATATTTTTGTTTGTTTTTGTTCATTTGTTTCTTGGGTCTGGGTCTGATCAGGCCATCCAAATATTTGAGTTTTTATATAATAAAAAAAATATCCATTATTGTGATAAATTGTATATTTGTAAGTGAATATGGGTAAATTTCTTGTGGTAAGGGCACATGGTTGATGAAAGATAGGTGACATATTTGATTTCTTGATTGGGTAACTTATATGAGTTTGTTAATATTGTAGAGTCGGTTCCTAAGGCTAAGAGGTTTCGAAGTAGCTGTTAAAGTGATGAATAAGGCATGCTTGATAAGAACTTGTTATCTATGTTAGTTGTTGTAGACTTAGATTGAGTGATATTGTGTTGATTGGTGACATTGAAGCCCTTCGTGTAGCATGGGATATAAGAGAATTGTTTGAGGACGAACAAGGCCTTAAGCGTGGGGTGGTGATGTTGGGCGTATTTATATGTTGGAGTGTCATTTTATGCTCATATGATAGCTTAGTTCTAGAGTTAATTCGATTATACTCTCATGTATTTTTGTTAATTTGCGTCCATGAACTAACATATGTAATTAGCTTTTGTGTAGGATGAAATTGCAAAAAGATCAAGCTTAAGAGAAGAAAATAGAGCTAAGCTTCGATATGGAGGCTATGGATTTGGTCATGTGACATTCCTCAAGATAAAGAAAGAGAAGTTGAAGCCAAAAACATACCAAGAATGAGATGTGATGCATTCAAAGCAATGAAAAGGGGCTAAGGATCAATTTTGAGAGAGTTTGGACTACTAAAAAAGTGGCTATCCGCGATATTAAAGTGCCACAAAGGTAAGGGACAAAAGAAATGAAGATGGAGTGACTTGAGGCGGCTGGATAGTGCACTACCACGATAAGGTTGTGGCACGGTAGATGGCCTCTGAGATAAGGTTGTGGCACGGTAGCTAGCCTCCAAGATAAGGTTGTGCCATGGAGCTTAGGCTCCGCGATATTGAAGTGGCAGGAACCTTGGTCTTTTTCGGTAGAAATTGTCCTACACTATAAATAGGACACTTAGCTTTAATTCTATTCATTATTGGATGACTTGGGATGACATCGAAGAGGAAAAAACACGAAGGAGGATTCTCTTAGGGTTCTTATTCTACCCTTTTTCATTACTTGATTCTTGTATGAACTACATCAATTTGGAATTACAATTTAGAGTATGAGTGGCTAAAAACCCTCATTTCGGGGTTGAGGCTATGAAAAGATTGTATAGAGCTATTCTTAGTTGGTTTAGATTTGTTTATCAAGAATTGGTTAGTCTTACATTCTTGCTTTCACTGTTTTAAAGATTAGCTACCTCTGAAATAAATCTTTGAGTACATAGTATGTCGTGGACTTACGGCACTTTTAATGCTTAAAACAAGAGAAATTGCTAGTTTATAGGCATGTTTTTATAGGCATAATGTGTTTTTTATGGTATTTGCAGGTAGGGCTGTTCATGGTTTTGGTTAAAAGCCAAACCGAACCGCAAACCGAACCAAACTGATTAAAAAAACCAACATATGGTTTGGTTTGGTTAGGTTTTGTTTTAAATAACCAAACTGAACCGATAAATTGTATATATAAATTTTATAATTATTTATACATTATTCACAAATAAAATATAAATATTTTGTTAAATTTTAATCATAGATAAATTTAAGTCTTTTAACTCTAGCACTTACCAAATTATTTTTTAAGCCCAACTACCCAAACTCAAGCCCAATAATACATTACTCGGCCTTTACTATACATTAATACCCCAACTCCCCAAGTTTCCTAACCCTACACAAATTTCACATTTTCACTCTCTTTTTGCGCAGCCTCTTCTTCTTAGTTCTTAGAGAAGCAAAGGAAAAAACCCTAGCTGGTCTTCTCTGTCCAGCTTCTTCACTCTCTCTCTGCATTTTTTTAATAGCTGGTCTTCACATATTTACTGCAAATTAAGATTGAATAGGTCTTCTCCGTCCAGAAAAGCAAAAAACCCTCATTTTCATTTCACAAGAAAAAGTGTAAGTGAAGATTGAACAGGTCTTATCTGTTCAATTAGTTTAAAACTGAAAACTTTAAATATTTTCTGATGCTTGTATTGAATTAAGCCCAATGAACAGAATCTTTTACGGAAGAAGGAATACTTTTACAATCTTAGCCGCTAGTTATAAGTACTAACTTAAGGCTACAAATAGAGAAGACAGCTGCAATGATATGTAGTTAATTTCTCTAGCTTCTAAGTCATAACAGATATATATTTTGAAATATTTAAGAATCTTAATGTTACTTTATATTTTAGGATTCTTAACATAAAAACTTGCACTTGGAATAGAAATCCTTTTCACAAGTATTTTCCATTATCTCAGGTTTGGTTTCCATCAGCCTCCTATTTTGTTAAGACCTGCAGTTTGTATGATCAGTAAGTATATATGATCTGAAATTTTATATTCAAGTTTGGCTAGTGTTGTGGGAAGGTTAAGGCAGTAGTGGATCCCTAGTCAAAAACTGAAAAAACCGCAAAAACCTAACCAAACCAACAAGAACCAAACCGACGGTTATTTTGTTTGTGTGGTTTGGTTTGGTTTTAAAAATTTAATAACCGACTAAATTGATTTGGTTATGGTTTTAACCAATAACCTATCCAAACCGACCCATGAACACCCCTATTTGCAGGTTGAACAGGTCCGAAGAAATTAAGTGCAGAAATTGAGACTTAAAGGCATCAGACGAGCCATGCAACGACCATTGGATCTGACAACGGTCATCCAAAGAAACCATTGGATGAAATAGAGAAGTAAAAATATGGTGTTGTGCAGACGATGCATCCCACAATCGTCACTTGATACAATGATCGTTATATCGATTGTGGTAAGAAAGTCCAAAAATAGTGCATATCAGGGTGGAAACAACAAAGGAATGCAACGAACGTCATTGGAAAGAATGAGTTCGTCCTGAAGACCGTTCAAATAACATCTGCAAGTGTGCAAAAATCCACCCTCCAACAACCGAGCACAAAAGACGATAGTGGTATCTACAACAATCATCCCTTCCTTCTTCCGAGGCACCGACTCAGCAAATCCAATTGTGTTTAGGATGGGTTTTACTTTTGTCTATAAATACTCCTATTAGGTTTATTGTATTAGTTTACATTATTTTACTGTTTTCAAGGCATATTGTTGTTCTTACAAGTATGAACATCGATTTTTAGGGTTTTAATTCAAAGTGAAATTTTGAGTTTTCATCTTCTTCTTTGTAAGTTCATAATTATGATTTATTCTTAGAATTATTCTTGTGTGCTTGCAATTATAAGTATCTAAACACCACAACTAGTGTTCAGGGAACCATGACGAATTAACAAATTAGTGTTCAAAGTACGATGTGATTCTCAAAGGGTGTTTGTTCATGTATTATGACTCTCTTCAGTGTGATTGCTTTCTGACGGTGGCCAATATTAGACCTCGTCTTATCCTTACTAGCAATGAAAGAAGGTGTAATGGATTGGAAAAGAGAATTAACAACAAGACTTTGAGCTATCAGCCTCCATCTAATTAGCTTGAGCTGGTAAACGAGACAGTTAATATAGGATCAATAATAGGGGTTAGTAAAGCAAAACTCATGAGACAGTAATACGTGATTGAGAATAGTCATCTGATAGGGGATTAAAGTCATTTAGATGAACATATCCTATCGATTATGTCTGTCATTATAAAGTTATGGGGAATACAGTCCTAGTTCCTCTCTCACATTGATTACAAATCCAATGAAATCAACAACTTATTACTATTTGACGTTCTCAAATCCCCTCATTACTGGAAATTGTTTACTAATTGTTTAGACAAAAATATTGATAGATATTCCGACTTACTCCTTATGGGATCGACACCAATCTTGGTTAGGTTCTATATTTGACAGTGACCGCATTATACTTTTTTTAGAGGTGTAATTTGGGCGACATCAAACTTTGCCTCATTGTCGGGGGAGTACGGTTATGGAATTGATAGATTGTGTTTGTCTGGCTGTAAGTTTCTATTGCCTAAATTTACTTTTTTTGTTGTCTCGAGTGCGTACACTAGTGTATGCCCAACACTCTGAGTCAAGGAAATCCCCTGATACCACTTGATTCTGAAATTGAAAGGACTCTGAGAGCCAGAAGAAGATGGCGAATGACAGAGTTCATAACAAAGGAGATGAAGATGAGGAAGTCCTAAATCAACCAGGGCATTTTCATGGGCTTTAGGAAACTCTGGAGCAGACCACTGCTTGAATGGTTACGAAAGAAAGTGCAAGATAAGAAGTTTTCAAGCAGGTAGCACAGGAAAAAGGTCTAGACAAGTAGAAGATGTCCATCTGCCACACTTGAGGAGCAGAATAGGCAAAGAAGAAATAGGGGGAAGCACCCTCCCCAACGTTATGTTCCTCAATTTGATGACACAGAGGATGAGCTAGATTTCATTGAGGCGATAGAAACGGGTGTTATTTTTCCACCAGTACTGCCACTAGGAACTAAGTTTGATGTCACTAGTGCTATGATACAGTTGCTAAACTTGATGGGAGTGTTTATGGGCCTTCCCATTGCTGATGCAAATATTCATCTGATGAACTTTAAAAGGATTTGCACTTTCTACAACCTACCTAGTGTGAGTCAAGATATTATTAGACTACGGCTTTTTCCCTTCTCTCTTACTGGAGAAGTTACTCTATGGTTGATGGTTGATCGAGTTGCTACACGGGTAGATCACTAATTGGCAAGAGCTGAAGACACAAATATTGGAGTGGTTTTTCCTACCTTCCAGAATGTTGTAGTTAAAAGATGAGATTTATAATTTCAGGCAGGTACATTATGAAGCGTTGTATGAAACTTAGTTGAGTTTTAAGAAGAAACTGCAGGATGTCCTAAATCATTGAATACCAGACCATACATTGCTTGAGATCTTCTACAGATGTTTGAATGCAAAAAATAAGGATGTAGTATACGTTGTTACTGGTAGAGCTATTATGAGTTTAACCTGGGAGCAGACTTCTGAGATTCTAAATAAGATTACTAAAACCAACTGCGGTTGTCATACTCAAGAGACAGACATTCCCGCAGGCACTTATATGATAGGAGCATCCATAAAACAACGCATGGTTGATTATTCTGTATCCAGGAGTTAGCACAATTATAGACTGAATTCAGCATTTTCTCAAAATAGTTTTTAGCTGTGGGGACAGAAAAGGTGAATGCAGTTGGTTCGCAAGGTAAGGCACCTAGACATGATGACTCTGATTCTGAGGAGGACGCTAAGTATCTAGATAATCAGGTTGCAGCTTTCTGAGCCAAAGGTCAAAGGTCTAATCAAGACAATTGGCACTCTAGTCAAAGGAACCAAGGTCAAAACTACTACAAATAAAATAATGACAACAGTTCTGGGTATAAACATAGGAGTAGAAAGAGAGATGGTGATTGGAAGAAAAAGGATGATTACAAAGATAGAAGTGGACTCTATGTTCCACCGAGGAACAGTGATACTAATTCAAGTAATTCAAGAATGGAAGACATGTTTGCTAAAGTAGTGAAAGGGTTAGAGAAGACTGAAGACTACCTCAAGGAGTTTAGAGAAGATATCTTGGAGATGAGTCAGAAAGTCGAGTCATATGCTACCACCATTAAGCAGCTTGAGCAGCAGTTTGGTCAGATTTTAGCTGCAATGAATAAGCGTCAATAAGGTACACTTCCAAGCAACACCATACAAAATCCAAAAAACAACGGTCATTGCATAGAGATTATCACTAGGAGTGGTAAGATAACTAATGAACCACCTATGCCCATGGTTATTGTGAATGATGAGGAGTCGGTAATTGTTGATGATGAAAAACTCACCAAATCTAAAAATCTACCTGATGATATAATTATATCTGAAAAGCCTCTAGTTGCTGAAAAGGGGGCTAAGGCCACACAGGAAAGGAAAAGGAGGTCCCACAAGTATTGACTCTTATTACACGACCTCCTCCTCCTTTCCCACAAAGAATAAGAAGAGAGCTAAAGAGGGAAAGTATCACAAGATCATCTCCATAATGAAAGAATTATCGGTAAACATCCCTCTAGTTGAGGCACTTGAAAAAATGTTGGGTTACGCAAAGTTCATGAAGGATTTGGTGATGAAGAATAGGACTGTGAGTTTTGAGCTCGTTGATAATATGCACCATTGTAGTGCAATAGCTTTTCAGTCTCTAGTTGAGAAGAAGAAAGATCCTGGAGCTTTCACGATTCCATATACTATTAGGTTTTTTAACGTTACTAAAGCTTTGTGTGATTTGGGTGCTAGCATTGATCTGATGTCACTAGTAGTTTATAAATAGTTGGGGTTGGGGTCGCCCAAACTGACTTTGATAAGGCTCCTTATGACGGATCGCATCGTAAAGAAACTTGTAGGGATATTATGTGATGTTTTGGTGAGGGTTGCATCCTTTATTTTTCTAGCTAATTTCTTCATCCTTGACTGTGAGGTTGATTTTGAGGTTCCTATTATCTTGGGGAGACCATTCCTTGCTACTGGGAGAGCTTTGGTTGATATGGAGACTGGTAAATAAAGCTTTGGTTAAATAATGAGGACGTGACATTTAATGTATGTCAATCCATGAAGCAACCAAAGGACATGAGTATGATCTCTTTGATTAATATAGTCAATGAGGATGCATTGGTAACTCCTATTGAGGAGAGGCTAGGAGTCGAAGCACTTGCAGCAGTTATCATGAATTTTGAGGGTGATAATATTGATGATTATGATAAGATGGTGAGCCCACTAGCTAGTTTAGGTTCTTACACTTTTACACCAAAGAAGTTGGATCTTGATTTAACGAATAGAGTGACCCAGCCGTCTAGGCCTTCTATTGAGGAGCCTCCTATTTTCGAGCTCAAAGCTTTTCTATCCTATCTACGTTACGCATTCTTGGGAGCCAATAACACCTTTTTGTTTATTATTGCAGCTGATTTGGTAGATTTGCAGGTTGAGGCTCTAGTCTCTGTTTTGCAGAAGTTTAAAAGGCCATTGGATAATCCATTACTGATATCATTGGGATTCCACCTGATATTTACACATACAAAATCCAAATTGAGCCATTTGTGTTCCTATTATTGAGCATCAACGAAGACTGAATTCGCCTATGCTAGTTAAGAAGAAGATTATCAAGTGGTTGGATGCTGGTGTGGTTTACCCTATTGCCAATAGCAAATAGGTGAGCCCGGTTTAATATGTGCCAAAAAAAGGTGGAATCACTATGGTTCCAAATGAGAAGAATGATTTTATTCCTATGAGGCCGATCACTGGTTGGAGAGTATTCATGGCTATAGAAAACTGAACGTATGGACTGAAAAGGATCACTTTTCGATGCCGTTCATGGATCAGATGTTAGACCGTCTTGTTGGCAGAGAATGGTACTGTTTCTTGATGGATATTCATTTTACAATCAGATTTTGATTGCCCCCAAAGACCAAGAGAAGACCACTTTCACTTGTCCATATGGAACGTTTGCTTTCAAGAGAATGCCTTTCAGTTTGTGTAATGCGCCAGCAATCTTTCAGCGTTGCGTGATGTCCACCTTTTTTTATATGGTGGAGGACACTATTCAGGTATTTATGGATGACTTCTCAGTGGTTGGTTATTCGTTTGAAGATTGCTTGGCTCATCTAGCTAGTGTATTGAGGAGATGTGAATATCTTAACTTAGTGCTAAATTATGAGAAGTGTTACTTCATGGTCAAAAAATGAATAGTGCTTAGTCACAAGATTTCAAAGAAAGGGATTGAGGTCGACAGGGCAAAGATTGAGGTGATTGAAAAATTGTCTCTACCAATTTCTATGAAAGGTATTCAGATCTTTTTAGGGCATACTGGGTTTTATCATAGATTCATCAAGGATTTCTCTAAAATTGCATATCCCTTATGCAAATTGATAGAAAAGGAGGTAAAGTTCGCTTTTGATGATGAGTGTCTTAAAGTATTTGAGTGTCTGAAAGAGAAGTTGATCTCAGCCCCTATTATTGTGTCACGTGATTGATCTATATTGTTTGAGGTTATGTGTGATACTAGTGGTGTGGCGCTAGGAGCAGTCCTAGGCCAAAGGCGAAAGAAAATCCTACATTCGTTTTATTAGCAAAGCACTTAATCCTGCTCCAAAAAATTATACTGTGACGGTATAAGAGTTGTTTATTGTGGTTTTTGCTTTTGAGAAATTTCGATCGTATCTTCCTGGCACGAAAGTGATTGTGCATACTGACCACGTAGCTCTTAGGTACCTTATGGCAAAGAAGGATGGAAACCCAAGGTTGATTCATTGGGTACTTCTGTTGCTGGAATTTGAATCTATCATTTCAACAGTGAAAGAAGTTTATGCATGATGTGTGGAAATTCTTCTAGGATGAGCTATACTTGTTTTGAATTTGTACAGACAGACTGATTCGTAAATATGTTCCTGATGTAAAAATGATGAGTATTCTAGAGGCATGTCATTCTTCTCCAGTTGGGGTCATCATAGTGGTGCACGAACTGCTCATAAGATCTTGCAATATGGGTACTATTGGCCAACCATTCATAGAGATGCACATGATAACGTGAGAGCTTATGATCAATGCCAAAGACAAGGAAACATCTCGCGAAGGCAAGAACTCCCAATGAGCACAATACTAGAGCTTGAGTTATTTGATGTATAGGGCATTGATTTCATGGGCCCCTTTGTGAGCTCATATGGAATGAAGTATATCATGGTTGTGGTTGATTACATTTCAAAGTAGGTGGAAGCAGTTGCACTTCCAAACAATGAAAGGGAGAGTGTGACCATATTTATGAGGAAGAAGATATTTTCTAAATTTGGGACTTCAAGGGCAATCACTAGTGATAGAGGCTCAGATTTTTACATTGGTCTGTTCAGAGCCCTGCTTGAGAAATATGGTGTGAAACATAGGGTGTCAACACCCTACCATCCTCAGACAAGCAGGCAATTTGAGGTCTCCAATCATGAGATCAAGTCCATTTTGGCGAAGACTGTGAATGCCAATAGAACAGACTGGGCTAGATAGTTGGATGATACATTATATAGTTACCAAACAACATTTAAGACCCTTATTGGTGCTTCACCATATTGGCTTGTGAATGGAAAGGCGTGCCACTTGCCTATTAAACTTGAGCATAAGGCATTGTAGTCGTAAGCTAAATCTGGAGTGGAGTGATGCAGCAAAGCTGAGACTTGAGCATCTTAACGAGATGGATGATTTTTGCCTTAGAGCATATGAAAGTTCAGCCTTGTACAAAGAAAAGATGAAGTCATACCACAACCAAAAGATAGAAAAGAGAGAATTCATCTCCGATGATATGGTTCTGTTGTTCGAATCCAAGTTTCACTTGTTTTCTAGCAAGTTGAAGCCAAAATGGAAGGGGTCATATCGTGTGGTGACAGTGTTTCCATATGGTGCAATTGAGCTTGAAAATAATGAGGGCCTAAAGTTTAAAGTAAATTGCCAAATGGTGAAACACTATCTCAGTGATGTTGAAGAAGTCAAGGTGGTATGTGATGTGGATCTTGATGGTGCTTTAGTAATCAGGCATACCCAAGTCGTGCCACGATGTTAAATCAGGCGCTTCATGGGAGGCAACCCATGGGTTAGTTTGGTGAATCAAAGTAGCTAAACTAGTCACGTCGTGCCGTGACGTTAAAGCAAGCGCTACTTGGGAGGCAACCCAAGGATTTTGTACTAGTTTTTGTTTTAATTATGATATAGGGTATCGTGTGCTAAGTGTGCAGGGACAATGCAGAACAGAACTTAGGACCTAGAAAAAAAAATAGAAACCACGAAAGCATTGGAAAGTCACTGGAAGTTCCATCGATCATGGTTTCTGTCATCTGCAGGAAGTCCAGAGAATTGATTTCTAAGAGTTGGTCCAATGACTAAGCATCAATGATCGTTCCAAGATAGAACAACCATGGAGTCCATCATCTGATTAAACTCCAGCAAATCAACTTCCAGGTGTTAGAACTAACGAGTTTAAGGAACGATCGTTGCAACATACAACGATCGTCCTTAAGCGTCCTTAGTTCTCAGGTAAGTTTTCTTCCCCTCCTAGGAACGAGGACATACAACGATTGTTGTATGTGCCCACAATTCGAGTAATGAGCCATCTGTTAGGTCTAGTTACAAAATTTAAAATTAGACCCGACCCGAGCCACCTCGAATTAAAATCCCTAATTCATATATCCATAACCCGATACTCTTCTACTCCTATTCAAAAAAAAATTCACATCAGTTTGCATAATCAAAGAGCAAGAAAATCAATTCTACCTTATAATCTTCAAGAAAAGTTGATTGTTCCTACTCGAAAGACTACCTCAGTTTCATGAACTACTCAAAATCCCAAGCACTCACACTCCCTCAGAAGTAAGTTATATTTTCATGCTTTAAACATGTAAATTATGCTTAAGGTTAAAAGGAAATGGGGTCATACATACCTTGTTGAGTGCTAAAGTGAATTCCACAGTAAGTTCAGAGGGAGTAGAGTAACTAAAACTAGTCTAAACATGTGCACTATGAAGTTGTTGTTTGAATGGTCATAGAGAAAGAAAGTCTGAGTACCCCCCACCCCTTTATGTTCAAATAGGGTCAATAGCTTGATTTTAAACTGATTTTATATTAGTTCAAACTCAACGACACAACCAACTATCGTTGTATCTTTAAACGATCATTGGTTGGATCGTTGTGGGTGCCAACTTGTAAGGTTGCAGGAAGTCCATCACACAATAGCATCCAACGATCGTCATATTTAAGAAAGATAGTTGGTAGTTATCGTCTAATGGGAACACTTCTCAGGAAATTTGAGGAGGGACTTCCAACGATTGAAAGGACGATCGTCCTTTCTCTCAAAGATCATCGTAATTTATTAGTTGTACAAAGTATTGTGTAACTGTTTCTATTTTACTTTGAAACTAATGATTTTTCCTATAGGTACTATGGCACCTAAATTAAAAAAGAAGCAGCAAGATGAAGCAGTCCGCAAAGAAATAGCCAAGAAGCAGGCACTAAATGACCAACCTACGAACTCAGAGTCCAAATCTGTCGAGTCTAGTGGTTAGGAGATTGAATACTCCACTAGTGAAGTTGAGGAAAAACTTGAGACTCAAACCACAAGATCCAAATCTGCTAAGGCCAAGGCTACGATATCCACAACATTGGTGCTCTAAGTCACTCCTATTGATCCTCCCCAGTCTGAAGAGGGAGGGCAAGCTGCAAACCTAACTAAGGGTGAGCCAGAGGCTGCAAGAGCTGATGATGATATGAGTTCGTCAGAGGAGAGTGACTCTGTGGATGGTTTCAGAAGTGATAATCTAGAATCCTCTGATAGAGTTGATGCAGCAAATCCACCTCAAAAGGGGAAGACCCGAGGCGATGGGGTGTGCCAAAGTCCTGAGACTACTATAATAATGTGGTATCCCTAAAGAACAAAGGGAATAGAAAGAGAATCATCCAAGAGGAACCCCACATACTACCTTGGGCACTCTAAAGGGTGCCAAAATTGAATCGGGTGTTCGAAAAATATCAGCTACATTGGATGACAAAGTTGGTTGGGAACTATGGTGTTGAGTTGGTGCATGAATTATAGGCCAACTATATGATGACACTTGAGAACATGACTTATTTGAGGAAGGAGAAAGACATGAGGAAGAAGCCCCAGTTAGATACTATGATCGTGCGGGGTATGGAAATTGATATCTCGGAGAAGGCAATTACCTGAATTCTGTTAGGTGATAAGCTTGAACTAGTGGCTGAGACTCCAAAATTTGACTACCGAATGACTGAATTGAGAAAGTTGAAAATTCTTAGTACAGATGACAAGCTACTCCATTACAAGTGGTTGGCAGGCCATATTGCTGATGCTAAGGAAGAGGTGAAATGGGTAAATGGTACAGCCACTACAAGCATAAATTGAGCTTTATTGCTAAGGCTTAGTGGTCCATTATTCGGCACCACATAGCACCGATTGAAAATGACAATGTGCTTAGTGCTAACAAAGCAGGGATGGTAGCAGCTATCATGGCAGGGTTGGATTTGAACATTTTACAAATTATTATAGATGAGATTCGAGAGCGAGTGTTGCTGTTTCATACTACTTTGCCATTCCCTATCCTAGTGACCATATTATGTTGGAAATCAAGTGCGTCTCCCATTCTAATTGTTAACAGATTCACCCAGCAGACCAAAATTGTCGACATTATTTTGATCAAGGATTACACGAACCCGGTGACTCAAGCCCAGGGTCCTTTTCCAGACTTAGCCCCACAGGCAGCAGAAGGGGATGCTCATGCTATGGAGATTCTGGCTTTCCAAGTCGGTGCTACTTCTTCATCTACACAATATCCAACAGCACTTTCAGGTGTACATCAGTCGATGCCTATGGAATACACTTTGGTGCCCACGGACTTCCTTGAAAAAATGATGAAAAGGATATCCATTTCTGAGGCAAGGATAAAGAAGCTTGAAGAAGGGGTCAAGCCATATGTGGAGGATGAGATTAAGGTAGCTGTGCGAGATATGCAAACCCGCTTTGATAGATTTGAGAGCCTAATTATGGGCACGTTGGAGAGTGTCCAGGTTCCTGATCTGAGCACAGTTACAATAAAGCTGGTCGCATTAAAGATAATTATGAAGGATCTTTCCAAGCAGCAGTTCCCGATTATGCAGCCTCCACCCATGCCCATTATGGAGAATTTTGATGTTGAGGTACCAAATTTTTACACCCAGGCCCCGGTATAAGGGTAAGGGTAATCAAATAGATGAGACAGCGGATGAGAGGAGTGATGACACACATCCCCGCAAGAAGAAAAAAGAAAGGATAAGAAAGGAAAGAGAGGAAAGATAAACAGAGAGCGAACCTCCAAGGTACATATGTCGAAGTGGAGTGAGGTTCTCGCTGTTGTTGATGTTGCTACTATTGTTGAGAGTGGAGGGGTCACAGATATTGCCCCCATGATATCATTTTTGAATGCACTGGCCCCCACTAGTGCCAACGTGGGTTTAAGTGCCACTTTTACTATCGAGGCCATGGGAGTCAGGGAGCTTGGAGGGGTTGCATCTGTGACCCCGATTGATTAGTCCACGACAGGCATCTACTGCACCACAGGTATGTCTCTACCCTAATTTTGAATATTTTTTACTACTTTTGTGCATTAGGGACATTACACAGTTTCTTAGTTGGGGGTGGGGGTATATCGACATCTGAGGGTTTTTGTTATTGTGTTCTTTTCCCTCAGATGTGCTATCTAGTTAGAACTGGCATGTTAAGGAGTTAAATTTTGTTTTTTATGTTAATTTTGTATGATTTTTGTGTTGTTTATGTAACCAAGAGAGAAATAGGAGAACTTAGCACAGTCAAAATAAATAGAGCATGCAACTATTTTTTATTGAATTTTTTTGTTTAAATGATAACCCTCCATAAGATTTGTGATGTTTTAGCTGTGTTGTGTGTTTACTATAAACTGTGACCAATATGGATCTCGTCATGGCATTAGGATTATGAACGTGATCACCGTAGCCTAACTATGCATAAACCAGATAGGGAGTAACTGTGTGTATCCTAAGCCATGTGTGTTCTGAGGTGCCTATCGAGTTTGACGTCTATGTGCAGTCTAGAACTTACTCAGTTAGTCTTGCCAAATTTGTAGGATAGTAGGTTTGGAAAGGATTATAAGTCGTTCTTGAATAGTCCACTGTAAGCCTAAAAATCCTACCAAATGGAATATAATATCCCTTGATCCAGAAAGTTGAGCCTAAATAGACCATTTTCTCGAACTAGCCCATTCACCATCCCAATTCGATTACTATAAACCTGCTTTGACCTTAGTCCCTCCTTGGACACCGTGCATCTCAACTCAGGCAAATCACCTAAGTTGAGGGTGGCTATCGTAAGGGTGCTAAAAAATTTGGGTATGTAGAAGATGTTAGTAAATAGAAAAGGATTCGGGTGCGGTCTTGTGTGAAAAAGATAGAAAAGATTAAAAAATGATGAAGAAAAGTTTGAAAAAAAAGAAGAAAAAAATAGAGAAGAAGGAAAAAAAGAGAAAGTGTGAAAAGAAAACCGCAGCCGAGGCCTGAAAAGTCAACAAAGGGAGAACAATAAAGAGAGTAGAAAAGTGGAGCAAAAGTAGTGTAGTGCCAAGGAGGGTTGAGTCACTTAATCTAAACTTTCCATACCCATCCGCAAGCCTACATTACAAGCCAATAAAAGTCCTATAGTGATCCTAATCCAACTGTCCGAAATACTAAGGCGTAGAAAATAAAGGCAAGCCTATGGTATTTCACACACATGGCCTGAACTTCTTTGTGAGAGTGAGTGCTTAAATTTAGTCCCCGTTCTAATATTCATTATGTATTTTAAGTATGGGGGATGTGAGGGCATAAGGGTTGCATCATAGTTGCTATTTGTTTGGGTAATGTTATTGGTTTGAGTGCTAGGTTGTCTGTTGATAATGTAATGCCATTATCTGATCCCTTTGTGTCATGGTGAGTAATTTGTATGCACACAACGAATTTTGGTTTTGATGATGTTAGAGCGGAATAAAACTGTGTTTCGATTCATGCGTGCTAAAGCTGATTTTTGATAAGTATGGTTGTTGTAGGACTCTTAGATTTCTCTTAGTTAAGCATCTTATAGTTTGTTATTTTGTTTAGTTGTGTTTTGTTTGCCTGAGGACATATAAACGTACTAAGTTGAGGGTGTTGATGTGTCGTGGACTTACGACACTTTCGACGCTTAAAACAAGGGAAATTTCTAGTTTACAGGCATGTTTTTGTAGGTATATTGTGTTTTAGTGGTATTTGCTAGTTGAACATGTTCGGAGAAGTTAAGTGCAGAAATTGGGACTTAAAGGCATCAGACGAGCCATGCAACAACCATTGGATCTAACCACGGTCATCTAAAGCAACCGTTAGTTGAAGTGGAGAAGTGAAAATATGGTGGTCTGCAGATGATGCATCCCACATCGTTAGTTAATACAACGATCGTTAGATCGATCGTGGGAAGAAATTCTAAAAACAGACCAAATCAAGGGTGGAAACAACGAAGGGATGCAACGATCATCAATAGAAAGATCGAGTTTGTCCTGAAGACCGTTCCAATAACATCTGCAAGTGTGAAAAAATCCACCCACCAACCAACGAGCACAAAGGACGATCGTGGTATCTACCAATGATCATCCTTTCCTTCTTCCGAGGCGCCGACTCAGCAAATCCAATTATGTTTATCATAGGTTTTATTTTTGTCTATAAATACTCTTATTAGATTTATTGTATTAGTTTACATTCTTTTACTACTTTCAAGGTATATTGTTGTTCTTACAAGTACAAACATCAATTTTTAGGGTTTTAGTTCAAATTGAGATTTGGGGTTTTCATCTTCTTCTTCGTAAGTTCATAATTATGATTTCTTCTCAGAATTATTCTTGTGTGCATGCAATTATGAGTATCTAAACACCACAACTAGGGTTATGGGAACCATGATGGATTAACAAAGTAGTGTTCAAAGTACGACGTGATTCTCAAAGGGTGTCTGTGCATGTATTGTGATTCTCTCTGGTGTGATTGCTTTCTGAAAACAACAACAACATACCCATTGTATTCCCACCAAGTGGGCTCTAGGGAGGGTAAAGTGTACACAGTCCATACCACTACCTCAGTTGAAGTAGAGAGGATTTTCTGATAGACCCTCGGCTCAGAACAGATAATAATAACAAACAAAAATCATAAAAACAAACAACAAAAAAGAGATAATACATCGCTAGATAATAAAAGAAGCAAGACACCCACAGAATAATACTATAGACTATTTATTTGAAATCACAAACATCACCAAAATAACACGAACAAGAATCTGTCAAAAACAACAGGCACAAATACAAACAAACACTCATTCCTACTAATACAGACGTCTTCCTACCCACTAACCCTCTACCCTAATCCGTGTCCTCCATACCTTCCTATCAAGGGTAATGTCCTCCATAAGCTATAACTATTCCATGTCATGCCTAATCACCTCCCTCCAATATTTCTTCGGCCTTTCTCTACCCCACCTAAAACCATCCAAATACAGCCTTTCACACCTCCGTACTGGAGCATCCGTGCACCTCCTCATCATATGTTCGAACCATTGCAACCTCACTTCCCGCATCTTGTCTTCCACTGAAGCCACTCCCAACTTCTCTTGAATAATCTCATTTCTAACCCTATCACTCCTGGTAAGTCCACACATCCATCGCAATATCCTCATCTCCGCTACCTTCAACAATTTCCTCCAAAAATTGTCTGTTTTCTGATGGTGGCCAATATTAGAAATCGTTTTATCCTTACTCACAACGAAAGAAGGTGTAACGAATGGGAAAAGGGAATTAACAATGAAACTTGGAGCTATTAATCTCCATTTAATTAGCTTGAACCGATAAATAGGATAGATAATATGGGATCAATGATTTTTGGAGAAGTATCAAAATCACAATCCACTTGATTTTCCAGAAACTAGACACAAAGTGATACAACAATTTCGAAATTGATAGTTGATTCCTTCAAAATGATGCCAAATCATTTTATGAAGTTAGCTCTAGATTTTGTTAAGCAGATAATTCCAAATTTTTCATTGCCTCACCAAAAATTTATATCTTGATGTTGAAAAGTCGAAATTAAAAAATGTCTCAATTGATAGAAATTAGACTTCGCGGGCTTCATTCCCATCAAAAATCTTGGCTCAAGTCTAACAGAGTTGGTCTAGACTAAGTTTTGAACTCGACTTCTGAATTTGAAACGTTTTGACAGGTAACAATTTTTCTTCTACTTCTCTTTTTTGTGTTGTATTATTTTCTCTTTCATTTTTTGACAAAGAACACTAGTCCGGAGGAGAAGCTTGATAAAAGTGATGTCAACAATTACTCTGTTTGAGATTTTACTCAATCTTACAAGACATTATTATGAAATGAAGATATTACTTTCTTAAAGGCAAAGGCCTTATGTCTCTTGAGCCCATTGTCAAGCCAAAGACTTTACACCATTTAAGATATTACATGGTTTGTAGTATTGTTTAAGCCAAAGCCTTTACATTGTTCGAGAAGAAGACTTATACACATAACACGTTTTCATTTATCTTTGATTTAACTAGGCAATGCTACGTCACTTGACATGTAGCCTGATCCGATCGTCTCCTTCTTTTGACTTGATATACTATGTACAAGGTGACATGACAATATCTTAATTCTTTCTGGGGCCAAAGAGAATAGGGCAGAAGTTAAGGAGCCGAACGCACAAATCTTCCCAGCCAGGGGGATGAAAAACGCTAAATTGTAACTCTTCAAATGTCACATTCCCAAAGCCCTTGTACATAAAAAGGCACTTCAGAAAAATCTCAAACCCAAATTTTTCATTCACTTGTCATGCGAAGAACTCACAAACTCAAAAAACAACACAGGAGAATTGGCTCTTCGAAAGTGTTCTCGTTCTGTTTCTCTATTTGTTTTTACATTTCTATATACATGTAGCTCTCCCTTACTCATCTGATTTATTCCTCAAGCTGCGATCAGGTAAAAACCCTAATATCTTACTTGTCACTCCCAAAATTCTCATATGTCACCAGAAAACCCTAACCTTTTTTTCTGTTAAAAAAAATGATCTTTGCTAGTTTGAACAGTCAGTGGCTAGTAATTGAAGTAAAATGTAACTGATGATATATATAGATACTTTTAGAAACTAGATTAAAAGTGGATTCTTCCTTAAAGTTCAAAGTGTTGAAAACTGTTGGGACTGTGTAATCGAGTCAGGTTTAATTATAGAGAAGCAAAATTTCAACTGTGGTTAGAAAAAACTAACTGTGGTTGTTATAAATAGGGTTCTTCTGTCCTTACTCTTTTTGGGTGTTAAGTGGTTGTAGAATGATTAGTTTCTTAGACAGAATGATTAGTTTCTTGTTTAAGAAAGGAAACTGGTTGTAGTTAATGGGATTTACTGTGTAATTAAACACGGGAGGAAGGATTTATTGAGGAGGAGTGGCGACGTGTTTCGAAGAGGAATAAATGGAAACTTTGACCTAAAAGTTTAGTTTTGTTTAGAAGGGGCTCTTTTTTTTTTTTTTTTTTTTTTTTTTTTTTTGAAAACTTCTGAATTGAAGGTAGAAATTTAAAATTAGAAAAGTTGGAGGGAGGGTCTTGGTCGTGGTTGCCGTCCTTGCCCGTGAATCCTTGGTTCAGCCACCACAGTGATGTACTCGTTACTTGCACTTTTCTGTCATTTGTGAATCCATAGCAATCACTGAGAATGCTTTTCAGTCTTCCTGGGGAGCGGACTCCACCACGAGGTTCTTCTCATGTAATATCGCCTGCCGGTGCATTTTTGGAGTGGAGGAAATGAGATTCGAACTCATGAGTAATTTCTTGACAAGCCTTTGGCCTGGATGGATATGAGAAGGATGCACTTAAGTACCTGAGCTATACAATGAGATTGCTCTCGAAAGCCACTAGCACCTTTATTAGTTGCTTGTTTCAGTAATTGTGTACTATGAACTAATGGTGACCAGATGCTTGGAGTTATTCTTTTGAAATGTTGCAATTCGGTGGAAGTTGGAATTGAATATTTCATTCTCTCCGTTTGTTTTCTCTTTCTTTATGGTGTTGGATTGGATTTTTGCTACTAAGTAATGGGGGCTTTGATATGAGTTATGAGTTGCGAGATTTGACTTTTGCAATTATGTGTAGTTTGAGCAAGATGGCCAATCCACATAATGTTGAGTTGGAGGCAGCAAAGTTTCTGCATAAGCTTATTCAAGAGTCTAAAGATGAGCCGACAAAATTGGCTACAAAGCTTTATGTGGTGTGTTTACATCTCTTATGTTGTATGGTTTCCAAAATTTGAGTCATTTACCTGTATTAAGTTGTACTAATCATGACTCAGATTTTACAACATATGAGATCCAGCGGGAAGGAGAACTCAATGCCTTATCAAGTAATATCAAGGTATAGTTTCTTAAACTCCATCCATATATTTAGAGCATTTTAAAATTTCTTGCATATTTCCTGCCTTTTCTGGTCCCGACCCTTTTGTCAATCATCTCTCTGTTCAATAATTGTTTATCAATCATTTTCTTATTGTACTTTCCATCTATGATGGGGAAGTATAATTGTCACAGTATAATGCTATTTGCCCATGATAGATGATACTACGCCTCTTGGCTTAACAAAATGCATCGTAAAACTGCGTTTGGTTGGCTTATGCTAAAAGTTACTAAAAGTTGATTGTCATATTGTTCAGTCTCGATGCCCATCTCTGATTTGCTGTACTGTTACAGTTTTCTTAACTGTCCTAGTTTCTGTTTTGTTGATTAAAGGGCCATGGAGACTGTCGTCAAGCAACATGGTCTTGACATTGAGGCTTTAATGTCCTCACGTCTTCCTATGTCTGCGGCAGCACAAGTAGGAGAAGCTGCATCATCACAAGTAGCTGGTAAAATCATACACTTTATTGTACTTCACTAATATCTCAATGCAAGAAGTCTGAGCTCATATCTTGCTGGCTATTTTTATATTTTACAAATCGAATGTGTTATTACAGGATCTTCACTGAGGCCGGGGATCACTAGAGACTCTAAAGCAAATTTGCTGGGAAATGAGATGATTAAACCAGATGCATATGCTTCAAGTAGTGCAGTTAGCGGTCCAAGCGGCAGCGGACATGGTATTTATCAAGCATCTGCACCCCACATAGGTGGTAAGTACAAAGAATTTGTCTGCTAACCTGCAAGCATGGCAGATCATTCATATTGTCTAGTGTGGGAAACTAAAATATTCACCGAACAAAAAAATAAGATTACAATTTGACAAAACATATGTAGATGGCCAGTAGGCATTTTGAATTGTGCATTTTCTACATAAAATTTAGGATGGAGAAGAAAAATGAAACAACAGATAACCATGTCTTTTTGCCACAGGTTTTTAGTAGCTTGCCTTGCGTGCAATCTAATGCTTTTTCTTGATCATGTTATAAAACCACTTTGAAGTATGACACAATATCAAGCAACAGTCCTACTCCCAAAGGGTGGGTTGACGGTCAAAGAGTTGGGGTACAACTTCGAGAACCACAAACCAAATATTCAAAATGCCACACTAGGTGAATTCTTCCTATATGTCTAAGCGTCGGTGGATGGAATTACTCTGTACTTATGTTATGAGAGGTAACATGTATCTGGTGGATTATTTGACGTGTAGTGGTGTACGCAAGTGTGATGTGAGCTAAGTTGCTCGGACTCTCCAAAAATGTTGCCGCACCCGCGTCGGATCCTCCGAAAATGCACTACTTTTGAAGGATCCGACATGCATCCGATGACATTTTCGAAGAGTCTGAGCAACATAGAGTGTGAGCACCTCTGTTACCTTAATATCAAGGTGTCTTGCTACTAAACCTTTGCTTCTGTAGATAAATTGAAACTTGAGAGTCAACAAATGATTAAGTTGTTGGATGAGTTCCTGTTTTGCATAAGGAGTGAGTGAATGCAACACCCAAGGGTATGACATAGTGATTAATAAAGTGGGAGGAGAACTTTGAGGTTTTAGGTTCAAATCCCAAACACTGGGTGATTTCTTTCATTTGTCTATGCCTTGGTGGACAGAGTTGCCTGGTATCTGTTGTTGGTGGGAGGTAGCAGGTATCCCATGGAATTAGTTTGAGGTGTACGCAAGCTGGTTCGGACAGTACGACTTTTTTTTTTTAAAAAGGAGTGAATGCAAGTTAGTCATATTTTTGAGGGTTTGATTTTTTGATTGGGTACTTTCTTTTATATTGCGGAATTCCTGATAATATAAGTAGTATAACGAAAAGTAGAGAAACCTAGGTTAAAATGTGATTTTCCACAAAAGTCACCCTTTCACTTATCTATTTATTAAAAAACACCGCTCAATCATTTATCCAAACAAGAATCTCATGGTACACTAAAAAGAAATTAGAGACATGAGGTTATTTCTCACATGTACAAAAAACATTCTCGACCCCTTAAAATCTCTCCTATTCTTCTTCCTCCATCATACCCACATAAGAGCTAGTGGGGCCATGTCTTGTACCCAGAGTCTTTTCTCCCATCTGAAAATCCAGCTGTATAGTGCCTCTTTTATTGTACTCGACATGACCCACTGTAATCTAAATCAATTCAGAACTCCCTGCATACGCAGTAGCTACTTGATAATGTTATAAGAGGTGATCTACATCTTCTCTTGAACATCTATACATATAGCACCAACTGACATATGTGATCCTCCTCTTCCTTAGGTTCTAGGCCGCTAGTATCGTTCCCTTATATGTCGAGTACAAAAAGAAGCACACTTTTCTGTCACCCTGGTATCCAAATCGTGGGATGCAGGAAAACCACTTCATCCCTCACGATCTGAGGAATAGTTTTTGGTAGTATGATTTGACTGAGAATTGTCCATCTCTTCCTATCTCCCAGTTTCACGTCTAATGCATTTGCAATGTGTTCCTTTTTATAAAGTAATTCTACTAGGTTTTGTTATTCATCCATTTCCCAAGTATTGTAATTTGTAAGTTTCTTTTGAATGTAAGATCCCAATGTAACCAAAAAAAGCAGCACCCCCGTCATGTGCTTGCACCGCCAATACTGTCTAGATCGAGACTCTTTATATATTAGGCAAGGAATTTTCAACATGTTCTCTCTGCACAACTTATCAACCAAAAGCTTATTTTGCTTCCATCACCGGCCTTGAGTATAACGTGGCCGCTGAAGTCTTTGCATTCCTTGATAGTGCTACTCCAAAGTCTACGATCGAATGTAAATTTGATATTTATGGTCCTCTATCCCCTTTGACAGTACCATACTTTTCTGCTATCACCTCCCTTAAAAAACATGCTCCTCCATCCCAAATTTTCATATCCATTTTCCTAGTAAAACTTTGTTGAACACCTTGAGGTCTTTCACTCCGAGTCACTCAAGTCCACCCCACTTTTTCGGGCATGTGGCGGCCTCTAATCAGTTATCTTACAAAGTATAATGCCTGATTCCGTATGTTGCATCCCAAAAAATTTTTCTCCAGAGTGTTTCTAGATTTTTACTTAATTTGACTTGAATCCTGGACCTGATGTTGAATCCGACACCGGTTAATGATGTGATGGGTTTTTTTTTTCAATCAATGGTAGCCAATCCTGATGGGCCTTCTATTTGCCCCTATCTTAACTTTATAATCCACCTGCCTTCCCAGTCCCTGAAAGCCCTTTTAATCTTACATAAATAAAGAAAGTTTGCTCTTTATTTGTTTATCTCACCCTTCTTTTTTTCCCGATTTCGTTTTGACGAGTACCTCTTTTGCTTTCATGTTAGCATCTTTTCAACTCTTTCACTCAGCGAATTTCATACTGTTAAATCCTTGTTGCAAGCAGACAAAGACAAGCCAAGGTACTGTTATAGATGAATGCTTGTGCTTGGTCTTCAATAATGTTAGGCTCATCAACTTGTGTAATCTCACATTTCCTGAATTTGATCTTGACTCCTGGCTAAACATTAAACCATACAGGATATGCTAAAAGTATGTTGGCGAGATAAGTCTGCATCACAATAAATGAAAGTTAACATTCGCAAATAACAGATGCGTAATGTTGACTCTGCTTTTTCCTCCCATCACTGCAGTGAACTCCTCAACAAACCTCCATGCACAACTTTGTCCATCATTTTACTTGGCACTTCGATGTCCCATATGATAAACATAATAGATTAAGAATCCCAAACCACATCTTCTGTTTAGCCAGGCATATATTCTAACGGCAGAAATACAAAATTGATCCATATCCTCCTTGTGGCTCCAAATCCCATTATCATCATGTCGTCCAAAAACTCCAATTCACGTGATCTTACGGTTTCAAGAGATCTAGCTTGCAACAAGCACCCAACCCCCCCTTCTTCGTTTTGGAATCTGACACTTCATTTGCAAACAAATCTGCATCTAAAATCTGCCTTCCAAACTCACACAGTCTAAGCCAACACCGTATTTAGTCTGGAAGAGACCATCTTAGGAATTACCTTATATATAATTCTTCTTGACTAATAGGATCATAGTCTTTGATTTTCGGTGCTCCTTCTCCCTTTGGAATGATAGTTGTGAAGGTTGCATTGGAACTTCTTCAAACTCAATGGTTTCTTGAAACTCTGCAATAGTTTTCACACCTCGCCATTAACTGTACCCCAACAGTTTTGAGGGTTTGATCTAATATTTATGTTGATTTTTTTTAGAAGTCTTAACTTTTCGTTCCTGTTGGCAACGTTTGCTTGGGATAATTGTTAATTTTTTCTATTTTGTGGGGGAAGGCGGAAGGGAGGGTTAATGAATGCTTGTTATGTCATTTGTACTGGCCATTCCAAGTGTAGGAGCAATGTTGATATCTCCTGTTGAGCTGACTGAAAGAATTCCCCTATCAGGAGAATGTACTTGAAAACTAGTTGTTCAGGGCAGTTTAGTGTCGTAAACTGCTACTCTAATTCAGGTACAGGTGTCAATGTTTCTAATTCATCTCAGCCAGTAGAACAAGGAAATTCAAGTCCAATGCAGTTTGGAAGTCCTTCAATTGATAATCATGGTTATGCAGCAAAATTGCACAAAGATGGAAGCACAGAACCTTTCTCTGGTTCCATCTCGGTTGATCTTGTTGCTGGCAGAACTGCAGCAGGAAGAGCAGTAGAGCAAGAAGGGGGATCTCAGGTACTTATTTTCCTTCTTTCCACTGTATCCTTTTAAATTAAGCTATATGTTTGGATGACATTCTTTTCCTTATAAAGAACTGTTGGTTGTTGGAGCCTTGGAGGAAGATCTGTAGATGTTTCATCTGATAACTGCTATTTTTATGACATTCTATCTTTGATTTGACATAAACTAGTCTACGTGATAAAAAATGTATGTGCTTACTTTTGATGTTGGATTCACATTTTTTCTGCATTTGGTTACTACTTAATAGCTGCTCTGCAACTTTGACCCGCTCCCAATACTTTAGTGACAGGAAACTCCTTTACTTTTTTTTCCTGATAGTTACGGTTAAGGGGGGTAGGTTCTTAGAAATGCCATGCTGCACGTGCAGTGTTATTAGAAGAACTGGCTATTGTAATACCGGACATTTTATGTGATCTGATTCCTACCAGCGGGAAAGAAGTTTAAGATAGTTAATTTGGGAAGTGACAGATGGTTGGGGTTGGGGGAGGGGAGAGGAACAGTTTCAAAAGAAGTTACTTGGTGTACTCTCTTTTTCCTTTCTAAGTGGCTTATTTTATACTTGAGGGTTGATAAACCAAATTTATTATTCTGGACCCAAATTTTGAATTGGAAACAACTAAATGTTTATTTGAGAAGACAAAAGGTGAGTGAAAAAATGATTCACTTTGAATAGTAACTAGGTCGAATAAATCAGAGAACTGATAAAAGAAAAAGCTCAAATTAACAGGATACGTGCAGAAGTGTGGCAAGGAGTTCAGAGGCAGCACGTAACATGTGAGTTTCATGGGCACCCTATTTGGTCGCCCCAACCTGTACCCATTCTTTTCAAAAAGTTTTACTTTGGCAACAAGGCAAGCCTTAAGCCGATCAACCTGACCACCTGAACCAACTTTGACCGCATAAACCCAACGGCAACCAACAATAGATTTACCTGCAGGAAGGGAAACAAGCTCCCAAGTACCACTCGTATGTAAATCAGATATCTTATCAATCATAGCCTGCTTCCTTCCTGAATGAGAAAGTGCTTCATATGTAGTCGTAGGGATGGAAATAGAGGACAAAAATGATACAAAAGCATAATGGGGTGATGATAGACAATGATAACTCGAGAAAGTATAATGTGGGTTAGCATTACGAGTGCATCGTATACTTTTTTGAAGTGCAACCGATTGGCTAAGAGTAGGCAAGTCCGCAGTAGGAGCAACGTTCGACGCATGACATGAATCATCTGGGACTAATGTTGGATGCGTACAACGATGATAAGTCAGAAGTGGTGGCACTGTAACTGGAGATATAGAAGTAAGCATAGATTCCTCAAAGGTTGGTGCGGGTAAGACTGGAGGTATGGGTAAGACCTCAGAGATATCAAGATGATCAGAAGATGTATAGTAAGGTTGAGATTCAAAGAATGTGACATCGGCGGACATAAGGTAGCGATGAAGATCAGGTGAATAGTAACGATATCCTTTTTGAACTCGAGAGTAACCAAGGAAGACACATTTGAGAGCATGAGGGGCTAATTTATCTTTTCATGGGGTTAAGTTATAAACAAAGCATGTGCTCCCAAAGACACGAGGGGGGATAGAGTAAAGATGTGATTGAGGAGACAGTATGGAATGGGGAACCTGATTCTGAATAGAAGATGATGACATTCTATTAATTAGATAGCAAGATGCGAGGACTGCATCGCCCCAAAAACGCAGCGGAACATGGGATTCAATGAGAAGAGTGCGAGCAGTCTCAATGAGATACCTATTTTTCCTTTCTGCTATACCGTTCTGTTGAGGGGTGTATGGACAAGATGTCTGGTGAATAATGCCTTGGTGAGTCATAAACTCCTAAAACTGGGAGGATAAGTATTCTAAGGCATTATCACTATGAAAAGTACGAATAGAAACACCAAGTTGATTTTGTATTTCAACACAAAACCTTTTTAATATAGAAAATAACTCGGAACGATCTTTCATTAATATAACCCAAGTACATCTTGAAAAATCATCAATGAAACTAACAAAATAACAAAATCCCAAGGGTGAACCGACTCTACTAGGACCCTAAATATCAGAATGAACTAATGAGAAAATAGACTCTGAACGACTTTCAATACTACGTGAAAATGTGCCACGGGGTGTGTTTCCTAAGTTGACACGACTCACAATCTAATATGGATAAACTAGACAAACTTGGCACTATCTTTTGTAGCTTGGATCGACTTGGATCTCCCAAAGGTTTGTGAATTAGGTCCGGAGGGTCTGTAACAGAGCATGCTGTGAAGGAATTTGAAGTGGTAAGATAGTAAAGGCCTTGTTATTCATGTCCTGTCCCGATCGTCTGTCCCTTATTGCGATCCTGCATGAGAAAAAAATCATCAAAAAATGTTATACCACAATGAAGGGCTCGCGTCAAATGACTAACAAATGCATGATTAAAAGGAGAACCAGGGACATAAAGAATAGAGTCTAGAGTGACAGAAGATAGGGATTTGGCTTGTCCAACTCCTTTTGGTTTTGTTTGGATCCCATTGACTAAAGTAATAGCAGAAAGAGATTGTGAATAAACAATATCAGACAGAAGTGATTTGTTACCAGAAATATGATCAGAAGCGCCTGAGTTCATGACCCATGATCCAAGAATACTAGACTGTGAAACACAAGCAAAAGAATTACCAGTAATGGAAGCATCAGGTTGAGCCACCGAGGCTACTTGTGGAGAGGTCTGCTTACTTGCTTGATACTGAAGGAACTCATCATATTCTGTTTGAGCAATATGAGCATTATTGGATGATCGAGTAGGCTGTGGAGATGTCTGCTTACTTGCTCGATTCCGAAGGAGCTCATTATATTCCTTTATAGCAATAGGCTCATAACTGGGTGGTGGACCATGCAAAATATGACATATGTACTGTGTGCGTCCAAGCTTATGACAATAACTACACTTGGATCGAGATTTTCCAAAACGACCTCCTCCTCGCCGACTGTCCATAGGCTGATATGTTCGTTTTTCTATGGTTTAAGATGCGAGAATAGAGGAGTCAATGGTGGGTGATGAAATTACTTTGTGATTGGGAGGCGCAGCAAGACGAAGTAGACGAGAGAATAACTCATCAATCGTAGGAAACGTAGGACTAGCTAAAATTTGGTCACGTACTAAAACATGGTCAATAGGAAGCCCAACAAGTTTAAGAACTAGAAACAACGTTTGTCTGTGCTCTTGTTGTTTTTCCACATCTGTATTAATGGGCATCACCGTTTCAAATTCCTCCATGACTGCTTGTACCTGTCCCAAGTAAGTAGACATATTAGATTCTTGTTTCTTTAAGTTGGTCATTTAAGATATCAGATCATAAAAACGAGATATGTCATTAGTCTATAAAGCACGAGCCTTTCCCCAAACTAAATAACATGTCTGGAATGGGCGAAACAGGGGCATCAACTTGGAATCAATAGATCGCCATAAGAGACTACATAATTGAGCGTCAACCTTCTCTCATTGTTCTTTGGCTTTCACATCTTCCTCACTAGATTTTGCCTTTTCATCTACCACACTAACCTTGATCTTTAAGTGATCTTGGACACCTTCACCTTTGCACCACAACTCAACCGAGGAAGCTCAAGCTAAATAATTTGAACTTCCCATGTATGGTTCGAAAGTGATCATAGGACTTGAACTTCCAATTCCAGTATTTTTGGAGCCAAAAATATCATACCCAAAAGTAAGGTTTCAGTACAACCCATGTACTGCTGTGATATAATACAAAGTTACCATTATCAAAAAAAAAAATATCATACCCAAAAGACATCTTGTGAAATTTGACTAGAAAGCAACAAGAAACAGTAATCTTGAAAAGAATTCTGAAAGTCGCCGGAACCCTAATTTCGGCGATCGAAATCTGCAAAATACTGCCGGAATCGATATACAGATGCTCGAATCTGGTCGGCAGATCTGGACGACTCCCAACAGTCAAAGAAGAGCTGAAAATCGATTGGAATCTCTGTCGGAATCTAGCCGGAAAATTGTACCGTCGCCGGTGCGTGAGGGCACGGGAGATCGCGTGAGGTGTCGTTTTCCAGTGGTTCTGGTTGGGATTTCGTCGCTTGAGATTTCCGAGACTCGTGGTAGTGTTGGTTTTTCGCACAACACTCACAATTAAGAGGATGATGCAATCAACAACTTGTACAATCGCCGGAATTGACGCACAAGATTGACTAAATTTTCCAAATGTTTCTCACCGATGCTCTGATACCATGTGAGAAATAATGGAGAAAAAATATTATTGAATTGTGCATGTACATAATAACATTGAGACCCTATTTATGGATACTACATTACAATCCTTTTCCAAGTAGGATTTTGTATACTACTCCTATTCTGATAGTATCATTTGGTAACATTTTACTAATATAAGCGAGGATGTGGGTTTTTGGTTGTCCTCACAAGCCTATTTCTGGCAGGATGTGGGTTTTTGGTTGTCCTCACCAGCCTATTTCTGGCATTTTCTAAAGTTGCTCTTTGTTGAGTTTAATCACTTTGAATAGTAGTTAAAAAAGTCAATACTCTTTGTTTAATGCTGCCTTTTGTGTCTCCAAGAAATACAAAACACCTTTACTAAATTTGCAGGCACATAAATTTTTGATTGCTACGTAGCTGTTGGTACTCCCTCCATTCCTTTTTACATGCTCCTTTTGGGTTGGGCACAACCCTTAATAAACTTTTAACTCCTAGCAAATTAAAAGTAATTTTACCAATATACCCCTAATTAAATTTTATACCTCTTTCCAAATTAACAATGATTACGTTTTTTTAAAATGAAGAGAATTGCATGTTGCATTTATGGAAAAAAACAAACTTTTCTAAAATCACATTCAATTCAACGGTTTACTACTCCATCAGTCCAAAAGTCTTGACAGTACCAAAAACTTATGATCAGTACAAAGTCTTGACATTTTAAATAAAATAAGAGTATTAGAATATGATCAATCCACTACTCCAATGTCCATATGTTTAATTCTTCACGTCCAGTGATTGTTGAAACACTACTAAAGGGAGTATTGAAGTATAAATAGAGTATTAATTATGGTCAAAGAATCAAGTTGGCATGTATTAATTAAATACATTGAAAAAGAAAGATTAATTAATGGTTTTGGTAATATGAACAAGGGCATAATAGGAAGAATTTGATCAAACTATTCTTGAAGGATTAACCATACAATTATTTAGGAATAAAAGCACAACCCAAAAGGAGCATGTAAAAGGGAATGGAGGGAGTAATAAATTATTTTCTCTCACCAATAGCAACAAAATAGGTATATAAAGTAATTGAAATTGTTATGACATATGGACGAAGAAATTAAGACATTCATTACGTGTCATTTTAAAAAGGCCTAATGCATAGATGATTTTTAAATTTTACGAGGATATTTCATTTAGACACTGAATTAAACTTTGCTCCAACGAACACCTCAATTCCTGAAAAAGTGTTTCAATTAGACACTTACAATTTAATTTTAATTTAATTTTTAAAAAGAAAAATTGTGCATGTTTCATTCGTTTATTGGGTTGTTAAGTTAAATCACATAAAATATATAGATCCTTTAATTATGCGCACCAACCTCAAGTAGAAAATGTCGTCCTCAGTCACAGGTTAAATTTGACATTTTGCCAATCAAGCAATTTATTGACAAAGTGTAAAGTGTTACAAAAAATGTTGCCAATTGTGTTTTTGTTCAAAGTTCCTTGCATTCTACATTTATTTAAGGAGTGACAGGTGTTGTAAAATTTTAAGATTTTGGCCCCGTTTGGTCGTGAGAAATATTCACTTTTTTTTTTCGGAATTTTTTATCTCTTTGTTCAGAAAATGTTGTTTGGCCATAAAAATTACAAATACAACTTGAAAAGTGAAAATAACCCTTAACCCATTTTCACTTTTTTCCATCTCACTATTTCACCTTTTGTCTTTCCAAAAGTCTAAAAAAGTCTCTCCAAAAAAAATTATGACCAAACACAATTCCAATTCCAACTCTAACTCCAACTTCAAATTTTTTTGATTTTCATGGCCAAACGCCTACTATATGTTCTCTCTCTTAAACAAAGCAATTAAAAATTTAATTTCTACATACTCAATTGTGTTTATTAGTTTGTCTGATTGTGATTTGATACGAGTTTCAAAAAGTAAAGAGGACTTTTGAATTTTGTGGTCTTAAACAAAAGGTAGATAGAATGTACCAAATTGTTTTTTGATCTTGTGGTCTTAAACATGTCATGTGAAAAATTAGAATGAAAGAACCCGAAAAAAAGGAAAAGAGATTTTTTAAAATAAACTATTCTCTCCGTCTCAAAATAGTTGGCATGTTTGCTAAAAAATTTGGTCTCAAAATAGTTGGCATGTTTAAAAGATCAAGAGATAATTAACCATTTTTTTCCAACTCTACCCTTAGTAATAAAGACTATTTCCATATTAATTGAAGAAGATTCATCTAATCAAGATTAAATAGGGTCATATTAGTCAATTTGCACCCCTTAATAATTTCTCATTAAGAGTTTGGGCAAAAGCAAACATGCCAAGTAATTTCAGACGGAGGGAGTAAAAAGGAAAGTAAAACAAATAAATTGAAATAGAGTGAGTATTAATTTTGGGCCCGGGCTTAGCATGGGCCAAATGACACTAGTTTGCTTTATATATTTTTCTACTTAAAGAATATTAAAAATAATTTAGGTCAAAAGCAAAGGAGATGTCTTAGTAACACAAGCATTGCTTAGCATAAGTGCAGATGTAATAGAACACAATTATCTGCATTATTTCACATATCCAAGTGTGAAATTCAATTTCGAATGGATTTTGCATAAAAAATTGTGGAAGCTTATTTTGGGGAGGATCTTTGTAAAAAAAAAAGATCTTTGTAAAAGAAAAAGCTTATTTTGGGGAGGAAATTAGCTATAATTGCGAAAATATACATTATCAATAGGGTGCCAGTTTTTTGGTGTCATCAGTTTTCTGATCTGGTTTAGATGATGTTTGGAGATGATGGTAGAATTGTGGATTTGGGACAAGAAGTTACCATGGATCTCTTCTGGGTACATACTTTGAACCTCATAATTGGTTGTGTCAGGATAAAATTAATACTTTTTTTGGAAATGAATGCACCTCTCCTTTTCTAAAGTCATTTAATGTTTTTCCTTTGGGGAATTTGCAGAATTAAATCAAAGCCTTGCATAGATTTTCTGCCCAATTGTTGTTTTCATTCATTCGATTTTACAATTTATGTTCATGCATGAAGGAAACCATTTTGATTTTGCATTCACCACTTTTACGTAGTTCATTGCTCAACTTATTTTTATGCACACAGAGTCTGTTCCCTGATGTCATAGAGTGGCATATGAGGATGATATAATTGGAAAATAGCGTTATTTATCATACTCGATGAAAAACAACTCTGGTTGTGTTTAGTTGGTTCTCTTTTTCAGCAATATTCATTGGCTCTGTATGCTTCATCTTTGCCTTAATTTGTTTGTATCAACAGGGGGGTATGCCCAACAATGTCCCAGAGAAGAGTGTACTTAGAAGTGAAACAATCAGAGATGCAGGGAAGTTGCCTGTTGCTGCTCAGGCTCCTGTATCTGCCATGCCTTTCAAAGAGCATCATTTGAAACAGCTTAGAGCACAATGTCTTGTGTTTTTGGCTTTTAGGTATGTAGGATGATCCGTTAGATTTTAGCGTTAGTCATTATGCAAAGAACTTTTTGCTTCCAGCTACCACAGTTTTCAATATCTTCCCACTTATAGGAATGGTTTAATTCCAAAGAAGCCTCATCTTGAAATTGCACTTGGAAACGTCTATCCCAAAGAAGGTATCTGCTGCTTGATATCTCTATTTTTTCTTGCTCTGATTAAAATGTCATATAATCTGTGTCATGAGCTAATATGCGGTGTTCTATAGATCGCAGAGAATTGGTTGACCATAAAGGAAGGGAGCAACTGGTGACTGACCAAGGCAGTGCATCTGAAGTCGCACGGACATTTGGAGGAGCTGGCGAAACTGACAGGCTTTTTTCTGGGCCTACACCTTCTGGAATTCTTGCTGATACAAATTCGTCAATGGAGGCTGAGAATACAAGCTTGATGGACAATAATGGTCAGCTTGATCCGTCTGGGCATGCTGACGAAAGGAGACCTCAAAGAAAGATGAGAATGATTCAGGATGCTGAAGTGCCTATCCAAGATGCTACAGAATCACAGGCATCTGCTCTTAGAGGAGTTCCGACTGATTCGAAATCCTTACTTCCCTACAATCATGAGCATACTCCTGCAAATACTGAACAACTTGGAATGTTTCCCCAAGCTTCCTCTAATATGGGCACAAGCAAGCTAATGACTGCCATTACCCATGTATCGGGCCCGCTAATGAAAGATAATCAAAATCTTGTTGATAGCAATGCTCAAGGAAATCGACATGCTGATAGTAACTTGCCTAGTTTACCCTTGAGGCAACAGTGGAAATCTGTTCCTGGAGTAATTAATCAGGGTCCTGCAACAATGCAAGTGAAGGATTCAAATATAATGCTGAAAAATCTGTCACAAGGTCTGAATAATACCTCTTATCTATTTCCTTACAAAAGATCACCTCCCTCCGCCCTTTTTTTTGGAATCTAGTTTTAGCTTTGGGGATCTACGTAAAGACCAACTTCTTCTGCTGTAACTTACATGCACTGATGCAGATTCCACCTTTCTTTTTATTTCTTTCTTTTGCCATTATGGTGTGGTCAAATCCCGTGCATGGGATTGATTTCCAGTGTGCTGAGTGTACATACATATTTATATTTTCATGTATATCATTACCAAAATATATAATTATAGTTGCATGTATATCTTTACCCAAAAAAAATAATTATATTTGCATGTATATTTGTATGACTAGTTACTGTTCTAACATCTGCACATTAAGTTCTAACATTTGTGCACCAAGTCCATTTACAGTGCAAGAAACAGATCAAGAGGATGAAAATATTTCAGCATCCACGGATAGGTTATCATCTCCAAGGCATACAATGATGGAGAAATGGATTCTGGATCGACAGAAAAGGAAACGTATTAGTGAACAGAAATGGTCGGAAAAACAGCAAAAAACAGAAGAAAGAATTGCTTCCTGTTCAGAGAAGTTGAAGGTTTGCTATTGAAAATCCTTCTTCCTTATGAGATGCAATGCTCTTATCAGAATTTTGTGTAGACTGGATTTTGTGGTGAGCTTTGTTGATGCTGATGAGATTCGGGACTGCTAAGGCTTACTTCTGGTGGAACATGATTCCATATTAGCTTCTTCATGAGAGTTTAGTAGATAAGATCCTATCTACTTATCTAGGGCGTGACTGGCTTAGTGGTCAATGAAGTGGGTTGAGAACCATGAGATCTCAGGTTCAAATTCTAGCAGAGGTGAAAATACTAGGTGATTTCTTCCCATATGTCTAAGCCATGATGAACAAAGTTACCTGGACCTGTGCTGGTGGGAAGTAGCAGGTACCCAGTGGAACTAGTCGAGTTGAACACAAGTTGGTCCGGGCACCACAATTATTTTTTTAAAAAGATCCTATTTACTTATCTATTCAAAAAGTGGTTTGAACTTCCAGGTGGGAAAGATTTCAGTTGGCTTTGTACCCGTCATGGGGGGTGGGGGTGAGTTTACGGTAATTAAATGTACTGGTTGCTCAGTGATCCATGACTCGTAGAATCCTCATGTTAGGCTTTACTAGAGCTTTCATTCACCTAAAACCACCAAGATGTGTAAGCTGTGTATGCACCTTTGTGTGTGTGTGTGTGGGGGGGGGGGGCTCGTACCTTGCCAATGGAACTAGTGATTTAGCTGGTGCGTTTTTTGAGTAAAACAATAAAACTTCCTTAATCTTCTTGTGTTATGCCATATGCTCAGGAGTTCTTTATGTATTGCTTTGAAAGTTTGGGATATTGTACTTCCATGTTGATTGGTCTTTTGGGCATTGATTATGCTCCCCAAAGAAAGAGAAATAAATAGTAGATGTATACAAGCACAGATAGGGACATGGTAAGGATTCACCTATGAGATCTTTTCAAAAACTGAAAAGATTATATTGCCCACATAAAGTACAAGAATGGTGTAAATAGTGACTACACATTGGATGCTAACTCCATGTGGAACAATTTTAGGCTTTATTCTAACCATTCTGGTGTCATCATGTTTCTTTTGTTGAACTGCATACAGTGATTGTGTTAGAAGAGAAAGAGCACAACCTTTCCCTCTACAAGTTTGAAGTGCCAAATTTCTCAAAACTAGACTGGTCTTCGTTAGCACAACAGATATTCTCTCAACCATTAAGTTTCCCTCCTGAAGATTTAAACAGAAAAGACTGCACATTGAGAACCAAAGTTGTTTATCTCCTTCACTGTAATTCCAGAGATTCTCAATAGTTTCTTAATTCCATTTTGAAATTGTCAAAGCAACTACCAACTGTTTAGTCCGTGCAGATGAAGAAAAACTGTTTGGTTGGTCATTCTTTTACCTTAGCTGCAAAATGGTAAATTAAACTGCGTAATGAGCGCAAAATGATGTCACTGATGCCAAGATAATAAGCGAGTTGAAGCTGGAATCTATGTCTTTAATGTTGCATAGGTGTATTCTTTATGAATCCTGAGTGCGTCTATGACTTATAGCCTGTTTGGCCAAGCTTCTAAAATCAGCTTATTTTCAAAAGTGCTTTTCAAAAAAGTACTTTTGGTGAGAAGCTGTTTGTGTTTGGCCAATACAATTAAAAAAAACACTTTTCAGCAGCAATTAGTGTTTGGCCAAACTTTTAAAAGTGTTTTTAAGTATATTTTTCTCATAAGTGCTTTTGGAGAGAAGCTACTTTTTTTAGTTTATGAAAAACTGTTTTTTTTACTCCGCAGAAGCACTTATTTTCTTCCATAAGCTTGGCCAAACACCTCAATTTTTTAAAATAAGCACTTTTGAGAAAAAATAAGCACTTTTGGGGAAAAATAAGCTTGGCCAAACGGGCTATTACTTTATCCCCCCCCCCAAAAAAAAGGATTTCACTAAACTTTGCATAAGCTGTTTTTGATGCTTTAGAACCAAGATTTTGAGAAGAAGACTTCTTGTATTTTTGGATATTTCTACATCCCGTGAGAGTTGGGTACTTATACATTGAGTCCTATGACTAATTAAAGAGAATCAATACAATAAACAGAGTTTTGGGTCAAAAACATCCTTTAATTATACCTAGAACTTAATGTACATCCTTCAACTAGCATAGTGAACAAAAAACATCCTTAATATATTCAAAGCTTAACAAGTTTCATCCTTCTGTGTAACTACTGTTAAAAAAACTATTGAAACTCATCTCATGTGCAAGTCACGAGACTCTCCCATGAGATATATCTACTAAAGATAATGCAAACCGAACACAATCGGCTACACAATTTCAATCAGTACTCTTTTACTCATCCCCAAATTTCACCAACATACATGATTTAATGCATCAGACACTATTTATTTTACAATGTAATTTTAGGCTTTTAGCACAATAAGGTCCTTACATCAATTGAAGAGTCAGGAACTTGGTAACGGTCTAACAGGATACTCTATCTGCTTATACCTCATTGTTGCCAAATCAAACTAAAAAGTAATACTATAATGTGCATCAATTTAAGCTCAACAAAGTTGAAGCTGTATACCACCGTATCTCCTATGACAGCAAAAACTCGTACTAAAAACTCGACAATCCAGAGCTTATATATGCTCTTTTCCAGTGATCTCCTGAATAATGCAGAGCGATTTGTATCCATGAACAGTTGCAAAGAAGAAACCACTCCGGCCAAATATTTGAAATCGTCCGAAGCTAAAACGGACTCACAAACTCGAAGAGTTCATTCATCGAATCTGTACAAAAATCATGCTCACATGTGCATTTTACTGAATCAGAATGAAATTTTTGATAAATCGGAAACAGAGACAAAGAGATTGAAATCGGAACTTATGTTGTGCTGGGAGAGTCACGTGACTTGCACATGAGATGAGTTCTGTTAGTTTTTTAACAGTAGTTACACAGAAGGATGAAACTTGTTAAGCTTTGAATATATTAAAGATGTTTTTTGTTTACTATACTAGTTGAAGGATGTACATTAAGTTCTAGGTATAATTATAGGATGTTTTTGGCCCAAAACTCCAATAAACACATTGGAGTAACATATTCTATTCTCCTATAATTAAGCTAATCAATCAACAAGATCATCTAATTAAGCTAACAAATCAACCCAAACCATTTAATGATATGCTCTTCCAGCGTGTGATACACATATGAGTAACTATTATAAGCATCTTTAATGTACGACCTGATTTATGTGATAATGACTCTTACATCCCTGTTAAGTGTCATTGCTTGCTTGTTATAAATACTCGTCTTCATTTATGTGGCAGGAATCTGTGAGCTCCTCTGAGGACATCTCTGCAAAAACGAAAAGTGTCATTGAGCTGAAAAAGCTTCAATTGCTGGAGCTGCAGCGTCGTATACGGAGGTGATCAGTCTTGGTTAACTTACTTTTTTGTGCATAGTTAGATGACTTGATGTATTCCATATTGTTCCTACTGTCTTATTTTCAAACTTCTCCTCCACTAATGGATATCATATTTTCTAGGAAGGGTGTCACATAGTCAACAAATTTGAAATTTTTGTGGTTAGCTTTGAATTATCTGCAAGTTCTGTATATATATATATATATTCCACATTGTTAGTACTGCAAGTGGTTAACAGCCTCTCTACCTCTAAGGTAGTGGTACTGACTGTGTACATTCTACCCTTCCCAGACCCCACTTTGTGGGATTACACTATGTTGTTGTTGTTGTATTGTTAGTACTGCCTTGATTTCTAATAATGCCTCCCGTAATAGACACCTACTTTTCGACGAAGTCATTTTGCAAATTCGTTTCCTCTTCTACAATATGTTTTAATTCTCTTTGAGATTTTGTTGCATCTCTGTCACTTTGTAGCATTTGCCAAATTTTGAGTTGCTTTGCACATCTCTTTTTACAATTTTCTGAAGTACAATTGTGTTAGCATGATATAAGAACGACGACCAAATAAGTTTGTTGGGTCAAATCAAGACAGGCAAAGCAGTAAATATATGATCAAAGAAGACTGAGATCAACGAAAATGCTACTATACAAACAAGCATAATAAAAACTTTAGAATACTTCCCATTTTCAGGTCATACTAAAAATGTGTCAACTTTTTTGAAATACAAGTATTTAATCTTGTAGTATTCTTTTCCAATTTGGTATTGGATTCATTTTCATACTGTTCAGTCTTTCAATGTAAAATACTTTATAAGGTGGATAGCGAAGAATATTGCATATTGTGAATATAATGTAATTATGAATATTATAACATATATAATTTATTCGACCATCCTTCGGTGAATAGAACACACGTAAGTACCTCAACACTAATGTGGTCTTGAAGGTCTTTAAATAAGCACGTACTGGTTAAAATCAAAATCTCAAGTATATTACTTGAATATTGGAGTAACTATTTAGTTACTAACGAGTACGACTAACCTTACTAATATGATAATATACATTTTAAAGTCAATAGAAATTATATGTATTATGATTCCTATTCAATAAAAAAATAGTCTTCTTTATAATAAATAGTCTATAAGTAAAAAATAAGGAAAATGAAATAATTTGTTTTAAAGAGATAAGAGAATTGATGCGTGTGTGTGTGTTCAGATATTAGTTTTTACAATAAAATTCTATAAAAATTACCCCAAAAGATAATTTCTATAGGTTAAACTACTTTAGATGTCACGTCCCAAATTGGCCCTTAGACGTGATTGGCACTCAACATATACCATCGGTCAGGCAAACCGAATTTCCGTATCTTAACCATTAATTCACAACATTTAATAAATGAAATAAGTACCCAAACAATATGATAATTAATTAGAAAAAATTAGTATCTCTAAATATTAATTTGGAACTCTTGCCCAAACCCAACATTAAATCATGGAGCATCTAAGAGAATTACATGAGTTTGTATGTCGGGCATATAAACCCAAAACAAAGAAAATAACTGAAAGTAAACTAGGTAAAGCAAACAATGCGGTGGCTCTCCTTAACAACAGAATCCACCCAACAAAATCTTCAGCCTCTAGCCTCGTATGCAATAATGGTATCTGCATGGACATGCACGTAAGGAGTGATTTATACGTAAATATAACCCAGAGCCTCGACCCGCCACTTTAAACACTTCCTGAACAAGTGTTAGAAAATGCATACACAAACGAGCACAAAAATAATATGCACAAACATATATTTCATAATATATGTCCAATTCTTGTGACCTTGTGACAATCTTTTGACAGTGAAATTCTCAACGATTTTTTCAAGCCAATAGCAACTGACATGGAGCGCTTAAAATCAATCAAGAAGCACAGAATTGGGAGGAAATCAAAGCAATTTGAAAGATATGAACAAAGAATGAAGGAAGAGCGTCAAAAGAGAATTCGTGAGAGACAGAAGGAATTTTTCAGTGAGGTTGAGGTTCATAGGTATGCAGTTACTTTCATCCTTAAGGTTAATCGTATGACTTTGCTCCTTCAACAGTAAAGGATTAATGACTTTTTTTCTGATTTTCGTATTTTGTTTTCTTTGAATTATTCTGAACTCCAGGGAAAGATTGGAAGATGTATTCAAAATGAAGAGGGAACGTTGGAAAGGTTTCAATAAGTATGTGAAAGAGTTCCATAAAAGGAAAGAACGGATACATCGTGAGAAGATTGACAGGATTCAGCGTGAGAAGATTAATTTACTGAAAATCAATGATGTTGAGGGATACCTTAGAATGGTTCAGGTATGGCATGTCTAATTTCTCTCTCAGGACTGCAATTTGTTCAACTTATCCTGATAAATACTTTCACACTGCTTGTAGGATGCTAAGTCGGATCGTGTTAAACAATTACTGAAAGAGACGGAAAAGTACCTCCAAAAGCTTGGATCCAGATTAAAGCAGGCTAAGTCAACTGCAAGAAAATTTGAGGCTGACATGGGTGACAATAGAAACTCAGGTGTGGTTGAGGAGGATGAAATTGACTTTGGTGATGAGGATGAAACAGACCAGGCTAAGGTTCGTTCAGAAATTGTCTTATATGGTTAAATGTACATATTGCTAACCGGCATGCTGCTGTTCTATGCTTGTCTGTGTCATGTCCTGATTTTCTTATACGTTTAATTTTGTATGCAGCATTACTTGGAAAGCAATGAAAAATACTATATGATGGCACATAGGTAATTCCTGCATATAATCTCTTACATGATCTTGTAGGACTTGATGCTATAGATACTTCAGTTTTTTATTTGAATCTACATTCTTTTGAGGCTTAGTATCCTTCCCATTCTTGGGTTCTATTGATTCAACTTTGTAATCTGTTCAATGTCAGTATTCAGTCTCTCTGGTTGAGACACTAAATAAACTAAATGTATTTTCTGCAGTGTAAAGGAGACCATCGCAGAGCAGCCTAGTTCGCTCAAAGGTGGAAAATTAAGAGAGTAAGTTTTTCATTTCACAATTGGTTGTCATTGCCTATCTATGTTTGTGAGTGCATTTTTTTATTATTTAATTTTCTACTCAGGAGATATTTCCTATTTCCTGTACCTATAGTACGTTTAATCTTGATTTTTCTTTCAGGTACCAAATGAATGGATTGCGATGGTTGGTTTCACTCTACAATAACCATTTGAATGGGATTTTAGCTGATGAAATGGGACTTGGTAAAACTGTTCAGGTACACTAATATGTAATTACTCTTGTGGTTACTTTTGCTTGATTCCCTGTTTATAAAGTTTCTTTAGTTCTCCTTTTAGAGTTTACTTTAATTTCAAAGTTTTTTTCTCATGAATTTTTGGAGGATCTCACGGAGACAACTTTGTAGGTTATATCGCTAATGTGTTATCTGATGGAAACCAAAAATGACAGAGGACCTTTTCTAGTGGTAGTGCCATCCTCTGTCCTACCCGGATGGGAGTCAGAGATAAACTTTTGGGCACCAGATATGCTCAAAATAGTTTATTCTGGACCGCCAGAAGAGCGGAGGAAGCTTTTCAAGTACGCTGTGTCAATTATTTCATACTGTTGTCTAGAAAATCTACTATTGTTTTGTTACTTCCATTGCATTCATGCTGTACTTATTGGGGAACTTGTCATTGCAGGGAAAGAATTGTTCATCAAAAGTTCAATGTTCTTTTGACGACATATGAGTATTTGATGAACAAACATGATAGACCAAAACTAAGTAAAGTACATTGGCACTATATCATAATTGATGAAGGGCATCGCATAAAAAATGCTTCTTGCAAGTTGAATGCTGATCTGAAGCACTATCGCAGTAATCATAGGTTGCTGTTGACGGGAACTCCTCTTCAGGTTTATATTGTCCATGAGATTTTTTATTTCTTACACTTTCTTACATGGCATATAAGCATGATGTACTACTTATTGTTTTGTTTCTTCTGGTGCTGCTGTGATCTGAATGTATTTATTATTCTGTCCATGTAGAACAATCTTGAGGAACTCTGGGCACTACTTAACTTCCTTTTGCCAAATATCTTCAATTCATCAGAAGACTTCTCACAATGGTTTAACAAGCCATTTGAGAGTGGTGACAGCTCACCTGATGAAGTATGTTTCTTACCGTTTCTACTCGGAAGTACGAATTCCTTGTTACTTGAGTTATTTCTTGAACTTTGTTGATCCGATTACTTTGCTTTTCCTGCTGTTAGGCTTTGCTCTCAGAGGAGGAAAATCTTTTGGTCATTAACCGCCTGCACCAAGTTCTGCGTCCATTTGTACTTAGGAGATTGAAGCACAAGGTATATCTCTTCATCCATACTATGCACTTCCTCTATTCAATTGGTTGTCAAACCTCAAGCTATGTGTATCAAATTCTATCATGGGAGGATGCTTTTTATGCTCTTTTTCTTAAATCAAAAGCTTTTATTGATGCCCCACCAATACAACAGCATACCCAATGTAGTCCCACAAGTGGGGTCTGGGGAGGGTAGAGTGTACACATACCTTACCCTTACCTAGGGAGGTAGAGAGGTTTATTCCGATAGACCCTCGACTCAAAGGAAAAGCAAATGAAAGCAGTTTAGAAAAGGAAATAACGGAAGTGAAGAAGCCATGACAAAATGCTACAGAAAGCTCGACAAAGCATTCTGAAAAAGATTAGTAACTACAACAACAAAATAATATGATTATCGAAGTACATGAAACAACAAATAGTAACAAGAATCAAAGGACAAGAAACGACAATAGTAATACTATCACTACATGTAAGGAGGGATAGCGAAACCACTCTCAACAACCTACTAACCTTCTGCCCTAATCCGTGTCCTCTACAACTTCCTATCTTTGGTCATTTCCTCGATAAGCTGAAATGCACCATTTCTTGTCTAATTACCTCTTCCCGATGCTTCTTCGGATAAGAGAGAAGAAATCACTTTGAATAACTGCATGACTATGAAATCTCGGGGTTAAAGGAAGTTCATAATCTGTTTTAATTGTCAAATACAGGGATGATAGAAAAAGTAGGGGAAAATCGATTAGAAGTGATCAATGAAGATAAACACCATATCATGGAATTTTCGGGACTGAAAAGTAGGGCCAGAAGAAGGTTAACTAATTTGTTCATACACACTTGGAAACAATGTTCAGGGAAGCGTGATGCGGAAAAAAGCGACAAGGCTCCGCATCATGCATTACGCAAAGCGTGAAGCGATGTGCTCGCATCATTGAAGTGAAGCGCAATTTAAAAGAAAAAACACTAAATAGATCATCCAAACAGTAAGACAACTGAAAAGATCACAACGACTGTATAGTCAACAATAAAGACAATATATATAAGCAAAAGCTTAAATTAAACACCAAAATCACAGGGTTTGATCAGCGAAACATTTGCTGTGAAACAGACCAGCAAATCAACACAAACCACAATAGCAAAACAGTTCAAGAAAATAGCAAAACAAACCAGAAAAAAGTAGTACTCTTTTTTTAAATTTAAAATTGACCCTAAAAAATAAATCAACATGAAGCGCTCGCATCGGCTCGCATCTTGCATAACCCTGTGATGCGCCCGCTTCTGTAAGGTTGGTTTGCATCAGCCACGCGCAGCGAGAGGGGCTCGCATGCGACTGCGAAGATGTGAGCGCATTCCTGAACACTGCTTGGAAAGCTGACATCTATTGCTTTCAAGAGACAAAGCTGGAAGGCAACATTGGTCCTTTAATCAGACAATCTGAGCCAATATAATAGTAGAATTTGGTTGCTTGGTGTCGAATGGGAGAATGGGGAATGAAAATACTTTGAGACAATAGAGTCTGGAAAGGAGAGGTGATCAACACTGGGTCTTCACAATAACGTGTAAGTTTGTCTCAGTGTCAACAATTTCTCATGGCACTTAATTGGGGTATATGGCCAAATACCAGACAAAGATAGGCATTAACTATGGTGGGAAATTGTAGCGTTAAGAGCGATGTGTTAGGCGGTAAGTGATATGTAGTGATTTTAACACTATCAGCTTTGTGAATGAAAGGAGAAATTGCAATAGAATCGCAGGAGCTATGATAGATTTTTTAGAACTTATTGAAGATATGGAATTGTTTAATCCTCCCCTTAATGGAGGTATTATTACATGGGCTAAGGATTACCTTTGAAGCTTATTCAGGGTTAGCTAGAATTCTTTTTGAACTGGATTTGATGAAGAACAGTAAGTGCTACCTCGAATTCCCTCTGATCATACACCAAGTCAGTTACAATGTGGTCATGGGTAGGAGTCTAAATCTTATTTCAAGTTTGAAAATTGGTGTGGGTGTGGGGGGGGGTACAGATTTCAATGACAAAGTGAAAAAAGCTTGGTTGACTTATTTTGTGGTGAAGGGCGAGCTCTATTTCATCCTGGCATGTAAATTAATAATGTCGAACTGGATGCTACTCAAGACCTGAGATTCTTAAAAATGAAGTTGCAGAAGGCAAATATATCTATGGAACTGGAAGAGATGGCCAAGAATGAAGGCAGAGGTTGAGAGACCTTTGGTTTAAGCAGGGCACAAAAACACCAATTTTTATATTTCACTGGATGCGGGCTTGTTTATCCATTACTTGATAGTTTTGCCATTTCTATAAATATAGATAGATACTATCTAAATTTCACACCTATCCCTACATTGTACATCAATAAATGTTGTAGACCAAGCTCACTTTGTCATTTTCTTTAACAAGACCTAGGCTGCTTAGGTGATGCGGCTTTATTCTCCTAGGGAAACAAATAATCCCTCTTTATCGAAGAGCGCAATCTCATATCCTATTTCCTTGTGGAGCAAAGTCTCTGCCGTTACTTCTTCTTGTGATTGGCCCTCGAGATTTAGTCCAAATTTATGATTTATTGTCTTTATCCAAAGGATAGTAGTAATGTTTGACATAACATGCTTTTCTCTTTTGTAGTTATCTTCTTGTATAGCACGTCGTAGCACTTGGTTTCAGTTTTTCTATTTTGATTTTGATGTGTTATATTCTCATCTATCATAGCATTCTATTGGTGACACTAAAGCTAGAAACTTAAATTTTCTGCATTTAGACACTATAATTTAGTAGTCGTTCTTTTAACTTTATTCCTTTTGTAATAACTATTTTTTGTTTTGAAAAGGTTAGACGGTGATATAGAAACAAGCACAAAGGATGTGCTGTAGCAGCTGAACATTATTTACAGAAGCAAAAAATACCAAAGTTTTGCCCCTTTTGTAATGGCTAAACTTATGGTGCATATATTCTGTTTTGTATACTTGTCTTGTAAAGAATGGATCTTGGGCCGAACTCAACCCCAAAAGCTAGCTCATAAGGAGAGGATTGCCAAGTTCATATAAGGAGACCAATTGCCCATCCCTTTTCCAATGTGGGATTCTTAACATGTCTAAAATACTTACTCCCCTCAATTTTTTCCTTAGCTCAAGCTATTGATGGCTCTCTCGCTGATTCATTCATTAACACCATTTTGATTTCCAAATAACATGCTCTAACCTCATTTTGCATACTATTAGTTAACTCATCCATAACTAGGTGAAAAGTACGGGTTCAGGGCACTTGTATATTTGATATGTATCATTTCTTCTCCAATACCGTAACTGGTGACAAGGCTTACAGCACACATGGTAAAAATTTAGATATTTTGGCACGACGTTTGTTACTTGTGTGGCTAAGAGGACGGATAGTCTGTTGGTTATTTCAGTCTCTCAGATTCTTGATAGTGCTACAAAACAAACAATAACTTCATGCAGTATATTCTGCCATAATGCTAGCGAATTTGTCTAGATTCGTTAAGTGACCAAAACATTTCTTCCTAAGATTGTTCTATCATTCAATTTTTGACAGTGTTGAGATCTTATGCATCTGTCTTTTCAAATGCTTGTCTTAGGTTGAGAATGAATTGCCCTCAAAGATTGAAAGACTTGTTAGATGTGAAGCTAGTTCATATCAGAAGCTTTTGATGAAGCGAGTGGAAGACAACCTTGGTGCCTTCGGAACTTCAAAGGTTTAACCTCTCTGCTGTTATTTGAGTTCATTGATTCATAATTTAGAATGTCATTAAATTCCTTTTTGATAAAAATTAAGCATAGCATCAATTGCAGTTCATATATTTTATGTGTATAAATAAGAATTGTGCTTGTACATGTTCCTTTCAGTGTCCAAAAGGATTCTGACCATTAATCCCACTCGTGTTTCTTCTATGTTATTAATTTCCTTGGCTATATGAGGTTGAAAGTCCACGTCCACTAGTAATCCTACAGTTAGAAAAGAACATATATGCTTATTCAGTGTCATTGGTGCATATTATGAACAGATTCTTTTCGTTTATCGTAAAAAGAAAAGAAAATATGCTTATTCAGGTATTGTGTTCTTACCCTTGACTACACACTTCCTTCTAGGCTCGCTCGGTCCACAATTCTGTTATGGAGCTGCGCAACATTTGCAATCATCCGTATCTTAGCCAGCTTCATGTGGAGGAGGTTTGCTTCTCCCTCTTCTATTCATATATCTTATGATTTTAAAATTGACATGAAGAGCACGTATAACTGGACAATTTCATGCATGTGCTTCTGTTTTTGAGAACATATATTTGGAACTCGTTCTTTATCTTCAGAAGTTGCTGAAGGTGGCGAGTTGTCACCTTTTGGTTGTCTAATCAATTTGTTTTATATGTCAGGTTCATGAGTTAATTCCTAAGCATTATCTGCCAACCATTGTGAGACTTTGTGGGAAGCTTGAGATGTTGGACAGACTACTGCCTAAACTTAAGGCAACAGATCACCGGGTACAAAATTGTGTGTTTGCATTTCAAAATTGTTTTCTGAAGAAATGTTAATTGCTAGACCACTCTTCGAGTTTGTGCGTATTCATGTTCTGTTACGCATTCTTAATATCTGAGTATATTTGGCCTTATAATCCTTTTTTCTACTTGTTCTTTAGCCATTGATATTGTTTTTGCTATTTATAAATTATTTACCTGGGGGCCTTGACTTCAATTTTAGTTTGAAAGGATTCTGATGCTTGCTATTTTGTTGATCACAATCCTTTTGAGAGATAGGGGCCTCAAAGAGAATAAAAACTTGAGGTATATTTTTTCTTGATCATGTTCTTTTTTGGTCATTTTGCAGGTCTTACTTTTTTCAACAATGACCAGGTTGCTTGATGTAATGGAGGATTATCTCTGCTGGAAGCAATATAAGTACCTTCGTTTGGATGGACATACGTCTGGGGGCGACAGAGGTGCCCTTATTGATAAATTCAATCAGCCTAACTCTCCCTTCTTTATATTTCTGTTGAGGTAATTGGCTAACGTAGAATTGCCTCAGATTCAAAGTTCGTTGAGTTTAAAAGATGTGGTCTTCTCAATAGTCGTTCATTTTGTCCCTACCATGATCACGGTGAAGGTTTGCAAAATAGCAAATTTGCCGAAAACTTAATTTTAGTTTTCTGTGAGTTTTGATACCAAAAGAAAAAGAAACTTTATTAACTACCAAAATAGACTAATAAAGTTTACTTCATATAATATCACAATGAAGATTAACTAAGCATCCAAAATGTATAGTTTCTAGCACAGAAGTCCATTTCTTAATCTAACTGAATATTACTATCTTGTCCCTTTACTTGCGATTTAGTTTGATTAGCATGGGGTTTGACAAGTTAATTTGATTTGCATATCGTTTCGGTAGAATCAAAGAAAATAGCATACCTAATGAGAAGTTAGTGCGATGAGGTAGGCATCACATTATCATTTAAGTATTAATTATTTTATGGATCTGATAGATGCGAAAGACATTGTATAGAATACAGTGTCATGGACAATGTTCTAAACTGGATCATTGCATGTGATAATGGGGGTAGGGTTTAATTGTTTGTAGGAAAAAAAGAACTGGTAGGTTCTTTGTAGGACATGTTTTGATGTTCCTTCTAGGTATCAGCTTGTTCTTTTTTCGCTGCATTCGTCATTCACGAAAGCATTTTCTCTTAAACTTATATATTCTAAAATGGTGCCAGTATTCGTGCTGGAGGTGTTGGAGTAAATCTTCAAGCTGCTGATACAGTTATAATTTTTGACACGGATTGGAATCCCCAGGCAAAAACTCAAACTTACTCTTCTGAGGATCTTTTATGTTTTGATTATGTGGGTTTCTCTTACTGCTCTCTTGGTTTACTGCATTTAGGTTGATCTCCAAGCACAGGCAAGGGCTCATAGGATAGGTCAAAAGAAGGATGTTCTTGTTCTTCGATTAGAAACGGTAAATGCTTTTTGACTTCTTCTCTGTTCATGCATTTGCAGATTCATGCTTTCATTTGTGCACACTGATGGTTGTTCATGCTATAAATTTATTGTTAAATCTCCTTTGCTAAGATTGTGGTCTGCTGTTATGTGGATCCCATGGGTCATTCTGATTTATTTAGTGCAGTTAGTGCTGTTAGCCCACTATTTCTCAAAGTGTATCTTTAGTTCATTATTCCAGTCATTTTTAGCTACTAGCATCATGCATGCCCAAGAAATCTTCGTTCTCCAGTTTATTGGCTGAAACAATGCTTCCTTTTGTGCCTTTGTAGTGAATCTATTGATTATTATGGTTTTAGGACAGGTATAGAAACTTGACATGATTCTAATAAAGTATCTTTTGTTTTTTACTTCTTGCATGTTTGTTAGATGAAGTCAGTTTTCTTTTAGTTGTGTTCATCTGTTATTGTATTATAATCCCCCTTATAGTACTGTTTTGAAGTTGAGTCTGGTTGTATCATGAATGTTTTCTTTTGATGTAAATTTGAGTTAGTTGGTGATGGTGAATCCCTTTTGCAGCTTATAGAAGCTTTTGTATAGACAGTTCAGGGCTTTCCTTTGCTTTTATCTCTCTTCCTTTTTGGCTGTAATGAGCACTCTCCTACTGCTGTTTCTTGTACAACAATAATACTTACCTGTTCAAACCAAAAATAAAAAAAAGAAGAAGAAGAGAGGCAAAAGTCTTTTTTGCAATGAGGAGAACCCAGTCTTAGCTTTTAAAACTCCAATGTGAAGCTTGCCAGAATTTTGATAAATGCTTGCCCTTTATCCATGGGGATGGCATTAGCCTGCTGCAGAGAAGGAAAAAGCAATATAATATGGACAAGCATGTTCTCTAGGTTGCCGAATCTACAGTTACATCTTATTTCTTTTTTGCCTTCTTTCTGCAATCCGGTAAAACAATTAAGTGCTCAGTCACCATTTCAAAAAACAATTAAGTGTGCAGTCCTTAAACAATCATTATTTAGATAAGTGAATATTTTTCTTATACAAGCAATCAAAAGTTCTGGTGGACCTTTCTTTGTTAATTGCAGCATTCTGTTTATATTCCTGATAGAGCAAAATTGATGGTTTTTTTGGTTTCTTCAGAACTGTATGTTTTGATGATCTTGGACATTGAATGATCATCGAGAGTTTCTCAATGATGTTTCTTGTCGCATTAATTGTTGCTACAATTTATAATACTAATATAAAAAATTGTTACCACAATTTATGTATCAAATACTGTCACTAAATTCGTGAGAGAGCAGAGCTGATGTGTTTTTGGTTTCTTCAGAACTATATGTTTTGATGATCTTGGACATTGAATGATCGTCGAGAGTTTCTCAATGATGCTTCTTGTCGCATTAATTGTTTCCACGATATATAATAATAATATAAAAAATTGTTGTCACATTTTATGTATCTTGATCCAAATATTAGTTTCAAATTGCACCTAGGGTATCTCTAACTCGTGCACTTCAACAACCTTTGTGAAATTAGGTCCAAACCGTTGAGGAGCAAGTTAGAGCTGCTGCTGAGCATAAACTTGGAGTTGCTAACCAAAGCATTACTGCTGGATTCTTTGATAATAACACAAGGTCTTTTGAAGGATGTTTTGGAATTGAAAAATGTGCTCAACCATTGACTACTTTGGTGAATATAGTGTGCTTATAAACGTATGTTAACTTGAATGTAGTGCGGAAGACCGAAGGGAGTACTTGGAGTCCCTCTTGCGGGAAAGCAAAAAAGAGGAAGCTGCACCTGTTCTTGATGATGATTCTTTGAATGATCTTATAGCACGAAGGTAAAATAGAAGCAGGAAAGGTGCTCTTATTCTGCTGTAAATTCATTGATATCTTAAAATTATTTCCAATGACGTGCAATATGACATTTCTTGCATCAGAAAGAAAGTACACCATGTTATGGTTTTATCTAGTTCACTCCAGGCAATATGATATTGAAACTGCGTGTCAAAACCACATCACTCTTTGGACCAATATTTCATTTAGCAGAAAACATCACTTGAAGCTCAGTGCTGACTATCATTTTATCCTCCCCCCCTGCGGCCCCTCTCTATTTTGTTTCCTTTCATTTTTGAGAGCTGGAGGTTACTGGCTAGTCATCAATTCATTTTAATTCTATAGCACCGGTGCTGTGTTTCTAATGTAAATAACGTGAATTTACAAGAAATATTTGGCCTATTTGGTGATTCTCCATCAGGTGCATAACTCTCATATCTCTACTCCCTACGTGCAGTGAGCCAGAGATTGATGTGTTTGAATCAGTTGATAGGAGAAGGCGTGAAGAAGAGATGGTAATCATGTCAATACTTTATCCCAGACTATTTAATTCTCTCATTTTCTGAACGGAATCCTTCTAATCCGGCTGAACAGTTATATGACCCAATTGGTTTATTATTATTTTGCTAATTCAAGCATAGTACTGCAGGAAATATGGAAGAAGTTATGTTCAGAGAATGGAACACACAGTTCAGAACTCATTCCTCCTCTGCCCTCTCGGCTTCTTACTGATGATGACTTGAAACCATTCTATGAAGCAATGAAAATAGCTGATAAGCAAATTGTGGCTCCTAACCCTGGGTTAAAAAGGAAGGGTGAGAGTCTTGGGGGTCTTGATATCCAACATTATGGACGTGGAAAAAGAGCAAGAGAGGTCGGTTATACTTTTGGAGACTGCAGGAACTCACATCTTTTTTCAATGCTCATAATATCTGTAAAGTAATTGTTTATCCACTAATTTGTTCATTTTAATTCTTGTGCTTCTTAGGTTCGCTCTTATGAAGAGCAATGGACGGAAGAGGAATTTGAGAAAATGTGCCTTGCTGAGTCTCCTCAATCACCTAGTCTAAGGGAAGAAATTCAGGAAAAGAATTTCCCTCCAGTCTCTGGCACTTGCCCTGCCCCTGTTGTTGCCATTAGTGAAATACAAATCGCAGCACCAAATCCTCCCCAGCAGCCTGTGCAAGAACTTCCTCAACAGCCTGTGCAAGAACTTCCCCAACAGCTTGTTGGGCCCATAGTTCAACAAAGCCCTGTGACTGTGACTCCGCCATCTAAACGCGGCCGGGGAAGACCAAGGAGGACGGCGATAGTGACTGAAATTTCACCATCCCCTGTTGTTATTTCAGCAATTGCAGCTAGTGTAAAGGTGGATGGCACTACCATTGCAGAAAATGCGTCTACCAGTCAGGCAACTACTGGGCCTGTTTCTGTGTCTTTTCCTTGTGCTTCTTCCGTAGAAAGTACCAACGCAACCATCTTACAGAATGTTACTGGTGTTGCTCCCAGCTATCAGTCAATTGTTCCTTCTGTTGCTGTTGCTTCTCAGGCTGGTCCTCCTTGCCCTCCTACAAGTGGGCAGGGAAGGGGACGAGGTAGAGGTAGAGGCCGAGGTCGAGGTCGAAAGCCTCAAACTGGAGGAGAAGCTCCAGGACGTAGAGGAAAACGACAGAATGTTACAGCAGAGGCTTTTCCCACCCCTCCAACTCAAGCAGCAAGTGAGCCTGTCTCTGCAGCGCAAGGTGTAAATGTTATGAGTTCTTCTAGTCACCATATGCCCCCAACATCTCCTGCAGTTGGTAAGCCTGATGTGGTGCCACAGGTACTGGCAGGTTTGGGTTCAGAAAACCTTGTTCATGCTCCTGCTTCCCCGAGAGATGCAAGTAAGGAACCAAATTCTGTTGTGCCCCTTGCAGCATCTTCCACTAGCAAAGAATTAAGAGCTGTTTCGACTGTTTCTGTTATTCCCTCATCTTCTGCCAGTCAAAACCCTAGTTCAATTTCACGTGCACCTGTCCTCCATTCCTCCACAAGAAACCCTTCTGAAGACCATATTTCCCTCTCTGCTGCCCAGACCGAAGCTACTCTGCAGGGAAACACAATTTCAGTAGTGCCTCATAGTTTACCTTCAGCTGGCAAGGAACCGAGTTCCGTGTCACCTGTCCCTATTCATTCGTCAACTTCCAAGGACTCCAATTCAGTTTTACCTGCATCATCTTCTGCTTGCGTGGAACTAAGTTCCGTTTGCCCTCTTCCTCCTGTTGCATCCTCTTCCAGCACCAGTCCAAATTCATCTGCACTTGCTCCTCTTCTTTTAGCATCTGATGCAACAGGCAAATTAGATTCTGGATCAGATAAGGGGACATTTTCTTGCACTTCTATTTCAGGTAATGATTCTGCATGTGATTCTTCTAACTTGAGCATTGGTCAACAAGAATCTGGTGTAGTAACTGCTCATACTTCTGATCCAGTGCCACCATTGCCTGTGATTTCATCAGTTTCACAGTATAGCACTCCTCCCACTGCACCTAAGCCAGGTAGAGGAAGAGGACGGAAGCCTCAAACTGGAAGTGAGGCACCACGTCGCAGGGGGAAGAGACAGGATTTGGTTACTGCAGCTGTTACTGAGGGGCTAGGTGCTCAGGATCCAAGATTAATTGAACCCCCACAAAAGAGAACCAGGTTATCTGTTGGGAGGAAGCCCACTACGAGAAGCAAGCGTGAGGATGGAACTCAACAAGTAGTAGACCAGTCGGTTTCATCTCAAAAGACTCCAGGTTTTGCTGGTGGACAAATCCCTAAAAATATGAATGAAGTTAATTCACAGAACAATGCTATCAACAGAGATGCATCTCAATCCCATGCTATTCTGGTTCCTAGTCAGGTGGGTGATAATGTAAACCGTGACATTGCTACTGCTGAAGAGGTACTCGATGATGCTCAGCAAAAGAAGACTCTGGCCGAATATGTTACATCTCAAAGTTGCTCTGGTCCTCATGTTGAGCCACAGATTAGCATGGTCAACTCTGACGATTCTCCTGCCCAGGTTGGTGTATCTACTGATATATTGATACTTCTAATATAAGCTATAAAACTGCTATGACTAACGAGGTTCTCCAGGAAGTGCAGGAACAAACAGCTATTGTCCAGTCAGATGCATCTCAAAAGATTCCTTATCCTGGCACGGGACAAATCCCTCAAGCTATGGCGTGTTGTGAAGTTGAGCTACATAACAATGCTGTCAAATCCGACGCATCACAAGCCAGTGGCGATGTTGCTAGCTGTGAAGCTGCTACAACAAATGAGGTTCTCAGTGAGGATCAACAAACAGTGAAGGTTCAGTCAACTGCATCTCAGATGTCTTCAGTTCACTCTGTTGGGAAAATGCCTGAGGATACAGTGAGTAATGAAGTTCAGCCACTGTGTGATGCTATCCGAACAGATGCATCTCAATCTCATGTTGCTCTAGCCTCTTCAGGATCAGCGGCTCCAGTTACTGATTGTCTGGTTGAAAAGAGTGACGGTAATTCTAAGGGTGAAGGTGTTGAAAAGACTGAAACTAATTCTAAAGATGGGTTAAACATGGAGGTTCCTATTGGAGCTTTGGAACTTACATCATCTGGCAATCTGAACAAGAGTGGGGACACTGAAGGGAAAGCTAGCAGCAGTTTAAACGGGGTCCTTCCCACAAGTTCTGAGTTAATTCCCTGTCCAAACGTAAAAACTGATAATCTGGATTCTGAAGGCTCCGGGAAAGTAGGTTTTAATTTGGGATCAACTCAAAACCTGTCTGAGAGTGTTTCAAAAACTGGTGTTGAACAGTTACAGACTGAGGATCTTTCTCTGGATAATTCATTTGTTTCCAAAGCCGAGTCAGCCAGCATTGAGCATCTTGCCGGTGGCACACTAAGAAAAGAACTGGAAACAGGAGACACCATGGAGGAGGAGACTGTTGTTTCACCTGCTGTGGGGACTGACAATCAGAATATGAAGGGAATCACATCCTCTGCTTCTTCATCTACCGAGGCAGAAGCTTTAGTGGATGAATCTCCACTTTGCGGATCTCATAAACCAGCTAAGGACAAACTTGGAGTAGCACCAGAAGAAACACATTCCGATAAAGTTGCAATGGCCGAGGTTTGTGAACAAGATAAGTTATCAGTTAATGCATCATTGAAGATAACTAAAGATTTAAGTAGTGTGGAGAAAGAAAAATATAGGATTCCAGAAACTTTTGAGAAGCAAGTTAATGTTGCTGACTCCCTAACAGAAAAATGTGGAAGTGATCTTGCAGCCCAAGGTTCAGATATGAAAGATTCTGATGCAAGTGAGGTTGCATCAAGCCCTAGAAATGAGTCCCAATCCAGTTTCACTGTTGGAACATCTCAAAGTGAACCTGAACCACAAGCAATTGCGGAAGCAAACTTGGACCCAGGTATATCCAGTAAGGACTATTCTTTATCTAGTTTAGATAATGAATCTGATAAAGAGTTTGAAAAACAGAAGCAAATCTATTCCACCCAACTGATGTTTGTGAATCTGACATGATACCTGTTAATTATGTAGAGACTTTTCCCAGCACAGAATCTGGTGCTCAGAAGGAATCCCTTTCACCTGGGCTTGCTTCAAATGCTGAAGCCGTTGAGGCTCTAACAGAAACGCTTGCCAGCCGTCATGACACAAATTATGTAGCTGAATTACAGGGTAACTTGAGTTCTGATGTAAAGGATGACCTTTCTAATTCTGAAGCTACTGTTTCTCAACTGTGTCCAGCTGCTGGGTCATCTGAGAATCACCCAGAATTAAAACAGGTTGCAGTGGAAGACATGAGAGCTAAAATTTGTGTGTCTGCTTCAGATGAAGTTGATGATATCGTACCGCGGCAAACAGAGAAGGCCGGTCAGTGTCGCGATGATTTGTCTGTTGAGACACATGAGAGTAAAAGATCTGAAGATAATGTTGATGTTTTAAATAGTGAATTAAATAAGCCTTTATCCAGCACAATTACTGGAACATCTAAAAAGGTGGCAGATCTGGAGTTAGTTGCTGAGGAAAACACAGGGAGGATAAATGATGGCTCAGTAGATTCAGGTCAGGTGGCAGAAAAGTCTGAGGACATGGCAATCCGAGATCTTACTGTTGAAGGACAAGAGAGTAAGGGAACTGATGCCACCGGAGATACTTCAACATCAAAAAAGGAGGTGGAATCACAATCTTCTGTCATAGAAAATATAGAAAAGATGTATAACAAGTCAGTAGCATCAGGGGAGGTAATAACTGCTGAACCTCTGATAGAAAGGTCTGAGCATTTGCATGTCCTAGACCATGCAATTGAAGTACAAGAGAGCAAAGGATTTGATGCCACTAGATATGTTTCAGAATCAAATTCTGAGCTAAATGAAGCTCAACCTGGTGGAATTGGGACAGAGTTACAGTTGATTGCGGAAGAAGACTCAGAGACAATGGATCAGGAGAATACTTTACCTGATGCTACAGCTGTTAAACCCCAACCAGCTATGTCGGAGAATTTGAGTATTCAAGATCCTGAACATCAACTACCAAAGAACCAACAATCTGATGCAACTGAAGATTTTTTGACTTCAAATATTGAACTTAATGAATCTCAACCGAAAGCAGCAGATGAAACTTATGAAATAGCGGTGGAGTCTCATTTGGTTTCCAAACAAAACATGGAAATTGATGTGGATGTTGCTATAGGGAATGTTACAGCCAAGAATGCTGCAGTAGGGAAATCTGAAAATTTTCCTTCTGTAGATGTTGCTGTTGAAGAAAAAGGGAAGAAAGAATCTGATGTAACAGATGAAATTTCCAATTCTGAACTCAGTGACCCTAAAAACAGTCAATGCACAATTGAAGTGAAAACACATTTAATATGTGAGGAGTCGGGAATGACTGACAAGGAGGTAGCTCCACTTGAAGTTGAAGTAGTTGAAACTCCATTCAGAGATATGCCTGGTGGTCCTGGCAGAGATATTGCAGTTGAAGGACAAGAAAAAGAGAAGTCTGCCGCAAGTGAAAATGTTTTTAACCCTCAGAATGAAGAGCCTAAATGTAGTCCAGGTGCTAGAGCTGCTGGTGATGGGGAAGAATCACAATTGGTTTCTGAGAGTGACTCCAAGACAGTTCTGACCAAGGAAGTCTTTTCAGGTATAGGGAGTTCAAATCTGAAGTTTCTAATTGTGCATCACCAAATTCTAGTTGTAGCATCTTCAAATTGTTTCTCTTCCAGATTAATAGCTATTTTTCCTTCTTCAGGCAAAGAAGAGAAGTCCAGTATTAGACCAGCTGGAGATGAAGATGTGCCAACTGCAACAGAGTATGGTGATCAAGAATTGTCGTCTGCTACAGGGGCTGGTGATGATGAGAGACTGGCCACGGCAATTACTGGTGCCTGATCTGGTATTCTCCTGTATTTAAGGTAATGTGCTGTTCTTGCTTTTTATAATGATGTTCAGAACCAGGATACTTCGACCACGTGTCTCGATTTTTGTTTTATTATGTAAATTGTTATTCAATTTAGAGCAGATAAATATTCCTTTTATTGTTGTTATTGGTTAATAGCTGCTTGGATTACTGATTATGTATGAAAAGGGCGTATTAAATGCTGAATCATTTAGGTATCTTATTACCCATTTACTAGAAAGTTCTTACTTAATGAACATTCTCACATGTTACAATTCCTTACTGTAACTTTCTTTTCTGTATGGTTTGTTGTACGGATACAGTTGATAGGCTAAATAACCTCTTATGCAGAAGCATGTCATCTGTTTGCCAATTGTCATTCCTTTCTTTGCTCATTTGCCTTTGCTATGTAGAAATGTTGCCTCAAGGGTTCTACTTTACTCGTCTGTTTCTTATTACTTGGCTGTTTTATTTAAAATCTTTGCATCTGTCATGGAAATTTAACTGCAACAAATAGGGATTTAAAATGTTTTCTGGACATTGTTGGGATCTTACTCTGAGCTCCTTAGGCTTCCTGCAGCTAATCTTCTCTTTTAGGGGAAGGTCTTTGGCTTTTCGTCCCCTTGGGGACATCCGGTCAAATAAGTTTTACCTCCTTTTTTATGATATAGTAAACTTCAACCTCCAGACCTTACCCTGGAGTGCAGCAGTGTGTCATTTCCACTTTGCTCAATTTTGCGACTTGAATTGTAACCATATGAATGGAAACCCTGGAGTACAGCAGTGACTCATTTCCACTTTGCTCAATTTTGCGACTTGAATTGTAACCACATGAATGGAAGCCGAGGTTCTTAGCACTAAGCTACTACTCTCGTGTCCCTTGCATCGTTTTACCATCTTGAACACTAGTTGAGCTCTTAGTTATTTCTCTTTATTTAAAATTTACTTCTTATTATTATTTATTTATTTTGGGTGTGTTGCAGTCAGTCAGTAGAAGATGGAATCATGCGCAGGCAGTCGGTAGAAGATGGAATCATGCATCTTATTTAAAATGCACTAGTTAGAAGAGGTTACATTTTGACAATCTTGGGGAGGGTAGGGACTGGTTTAATCTAGCAGTAGTTCCTCAAGGATCTTAAGAAGTTCATTCGGATCTCGCAGCATAAGTTGTGAATTAATCTTTGTTGTCAACGAAAAGCTAAGTGCCTTTTCACCGTATCAGGTGACGGATGAGCTGGATTAGCATGTCCTTAGCATTATGGAAATCTGCATCTTCAAGGAGGGTGGTTCAGGCAAAACTCTCTTAAGATTTATATAGCAAGGAAAGTGGTTGGGACACCTAATTTACTGTAAATTGTAATGTAGTTATTAGCTCATTTTCTCTCCTCCCTCTTTACCCCGGGTGAATGCACTATAACCGTGTCCAATATCTCTGGCAGCTGTATCAATATTGTTTCTGTTTAGTCAGAAGCTCCTCTCTCTTTCTCGCTCTCTCTCTCAATTAATTTTTTCATTTTCTCACACTTCAACTATTTGTTTACGTCACCTGTGACGTTTAACTAATGAAAAGTGCGTAAGAATTATTATCAAGCAGGCATTCACCATTTAAAGTGCGTAAGAGGTAGTATCAAGCAGGCATTCAACTCAGAAATGGAAGCTGTTAGGTTAACACATGGTCACCTCAATCAATAGGCCAACGAAACTGATCAAATAAACCAGAAGGTAGCGAATGGACAACAAACAATTACACTGATTCTTTAAAAGACTTTTACACGTCTGCTCGATTAATTACAATCGCTATTCAATATATAAAAAGTATATATTATGTATAAAATTTGTATAATGAATATTGTATGATTTGTACACCCTTGTGGTGGGGTTCTTTTTCGGACTCTGTGTATAGCGGGAGCTTTAGTGCATTGGGTTGTCTTTTTTTTTATATATATATATATTGTATACTATAAACTCCTCTTGGTGCAGTAGTCTAGCGCCGCCTTTGTTCCTCAGGGGTTGGGGAATTTTAGTAGCTTAGTTGGTTAGTTATCTGAATTTTTACTTTATTGGTGAGGGTTTGATTCCCTACATATTAATCTCCTCTCTTATTCCCCTACCCCCAATTTTTTAAAAATTAAATTAAATACTATAATGAGTAAAAAAAAAATATTTCTTGGGTACTATTTTGGTGGACTGTTTATACACAGTAAAATTTTCTTAAAATAAGAAATTTTGTTTTAAAATTTTCTTAAACTAAGAAATTTTGTTTTACTTAAACTATACTAATATTTTCAATGTTTTTCAACAAAAATCAAGCTTGTTGGATGTGTTTGGCAGGGAGGAAGACATTTTATGAAAATTATATTTTTTACTTTTTTCATGTTCGGGTGGTCAAATTTTTTTTTAAGAAAACAAGCTCCTTAAAAGTGAGAAAAATGATTTCCCTAATGAAAGTAGGGAAAATAAGTTTTACAAGTAGCATTCTACGTTGATTGTGTTCTCCTATCCTCCAACACAACTTATCTTCACACCAACCCGCACGAATAAATAAGAAGAATTAAACGCACAACACAAATACATAAATAGAAGTATAAATGATGCAATGCAATGTAACGGGATGATAGTGGAAATGATGATAATACAAACCATCGCATGGCATCACGTATACACCTTCCGAACTAAAGCTTCTAGGACAGGACCCATGGGAGGTTCTCAACCCAGATACTTTCACAATCTCAATCAGCCTTGCCTGCAAAGACCTCGGTCAAGGGTTTACAAAGTATCTCAATCAACCTTGCCGGCGGCATATACCTCGATTAAGGGTTTTACAAAATGTCTCAATCAACCTTGCCAGCAAAGACCTCAGTCAAGGGTTTTACGAAGTGTTCCATTTTCCTTCAAAATTAGTGCTTCTCAGTGGTACCAATCTCATGAATAAAATGAGGATGTATGTTCATAACCAAATCAGTATGAAGATAATAATCAATTCAATAATGGTATAAATGAGTTCAAAATCTACTCAATATGTCAATAATTCATGATATAAGTCATCGCATGACACCACTGGAATAAATAGTCATGTAAGACACCAATAATATCAATTCAAGCTCCTCTCTCGGGCATCACTATAATGATAGAGGTATATAATGCTCAATTAAGGCCTATAATATCAATCTAAATCCCCCATTCGGGCACCACAATAATAATAAGGCAATAACTGCACTAACAAGGCTTATAATATCAAGTCAAGCCCCCACACGGGCATCACAACAATAATAATAATTTCAAGTCAACAATAATATCTACATAAACCCCCACACGGGCAACACGGCAATAATAATAATAATAAAAAAAAAAAACAAATCTCACGACTAATTCCCCAACCCATAGCATGTTTTACGTGAATGGTTAACTACCCAGACAGTCTGAAGAAAATTAAGTCATAACCTACCTTGAATCACTGAAACTCTAGCCTGGACCATTCAACACGGAGCCTATCCTTCACGAGCGGTCTCAAAAAGGACTAAATCTATCAAAAACGTAATCTACAGGTCAAAAGGAGTCCAACGATACCCATATTGGCTATATTTTTTCCGAATCCAAACATATTTGAAAATCATGTCGGAATCAAAAAGGGTAAATCTGAAATTTTATTTAAGAATCATGTTGTCCATATCAAAAGGAGTCTAAATCTGAAAACCTAACTAAAAACGAATTAAAATCGGACTTGCAACCGAAGAAAAATCAATTTTGTAGTTTACCGGGTAAAACCCCCCAAATCCAAGTTTTGAAGTTGTTTTTGAGATAAAATCAATGAATAATGATGGAAATCAAGTTTAGAAATCTTACCCAAACACTTTTGATGAAAATCCCTCTTTAAAAAAGTCTTTCCCGAGGTCTCAAAGTCAAAAAATATTAAAAATTGAGAAAATGAGGAAATTATACTGTTCAGGTGAATAGTACCTTGCGATCGCAGTCCCCACCTCATGATCGCGAGGGTCAACGTTGACCAGCATAGAGTAAGTCATCGCGATCGCGATGTCCAAACCCGACCCAATCCACTAGAATTACTCTTCGCGATTATGGTGCCCCACCACGTGATCATGATGAAGAAGATTATCAAGGCCCGTGATCGCGACACGTATCCACGCGATTGCAATGAAGGGCCTGATTGCACCAGATATCAACAAAAGAGCTGAAGAGAAAATGATCTAAAATCTTCCGAACGGACACTCGGGATTCGTTCAGGACTCCATAGAAATAAACCAATAATGTTTCTAGGATAATTTTGACGTTCCGAATTCAATGGAACCATTGAATTTTTAAAAAGAGATCGTATACAATAAATTATCCCCCGGGACCAATTTTAAGCGTATTTTATTAGTTTTTGTCTAAATAATTATAATATAATATAAAGGCTCGGGACCTAAACTAACTACGCTACCAATCCAAAATCAATATTTTGAATCTAATGGAACTGACCAAATCAGCATCCGACGCTTGGATCACAAAATGTTGACCAATGTCAAACTAACCACCTTTAAAACCTCTAAGGACCTCAAACTCACTCAAATCACTCTCGAACATTCCGAGGACCGTGCCAACCAACCAACCCCACAATTCATAAATAGCATATAACAACTATGGGGAAGGGTAAAACAGTCAAAACACAGCAAAAGCTAAAAAATGACAACTACAATTGTTACAACTATATGGATGTGTTTATGGATGACATCTCAATCTTCAGAAGCTTCTTCAAAGCTTGCCTGAAAAACTTAGAGAAAGTGTTAGCACAATGCGAAGAGACTAATTTGGTGCTAAATTGAAAAAAATGTAACTTTATGATTAAGGAAGTTACAGTATTGGGACATAAAGTGTCCAAAGTAGGTTGGAGGTAGGTCACACAAAAATAGAGGTAATAGAAAAGTTACCACCACCAATTTTGATTGGTGGAATTTGTAGCTTCTTGGAACATATAGGTTTCTATCGAAGATTCATCAAGGATTTCTCCAATGTATTAAGACCTTTTTGTAAGTTGCTGGAAAAAAATGTCAAATTTATTTTTGATGCATGTTATGTAGATGCGTTTGAGTAGCTTAAAAAGAGGTTGATATCAACACCAGTTATGATGGCACCTGACTGGTCACTTCCATTTGAACCGATGTACGATGCAAGCGATTCAACAATAGGTGTTGTTCTGGGACAAAGAAAGGACAAAATCTTTCATTCAATATATTATGAAAGTAAGGCATTGGATGAAGCTCAGTCGAACTATGCAATTATAGAAAAAGAGTTACTTGTCGTGGTGTTTGCATTCAACAAGTTTTGATGCTACTTAGTCGGTACTAACGACTAAGGTTGTGGTTAAGACTGACCATGCAGCACCGAGATATCTATTTGAAAAGAAGGATGCCAAGTCCAGATTGATAAGGTGGATCCTGCTACTGCAAGAGTTTACTCTAGAAAACTGAGACAGAAAATAATGTGAAAATCAAGTAGAAGATTATCTATCATGCTTAGAGAACATAGAGCACATGCAAGAGGATGTAGCAATAAGGGAAGAATTCCCCGATGAATATCTTTTTGCTCTAACTATGAAATAGCTACTTTGGTATGCTGACATTGCGAATCTATTGGTGGGTGGAATATATTTATCCGGAGCAAGTATCCAACAAAGAAAGAGACTAAATCATGATTCTCATTTTACATATGGGATGATCCATATTTATTGAAGCAAGGTCCTGACCAGTTAATACGTTATTGCAGTCCACAAAAGAAGGTAAAATAAGTGTTAGAAAGTTGTCATGTTCCCTTTATGGAGGACATAATGGCGGTGGTCGAATAACTGCAAAGGTATTACATTGTAGTTTCTTTTGGACTACTTTATTTAAAGATGCATATAATTTAGCGAAAAGTCATGACAGATGTCAGAGAACAAGTTAGATTTCAAGAAGACATGAGATGTCATTGCAAAATATCTTAGAGGTGAAGATATTTGATATTTGGATATCGACTTTATAGGGTTGTTCCCTCTGTTGTTCGGTAACAAGTACATACTGGTGGTTGTTGATTATGTGTCAAAATAGGTGGAAACAAGGGCACTTCCTATCAATAACGCTAAAGCTGTCATACAATTCATAAGAAAAGTCATCTTCTTAAGATTCGGTACTCCAAAAGCATTTATTAGTAAGGTGGCAGTCATTTTTACAATTACTTACTGAAGAATATCTTGGCCAATTATGGGATACACCATAAGGTACCAACATCATACCACCCACAGACTAGTGGACAAGTGAAAGTATCAAACAAAAAAATTAAGCAGATCTTAGAGAAAGTTGTGGACGCACAAAAAAAGATTGAGTTGTCAAGATGGATGATGTTTAATGAGCCTACAAGACTGCTTATAGAACCAATATAGGTACATCTTCTTATCACTCAGTTTATGGTAAAATATGTCATTTACCTGCAAAGTTGGAGAACAAGGCATATTGTCTATCAAGAGGCTAAACTTTAATCTAAAGTTTGCTAGTGATAAACGAATGCATCAACTTCACGAGCTTGAAGAATTCAGCCTTCAAGCCTATGAGAATGCTAAGTTATATAAATAAAATACGAAAAGTGGCATGACAAGCACATTTTATCTCGAACATTTAAAAAAGGGAAGATGATTCTAGTCTTCAATTCCATATTAAGGATCTTCATATGGAAGCTCAGGTCTAAATGATCTAGCCCATTCAAGGTGGTAAGAACAACAACATATGGAGCAGTAGTGTTGCAAAAGCTAGATGACGGTAAGAAATTTATGGTTAATGGTCATAGAGTCAAATACTATCAGACTGATGATGTGGAGAAAGGAAAGACACTAATACATCTTGATGATGAATGATCGAGAATAAGACATTATTGTACTACACCATTAAATCAAGTGCTTTTCGGGAGGCAATCCAACATTAACATTTTAGTTTGTTATTTTATTATGTTGGTTGTTGTTTTTGTTTTGTAGGAACATGAACATAAAGGAAAATTATTGGAAAGATGTAGAATGGAGCAACATAGTGGGGTCTAAGTGTGGGGTACTATCAAACTAAGTGGGGGGTGAAGTCTGAGTAATCCCAATAGTAGAAGAACGACTGCTTCAGCCTTTATCCACTCAGGTAGTCTTCTAAAATTCTCTTTATTTTATAGCACTGAAGACAACGCCGATTCTTAAGTGTGGGGTGAAGAGATATCTTAGTTTCTCTTTTATGTTTTATGATCTAACTTTTATAGTATGTCGTATCAATAGTTAGCTTTGTTGATACAACTCTTGGGTGTTATTTTAAATTTTTTATCAAAGAAATTTTTTGAAACGTATGGCGTAAGTAATTTTTAGGACTATTTTAAATTTTTTTAGTGTTTTTAGGAATAAAAGAGAAGAATAACTCAAACGCCTTAAATAATCTAGGTTTTTAATCTAGACGTGTTAATATCACATAGAAAACTCTCATAAAAATATTATGCATAAAAGGTAGATATTATTGAGAAATGTAGGCTCTGATATTGACTAAACAAATAGTAAAGGAATTAAAATGTGTTCATTGAATTAAAATTACTTTGTTAGGTAGAGAGTTGATAGTAAGTCAACTTGTCGTTCATGTGCCATTGTATGGTGAATTTTTACATATTTCGTATTTTGCAATGATATCTTAAACTTGTCCTTTGTGTCTACGAAGTGAAACAAAGTAGAGGTTCGTAGGATATGATTAAGTCATTTCTTTGAAAGTCAAATTTTGATCACTTTCTGCCTACTATCTCATTATCTGTAGTTAGACCCTTTGCGACTTTTAAGTCTATTTCTTGAATAGCCAATTAATCTTACTCCTTTCTTTGATTGAACTTACATGAATTTGATCCAAAGTCCCTTGTGCACTTTGAAAGTTAAGACTTATGAAGTAAAAGAAATATAATGGTGAATCAAGAAGGAAATGGTGTGGAAAAAAAAGAAATAGAATGAAAGAGTGCTTGTGCGTAATGATCGTTGTTGTAGTAAGGTGGCAAAGTTGAAAATGAAAAAAAAAGTGTAGAAATTGCTCCTTGCTAACAATGAGTGAAAAAGGATGAATGCTTAAAAGAAAGGATGATGTAAAGAGAAAACAAAACAAAATTTAATATTGGTAGAAGAAAGAAGAAGAGTTAAAAGAATGAAAGTTGTAAGTCTTAAAAGTGCATAGGAGAATAGTCCCTATTCTAACCAAATATTTCCTACCTATTTTTTAGCTGACATTACAACCAAATAAAGACCTTTTGATCCTATGTTTCTAGGCTTAAGTTGATCGAGCATTACACTAAGGAAAAATCTATAGTATATCATGCATACATATAAATTCTTTTGATAGAGTGAGAAAAATTATTTTATTTATTTGACTCAAAAAATTGTTATGTATCGTGAATTGATCCTGTGAGAATGCATCTTCTTGAATTAAAGACAAATAGGTGACGTAATCTTGGTGATCTATTTGAATTTTTAGCTTGATAATGTAATAATTATTTACCCAATATATGATATTTGGAAGTTGATTTTAAAGGTCGCATCGTCTTGATAGAAGTCTATTATTTTGAATTGTTCAATGCGCCTTGTTCGAGAGTCTCTTGAATGTAGTCTATTGCCAATCTAGATGAAGGTAACCTAACTATTGTATATTTAAATTAAGGTAACCTAAATATTGTATAGTTGAAAGAAGGTTTAAACTTAGAGTTTTAGTGGTTGTTCGAGGATGAACAAAAGGTAAAGTGTAGAATTGTGACATAGGTCTAAATTATACTTATTTCACTATTTTTAACCTATATTTGAGCCTTGTTTTGAAGATATCCTTGTTTGATTCTTGTATTTATTATTGATTTCTTGATTTGATACTTATATAAGATATTTTATGTATTTTAGGTGAAAGAATCCGAAAAGGGACGAAAAAGAAGCACAAACAGGCGATTATCACAAACTAGAGTCCCATAACAATATCAGAGCTTCACAGGGTGAGTTTCACAACAAACAACGGTCGAAAATACACCCCTCTAAAGTATACACCATGAAGAATTCAAAAGCAAGGTGAGCAGCAGCACAAGCTCCAGGGCGAGCATACAAGGCTCATGCCACGAGCTAGCAGTGTACAACGTAAATTTTGTCCTTTTCCTAGTCCGACTTGGAGGGTCTCTTATGTATTTTTACATACTATAAATAACACTAGGTCATTTGTAGAAGAGGCTTTTTGTAATGACCCATTTCATCATTATGTGAAAAATTATTTGATTAAATAATTTAATCAAAAATATGCTTCGGGCCCAATTAAAATTAATTTTTATGGTAGAAAATCCATGGCCCAAAGTTAAATCGGTCAAATATTTGATTGGTTCAGATCTACCAACTGCTGTTGCAGCAACCGTTTTACCGCTGTAGTGATGCTGTTACAGTGACATTTCACTCGCCGCAACAACAATTAGGCAGTCAGCCTCCTATTTTTTAAAAAGCTCTTTCCCCAGCTGTGGTGTCATATGTCATTTGCCTCCTCCTAAAATACCCCAGATGAACTCTAGGCTTAAAACAACAAGGACGAAGAGACCAAGCTTCGTGAGGGTGATTTCCAAATATTTCGTTGAAGAAAACCTCGAAGGATTGGATAACAAAAGTATTGAAGGAGAGAATCTTCACTCTCCACAGCAACGAACTCGTCAGTGAAGTAAGTTATGGTTTAATGTGTAGTAGATTTGGGTTAGTTATGTGAAATAACTATAGTTTTAATGGGAGACTTCATGTCTAGGCCTACGGGTACTGAGTTGGATGGAATGAATAGCGAACTGAACCTAGGGTAATAAAATTTGATGTATTAGGTGATGCATGTTGATTTGTGGTATGTGTTAACCCTTTATACGCTGAAAAAATTATTATTCTTGCATGAACTAGAGGTAAGTCGGTAAATGGTGGGTTGGTATGAGTTACGTTTAAGAGGGTATGTTAAGGGATGAAATGATACGAGCATGGGTAACTTGAGGCGCATTAGGATGGGTTTCCATATATAGAAGATGGCTTGGAGCCCAAAGGAAGGCATGAAAAAACAAATACACAAGGTCATGGGCAATCAAGAAGGGCCCTTGTGGGTTATTTGTAAAATAGTCACTTTTGGACTATTTTTATAATAGGTTATTTTTGTAAAGCCAATAACTATAAATAGTGGCCTTAGTTATTTTCTTCCTTAGATTTTGGATGATTGAATTGTCTTGAATAGACTTGATATTTGGTTACTTTAGGTTAGGGTAGTAATTGTGTTCAATTCCAATTGTTAGCTTAGATCGAGTGATTAGGGTGGATTCCCGAATTGCTTTTGTTATCTTCTTAGCTTGATTGATCATCGAGTTATCATATTGTGGATTTAATTAGGTTTCTCGTGCATTTGATTGAGTTCTCTTCTTCCTTGATTTAATTGTTATTCAATTGAGCCTTTCTTTCTTCATTTCTCATCTGTTATTTCTCAACTATCCTTTAATTTTATTGTTTAATTCCATTTTTTCGATATCAATTTTAGTCGCCTCGATTAGGATAGTTATCATCTTGGTATCATAGTCAGGTTAAAGAGTTGTTCCTACAATTCTTAATTCCAGGTTCATAAATCTGAAAATCGTACCCAAAAAAATGGGTCAAAAAAATAAAAAATAAAAAAATTGTGCGATTCGTGTCTTTGTTTGAGTTTCTAGCACTAGATTAGCGTTCTCTAGTGTTTTGGAAGTTTGAATTTGAAATTTGGCTTGATTTGGAGTTGTTTGAAAATTTCACCATTGTTGACCTTGAAAAAGCTTTAAGAAGGTGAAATGAGTTTATTGATTGAGGAAAAATTAGATGTTTAATTATATTGGGGTTTGTTAACCTAGTCAATTGAAGCTCGGATCTAAAATTTGAAGGCAAACAAAGTTAAATTTCACAAGGGTCAATTTTAGTGTTCATGATTTGAAGAAATTGCAAAAGGATTTAATTTCCGGGAGTAATTGGTTTGAAATTTGAGCCTAAAAAGTATTGAAGTTTATTTTTAGTGTTGAAAGGAGCTCGTGTTTAAAATTTCGTGTCAATCAGAGCTCATTTGATTGAGGTTGAATTTTTACATGTTCATGGTGTTCTTTAAAGCTTGAAGATAGAAAAAATGGATTTATTTTTGACTTGTAATTGAGTGCTAAAAATTATTGGAGATTGTTCGTGGTGTTGAAAGGAGCACGTGGTTAAAATTTCATCGAATTTGAAGCTAAAACGAAGAAGTTATGAATTTTAGAAGATTCATCTTTTTCTTGGTATTCTTCATGAAATTCATACGTTCTTGAGGAGGAATCTTTAAAAGGTTGGGTTTGATCCAAAAATAAAAGAAAGAGAAAGTGTTAAAGGTATTTATGGGGCCAAAGAAGTACAAAAAAATATCTTAAAAAAATTGGAAAAAAAAAGAAGGAATTATTCAGCTTTTTCGTGGCCAATAAGTGGCTGCTAGTTGTGCGCTTGCGTTCGCCAGCCCATCCAACTTTACCACGTCAGCACGTGGATCCACGTCAGCCCGCGTCATCCAATTGCTGCATTCCACATCAGCTGCACGCGCCAGCTCCAAGCTGGCCAGCAGAACGACCGCGTCGAGCCTTCAACTGCTGCTTGAGCCAGGCGGCTTCCGCCATCAGCCATCAGCTCCAGTCCATCACAAGCGGCTCCAACCCTCCAGAAACAGCTCCAAGGCCAATTTTGGCCAGCCAGCTTCATTTTTGAAGCATTTTTCAAGTTTTTCTTCATAGATTTCAACCAAATTTTTAAGTCCAAATCTTGGTAATTTTTTTTTTTTTTCTTTGGCTTCATAACTTGATTTTAATTAGTAGATTACCCTACTAAATATTATCAAGTTCTTTGAGTGTGATTTTTTTTCTTATGTTTTTCCTTGTGTGCTTTTCTCTTTTTATTTAGTTGTTAATTTTCTTGATTCAAGTTCGCTAGTTTTTAAAGGATCCATTCCTCCATAAGCATAGATAACCTTGAATTGATTAAGCAAAGCTAGTAACACTATCAATTTGGGAAAGAAGACATAGAAGGTGTGAGTTGAGAGTTCATATAAAAAGTGACATGGGGCTTTTATTACTAACTTAGTTGCTAGTTTTGTAGGTACAAAAGGTGATATAAGGGAGAATGTCATACATAGCTTCGGATTATTATGGAGATGACATTAGTGACTATGCTTGTAGCGACATTAACTATAAGTATAGTAATGATGAGCCACATGAGGGTTCTTTAACTGCTTGTGAGAAAACTAATGAAGTTCATGAGTACGATGGTGAATCCTATGAAGGATATGATGGTCTAAGAGATTATGATGCATGGTCTGGAGATGAATATGAGATGCATGGAGCTTATGATGAACATGAAGGAGTAAAAATATCTTATGATGAATCCGATAGTGAAGATGAAGGGTATGAGGGTTCTCATATTACATACCATGATGATAAAGATGAAATGAGATACAATGCTTTATCCCATATATCTTATGAACTCTTTGAGGAGGATTATGATAGAAGGGGAAGTTGTAGGGATAAATTACCTTCCTCATCTTGTTCTACTTACTATCCTAGTCTAGGGGGTATAGAGGTGTGGGTGGAACCAATTCAAAGACATCGTGTGGACCATAGTAGAAGAACATTCTCTGCTTCTTATGGTGCAAGAACTTATACTTCTTATCCTCATTCCAATGTGACCAGTTCTCCATATGGTAATGATGTTGGAGGAAGGGTGGGAGGATCAATGAGCCATAGAAGTAGAGGTAATTCATTGTTTCAAGATGTGTATGACCGGGAGAGCGAATTCTTGAAACAAAAGTTATAAGTGACCACTCCTAATTGAGGATCCTAGTACTTTGAGGACAAATGAATTATTTGCTTCCATACAAAGAACACTTGAAAAAATCTCCCAAATGGTCTCCAAGCTTAAAACCAAGAGTCAAAAGCAAAGCAAGCTACTTTTTGTGGAAATGTGATTGAGGAGGAGCCAATGAAAGAAATGAAGGCTACTCCTAGCAACCCAAAGTGGAAGTTAGAGGTAAAGGGATCTCCAAATCATTCCTAAGGAATTCTTGGCACTTTTCCTAACTCCCATAAACTTGAGAGATAAAATATTGAGAGGAGTAAGGGTGTGAAAAGTGACAACTCGAGAGAGGAAAAAAGAAAGATTGAGAGGAGTGATGTGAGAGGGTTGTTAGAACCTTATACTAACTTTTATAACCTCTTTTCCTTTTCTAGTTGTCTTGATTCTTGTGTAGATATCCTTGGAAGCAAGCATAGTGAGGCACCTCGATCAATGAAGAATCATGAGGCGCTAAAAAGCTTCACAAAAGAACATTTGTGCTCCATTGTTGAAAATCAATGTGAAGACAATCATTCCTACGATTTATAAGGTAACAAAGCTAAACCTTACACTTTGTTAAAAGTAAAAGGTCATTTTATGGCTAGTAGCCAATAGAGTGTAAGTGATACCTTATTTTTCTGTGAGCTTAATGATTCTTTGCCACATAGTGATAATGTATTTATTGAGAGTGTTCATACACTAGTTGATCCTATTGATGACCGAATTGATTCTTCTTGTAAGATCAATTTATGTCCACCTAGTGTTGATACTTATGCTTGAGTGATAGTATATTGTCATGTGAATCTTTGCCATGTTTTGATAACGTGCATGTTGAAAATATGGATACATTAGTTGATTCTATTGATGACCGAATTGATTCTTCTAGTAAGATCAATTTGTGTCCACCTAGTGTTGATACATGTGCTTTGAATGATAGTTCATTATCAAATGATACTGGTGTTGATCAACTTGTGTGTAATTATGACCCACTAAATGAGGGGTTTTGTGATGAACTTAAGGTACCTCAATTTAGTGATGGCATTGATATAGTTGGTCATGTAGATAGTCATGTGAAGTCATTGCACCTAAATGATGAATTCTTGAATTGTGATTCCATTCCTTATTCTTCTCATGTGAATTTTGAGGTGGAATGTGTTTTTAAGGATAATCCCTTGTTTGAGGTTGACATGACTAATGAAGGTGAAATGTATAGTGGTGTGTCTTGGCATGATGGAAGTGCAGCCCCTCTTGAAGGCTACCAAGTGATTGAGAATCCACTATGGTATGATGACACACTTTCTAAAGATGGAACTTTCTTCTTGAAAGGTGATAGTACGTCTATTGGAGGGGTTAGTGGTCGAAAGAAAGGGGGTGTATGTTCTCCAATGACCCTTTTATTCTTGTGTGACCTCATTTTTGATCAAGGCCTTAATTCTTATGGATCAAAGGGTGATTCTAAATGTGGGCACACCTTGGATAAAATTCATTTAAGTAATACCTTTCTTTACTACTTGTTTGCATACGATGATCCTTTTCTCAAATATCATCTCATGCTTGTGAACCCCAAGGAAAATGTGTCATTACCTATTTTGGGACTTTCCTATGTTCTTGCATCTTTGTTTGACACACTTGTGCTTAAGTTGTGTGGGCCACAACTAGTGGGTGATGAGTTGCTTATTTGTTTTTGGAAGAGTCCATGGATATTAAAAGGTCCTTGTCACCTTCATAGGGTTGGACAAGTTGAAGTTTTAAATGGGACTCTTGGAAGCATGCTTGATACTATGATAAGAGGGACCCCAACTGATTGGGAGTATTATTTGATATGGAGTGATTTGACTCCTAATGATTCCTCAACCTTTCTAGTAGCATTGCTTCATTGGTGCACTTTTTTTTTTGGTGAAGTTGCTTGATAGAGGGGCCTGTTTTGTGCTTAAAATATCTCTTTTTATCTACTGATGTCTTTATCTTTTAGCATGCCCTAGATAAGAATATTGAGCTTAACACATTTCTCTACTACTTTTTTGCTTACGATGATATCCATGATGGTATGTGATTTGTTTTGTATGGAGGTAGAGATATGTGGGTCTTTTACTTATTTGACCCGAATGAACCTTTATGGGTGATTGCTCCATTTTTAGTGAGGCTTATTGTGAGGCGATGAAACAATTGTGTCTTATGGCTCCTAAATCATATGTGATATCATCTCTTATGATTCTTGATGCCATTACGATCTATGTGGTTTCCTTAGCTCATGATGTTGGTTATAACCAATTCCTTTGTACCTCATATGATGAATGGATCTTTTTCAACACAAAGAATAGTTGGTTGTATTTCAAATGTGTGCCTCCTTGGCAAGTTGGTGTGGTTGATAATCCTTGTGCTAACCCTCATGCTATGAGGATATGTTGGTTATTTGTCCTTCTCATATTTTTGCAAGGTTTGGATTTGAGGACGAATCCTTTTAAAGAAGAAGAGAATGATATGAGCATAGGTAGCTTGAAGCGCATTAGGAGGGGCTTCCATATATGGATGATAGCTTGGAGCCCAAAGGAAGGCATGAAGAAACAAATACACAAGGTCATGGTCCATCAAGATGCCATTTGGACAATCAAGAATGGCCCTTGTAGGTTATTTGTAAAATAGTCACTTTTGGGCTATTTTTATAATAAGCTATTTTTATAAAGGCAATAACTATAAATAGTGGCCTTAGTTATTTTCTTCCTTAGATTTGGATGATTGAATTGTCTTGAATAGACTTGATATTTGGTTACTTTAGGATAGGGTAGTGATTGGGTTCAATTCCAATTGTTAGCTTAGATCGAGTGATTAGGGTGGATTCCCGAATTGCTTGTGTTATCTTCTTCGCTTGATTGATCATCGAGTTATCATATTGTGGATTCAATTTGGTTTCTCGTGCATTTGATTGATTTCTCTTCTTCCTTGATTTAATTATTGTTCAATTGTGCCTTTCTTTCTTCATTTTCATCTCTTAATTCTCAACTATCCTTTAATTTTGTTATTTAATTCCTTGTTTTAGATATTAATTTTAATCGCCTCGATTAGGATCATTATTATGAAATAATTAGGTGGGTATTGTAGTGCCTTGTATATTCTAGGCTGGTGGTAGTATGGGATAGGTCGAGTTGTGGTGTTGTGGAAGGAGGAGCCGGTAGATTTGAGGATCATTGATAGTAAAGTTTAAGGGAAAAATGAGAGGAGTTGCAGGAAGAGCTAAGCATGGGTTTTTGAGTCACTTGTGCAAGGGTTGATATTAGTGGTGTGAATGTTGAGAAGATTAGTATTATGGAGTGTCCTTAAGTGGAATATGGGAGCCAGATAATGGTAAATGATAGTGAGTGGGGGAGTAATTAGTAAAGTTTGAGTTAGTGTATGAGAGAAACAATCCTTGGTATGTTAGCTTATGTTAAGGGTAATTCCTGAAGGTTGGGTATGAATTGTTTGATTGAAAGTAGTTGTAGACTTAATTTGACTATATGCTTATATTTGAGTTAGATGATTGTTTTTAACCTCCGGGCATGCTTGTAATTGTTGTTTGAGATGATGTTAAAGATTTTGAGATTAAATTAAAGGTTAAAGTGTTGATGAAATTATTGTGCTTTGAGCATTTTGTTGAGGTTTTTAACTGCTTTGATGATATTGGGATCGAAAGTCACGCCGACATAGATTGATATTGGGATTGGGTACCACGCCGATACGGTACATGGACTGAGCTTGTCCCATGCAGGTCATGACTAAGGGTCCTTGCTGACCCTTGTATGTGTGTGCACTATCTTTAAGCATGTATTGATTCATTGCACTGTTGCATATCATTGTATACGTGATTGATTGATGACTGGACTGATTATGTGGAAGTGAATTGATATGAGTAATGTGAGATTGATTGATAAGAAGAGAATAACCGATGGTTTGTGAATATGTATTACAGGTAGGTGTGAATAGAGATATGTCTTAGATGGTGAATCAATCTTGCTATATGGTGTGTATATGTATATATGTATACGTAGAGTATATCGTCGTGTCTTTTATTGTGAAATTGGTTATTTGCTTTATTACTTGTCCTGTTGGTTGCATTATTAGTGTGTAATATAATTATAATAGTGAGAGAGGGACGTCACGGAAGAGGATTAATAAGAGAGAAGTGTAGTGGTGTTTTAAGTGAGATGAGTGCGTAAGAGCTATGGTTGGTTGGTTCCATGGTATTGTATCTTTTAGTCACGCTCTAAGGATAAATTAATAATGTTATAATTAAGGGAAAATGGTAAGGTAGAGAATTGAAGTATGTTGAAATTTGTTAAATGACTATTGCCATGATCTCTTCTTGATTGTTATAAATTGTTATATATTTCTAACCCTGATCGGCCGATGATACTTACCAGTACATGTGTTAAGTTCAATTTGTTATTCACTCCATCCAAACTCTATGCCCATAGGCCTAGACATGAAGTATCCCATCAAAACTATAGTTATTACACATAACTAACCCAAATCTACTATCACCTACCTCATTGACAAATTCGCTGCTACAGAGAGTGAAGATTCCCTCCTTTCGTGCTTTTGCTATCTAATCCATCAAATTTTTATATAAGAAAATGCTTGGAAATCACCTTCTTGGAGCTTGGTATCTTCGTCCTTGTCGTTCTAAGCCTAGAGTTTATCTGGGCTGTTTTTGGAGGAGGCAAACAACATCTGAGACCACAGCTGGGAAGGAGTTTTAAAAAAACTCAAGAGGCTAACTGCCTAACCATCGCTGCAGCAGCAAACCTGTTGCTGCAGCGGCAATTGGCAGGTCTGACCCAAACAAAATTTTTGCCCCATTTAACTTTGGGCCACAAATTTTCTACCATAAAAAATAATTCTAATGGTGCCCGAAATGCATTTTTGATTAAATTATTTTATCAAATAATTTTTTACCATAACAATGAAACGGGTCGTTATAGAACCCTTCACATTTAGTGGGTTGAAGAGCACATCATACTATCCAAAGGGGTCACCTCCCTCCTTCAGCACATCCGCCCACTTGCACAGCTCAGTAATCAAAAAAGGGAGGAAGAAGTCTTTTGCAGGCCCCAGGTAGAAGAACTTCCACTCATCTATAGTTTACAGCCCCACATTCATCTCTATCCCTACCAGAGCACAAGCCACCACCAAAGGCCGGTTAAAGGTCACGTCAGTGACATTTTCTAAAGGATGAATTCTCTGGGGACACCAAGTTCAGCCACCTCTGAGCCTCCACCGTTAAAAGGGTGCTCTTGGTTCCCTCGATGCTTGTTTATCGAACTTTATTTTCCTTACCCTCTGTCACTAAAGTGCGTGCCAACCATTTCAGATCAGCTTCATACGTCTTCACATCAAAGGCTGCATTTGAGGGGTTTAGTACCCCCAGAGTTTCATTGATAATGGAAGCATCCACTAGAATATTTATCCCTCAAATGCAGATTGTAGGGTTGGGTTGGGACCAATCCACAATCGGGAGTATAGCATAAAACTCCCAAACTATTTCCAAGTTGCATGTAGGGGTGGGCTCCACTAGCATCTACCACTCAAAGGTGCACAACCGGCTGAAAAACTCGGGCACCTTTTCAACTACATCCTTCATCACGAACCCCCTTTCGTGAATGAATCTCCTTTTGCTTCTCCTCTCTTGATACCTAGTACGAGAAATGTTGTTGAGGAAACATTGGTAGGTGGGTTGGTCAGTATTTGGGTTGTCCATAGTTGTTAGTCCTGTAATATCAGATAATCATAATTAGGATCCAAAAGGGATGCTAGAAAGGAAAGGAATCATAAAATCATTTTATAAAATCCTGGGTAGGATCACTGTCAAACCGTTACTGCAGCTACACATTAGTCGTTGCAGCAGTGTTGCTGCGGTGACAATTTTCCGCTATGATGGCATCGCTGCAGTGGAAAAAGTACTGCTGCAGTAACACCATCATCCCCAACAACCCCCGACCCCATCAATGGTAGATTTCTAATTTTCTTCAAATTTATAAATTTTAGACATAGATCAGACTTGGTAGAGTAACATTGAACTCTTGTGCACTAAATTGGGAGTGATTAAAACCCAATGCAAGCCTTAAAGGCTTAGTAATTCTTGGGGAAGATGAATTTCCATCTTCTAACCCTTTCAAGCCTGAAAATTTCCATAAATGTCGTAAATCCACTACAATATTTTAGGCCTTTACCTACCCTTAAAAAATGTGGCCTAAACTATCAAAAAGTGGGCCATTGATCAAAGGCCATATTTTTTGACTTTAGACAATGCTTTTGTGGGGGTGGGCTAAACCAATGTAACCTTTGACCTAAGGCCACACTTTTCAAGTGTTGTTTTAGAAGCCATGCTTCAAAAGTGTGGTCTATAAGGTACAAAGGCTACGCTTGTAGCACCTCATGTGGAAACGCTTTTTATGACCTTCAACTACACTTTTTAAGTGTCGCCTTTGTTACCTTAGGCCACACTTGCAAAGTATAGCCAATGCTACCTCCTCTAAACCAACACCTGTGAAGTGTTGCCTTAGCTAATGTGTGGCCACACATTAACATCCAATAGCGCCACACTTTTAAAGCGGCATTGTTGTGTAAGCTATAAAATCTTATTTAAATGCAATAATTTTATTTTGTAATATCCACTAATCATAATTATACATTATTATACTATTTAAATGATCTCAAACACTAAATTAGTTAATCAATAACACAAAATAATAATTCAAATGTACAAATTTTCAACAACCTTCAAAAATATGTTTTATACTAACTTGCTGTGAATTCAACAAAATAAAATTTAAAAACATCACAATTGTTCAAAACTGAAATGTTACATCCTCATTGAAAGTGTGATATTATTTTCCAGACTGCTGGAGCTGTCTTTGACATGTATACTTTCATATAATGATTCAGAGTTGCCTTGTGAATTTTGGCATTCTAAAATCAAGATTCTTCTTCATTATGTCAGGACAGTCTCCAATTACCAAAGGATTGTCAAACCTGTAATGAGGAAGAGAGTTATAACTAATCAAATAAGTTCAGTCCAGTAGCGTTTTAAGATTTGAAACAGTAGAGATGCTACAAGCTAAGACACTGCATCTTACAAAAAGCCTTGTTGAATTATCTATGGTGGAAATGATACAAATTTTGGAAAATAAAAGCACAATGGAATCAATAATATAAGGGACAGATCATTCATTAAAAAACAAAATTGATTCCCACATGTCCACAGAGACCATATATTGTCAGTAAACTAATTTATTAATCCTTTACTTGTATTGTAGCTGAAGCACCTGATTTCTATGGGATTCTTTGATAGTAACACTAAGAGTCCTAGAATATAATATCCAAATTCAACATCCTATGATACAAAAGAGAAGGTTTACTGTAATTCAAGAAATTGAATGAGTTGCAAGTTTGTATTTTTTTAAAATTAAATTCGGGCTACAACGGAAGGGAAAAAATCACGTAATAGAGGAAGCTTTGAACAAAGTAAGTTCAATAGGGGAGAAAATAGATCATAGGTTTAAATAAGTTCATGAAACTTGGCTATAGGTAACATGAAAGTTTTTTTGAAACAAGTAGATCATCTAAAGGCACTTCAAATAGAAATGTGCTGTCACGACCCAAATTCGTCGTGAGTGGCACCCACACTACTCACCCGGTGGGAGAACCATCTATCCCAAAATACCAACTCCAATCAACACTTAGAAGAAAATAATTTAAACTAATCCATCAATAAATAGCCATCAATCTAAATAAAAACATAAGTACAACAAAAAGCGAAACATTGTACTTAAACAAACCATCCCTAAGACCCAAAAGTCGTCTGTACCAAAACATTTATGAATGTCAAGAAGGGGATGCAACCCCAAAACTAAGATAAACATAAGTCTGGAAATAGAGAACTATGCCGAGAGAGAAAGATTCCATGGTATCCCGGATAAGATGCTCACCCTGAAATCTGGAATAAACGGTTGGAATCACCAGTGAGGTCTCGTAGGAGCCGCTGAAATATGCGCTGCACTCACAAAAGTAAATGCAAGTGTAGTATCAACATACAAGAATAACAGTGTACTGGTAGGGTTATTTGGCCAACCCAAGATGAAAATATGAACACTTAAACCAAATGATAGTATAACAAGCTAATCCATGCTAAAAACATCATACACTTAGCACGTAAACACCAAAATAATATTTCAGGTTAAACAACCAGCAAGTCAACAAATATCACTAAGTCAAGTACAGTCAAGTCAAGTCAAGACACGTATACCATTATCAACCATAGATAAACACAGATTCCCCAGTTCACTCATAGAACCGTCAAACTCACCTGAACCTCATACATACACGCTATGGGTTGTACATCCACCCTCTAACCATGACCTGCAGGGGACAAATACCGTCCATGTACTAAAACCCCAGACATAATTTTATGCCAACCTTATTTCACCAATAGCCCGTGAGAATATCCCAAATACCTAAACATTCTACATTTTAAAAATAAGGTAGGTCAAATCAATAAGCAAGTAAAATCATTGCATTGACCACACCAAACAACATGCATTAACCAGCCACACTACAAAGTAGTTAACATGCACATATAATACAAGTTGGATTAAACTACAACACCATCACCTACCTCGAATCAAGCTTGCACAATCCTTTAAGCTGGAGCTTTGCCTTTCCGTGCAATTCCCGCTTGCTCATGGTCTAGAACATGCATATAAATACATAATTAAAGAAATGATCTTAACATGTTGGGATTTCTAACTCACACTCGACCCCTAAGGTCAAGTTCATGATCATTCCCTCCCGTTCTAGGGCTTTCCTACCGTAATTCACCTAAAATTACCAATTCCATGGATAAATTAGCGAATTAACGAAATGCAAGGGTAAATTAATCATTAATAAACAAAACCCATTAACTTATTCTTTAATTTTCCCCTTGCACCAGTAATTAACCAAAATCTTCCCTAAAACCCTTCTCGAACTCCGTGAATTAATAATTCTAAGGCTTAATAATTAAATACGAGTTAACGGAGATGAATTTCTTCTCTTAATGAAGCCAAACGATGAATTTCTGGTGTATTTAGCCCTAAATAGCCCTTCTCTTGCCCCAAAATGAGTTTTTTTTAAAAAACTATTTTGGGGAAATATTTTAATAAATTTGTGGTTTTCACCGCTATACCTGATCACTATAGTGGTACCGACCGCCATAGCGGTTGTTGACCGCCTTTGATCGTTGTTATTGTGGGAATTTCTCCACTATAACGCTTACCGCTATAGCAGTGTGCCGACAGCTATAGAGGTGTCAATGGGACAAAATGTCCGTCTTCGCCCAAAAATTTCACTTTTTGCAACACACCTTGAATCTGGAATATTCCAAATAATGCCATTTACGTTAAGATCAATTTTGGGAGTTCTACTTGCCCAAATTCAATTTTGTAAATTCCTACATGTTCCTTATCGTCTCAACTAACTAGAAATCAATGCAATTGCCACCAAACCGATTTAAATCATTCCTTGATTTCCTAGACCACACCTCGCTCCGAATTAGATTAAAATTAGCCTAGCCTAAATTTTGTAACTTTCAAACCATAAGTAATATGGACGTGAAATTTTAAATGTAAGACTCATGCGTAACGACGAAGAGGTTCATTAAAATGGATACTAATTTACCCATCATTTGTCCCCAAATAATAAAATGAGAAAAATAGGCTAAATAAAGAGGGAGAAAGAGAGTACATGTATCCTCAAAAAATTGAGGGTACTTGTCCCGCGTGTCCTTCTTGGTTTTCCAAGTGGATTTCTTAATCGGACGATGCTTCCATTGAACCCTTACTAAATGAATTTCCTCCATCCTCAATTTTCAAACATTCCGATCTAGAATCGCTACTGGTTCCTCCTCATAAGCCAAATCTTTATCTAGAAGTACTGAATCCTACATAATGTTGTAGTCTCCGTACACATGATACCGTTTTAGTATAGAAACATGAAATACCGGATGGACTCCTGACAAACCCGGTGGTAGAGCTAACATGTATTTAACCGGACCTACATCCTTAGGAACCTCGAAGGGACCAATATACCGAGGGTTGAGCTTGCCCTTCTTACCAAACCTCATAACCCCCTTCATGGGAGACACTTTAAGCAACACCTGCTCCCCAACCTTGCAGTACATTTCTCTTACCTTGCGGTCCGCATACTCCTTTTGTCTACTTTGAGCAGCCAACAACATGGTTTGAATAAACCTTACCTTTTCTTGAGCCTCCTTTACCAATTCTGTGCCCAAAGGCTTAACATCTCTAGCCTCAAACCACCCAATAGGTAACCTACACTTCCTTTCATAAAGTGCCTCAAATGGTGCCATATCAATGTTGGAGTGATAACTATTATTGTAGGAGAACTCACACAATGGAAGAAAATGGTCCCAATTACCACCAAAGTCAATCACGCAGGCCCTTAACATGTCCTCTAGTACCTGAATCGTCCTCTCTGACTGACTATCAGTTTGAGGATGTAAGGTCGTGCTAAATGTGAGCCTGGTGCCTAACTCCTCATGCAACCTGTCCCAAAATTTGGAAGTGTACTTCGCATCTCTATCTAAAATGATAGTAAGTGGCACCCCATGAAGTCTGACAATCTTCTTGACGTAGATTTTAGCTAACTGTTGAGAGCTGCAGTCTACCCGAATCGATAAAAAGTGAGTTGATTTCCTCAGCTGATCTACTATCACCCAGATGGAGTCATATTTACCTAAGGTCTTAGGAAGACCCACCACAAAATCTACCATTTTCAGATGGGTATAGGCATCCTCTGAAGTAAACCCGCAGGCCTTTGGTGCGCATACTTCACCTATTGACAATTGTGACACTTGGACACATATTCCACTATGTCCATCTTCATCCCGAGCCACTAATAAAGCTGCCTCAAGTCACGATACATCTTGGTCGTATCCAGATGAATAGAATAATGTGAACCATGGGCGAGCCTCTGAAAGTACATCACGAATTAGATCACCAACCCAAGGAACACATAATCTTTCCTTAAACCATAACACCTCACCCGCATTAAGAGTGGCATCCGCCACCTCCCCATGCACCATTTTATTCTAGAGTGCATTCAACTTCTTGTCCTTAAATTGTTTGTCTTTAATCTGATCCCGAAATGTTGACTTCACCTCAATACTAGATAATAATCCATCCCTGTCTGAGACCCTAAACTACATGCTCTAAGTTATAGAGTTTGAAACTCTCTAGCTAAATGTAGCCTGGACACCCTCAAAAATGACAAACTACCCATACTTACAGCCTTTTGGCTCAATGCGTTTGTCACCACATTAACCTTACCCGGATGATACTGAATACTTACATCATAATACTTCAACAGTTCCATCCATCTCCGCTGCCTTAAGTTCAAATCCCATTGAGTAAACACATACTGCAGGCTACAGTGGTCTGTGAAGACCTCACACTTGACACCATAAAGATAGTGTCTCCAAATTTTTAATGCAAACACCACTGCTTCCCACTCTAAATCATGAGTTGGGTAATTCCTCTCATGAGGCTTCAACTGCCTCGAAGCATAGGCAATGACACTCTTATCCTGCATCAACACAGCACCCAAGCCCAAAACCGAGGCATCACAAAACACTATAAAGTCCTTACCTTTAACTAGTAACGAAAGAATAGGCGGTGTAGTAAAAAGTATCTTGAGCTTTTGGAATCTCTCTTCACATAGGTCTGACAAACAAATGACACCTCCTTCTGAGTCAACCTTGTCAAGTGCGTTGCAATGGATGTGAAGTTCTAGAAAAACCTGCGGTAATAACTAGCAAGACCCATACAGCCCCTTGTCTCGGCCACTGAACTAGGCCGAGTCTAATTCTTTACTGCCTCGATCTTCTGGGGATCCACCATCACCCCTTTTTTCATAAACCACATGCCCCAAGAAGGCGACTAAATACAACTAAAATTTACACTTTGAAAACTTAGCAAATAATCGCTTCTCCATAAAAATCTCCAAAACTATGCGAAGATGGCCTGAATGCATTTCCTTACTCTTGGAATAAATCAAAATATCATCAATAAACACAATGACAAAAGAATCCAAGAATGACTTAAAGATCCCATTCATCAAACTCATAAAGGCTGCAGGTGCAATAGTCAACCCGAAATACATTACCAGAAACTCATAATGACCATATCGAGTTCTAAAAGTTGTCTTTGGTATATCCCCTGGTCTAATTTTTAACTGATGATAACCCAACCGTAAATCAATTTTTGAAAATACTGACGCACCCTATAACTGATTAAATAAGTCATCTATGCAAGGGAAGGGATATTTATTTCTGATAGTGACCTTATTTAGCTGCCCATAATCAATGCACATCCTTATGCTACCATCCTTCTTCTTAACAAAAAGGACCGGAGCACCCCAAGGTGAAGCACTTGGACGAATATTATCAAGCAATTCCTACAGCTTAGTCTTGAGTTCCCTCAACTCTGCTGGAGCCATTTGATAGGGGGAATAGATATAGGGCGAGTGCCCGGCTCTAAGTCAATGCAGAAATCGATATCTCTATCTGGAGGCATACCCGGTAGGTCTGAAGAAAACACATCCTGAAATTCAAAAACTACCAAAACTGAATCTATAGAAGGGTCTACATCCCGAAGATGGGTTATAAACGCTAAACACCCCTTCCCCACTAACTTTCTGGACAGACAAATGATATAATTTTCACTGGCTTGGCCTTATACACTCCCTTCCACTCTAGTTTATCCTATCCCGGCATCGCTAGAGTCATTGTCTTACCATTATAGTTTAAGACAATGTGATATGGAGATAACCAGGTCATACCCAAAATTACATCAAAGTCCAACATATCCAGAATAATCAAGTCTACTCAAGTCTGAAAACCCACAATAACACAGAGCAAGAACAAAAAACATGGGTCACTAACCACAGACTCACCAACCGGTGTAGACACATAAATAGGATGATCAGGTACATCACAAACCAGATTCAGACCCATCACAAACTTAATAGATATGTAAGAATAAGTAGACCCCGGATCAAATAAGACAAGTCATCTGGTCACAAATAGAAATAGTACCTATGATCACCGCATCAAAAGCCTCGGCATCAGTCTTTCCCAAAAATGCATAACAATGAGCCCGATCATCATTCTGAGCTAACTCCCTTCTCGGTTGCACTCCTCCCCCGGTGCTGTCATCTTGTCGACCTCCCCGATTATCTGCCTGATTTTCCCGCCCACTCTATGGACGACCCCTGTCATTACCTCCTCCACCTCAACTTGCTGGAACTATAGCTCGAGTTTGCTGCTACACCTATCCATTTGCCTGCCTCAAGGGACACTCTCTCTTAAAATGACCAACAATACCACAACAGTAACATCCAAGCTTAAGAGAAGGACGACTGGCAGAAGAGTAAGAAGCCCCTTGGCCCTTAGCAACCTGTGTCTGAGAAAAAACCTTAGGTGGAACCACAGTAGAGCCTGGCAAGGCTGAATGAATAGGACGGGCTGAATAGGCCTACTGTCCATGGCCCCTAGAATAAGATCCACCAAAATTCCCAACATTGTGGGACTTATTGACTAACATCTTAGCCTGAACCGCTTGCGTGACCACCTCCAATTTCTTCACATAATCTGCAACTTCATTGAATCTTTTCCCTACAGAAGTCATATGAACAGTCAAAACCTGAAGATCATAGTTCAACCCCTTGACATACAGTCGAATCCTCTCCTCCTCAGAAGTCAACAGCTGAGTAGCATAGTGAGACAATGCATGGAACTTGGCCTCATAGGTAGTAACTGACATGTCACCCTGCTCCAATACCAAAACTCATCCTTTTTGTGATCACGGAGGGCACGTGGCACATATTTCTCCAAGAACAAGGCATGGAACTGTTCCCAAGTCAATGGAGGTAAAATCAGTGACCGACATTTAACATACGCCCTCCACCATTGCTTAGCATCCTTTCCCAACAGAAAAGTCGCAAACTCAACCCCATGTTGCTGAACAATGCCCATTTTGTGCAACCTCTCATAGCAGCCAATGATAAACTCAAAAGCATCCTCAAACTCAGTCCCCTGGAAGGTAAGTGGTTTTATTTTCAGAAACTTAGTTAGCAGATCATGCTTCGTACCTATCATCACAGAACCTAACACTGGACGAGGAAAAGCATCAGTCCCGAAGGCCTTATCAATCCTTAGAGTCATAGAAATAGTAGGGTGAACAACCAGAGCCCGGAAAGCCGGTACAGTATGAGTGGCTCCAGTCCCTACCAACCCGCTTAGAAATGCTAACAGTTGTTGAACAACCTCAGCAGGCATATGAGGCAAGGCTACAATCACAGCTGGTGCCACCACCTCGAGCCTCATTTTCTGCTCCTCTACTGTTTCTCTCTCCTCAAAATAATCCTGAGGTAGAGGAGCGGATACTGACCTTCCATAGACATGGCCAACAGCTACTTGAGCTCCACCCCTGGTGGGTGTGGCTCCTCCTCTTCCTCTTCTTCCTTTCCCCCTCACTTATCCCCTCCCCCTTAAGGCTGACTCCTCAGCTAGAGCGACAGGTGTAGGGGCGGCTGCTTGGGTTTCATTGGGTCTAGTATTCACCATCTGCCGACAAAAGAGTAAAAGATCAGATACCAATTTGGATCGCCAAATACCAACTGGAATCAAGTTATAGCACGAAAGAAGCAAGAAAGACAGATTTCCTAAAGTCCTATAGACTCTCAAAGAAAAGTATAGACGTCTTCATATCAATCCGCGAGACTCTACTAGACCTGTTTTGGTACAACGAGATCGACAAACCTAGGATCTGATACCAACTTTGTCACAACTCAAACCCATTGTGAGTGGCACCCACACTACTCACCCGGTGGGAGAACCATCTATCCCAAAATACCAACTCCAATCAACACTTAGAAGAAAATAATTTAAACTAATCCATCAATCTAAATAAAACCATAAGTACAACTAAAAGCGAAACATTGTACTTAAACAAACCATCCCTAAGACCCAAAAGTCGTCTGTACCAAAACATCTATGAATGTCAAGAAGGGGATGCAACCCTAAAACTAAGATAAACATAATTCTGGAAATAGAGAACTATACCGAGAGAGAGAGAGAGATTCCATGATAGCCCGGATAAGATGCTCACCCTGAAATCTGGAATCAACGGCTGGAATCAAGAGTGAGGTCTCGTAGGAGCCGCTATAATATGTGCTGCACTCACAAAAGTAAATGCAAGTGTAGTATCAGCATACAAGAATAACAGTGTACTAGTAGGGTTATTTGGCCAACCCAAGATGAAAATATGAACACTTAATCAAATGATAGTATAACAAGCTAATCCATGCTAAAAACATCATACACTTAGCACGTAAACACCAAAAAGATAGTTCAGGATAAACAACCAGCAAGTCAAAAAATATCACTAAGTCAAGTACAGTCAAGTCAAGTCAAGACACGCATACCATTATCAACCATAGATAAACACAGATTCCCCAGTTCACTCATGGAACCGTCAAACTCGCCTGAACATCATACATACACGCTATGGGTTATACATCCACCCTCTAACCATGAACTGTAGGGGACAAATACCGTCTATGTACTAAAACCCCAGACATAAGTGTCTGCTAACCTTATTTCACCAATAACCCGTGAGAACATCCCAAATACCTAAATATTCTACATTTTAAAAATAAGGTAGGTCAAATCAATAAGCAAGTAAAATCGTTGCATTGACCACACCAAACAACATGCATTAACCAGCCACACTACAAAGTAGTTAACATGCACATATAATACAAATTGGATTAAACTACAATACCATCATCTACCTCGAATCAAGCTTGCATAATCCTTTAAGCTGGAGCTTTGCCTTTTCGTGCAATTTCCTCTTGCTCATGGTCTAGAACATGTATATCAATACATAATTTTCCCTTGTGATACAGATTTCAGAGTCCAAGTATGATGAGCTACAAGAATATTATACTTGGATTTTGGGTTTTTCTTTGACCTAGCTATGACTTTCATCCAACTAATGTTTACATTCCTTATCCATTAAAAAGTTGTATATAGACATATGCATAACATATCCTATAGTAACAAATTAACAGCTAGAAAAGATACTAACCTAACATATATAACTACATCATACACTTCTATTGAAGAAACTAACTTCTAAAAGTAAGCTAGCACTCATTAACAAAATAATAATCAGGCACGTGAAAGAAACCAACATAATACTTAAATATTGCAACAATCTCATCTTAGTTTCTGCATATTAGATATCTAAGAGTGTTTGTACCAGAAAAGAGTCAAATAACAAAAAGAGTAAGCTAGCACTATAGGATCTCGAGTATAACTTACACGCTCGGTGACCATCTCTATAGCAAGTGGGTGGGCTAACATAGGATGTTGTCTTGGTGTCATATGCCAAAATGTGAGGACTTTTGTTTCTTTGCACTCTACAATGAGGGAAAGAGAGATGAACACTGAATAATAACACTTTAAAGGTCAATTTGGACTTTTTGGTTGGAACAATTACAAAACTCTTTCTAAGGAAAGGAATACCGTGAAGTAAATTCAAGTCTATTTCTATCTCCAAGCTCGACGTTTGATGTCGAGAAAGCAATGATTACTATTAAAGACTTGGGAGTTCCTTACTTATGAACAAAAAACTAGTTTGATCTACTTTTGTCAATCATTAGGTATGTGATTGTATTTATACAAGATTTAACACTCCCTGCCCAAGAAGTTCCTTTGAACATTTTTATCAGGGGTATAAGGCGGAGAGTAGGAGCATGACAAAATATTTGTCCACTTGAATGCTAGATTAGACCAGCTATGAAATAGTTACTATAGAAGTACAAAGCTATATCATTTTCCCGAGTAGTTTTAGATTAGTAGGAGAAATTACTATAAGCATGGAAAATATTGCAAGGAGGAATATTATAATTTAGTAACACAATAATTCTGTAATACATCACATTATATATTAGTATTACTATAAGCATGAAAAATACATCACAGTATACTGATAAATCTTAAGACTTCAAGTTAGTATTTCATTTTCTTTGCATACCACATGAACAGATGCATGATATCATTATCTTGCTCATCTGTTAGATACTAAATGCATGTCCCAGACTATAAACTAATTCATCAATGAAGCATAAATAAGCAGTACCTCAAGAGAAGTATGTCTCTCACACACCTTTACCTTTTCCATTAAGGAAAAAAAGAATCTCTAGAACAAGCAATCTCCTTAATGTCAAAGGTTCTTCCATCAATCTGGCCAAGTATCCTTAGAGAGCCCATTATATTCGATTCCTTTTAAATTCTTGACTTAATGGATCCAGTTTAGCTTCAGCATATCTTTTTTCTTGCTCGAGATATTTTATAAGTGACACCGTATTAGTAGTAGTAATATAAAAAATGTAAGCAGTGAACTAATCAGAAGCTAAAGTATCCACAAGAAGTACGTATCAAGCATGAATTATTTGGAAAAGCAAATGGCAGAGTAGCGAAAAAATTACACAAAACATATCAACCTTGGCTAATTCACATGTACGTCAAATTTCAGGGCAATTCGTGTGACACAGACAACAAAGTTTTGAAAGACCAACAACTTAATTAAATGTGTTATCCAACATCCAACAGTTAGGGTAAACTAAATTCACTACATTATCATCAAGATGTAGTACTGAAAACCTTATACAAATAACCACAGACAAAAGCAAAGACGAGAATGCTACAAACTGAATTTAAAAGAATAGAAGAAGTTAAGCATATCAAATTTGAAAATAAACCAGATTACTTATCTTCTCTTATTTGTGGAGGAGGTGGGGCTTTGTGATAGTTCATAGTCATAACCTTACTTTGACTAGGTAAATTTTCTCCAAGAGCTACACAAATAATTCTCCCAACAACCATTAACCATATGAAAGACACCAAGTACTCCACAATAGGGTGATCTGGTAAATAAAATCAAACACCAAATGACATGCACTACATCATCCAACACTTAAGATATATGACTATTAGCTCCCCCAGTTGTAACAGTTGATCTCTAGTATACCTATCACGCTCACGGACCTTAAAACGCGAGTCTCCAGTGTACAAAGATAAAAGAATAGTCAAGACACATATCATAAAAAGTTCTTAAAATTAAACCTCAACAGTGAAAGTATATTAACATTACAAGGATCAAGAAACATGCAACCAAATGATGACAAGAGCTCATATGAACATCATAGCTTCTCAAAAAATATTTTAATAGGTAAGACTATATAAATACACTATGCTTTACCAGGATTCAATTATAAGGTTAAAGGATTTGATCGATAATGCAGTGAAAAGAAGAGTAAACTTTCACAGATAACAAAATAGAAAAAGACGATTGTGAATTCAATTCCCTTTCTCCTGCATATAACAAAATTATTTATGCATTCTACACATTTTCCTAGTCAAATCTACAAAATTAAGTATGCATTCTACATATTTTCCTACACTTAAGATCTTAAAAAGAATGAAACCAAGTTGCTCTAAGAATTCTTAAAGCGAAAACTTTTGCCCTAATTATAAGGTCCTTTTCTCTATTTTGCTTTTAACAAAAACTAGTTATTCTACCAGAAAATTTTATTAAAGTGCAGTAATTTCTAATAATAGCTAGCTCGATAAAGGGTAAAAAGAGACTGCCTGGTTGCATATTGTATTCACATAGTCAGCTTCAAACTACTATAAATTTGTAATTTCTCATTCATGATTTAGTAATTTTGACTTTTGTACCTGCCAATATCCTTTTCTTTTTCTCTAACTAAATTCACTGAGAGAAAGTATTTGCTTACTGTTCACAGGGTCTAATTTTTTGAAACATGCATTGGTTTAAGTGAACTTCCATAGCTATAAATCACAAAATAGCTCCTCAATCTTGGAACTTCTATCAAAAATTTTATCTCTTGAATCTTAAATATTAACTTTCTTATAGTTTACCATCTACCTTTGTCTTTTTGAAGAAATCATTTGTAATGCTACTGAGACGTACCTTCTTATTTTGTTTGCTTAGCTATTCGACAAGATGTCTATGCTACAGATAACATTAAAGCATCAGAACTTTCATCGAGGAGAAGACTGCAACAATTTCATCAAGGAGAAACTGATTTGTGTGAGAACCCGTGTAGCCTAAGAGTTTTAGGGTAATTTGGGTGAGAAACCCTTTAATGGTGATTTTTGCGAGGAACACTTTTACGACACTCTGATTTTCCTTTGAGAATTTATGATAATGTACTAATTTTTGTCAATTAGTAATTGGTGGGGGTGGGGGCGAAAGGTTGGGAAGAGATAAATATATGGAGGGAATATAATTATTTTAATCAAAATTTTATGAGAATTATACGGTCACACTTATAAAATGTTGTTTTTAGAATTATAAAAATAGCACACTTCAAAAGTGTAGTCATAAGTACAATTAGGCACTGCCGGTTGTATTATGATTTGGTAATGCTTATAAAGTATAGTCTATACTATTAAAGACCACACTTTAAAAGCGTTGTCAAAGTTTTCGTAGCCAAAAGCTCTGTGCAAATGCCACGCTTTAAAAACGTGCCCTTAGATATTTTTGACAACAATTTTGTAGTGTTGTCTAGAACTAGTGTGATCTTAGGCCAAAATTTGTTGTAGTGATCTTACACCTAGAATGCTAGAGGAGCGTTAGAAATGTAAAATAAACTAGCATGCTTCATTAATCTATCCAAAAGAGGCAAAAATTGAGTTGCCCAATGATGCACCAAAAAAAATAATCAAATTTTTGAATTCTAGTCCTAAACTCCAATGATGATAAAAGCATAAAGAAGTGCAGTAAAGGCGAAAATTTACCTTACTTTGACACCGGGAAGAGATTTACTAGAAATACTTTGAGAGAGTTTGAGAGTTGGAAAGTTGGAGAAGTGGAAAAAATGAATCCCATATCTCCTATTTGAAACTGCTGAAGTACTATTGCAGTGGCTCTGCACCGACGGTAGAGGTGGAATTCCATCTTCATCCCAAATTTTCATATGTTGTAATATTGTGGGATATAGTGATCATAAGTTGTGCCTAGAGCTTAGTGACCTGTAGTGCGTGGGCTGGTTGGGTAGCTATTTTGTGTTATTTATGGGACGAAGATTCGGTAAGTAATGTCAAATTATCTTAGAAGTAGATGAAAATTTGAATTTAATTTCTACTATTTTTGGGAATGCTAGGTTCTGAGAATTGTGCTAAACTCTCCCTCTGGGTTACCGTACCAGTTCAGGGATGAATGGTAGGTAAATTGGTATTTATTGTAATGACCTATTTTGTCGTTATAGTAAAAATTATTTGATAAAAAATGTCCATCGGGCTAGATTAGAATTAATTTTTATGGTAGAAAATTCGTGGCCCAAAGTTAAATGGGCCAAATTTTTTGGTTGGGCTAGATTTGCCAACTACCACTGGAGCGACGTTACTGCAGCGATGGTTGACGTATTTAGATGGAACCCGTGTCATGATTTGTCCTTCTTGTATTTAGAGTTCTTGTACGTATTTAGACTAGGTTCTGGAAAGTTAGTTGAATTTAGTTTTTGTTATTATAAAACGGTTTGATTTTAAATTGGAGGTTAATGTTGTTTCCAAACTTTGTTTTGAGGTATAAAAAGTTTTAAATTACTTTTTGATGATTAAGGCTTAAAAGATGTATCCCACAGTTGCTTAAAGGTTAGGTGGTAAGGGTTCTTCTATCTAAGGTATAGTTAGGTAGATTCTCCTAGCAGAAGAACACAGAGCAAAGAATTCATCTCAACTCATTCTCTTGTACTTTTTTACTTGGCATAATTTATTATTTTTCATATCTATTACTTTATAATCGAATTATGAGCCCTCTCACTAGGGTTATGATGTTATTATGATCATCGTATTATATATAGTTTATTTTGCGAAATCTATAATTATATTTTATTCGCTTAATCTTGTGATAACCATTCTATTGACTGGCCACTAATGATAATAAATTAATAATTTGTAAACAAACTCAAGAGACGGAGACTAAAAATAGAACATGTATTAAGGGGAGTGAGATGTGTCACTGATGGATGTGCGGCTAGGACGGTGACATACCTAGATCGCCCCACTTGAATCTAATATAGAAAATTAACTTAATACATTCGGATTGGTTCACATATCCTGCTCAACGATGTAGTTAGGAGTCTATTCATGTAGAAGGTTAGAGGAGAGATAACACTTGACCGTAATATCAACCTTGTGATTCAGTATTTTGGTAGATCTTTTAATAATGCTTAACAAATATATGTAAAAGATGATATGGGTATGCTAACACCATAACCCTAGGTCTTAATCACTCTGTTCACAACTCTTTCAATGGCCACATTTTATTGTTCTTGTTTTCACAATAATAGTACACTAAACAACCCCAATCTCTCTTGAAACTGGAATACTTGTTACAAACACTTATGATAGAATAATTTAGGAATTATCAGCTCTATATCCCCGCAGAATTATTATACCTCTAGACTGGGAAAATCTCCAAAAGATGTAAAGTACACCAGATGTTTGTTGAACTTGAGTCAGATAAGTCCTATTCCTATGAGCTCTTGATGATGCTCATACAATAAAGAGATTATTATACTATTCCTATGAGTCCTTGATAATACTCATACGATAAAGAGATTATTGTACTATTTCTATGAGCCCTTGAGATGCACAATTGTAATATATATCAAATATTCTACCACCTCAACTTTGCCAGAGGTTCGAAGCAAGGCTCATAGCGAGGCCTTGCCTTGCCCTAGCCCTCGTTGGGCAAGCCTCAATGTAAGCATGGGTCTTGCCCTGACTGTTTGTAGTAGAATACTCATAATGTTTTACTCTGATGTCGGATTAATTACAGTTTAATTCACTAAAAACTAGATCAAAGATCTTTAATTTGATAGTAGTAAGACCTATAACTCGCAATAGACTTGGAAGATATGCTTATTCAAAGTTAGACTATGTACGAAATCATTTGAAACACTCTGCCACAATGAACCCTTTAGCTTGAACTTTCGTTTTAAGACTTCCTTTGACCTCTAACTTTGATTTAACACTTCAAACACCTTCATATATCAATTCCTTGATATAACCACTCATTTGCACCCTTATTCTCCTCTTATCTCATCGATAGGTGACGTAAAATGATAGGATTAGACTCGTAAGTCTTTGACGTACTAAGTTAAATACTTCGAACGTGTGGGGTGTTACAAAAGTGAATGAAATATTGATATAATTTTTTGATGTTAACTAATATTATGAAGGTTTATTGGTTATAAAAGTGTAGAAAAACTATTTGATTTATATGATGTTTGATCTTAAGAAAGTTACCTGTTTGCATGTGTGAATACTGTCATATCATGCCATTCTATAAGGCAATAAATTTTTTTAATCATGCAAATGAAAATGTCCACTGCTTAGTTATTGTTACGAACAAGTCTAATGAGCAATTTTTATGCGACGACGAGGTAATAAACAAAGTGGTAGACAAAACTATATTTGACTGAGCTCAAGGACTCAACATATTCAAGAGATATATATTATGCTCACAAAAATAGTACTGCCAATATCAATATTTTAAAAGCTTGTATATAAAATTGGAAGACATCATCTACAAGAATTAAGTGATGTTTTGATAAGGGGAAGATGAATACACGTTGTATTCATTTTTCCTTAGCCAAAGTTTTGTTCTACTAGGTTTGCCTAACAAGGTTTTTAATGAGGCAACTAGCAATGCGTGTTACTAGATATGTATACTATTTTCCTTCACTAGAATAATTTTTTTCACAAAATTTTTTCTATTAAGATTTTAACGAGAAAAATTATATATCTAGGCATGGACATGCAAGAGGTTGTGTTATGAAACAATTAGTGTGCTTGTCCACTACTCTGGAAATAATTTCTCACTGCCCCTCACTATTATTGATTATAACTCTCACACCTGTATATTCTACCCCATGATCTCAAATAGGTTAATTGAATATCATGTTTATAATAACTCCTTATATCCCTCAATATAATCCTATAAATAGTGCTATTCAATATCACATTATACACACTTAAAGACATTTGAAAAACACTTTAAAAAAATACAAACTATCTACACTCACTCTTCATGTTTTATCCACATTTCTTGTCTTATATTCTTCTCATTTTATAACAAATAAAGCTTCAGAATTCTACTAGAGCTTTTGAACTAGGTTTATCAAAAGATCATAAAATATATTCAAAAGATCATTTTTTTTTTCTTTTGGGATAAAAACAAACTCTCATACAATACATATTGAAACTTTAACATAACCACAATGTTTGTCTCTTTCCAATTTGGGATAATCAGCCATGAGTCATCTATAGATTATTGTATTATTTTAAAACTTAAGATTGTATATTTGCAAATTAAAAACAAATCCTGGTTCTCAAAAGGCACCAATAATTAAGGTTTAATTAAAATCCGACCAAAAAAAGGTTTAATTTAAAGAAGTCAATTAATAGTAGATGCAGATAATACTCCCTCCTTTTTTATTTACTTATCACCTTTTTAATTTGTACACTCTTTAAGAAAAACATTAACTAAAAGGTAATTTGACTAAATCACCCTTATTTATTACTCATCTTTATTTAATACTTCTCTTTTTTACACTATATTAATATCTCTCCATATTTATGACTAAGGGTAATAATGGAAACAAACAACTAATTATGTCTTGATTTTTTAAAAGGACAAGTACTCCCTCCATCCGCTTTTACTTGTCACTTTTTGACATGACACACCCATTAAGAAAACAATAATTGATAAAGTAATTTTACCATATTGCCCCTATTAATTGATATTTAGTAATATGTATTGAAAAATGATTTGAAGAATAAGTAATTAATGCTAAGGGTAAAACATGGAAAGAATTTTTTTTTCTTTTCTTGATTTGTCAAAAATGACAAGAAAAATGGAAATCAAATTTGGAAAATAGTGATAAGTAAATCCGAACGGAGTGAGTATTATGAAATATCTATTTTTAGCAAGGGCGACAAGTAAATAGTAACGAAGGTAGTAATAATAATTAGTATTATATAGAAGTCGTTTGGTACGTAGACTAAATTATCCTAGGATTATAATCCCACTGGTATAAAATAGTCCCATAGTTGATGGGTTATACCAAGACTAACTTTGGTATTAGTTTTATACCATGTTTGGTTGATGGTGTAAATTAGTCCCGGGATAAATTTATATCATCAACCAAACATGATATAAATTTTATCCATGGGATAACTTAAACTTCTCCATGGGATATCCCACCTTATACCTCCTACCAAACGACTCCTTCATCGTCGTCGTGTGTGCTTTTTGGAATTGTTACTCAATTAGTGGACAATTTAGGTATTTTAAAATTTTTGGTGCTTCCAATTGTTGTATCCCAAGGCTTCTCTGTATGTACATTTTCATTCATTGGACAATATCCCCAATCTATATTTGTTTTATTACACTTTGTATCCACCGAAAAAGCTATCCCACTTTTTCTATTGTTTTTTCTTTCCTGTTTTTAATTCATTTCTTTCAATTTTATTTAACATCATGGACCCCATTTGTCATTTTAACTGACCATTGTACTATACTACTATTTCCTTTTTGGCTTTCAATTGAACACATCCACTATTGTATATCATGTGTCGTAATTTTATATCATGGTAATCCAATTTTGTTGGGGAAAAAAATCCAATTTTATTTATCTTTTTTTGGCTATATATTTAAAAATTATCTGCAATTACTATAAATTATAATAATTACTCCATTCATTTAAAAAAGAATGACCTTCTTTCCTTTTTAATCTGTTTCAAAAAGAATGATCCTTTCCTTTTTTGGCAATACTTTAATTCCAACTTTCCACATGACATATTTAAGACCACAAGATTAAAGGGCATTTTGATACATTTGACACAACTTTAATTTATGACCACAAGATTCAAAAATCTTCTTTATTTTCTTAAACTCCATGCCAAGTCAAAATAGGTCATTTTTTTTGAAACGGAGGGAGTAATAATTTACAATATCAAAAAACATATACAAATTTGGTTGCTAAAAAAATTTCATTTATACCACATCAATTGGGATAAAGAGTGCAATATATATTATCTGAAAATTACTTATAAAGTACTATAAATAAAAATAATGAACAACATATCAAAAAAATATATACGCAATTTTTTGTTGACCGTCGAAATTGCATTTGTTCCCTATAAATTTGCATAAAAGGAGTAATATATGTTATGTGAAAATTACATTAAAAAAATACTATAATTTATAATAATTAATTACTTATACTCTCTTCGTTCTAATTTATATCACACACTTTTCTTTTTAGTCAGTCCTAAAAAAATGACACATTTCTATATTTGATAACAATTTAACTTTAAAATACCACTTTATCCTTAATGAAATGATTTACAACCACACAAATATCTATGACTTATTTTAGACCACAAATTTCAAAAGTTTTTCTTTCTTTCTTAAAATCTATGTCAAGTCAAAATACATCACATAAATTAAAATAAAGTGAATAATATTTAAAATATAAAAAAATATTTAATTGATTTTAAATTTCAGCTATGTCACATAAATTAAAATAGAAGGAGTAGCTTCTATCAGGCCCGTGCTGTCACGCCATTTTCTGTAGCTTCTATTGGGCCCGTGCTGTCACGCCGTTTATGTCCAGTAATAAAAATAATAGAATTAAGAACTTTCCATAGCCTAAAGCAACAAGTTTCTAATTTCTTGAATCCCTCCTTTTCCATTGTCTCTTTCTTTAACTCTACACATTCTTTCATTTGCCCCATTCTTGAAGGCTACTGACTTAATTACATATCTGATTCTATTCAGTCTTTGGGGCTCTCCAAGATTTGATTTTTTATTCTTGATATCAATCTCCAACACCCATTTGCTTCAACTGGGAAACAATTTGGCTATTGGAATATAAAGGGGTTTTAGAGCAAAGGGTTTTCTAATGGATTCTCAAATTCTTGTTGCTCTTGGTCTTTCAATGTTGGGTGGCTTGAGTACCTCTCTAGGTGAGTAAAACTTTTTTTTTTTTTTTTTTTTAAATTTCTTTGTTTGGAATAGCTTCTATTTTCTACTTTGTAAAAGTGGATTAATTATCAGAACCTGACAAGTGCTCTAATGATATGTTTTTCTTCCCCAATTATTACTTTCTCTGTCCAGTTTATTTGTTCAGACCCTTATGAAACAATAAATAAACTAGTAATTTTATTATAAGTCATATAAATGGGAAAATGAATACTGTAGTATTTAATAATAAGGATAAAATAGATATAAAATAACAAATTATCTCTTGATTCTCTAATCTGGATAAGTAAAGTTGGACAACTATTTTTAGTATACTATACAAGTGAAAATGGATGGAGAGTACATAGCTAGAGGAAAATAATACTCCCTCCGTCCCTGTTATGTGACCTTGTTTGACCTGGGCATGACATAATTTTTTTTTTTGAAACCTGTGGTCTAATTAAGCCATAGAGATTTATGTGGCAATAAGTAATCTAACTTAGGGTATTTTGAAAGTTAAATTGTATATAAATATAGAAATGAGTTTTTTTTTGATAGACTAGAAAGTGGAGTGGACCACATAAATTGAGACAAATGAAGTAAGACTTTTTGAATTATGGAAGTCAAAGTTTGGTCTTTTTCATTTTTTTGGTAATCCTGGTGTCTTTTCTGTAAGCATAGTGAAAACCATATTTCTAAAACTTCAATTTTTATGCAGTCCTGCTTAGCTAATAAAAACTGTATAAAACACAGTGGGGAGTGGGGACTGATGTTGGTATTACTTTATGGTTGTTGTTTCCATATTGTTAGTGTGTTTTCAGTTTCTTGAGCTTTTGAAGCTACACGAGTCCTCCCTAAAGAAAGTTTAGTAATCTGATCTAATTTGTTCTTATTGTTTGAGCAGGTGCCCTTTTTGTGGTTATTAGCCAGACTCCTAACTTGAAGATGCTAGGAATTTTACAGGTGATGGTTAATCGTATTTGTAAGAACGTCAGAAGTAAAATGGTTAATTTCAGTGATTCATGGTTTAAGCATCTTGTCTGATAGATGTTTACTCTCGGTTATTTTATATATTTTCGGACTTGAGTATTTTAAAATTTGAACAGAGAAAAGGATCATTTGATTTTTAACTACTGATGCTGTAAGCTTCCCGAGCTTTAAAAGACTCATTATGTTCAACGGTGTAGATCCGTGAGGTATGTTAGCAGAGTACAGGCCTGAATAATTTCTCCGGCTGTGCAGGGGTTTGCTGCTGGTCTTATGCTCAGCATATCATTCTTTGACTTGGCTCATAATGCTATAAACTCCATTGGCTTCTTGAAGGGAAATCTCTGGGTGAGCGAACTCCTAATTTTATTTTGAACTTTATTAATCTGTTTTCCACTTAAAGAAGAAAAATACACTTCTTGTATCCTAACTGTGAATCTTTGGGCTGTCAGTTTTTTGCAGGTGTTATCTTCTTTGCTCTTGTTTCAAATTTCATCCCAGAGCCTTCACTTACACCCATTTCAGGTGCCAAAGGCAAAAAGGTATGATGTGATTTGTTTCTATAGGAGAAAATCTCATTCATGCAAAAACTATTAAAGAAAAAAAATGGTTTTCTGCTTGAGAACAGAAAGACGGAGATGATAGGAATAAGGATATTATGAAGAAGCATCGCCGCCAAGTTTTATTTAGTGGAATCATCACAGCAGTAGGTCAGTCTGCTGTATTGGTTTGTTGATAATTACCATAAAATTTACAGCATTTTTACGTTCTGTTATGCTGTAAAACCTTCCTTTGAGTTCTCATATCAAGAACTCCCAACTGTTTGTGAACTAGGTCTGATAGGTGCTAATTGTGGAAGCCTAAGTTTGACGTTTCTCATTGTTTCAGAGTCTCATTACAAATATTTTATGCAAGAGTACGTATATGCTTAAAATAAATCTTGCTTAATCTTCATTTTTATGCATCTGAAGTAGCAGCTAGCAGTCCACCTACATGAGAAATTTTATTAGAAAGTTAACTGAAATTTATAATAAGTATATTGCCCCCAATTAAAGCATAATCTTGAACAAATTCATTAAGAGTGATATAGTGTGGCCCGCATAATTTTTCGAGGAGTTTTTCTCAAAATTCTTATCTAGAGTCTTGTTCAGTTGCTGCAGTGCTAAACATGCTCTTTTAAGAGTACCCATTTCTGATGTCAGAAGAATAGTAAAAGCTTACTCAAGTTCTTTTCCTACCTTGTTTTTCATTAGAATTAAGTTTATCCTTCAATTAAGCTAATTTTTTCTAGTAGGTGCTAGGTGCACAAAGTCTTAAAGTTAAATAATTCCTTTCTATTCATTCCTTATTGTTTGTAGTGAAAGTCTCTATTTGGACTGTCGCGGTGTGACTTATTTATGCTCTGAGTAATATGTAAGGTCTTCCTATAGTACAGTAGGTTTTCCTCGATAGTTAGCTGAAAACTATACTCCCTCCAGCCTATTTTATGTGAAAAAGTTCGGGATAAGGTCAAAGCCCCTAATTTTCCGTGTGAATCTGGGCATTAATTTCATCATTTTTCTGAAATAAAATTTACACTTCATAAATGCATGGAAAGTACTACAAGTCAGCAGAGTTAATAATTTGAAATATTTGAAACAGTTTGATAAAATTGTAGTAAAGGAAAAAATTATTTGACTCCCCAAATAGTAATAGTGTCATTTATCTATTGCACTGCGTACCTCTCTCTCTCTCTCTCTCTCTTTTTTTTAAATGAACACCCCACGTTCTGTTACAGTATGAATGTGCATTTACCTATCAAATTGCCTCCCATCCAATTCAAGGGACCACATTCTCTAGTATGAGATGTTCCTAAGTTTTCGAGACTTCTTTTGCAAATAAGAATTCTATAGTACTTGCACATATTTCTAGCAATCAAAACACATTTGTCAAGTTAAACATTTTGAGCTACTTGTACCGACAGACTATACAAGTCAAATTGACTTCTCAATCTCCATTTCTTCTTAAATTACACTTCATAGAAATTAGATGAATGGAGTAGCATATGGAAGCAGAAGAAAATGATATATGCATTTGAACCTTATTTTTCATTCATTATAAGATGTCCTACATGGTTTGTATTGGCTTTTCTATCCAGGTATAAGCTTGCACAACTTTCCTGAAGGGATGGCTGTGTTCCTTGGATCAATGAAGGTAGTCCTCCTTTATTGATTTTCTGTTGTTTATAATCTTCTCCAACGATCACTTTTCTCATTTTTGTTTGGCCTACGATATTTTGTTTCATTCTATTTTAAGAACCATTAGAGTAACAATGGGCATGTTGTTGTTGTTGTTGTAGAATAATAATAGTTCAATTAATAAATGGCACCTCAAATCCAAAACTAGTTGGAGTCAGCTATATGTATCATCTATATCTATAACAGGTACCCAATGGGATAGTCGCAAGTTGATCCGGACCAACAAATTGCAAGTTGTTCCGGACCAACAACAACATACCCAGTGTGTTTCCACAGGTGGGGTTTGGGGAGAGTAAGATGTATGTTGACTTTACACCTACCTTTGAGGGGGTAGAGAGGTTGTTTCTGATAGGCTCTCAACTCAAAAGAGAAGTTATTTGAAGCAGAATTGCAAGAAAAATATGACAACAAAATATCAAGATACAAAGCAAATGCAACAACAAATAATAAAACACATGGAAGAATAATAAATTATGTGATTACTAAATACTACTACTAATAAGGTGGAGAAGGAATGGGGTTAGCCTCCTCCTTCTCCTACCTAAAGTGTGACAATACTCTACTGACCTTCTACCCTAATTCTCGACCTCCATACCTTTCTATCTAGGGTCATGTCCTCAATAAGTTTAAGTTGTGCCATGCCCTGTATAATCACTTCTCTTAGTTCTTTTTAGGCTTACCTCTACCTCTCTTAACTCCCGTTACATTCAACCTCTCACAGTTAGTTCCTTATTGGAGCATCTGCGCACCTTCTCTTTCCATTTGCTAATTATCTCAGCCTCGCTTTCCTCGTCTTGTCCGCCATGGAGGCCACTCCCACCTTTCCTGTATAACTTCATTCCTAGTTGTATATCTCCTAGTATATTCACACATCCATCTGAGCATCCTCATCTCCGCTACATTCATCTTCTAAACGTGGATGTTTTTGACTGGCCAACACTCTGCCCTGTACAACAAAGTTGGTTTAACCACCGTAGAACTTCCCTTAAGCCTTGGCGACACATTCTTATCCCATAGTACCCGGATGCAAGCCTCCATTTTCCCTACCCCACTCTAATACGATGTGCGACATCATCATTAATCTCCTTGTCTCCTTAGATTATGGACCCTAGATACTTGAAGCTTCCTCTTTTAGGTATGACTTGTGCATCGATCTTCACTTCCACCTCCGGCCATACGATACTTCACCCAATTTGCACTCTAGGTACTCTGTTTTAGGTTTGCGTAACTTGAAACCTTTAGACTCTAGGGTCTGTTTCCAAACTTCCAGCCTATCGTTAACTCCATCACTCGTCTCGTCAATCAACACTATGTCATCTGTGAATAATATACACCACGACATCTCCCCTTGAATATGTCGTGTTAATTTGTTTGCCACTAAGGCAAATAGGAATGGGCTAAGGGTTGATCCCTGGTGCAACCCATCATGACTGGAAAGTGTTCCGAGTCACCTCCCACTGTTCTAACTCGGGTCTTGGCTCCATCGTACTTGTCCTTAGCCCTAATGTAAGCTACAAGTATACCTCTAGCCTCCAAACATGTCTAGAGGACCTCCCTACAGACTTTATCATACACTTTTTCTAGGTTGATGACTACCATGTGTAAGTCCCTCTTTCCTTATACTTGCCCTTATACTGCTCGAACCCCTCTTTCCTTATACTGCTCGAACAGTCTCCTTAATAGATGGTTGGCTTCTGTTGGTGATCATCGCAGCATGAATCTGTATTGGTTTTTGGATATTGACACACTCCTCCTCATCCTCATTTCAACCACTCTCTCCTAAACTTTCGTAGTATGGCCTAGTAGCTTGATAACCCTATAGTTGTTGCAATGCTGAATATCACCCTTTTCTTGTACAAAGGCACCATTGTAATCCATCTCCATTCTTCTGGCATTTTATCCGCCCTAAAAATAATGTCAAACAACCTAGCCAGCCACTCTATGCCTGCTTAGTCTATGGTCTTCCAAAACTCACCGAATCTCATCTGGTCCGGTAGCTCTTTCCCTTCTCTTCTTACAAATAGCCTAACCTCTGCAGCCTTTATGCACCTACAATACACAAAATCTTTATAACTCTTGGAATGCTCTAACTTCCCCAACACGATATCCCTGTCCCCATCTTCATTTTAGAGCTTATTGAAATACGTCTGTTATCTTCGTCTAATATGTGCATCTTCTACCAACCCTTGATGCCCTTCACTTAGTCTAGGTCACGGGCCCTCCTCTCTTGCCTTGGTGAGCATATACAACTTCCTATCCCCGCCCTTGCCCTCAAGCTCTTCATACAAGTGCTCAAAAGCTGCCATTTTAGCCGCTGTGATCGCTAGCTTTGCTTCCTTCTTCACCGTCTCCCTATTCCACCTCTTATCCTCCTCGTTTAAGCTTTCCACTAACGCCGTGAAGTTAGTCCGTACACCACCGTCATAAATAAAGAATCATCTATAGCCATATTGTTCTATTTAGGCCTATGCCATCCTGTACTAATAATTTGTCTTTTAAGGGAAATTAGGTACTCTTCAACACTAGAGACTCTAACCCGTATTTCTTCTAGAGAATCTCCTAATTGTTCCTGAGCAACTAGAAAAAAAATCTCAAACTTACACGTACTACATAAACATACAACTCTGACCAGAACAAAGCACTCATGGAAAACAATGGATTAATGTGAGTGTTACAACAACAACTAAGCCTTAACTTGAACTAGTTGGTGTCGTCTATATAGATTCTTTACTTCCAATTGTTGTATTCTTTGCTACTAGTTGGTTTCGTATATATAGATTCTTTGCTTCCAATTGTTTTTGATAAATTCACATTGTTTTTAAGGGGTTATTGGTTTTTTAAGACTTCCCTCAATGTGATTTTTAGTTTGCCTCGGTCCCTTTGATCACATTTAATCATCGTTGTCAGTGAGTATGGAGGTTACATAGGTTACATAGGGTATCGCCAAGGCATCTGAAGTGTCCTTCTGTTTTATCCTGTGTGTGCTACTCCATCTTAACATCAACATTTCTATGACATTCAGCTTTTTGATATATTGAACTTAGAGGACTAATAATCACTCTCATATGATGTTGCTGGTCTTCATAGCTGTTTTATAAGACCTGCCTTTTACTTGTTAGATAACATTGGTTGAAGATTAAAAGAAAAGTAGCAAATAAGCTTTAGAAAACATACATTTAAGTAATGTTAATTTCTTAATCAAATAGTTGTGACAACGGAAAAGATTCTTTAACATATTATTTGGGGCTGAGAATAGGGATAATTTTGACATGTTACATGGATCACTTGTTTAGTCATGGTTGCTCAACTTACACAATACTGGTTTTATTGTGTTTGGAGAAGTGCCGGGAATAAATTTTAGATACATACACTTAGTAATGTGAAATCTTAATAAAATGCTTAATTTGTAGCAAAAAACCATCCTTGCGGTAACTGAAAAAAACTCTTCAACATATTTTATTGTGCATAAAGTAGACATTTCTTGGATATAAATTGCATGGAACAACCTTTATTTAAAAAAAGAAATTGCATAGAACAAAAAATAAATGACGATAACATGGTCAACAGACCCAATATTTCTGGTCATAATCTGCTTCGACCTCATTCTTGTTACATCGGAGAGGGATGATTCCCCATATCAACTTTCAACTTTTCCTTTATTGTTTCCGTGGTTGGTCTACTGTACCAAATGCAGTGAACTACAGGGCAGCGAATTGCACTATCCCATTTTTCTCTTGCGTCTCTAAATCGTAGATTTTCGGATAACCTTAGGTACCATTTGTTGTTCGGAAAGAGAAATGGAAGTGCGAGAAAATTAACTTTCTTGTTTGGCTTCAGGCAAGCTGAACTAGTGCTGCTACTGGTACATTACCTGTTACTTGTAGAAAGAGTATGTTTTTAACTTTGTTTTGTTTGATGAGAAGACATTTTGAAGTCCTTTTCTTGAAAAAGACTAAAGATCCTCAGTTATATTAACTTCGCTCAAGTCCTAAACAAGTTAAGGTCGGCTATATGAATCTTCACTAACCATGTTATTCCACAAGCTCATCTCGTGCCAAATTATGCAAATACAAATACAAGGCATTAGAAGTTTTCTATATTTTCTAAATGCATAAATCTGAAACGCTAAACCACTCTTAGAAAGTATAGTTCCTTATAAAAGTGCTAACATGTCTAAAAATATTCTTAACTAATATGTATCGCCTACATAAATCTTTTTCTTCTATTGTTCTATATCTTTTGCTAAATTTGCATGGTCTCAGATATTGTACGTCCTTCGAGACAAATTCCTTCCATGCGATTTTAGGTCTACCTCGTCCTCTTTTAATACCTTCACTTACCATGGTTTCACAGCTACAGACCGGTGCATTTGGAGGTCAATGCAGGACATGACCAAATCATCTCCACCTACATTGTTTCTTCTTATCCTTGATGAGTGCTACTTGGAACTTCTTGCGAATGTGATCATTTTTAGTCTTGTCTAAATTTGTATGACCACACATCTATCATCCGCATCTATCCGACATTCATCTTGTGGATGTGTAAAACTTTAGTGTCCAACATTCAGTCCCACGTAGCATTGCTAGTATTATAACTGTTCTACAAAACTTACCCTTCACTTTAGTAGGCATCCATCTATCAAATAACACCCTTGTAACACTTCTATATTTTAACTATCCAATTTTAATTCTATGTGCAACATCTTCATTTATCATTCCATTCTCCTGGAACAACTGGCCTAAATATTTAATTGTTTGCATTTAGGCACTGCAATCCCATCTGATTTCACCTCAAATCACTCTTCTTATGTGTACTAAGCTTGCAGTGCAATTGATCCTCAGTAATAAACTTGTAATTGTTTAGAGCTTATTAAGTTTTTATCATGCTTTTCTTTTAGGGACTTCGGGTTGGTCTAAACTTGGCTCTTGCGATTGCTTTACACAACATACCAGAGGTATACTTTAATACAAATTTACCATGTCTATTTCCTGATTTCTGTTTGTTTCTTGAGTGCAAGAATACACTAATGGACTCCTTACTACAACTGGAATGTGTACAAGACTCCTTAGAGACTGCATTGTGGATGTTATTGTGTTATGGTTTGAGAAGAGGGGTCTTCTATTTATAGAGTTTCAAAACCTTTCCTACAATAAAGAGGTTGGCCAAATATGGAAGAGTTTTATATTTTCTTTTTAGGAAAAGTAAAAGTAATTATGGTATTACTTTTATTTTCCTTTCAAGAAAAGTAAAACTTAAATTTGGTAAGAAAATCAGGGCAAAAACCCTAACAATCACAATGCGTATATGTACTTGATTGCTGTATTATTCTTGGTTTCATTCATTTTTGGCTCTATGAACATGTTATTCAAATTCTCTCTGCTGAGCAGATTGTTTTGATAAAGTATGTAAATAACAAAATCAATGTGCTTATCAGTTCAATTAAGAGCCATGTATGGCCTATATTTGAAGATAAGTCCTGTGCATATTTTGAGCACTTCTGATTCTTTCATACATTTTCCATATTATACCAAATCCCCAGCTGAGTTGGGGTTGAAATAGTTGATTGATTGATAATGCCAGGGAAGGCATCTACTGTAAAACAGTGGGTGGTCTTGCCAAAAATTAACAATCAACATGTTGTTCTTACATGTTGATTGGGATCAAACTAGAAGGGGATAACGGATGTGCCTTTTGTGTTCCTTTACATTTGGGGACCTGGTTTATTTGGTTGCAGGGTGTTGCTGTTGCTCTTCCAGTTTATTTTGCGACACAGAGGTAATGATTCCTAGTAGACTTAGTATTAATAAGGATATGGATAACATCTTTTGCTTTTGTGTCAATCTGGGTTTATCTTATTAGGTCAATTTTCTAATTATTTAATGGACTCCAAGCACTTAAACACCTTATCTTAAATTTAGTCAGGTCATGTTAATGTGGTTTCACCACAAAGTCGTTTCATCTGTACATACTTATGCTCGAGTCTTTGAGGCTGTTTGAATCATAAAACTTACAGTAAGGCTATTTAAATTATTAAACTTATATCCAGCGATTTAAATCATAAAACTTACATGCACATAACTAAAGTTGCTGGAAGCTTTAGACACCAACAACATACCCAGTGTAGTCCCACAAGGTGGGGGTTTGGGGAGGCTAGAGGGTACACAGACCTTAACCCTACCTCAGATGTAGAGAGGCTGTTTCTGGTAGACTCTTGGCTCAAGTAAAAATGGAATATAAGAAATTGAAATGCGAATAGTAAGAAAGCTCAATGAAATCAAACCCTTTCCCTTCTGTCCTCCAGCAAAAGGTAACAACATGATGCTCTCGTCACTTTGATTGGTAGACTTTGTAGAAATAAAATTCTTTCCTCTGCCCAGAACATTTTATTAAGGCTCTCTGTCAATGGCATTGCAAGGATAAAGTTCTAGTTGCGTCGTGCATAAACTAAAAAACACTTCAATCGTAATCAGTTTCACCAAGCTCATATTGTTTTATGCACTTCCATTTTTTTTTCTTACACAGTTGAAATTTATATAGTGAGTTTATGTGTCTCAGCAAATGGCAGGCATTCAAATTGGCAACACTTTCAGGTCTTGCAGAGCCCCTGGGTGTAATTATTGTGGGTGAGTACCTGTTATTCATGCCTTTGAGTTCAAGTAGAACACAAAGTGTACATTAAGCAGTGAATAGGTTCAGAATTCGTTAGTTTCTTTAAACATGAATGGATTTGCAGGATATCTATTTCCAAGTAGCTTGAATCCTGAAATTCTGGAGGGCCTCCTCGGAGCAGGTTGATATGATTTTTATTTACTTTATAGTGTCTTGGCTGATGAGAAAGGAGAAACATTTAACTTTTTATTATCGTATTCTCTAACGGATTATGTTGCTTTCAGTGGGAGGGGTGATGGCATTTTTAACCTTACATGAGATGCTTCCATTGGCATTTGACTATGCTGGTCAGAAGCGAGCTGTCAAAGCTGTGTTCTTTGGAATGGCTTTCATGTCTGCGAGGTGAGTTAACTTCTGTAAACTTCAATGTCGCTCCTGGTAGTTACCACTTACCAGACACAGCTAACTATTGTATTTCCACTTGAAAGGTTCCTAGCTTCAATGAGTTACATTACATGCACTCGACAGCGACTTGATTTCTTTTTTTTTTTTTTTCGTTCCCATGCTTTTGATCTGGTGGAACCTCCTTTGCTTGATCCAATTTTTTGAACATAATCTGTACTATAGAAATGGAAATATATCAACTTTTAGATGCTAATGGTTGAAGTAAAATGTTATAGAGGACTATGTTTTTCAGTTAATGCTAGTAGTTAAGGAACTCAGCAATACCAGCAAACTACTAAGCTGATAGTTCTTTCATTTACCGTTACAAATAATTACTAAGGAATCTGCTGTATTTACATATTTGTAGTAAAGGATGCGTCCTTTCTAAATTTGTTTGTTGGGCATGGCACCTACCTCATCAGTGATGAAAAAACTGCTTGCTGAATGTTGATTTTGTTATCTGCTTTTGCTTTCTCCTCCACTTCCTTTCTTTTTCTTTTATACTTTTGCTGTAGTTTTACCATCTCTCCTATTGCAGCCTGTATTTCCTAGAGAGGAGCTTGCCAGCGGACATGAGCTTGTAGTTCTCAGTCATGATGTTTCACTACTCGTGCTGCTGAACTTCGGTGGAATTTCTTTTCGTGGTGCTAAGCTTCAAAATTACCATATGCATTCTTGCAAAATCCACGTGCATGACATTTGGTTTGGCAAGCTGAATGGAAGGTGAAGATATCAGTTTCTGACATTGTTTTATGGTAAAATAGGAGATTCACACATATCTAAAATCCCTCACCCAGAATCTCATATATGAACAAGGGATACATAGGGAAGACATGAAAAAATAAAAAAGCCAGGCAATTGAAATGCTGAAGACTCATGTAAATGATGGACAGTCATAGCTGCGTCTGTAATCTCAATTATTATAAAAATATGAAACATTTAACATTTTCTATTTGCATCTAATTTTTGGAGAAAGAAGCGTCATGTTTTTCTACGAGTATTGTATGGGTTAATTTTTGAATGGTCATCCAACTTTCAATTGGTTGTACCAATGTCACAAAACTAACTTTTGTAACGAAAAGATAAAATAAAGCTCAAAGTATAGACTAATCCGCCATTTTAGCAGCTCACATTTTATTTTGGTTTTCCATCCGGTGTTCGGTACTCATATTGGAACCCGGCTAATTTGAATTCACGCTGGAAGTTTCACTATGGGGGTAATTTGCTTCCGAGTCTCGTTAGGAAGTTCACGTCAACTATATTCATGTGGCACAATTTAAAAAGTATAAGAAAACTCAGTTTTAGATCCAACTCGATACTAGATGTCTTTCACCATGTGGCACACCGAGGGTATGCGAGTATTGTGTGAGGTGAATGCTTACATGACGATATTTACATGAGTTTTGTAAGGGAAAAGAAAAGTGCAAGTCATAATTGCTTGTGCAACGGGATTAGGAATTTTTAAAGTTTTGGTTCTAAATTTTTAGTAATGATATGTCAACAAGGGCTTAAATTTGAAACTGCAGATGTATACTCTTCATTTTGTACTTTTTACTTTTTATTTAAAGTCATGGAAGGATTAAAATGTTCTGCCAAAGTTATGGGAGAAATTATAGAACAACATTTATAATGATAACTAGTCAATGAAATCATTTTTCATGATTCACAAAGTACAATCTGTTGATTTTTTCATATAGAAAACTCGTTTCCGAATAAATTTGAGGGAAGTTCTACAGCTGTCTAACCAAAGCAGACTTACATTTGACGAGTCCGAAATCTAAATGACGGACAAAAAAAAAACAAAGTTAGACTAAAAAATGGATCAAGATAAAGTTTATATTTTCTATATATATCGCACTAATTTGGTGCGCTATATGAATATGACTCCCATAAACCGATCACACCGTAACGGTTGTTATGGCCAGCACAGTCAAATAGCGCACTAAATTAGTGCACTCTATAAGGAAGTACAAAATAGACTCCAACACTTAGGTCTTTCTTTTTTGAAGTTTTTAGGTTTAAGTGTGTTATGGGGTTTAAGAGAACTATTAGTTAGTTGTTTTAATAATTTTTATTTTTTTTTAAATAATATAACTATGAACTTACCCTACCTGGTGGGAATATACTGGGTATGTTGTTGTAATATAACTATGAACTTGCCTAATGAAATGTGAAGATCCAAATGAACTTGTCAAATAATAATTAGCTAGTTGTTTCTAATATATGAAGATTCTTTTTTTTAATTAATCTAGGATGAATGAATAATAATAATTAAATAATATTTACCATTAAGAAATAAATACGCAAAAATATAATATTTGCTTAAACTATACATAATTACATATATACATTAATGGGTCCCACATGTCGGATGCCTTGGACTATCTTTCGACCTAAGGATAATACCACCCACTCCTCCCCCACCCTCGCCATCATCCCCATTCCCCTCCTTCCTTCTCTTAATAAGAGGATGCTCTACAACCATGATCGTCCATCCCGTCACGATTCTTTTCCTTTTCTTTTATTGCTTCATTAATATGGATGAACTTTTCGTGAACATATCTCTGAATGATCAACATAGTATACTCTGGCTCAATAAGATCCTCATCTAGAGATAGGATCACATGCGTCGAAGTATGAACCTGAAAAACATAAAATGAGTACTAATCTATATATAATAATAAAGCTGAATGATAAAAAAGTGAGGTGGCATGTCTCATTGAGCAGCATCACTATTTATCTTTTTTCTTAGAATTTTGAACTTTTCCTTCATTTTTTGACCAAAAAATTTGTAAGAATTATATTTTTTTCCTCATTAATTATTGACATTTATTTCATTTCTTCAAACCTTTCTCTCTACATAACGTGTTGTGTATATTCACTATTCAGAATCTCAATAGTCGTTTCTTTTGCAATTACTCAATATTTACCATCCTATTTAGTACCTATCATTATTATACATAATTAATAATAATTATAGGAGGAGAAAATTCGGCTAACAACAAGTCTGGTTCTTCTTTATAACACTAAAAATGCTTTGATTCATTGCAAGCGGCATCAAATATACTCAAATGGAGGACTTCTATCAGGCAAAATTTCAGAAATCTCTCCTTTTTTTTTTTATCAGTAGAGATCTTTTCTGTTGCTAACTCATTATTTATTCATAGTAATATGATTGGAAGGTGATAAGTTGTACAGAGAGACAACATTGTATTTTCATGCTAGGTTTCAAACTTTTTTTTTTTTTTTTCACATGTTTCATTTTATTGTAATTTCCCCCCCTACAACATCATTACTTTGATGTATTTTAATTTACTCTAATATTTGTATTTTTATTCTGATAATGATTGTTTTCGGATGTTGTTTGTATTTATCTATTTTCCTTAGTTGGTGGATGTTATTTTATTTATAATAATTTATTGAAGTATTATTTTGATTGATAATTTTGATCTTCAATTTATATTATTCTCTTCGTTTTTGCTTCGTTTTGTTTTAGGACCTAGAAGTGGAATTTCTAATTGATCTCTAATTGGTATGAATTCTAGTAAAAGCAAATTTATCAATGTTATGATTTCTAATATCAATTGTCTCTTGAATTTTTAAAATTATTTTTTTGATAGTTTGACGTATGACCCAAAAATGCCTTGCTTTTGGTTATATTATTGAATCTTCAAATTGAATTTCCGTACAGACATCGATATCGTTACATAAGCTATTCGATAAGTCTTTGATTTGAATTTCACAAAAGAATGATGAAAAGGTTGCTGATACTTTTTAATGTGTATGTTCTTTTAGTTAAGGTTATTCACCAGCTTAAATCCTGTCATCAATTAAATTTTCTTGATTTATGGACAATAAGAAAGTTCATTAACTGAGTTTGAAGTTTCAGGAAGGGTAAATTTCATAGATGGTTCATATAAATCGAGTTTTTTTCACCAAAGTCACTTAACTATATTTTCCAGCACAAAAATCATGTACACCGGAAAATTTCATCTCTGGTGGATAATATTTTCTCATATTTTTGTATTTAATATAATAAATATAAATTCAATTAAAAAAATTCGATCCGACCCATCCAAAATTCATATCTAATGGGTACTAATCTTTTACTTTTTTATAATTTACTTTTTTTATTAAATATAAATTTAATTTAAAGTTTTAAATTAGAAGTTACGTCGTGTCCTAAAATGATACGCCGTGTGGACATTCTTTCACCCCTTTTAACCATTAATTCCTTATATATAATTGGAAGAAGTTTTGTACTTTCATAGACTTTTAATTTACTTTAACTTTTAATATATAACATTTTTAAATTTTGAAATTGTCAATGAACAAAGTGTCAAGATTCTACACCAAAAATAAAATGATTGTACCTTCTCTATTTGTTCAATTATAGAAAGAAGCATCACTTGAATTTCTCTAAAATAGAGAAGTCATTACGTGTCCATGATTTCCTCAACTGAATGAAGAGTAAGAAATTGCTAATTTTGGTCCATGGGATTACAGTAAAGTTTCATTCTTCTTATGCACAAAGACAATAATTCTACTGCCAAAGATTGATCAAGTTCATAAATTAAGCTGTATAATTTATAAATTTGACAATGCAAATGAGATTTTGTTCGCAATTTTAAATAAATTTAAGAACTACTATGTTATTGTCGCAGTTAATTTTGCCAACAATAATGAACCGATCATAGTAATAACGACAATAGTAACAGTAGAGTAGTGGTATAGTAGCAGCAACAATAGGCAAAAAAAAAAAGGACAACCCGATATACTAAAGCTTCCGCTATATTTTTTCTTGATTAAACGTTTAGTGCAAAGATCAATTTAAAACGTATTTTATAATTTGTGTTTATTTTGATGATCTAAAAAACAAATGGAAAAAAGGTTAGTAAGAACTTATGTGCAGTATTGTATATCTTTATACATTTGATTTTGTCTTTTAATGTCGTTTATATGTATGTCTTCGTTGTATGTCTATTCTCTAAAATTGTCAATGTATTGTTTTATTCTATTAAATTAAGAAAATTTACAAAATAATTTTTTTTTTTAAAAGTATCTAACCGCGCAAAGCACGGACATATTAACTAGTTTAAATTAATGTTAAAACATATATAAATGAGTACTAATTTAAACTAATATTAAAATAAATTAATGTGTGTGTCGACGGGGTCTGGTTGTAGGGTGTGAAGCCGTCTTCTGAGCAGCATATCGAATGGCTGGCTCCTAAGCGAGATCCAGGGTGGATGAACTCTAATACGCAAGAAATATAAACTAGTATGCATTCTTTTTGTATTATACTAGTTTAGAGTACGTGCTTTGCACGTGTGTCTCAATTAATAAAACTTATATGAAAGAACAAAATTATTAGAAAGTAGAAATTGAAAAATTAATAAGCATCTAGGTTTTAAAAATAAAATTGACTTTTTGATTTATAAAGAATATTTTCCAAAAATAAAAGAATTGTTTTTTTAAAAAAATTACTTTAGGTCAGTTTTGGTTTTTATGGGGGAACTATAGGGAATTGTGTTGTTTTTTTTTTTCAAAAATTTAAATAATGTGTGTTATTTTGCTGGAACTTTAGGGCAGTTGTTGGTTTTTGTGATTTATAAGAAAATTTTTTCAAAATATATATATTTTTTATCATGTATTTTAATACTTCTTAATTATCATATATTTTAATACTTCTTTATTTTAAATATTATAGTATAATAATTGGAAGAAATAAGTGAATTGACAATTTTGTCTATTACCATGACGTACATGTTGAGGAACATCCATGAAAACCTAAAAAGTTATCCAACTCAATCATCTAGTAGTATATGCAAAACAACAATCGTTTCCTAATCCTCTAGAATGATGAAGTTAGTGCTTTGAAAAAGAATCAAATTGTGTAATTTTTGATTCACGAATAGAAAGTCAAAATGGATGGACATTAGAAGTCCATATGAAGTTATGTTAGTCAATATTCTTGAAATCACAAAGCTGAGACCCATTAATGAAAGCAATGCTCTAGCTCAAAGAATACTCATAAACCTAAAAATACTGGAATCGAAATAATATGACGTCATGCGAAAATGAATAACTGCAGTCTGCAAACATTGGCGACTAATTCTATTTAACTTTATTATTGTCAAAGTTATATTCAAAAGTGATAATCTTTTAGGATAATGCATAACTTAAAAAACATTAGAAATTGAATAATAAGCCAAAAAGAAAATGTTCCATTAGTTTATAACATAATGATAATTTGGAGTTGAATAATTCATTGGTTAAAATTTAATAACAAAAACTACCAATACTAATTCTGGAAAAAAAAAAAACCAACCCATATTTTTCTCTTTTTATTTTACATATATTTTAGGACTCATATATATTTTTTTTTTTAAAAAAAACACTAATATTTTTCTCTTTTCCTTTTACCATATCTTTTAGGTCTCTCCTTTTACGTAAGGAAAAGAAAACCTATCAACATTAATTCTGAGAAAAAAGCCTACCAACACTAATTTTAGAAAAAAACTACCATTGAATATAAACGTTTTAAAATTTGCATAAATATTATTAAAAATATATCAGAGTTTTAAAAAAACAAATAAAAAAAATTCAAGTGCCTGAAAATAGATACTATTTAAACAACATAGCAAAGAAAGAAGTTTTACCTCACAAATAATTCCCAAATATCTTGAAGAATTATTCACATATTGCTGAATTTCACTAAACATCACAAGTGTTACATTCTTAATTAATTGACTATTTCTTAATTCCTTCCAACATATTTCAACACATACGATCATCATCAAGCTTATATCTATCACCAATTTTTCTATTGAAAACATTGTGTCATCAAATATTAGAACTTTGAAATTATATATATACGCAGACAATTGGCGTACATCTATTAATTTTGAAATATTGTGAGTAATAATATTTAAACCTCGTATCCCAAGAACATTATTAGAAGAATTGGAAAAGGAACTTTTAATATGACTATGAAAATAATATTGATCAAGACTTTCTACATGAATAGAATCATGCAATTTAAGAATTATTAAGAATCATGCAATTTAAGAATTATTAAGAATCATGCAATTTATTCTCGATTCTTCTATCACTTGTGTACCAAACCAAAACACGTAAGAGACAACTATATTAAGCCTAAACAAATTACAAATAAATAATAAGGAAAGAATTTATTTAATCACAACTACTTGTATCAAATTAACAATAACAGAGAGGATTATGGTAAATCAGAAGATGACAACCTAAAAGTTGCCATGAAAAGAAAACTGAAAATCATCTACCAAGAGGCTAACAATGATAGTTTTGCTCTAAATTAAATTAATATCACAATGTCAATATTTATTTTCAAATATATTTCCATATAAGGAATTATTGTACAAATTCTCATCACTTGAATTTTGCCTACAACTATTACTTGAGAAATCTTCGGAAGAAAAATATAAATACGCGATAACCTTACGAAAATTATGATTTAATAATTATGCCTCCAATATAAAAAATAGCAAATTACTTTCCAACTCTTATCTTTTTAAAGTTTCTTTTGTATCAAATTTCTTTTGTATCTTATCCTTGCAGAAAATACACGACTATGACAATTGAAATCTCAACTTTCGAATAATGTCAAGGCCCTTATGAAGTTATGATACGGGAAGACTAAACAAAAAGCAAAACAAACCTTAATCTCTACCTTGTTGAGATACTTACGGCCAACCAAAAATCAACATTCTTTGTTTTAGAACATAACACTTCATCCACATAGCATATACTGCAGCACTTTGTTGCATTTATACACAAAATTGTGCCCTGCAGCCATTTTAACAGATAAAGAACCAAACATTCAACACTACAAAAACAAACTTTCTGCCCAACCATTCATATGCTTTAACAAAGTCACTTTCCGCATCATATGCCCAACGTTACTACAAAGTCTCTGATTAGAGAACAGACAAAGTATCCATGCACAACCCTATATCATACTCCACATCCTGTTCCTCAAATTTCATAAATTTTCCTAATGATATTCTGCAATTAATAAAAAAGATTCTTCCCATTCCTAATGTCACCTTACAAATCTAATTTTTTTTACTGTTTCTTACATTCGGAACTCCTAACAATTTTTTTCAGTAAATTTAGTTATATTTCAACATGATGGTCTAATGTTCATATGTTTCTATGTTAGTTTAGCATATAGAAGGAATGCACTTGTGGTGGTTCAAATAACAGAACATGGTTATTTTGTGAAATAGGCCTACTCAGCCGTGTATATCGTCCTCCTTTTGAGGATGGAGCTTCACCAAGCACAATTGAATTATGGTGGAATGAATAAAATTCTTTCATCCTTAGAACATCATATTTTTTTTGAAGTAAAATAGATGATGAATTGAATAAAAATTGCAAACATTCTTTAGGGCCTCACAGTTACACCTAATTAAAAAAAGAAGAAATCGAATAAAATAAAAATTCAAAGTTTACGAACCTCATGATCACGAGCACGTAACTATTCATAATTTTGCTGTGAGGCCACCAATTCTATAACCTGCATTACATGTAATTTCATATCCCATAGACTTTGATATGGACTCCATGTCGTCATCATTGTATTTATTTTTTAATTTAACTTTGTAATAAAACATAATAATAATAATAATAATAATAATAATAATAATAATAATAATAATAATAATAACAACAACATAAAGAAAAATAACAGATGTGAAGATGATGAGGGTTACTCACAATAAGTTCTCTTCTTCTCTTATCTATTAGTACAGAAAACTATATCAAGCACTACACAAAGAATACACAAAAATGTAATATGAACCCATATAATCATTATGTTAATTAAATTAAACTCATAACTCATTACGTAAACTCAATAAAAAATATTTACTAATGCCTCATTGCAAGTATTTCTGCAGCTTCAACGTTGAAAAGGGGGCAAACGAAAAACCTATCGATTAGGGTTCCTACAGACGTTTATAAATAATGTACGACTATGGGAACGTGCGTTGCACGTTTATCCCAAAATACGTAATACAAATTTTATATTGCAAATGGTGAATTTTAAATGGTACAAGGATTCCAAAAATAAAATATATAGAAAAAGTAATTAACAAATTGTAAGTTGGAAGTTAGAAAATCTTCAAACGTGACGCTACTTTAGTGACATATATTATATATAGTACTTTATTTTTCATTTAAAGACAAATACATACTCAAATATACACAGATATATGCATATAATAAAAATATTTATCTCAAAAATTAGCTATTATGCATGAAATATAAATATTAAACTGATACATATATTGAATTCCATTATCAACAATTCAAATGCAGTCAGAAGTCACGAAGGACTTAAGATGAGTTATCCCGAGGGAAAATATTGAATTGTAATAATTGTGACTAATGTCAAGTGTCCTAAATTCGCAACAAGCTTAGAGATACGATCTTAAAGCTCAAAATTGTGACCATAGCTAGCCCAAACAATCTTCATCACTTTCACATTAAATTATGCTTTCGTCCTCTCATCAGTCAAGTTTATAATCTACATCCTTCATCTCTCTCGAATCTTATATTTGCAATATTGCATAATTATATTTTGACTATAATTTTTTTTTTTTTTTGTAGTATATGCCTTTTTTGTGCAAAAAAGGTCCAATCAAATTGACTTGCTATTTCTAGTGCCTGGTGAAATACAAAGAACCAATTCTCTATCAAAGAGATTCTAAACATGTAAAATTCTGATTAGAGATGAAGGAATACTTACCACAATGTTAATGGTACACAGTTTGAGAATTTACCTTTTATACCAAAATAATTTTGTTGTCATATTTCTTCAAAACAATTTGTTTACAGTTTTACTTGTGATCGATCATCAGTACGTTCAAGTAAAACCCTAACGGCCTAGACATTATAGCAACCTACAAGTACATCTAATATTTGCAACAACAACAACATACGTACATGTAGAACTTACCCTTACCCTACTTTCTATACTTTTATGGGGTAAGAGATTGTTTTCGATAGATACTCGGCTCAAGAAATAATAATAATAATAATCAAATAAAAAAAATAACCTAACAAAATTTTACCTCAAAACCATCCTTCTTTGAGATAGCCATATACTGCAAAAACAAAACAAAATAAAATTAATTAGATTTGACCGACACAAAAATAGAAACTCATAAAATTCTACCATGCAAAAACATATCGAGATAAATTTACATACAATCCGAATGAAAAGAGAATATTAAATCTAAAAAAATAAAGTAACAATGATAATTACTCCCTTCATCCTAAAGACCTAAACAAAGAAAATACAAATAAACCCTAACATATAATAGAATAATAATTACTCCCTTAAAAAGTACGAAAAATTGAAAATTATTCCCACCGACCTTCACGTCTAAAATAAATAAAAGATCAAAAAAAAAAAAAAAACTAATCTAAACAACAAAATCCTCGTCTCTGCCTAAAAAAGGCTATAACAAATATCTTAAAATAGGGGAGAAAAATTAATTTACATTACAAATGAAAAATATCACACGAATTTTACATCTAAACTAATTCTATGTCTAATGAATTATATGTTTAAGCGGATACCGCCCCTAAAATATGGAATAAAAATAAAATAATATTGACCCATATTTAAAAGGATTATGTATTTAAAATATGGAAGGAAATTTAAATCACATTAACTCAATAAAATTAAATAATAATAGTGAAAAGATGATTTTGTCTAAAGAGGGGTCTTTTAATGAAGGGCAAAAAGTTCGAATCACTTTTCTAAGGGTCTTCACACTTTTAATATATACAAAATACATATATTTAAAAATAAGCATTTTATTTTTTTAAACACTAACAATCATATTTGCTAGAAAATCATCTATGTTGAACGCATCGCTGAAACTTAAACGTCTATCTCCCTTGTAAGCTCACAGAGGCTGATACTTTAAGACTGCTCAATCCATGTCATCACACACTGGGACGAAGTGTCCTGACTCAGCTAAGAGGAAGATCGATGTATACCCAAAAATGTGTGTGCTGAAGTCAACCGTGCTGAATCAGGAGATAGAGATGGAGTTGGAGGTGGAGTTAGAGGTGGATCTGAAACTAGCTGTAGATATTAAACTGGAGCTATAGCTTGAGGCTCATCAACCAGGTGCATGCCACCTCCCCGACCAGCTTCCTAGCCACTTCCTCGACTGGCCCGTCCTCTTCAACGTCCGAGTTCACATCCCTCGCCACACCAACCCTCCAGTATGGGAGGTGTATTAGGTAGCGGTTGGTATCGACCTGCTCCAATAGGATGCTCATCAATCTGCCTGAACTCATATGCCTTCTGCAATGTCTGGATGGCCGACTGAGAAATTCGTTGACCCGTCTCTATAGTACTCTCAAGGTTCATCTGAAGATCTATCCCCAACTGGTGCTTCTTTTGTATGGCCCTATCTTTTATATATTTTGAATGTTAATTAGTTAGTTTATATACTAGGACTATTAAACACATAGTGAGATTTACTAGACTTACCAATGCCTTATATTCCCTGCAAGTACGATGAATCTTCGACCCTGCACCATTAACCAGGTGAATAGGGTTTCCAGTCAACAAGCCTCCGATGCGTTTGTATCAACCCATGTAAACATCAAAGAGGGACCCCTACTGCACCATAATGATTCTATGCTCCCCAGAGTGTTCGGGAACAAGATGCCCCCGAATATAATATGCATATACAGTCGAGCAAAGTGATCAACCCTCAACGAGTTAATTTTTTTAAATATATATTTGATGTATAACTATGTATCAGAGATGTATATACATCCATATATATTGCTATACAATATTTACACATCGCAACATTTCATCTTCCTCAACGAGCTGATTTTTTTCAATCCTGATCAACTCAAATGCCCTCTAAAGAATTCCAAATTTTAAATATGAGCTCCTCTTGATGTTTCGAGTCTTTTGATATATTTTTCACTCGAAATAATTCTCGTTGTAGTAGGTTAAATTTTATAATTTGAGCTTCGAAGTTCTTCAATGGAGGATTTCAATGGACATCCACCTTAAATCTCCTCTAAATAGTCTAAAAAGTTAGATATGAGCCCCTTTTGATGTTTCAATCACTTTAAATCTCCTCTAAATAGTCTAAAAAATTAGATATGGGCCCCTTTTGATGTTTCAATTCATTTTACATATTACTCACTTGAAACAATTCGCACTGTTAGGACCGAAATAATCAGGTGTCATGCGTAAGCTAGCAAAGCAAACCTCGAAAGACGCCACATAAGAAGACATGCGAGAAATACACCAAAAGAGACACAATAATTTAATGTGGTTCGGTCAATCGACCTACGTCCACAAAAGGAGATGAGCAATTCACTATATAAACGAGAGTACAAAATGTCAAGAGAGACAACCTCACACAATTCACTCAGAATAAAAAGAGGTTCACACAAGTGACACCGCAACACTTGTGTCTCACAAAGTCTCCCCCCAAACAATACTCTCAAACCCCTAGGACTACATTGTGGATGCTACCAAACTAGAAGAAAGGAGCCTCTATTTATAGAGTCTATAACCTTTTCCTACAAGAACAAGGATTAGCCAAATATGGAGAATTCATGTTTTCCTTTTCCTAAAAGAAAAACCCAATTATGGTAAGAAAATCAGGGCAAATACCAACAATTCTCCCCCTTGGCCTGAATTTCTGACAAAATAAATTTTCTCCACCTTCTTCACGTAGTCTTCAACAAGTTCAATCTCCATCTCCAAAATCTCCTCCATTAAATCTTTGTCTCTACATAGAGTAACACTCTAATAAAATTTCTCAAACCAAAATCTTCATTATCGTCAAATAGGTTGCGACTAGAACTGAACACGCCAAGATGAACACCTGTTTTAACCTTGCTCTGATACCACTTTGTTGGGAAAGGCAAGGGCACTAACAATAGTGCACGACAGGGTAGCAGCGGAAGAATACCCAAGTCAAAACTTTCCCTTTCAATTTGAACCAAGAGAAGACAAACAAACCCAAGCACAATGATAATAAGGCAGCAAATATATCAACCAAAATAGATAAGCAAGGATAAAATAAATCAATCACACGAGACACCAGATTTACGTGGAAAACCCTTCAGTGTGAAGAGTAAAAAACCACGGGACCAAAAACCTCCACTATAATCACCAAGAGTTACAATAATGTTCTCCAAAATGGCCACCAAATAAGTGCCAAACAATGAGCAACACTAGATAAAGCACAACACCAAAAACTAGAGAATTAAAGGAGCAAAAACCCGAAAACGCAGCTACTGTTCACGGATGCAAAACTGGAGCTGCGGGGCACCAAATTCAACTCTGTCAGTTCCTAATCAAATATTGAGATGAGAGGAACAAGCTGTCCAAAAATCAGCTCAATCGGATAAGAAACGAAGCGGGAATCGCAATTTGAAGTTGGCAATTTAGGGCTGAAATTGGGTGCGAAAATCTGCACTTTCTCTCTATGTGTGGCTGCTGATTTTACTCTTTTGTGATTAGAAAATAAGACCTAAAAAGGTCTATATATATGCCCCATAGAATTGGGCCTATGGTCAAAGTGGGTTGGTCCAAATTTGGGCTTTTATTTATCCACATAGGAAGGGAAAAAGACCCATAACCCAACAATTCTCCCCCTCACAACTATGTGGAGGAGACCGCCATCCCGGCGATCATGAAACAATCTTCAAACTTCCCTCTTGGCAAAGCTTTAGTCATCATGTCGGAACCATTATCATCTGTATGAATCTTCTCAAGTTCAAGCAACTTAGAATCCAACACATCTCGAATCCAATGATATCTAACGTCAATGTGTTTAGACCGACCATTAAATATAAAATTCTTACCAAGATGTATAGTACTTTGACTGTCGCAATAAAGCACATACCTCTCTTGAGCACAACCAAGTTCCCCTAAGAACCTCTTCATCCAGAGCAACTCTTTACAAGCTTCAACGGCAGCAATAAGCTCAGCTTCTGTAGTAGATAGAGCAACACATTTTTGCAACCTAGATTGCCAAGACACAGCTCCCCCTGCAAAAGTAACCAAATACCCTGAGGTAGACTTGCGAGTATCAACATCACCAGACATGTCTGAATCAGTATAACCACAAAGAATAGGCTTTCCTGTACCAAAACACAAACTCAAACTAGAAGTGCCACAAAGATATCTCATAATCCACTTCACAACATTCCAATGCTCTCTTCCCGGATTAGAAAGAAAACGGCTAACAATACCAACAGCATGAGCAATATCTGGTCTTGTACAAACCATTGCATACATCAAACTACCAACGGCTGAAGCATAAAGAACTTTCTTCATGTCTTCCTTCTCATCATCACTAGAAGGACACTGCTTCGTGCTCAATTTGAAGTGCATAGCTAAAGGTGTACTGACAACCTTAGCCTTGTCCATGTTGAACCTGCGAAGTACTTTCTGAATGTACTTCTCTTGTGATAACCACAACTTCTTGGCCTTTCTATCACGAACAATCTGCATGCCAAGAATCTGCCTTGCTGGTCCTAAGTCTTTCATAGAAAAAGACTTACTCAACTCTTGCTTCAACTTCTGAATCCTGGAAGCATTATGACCAACAACAAGCATGTCATCAACATAAAGCAACACAATAATAAAGTCACCATGAGAGAATTTTTGCACAAAAACACAATGGTCTGAAGAAGTCTTTTTGAAGCCTTGCTGACTCATAAAAGAACCAAACTTCCTGTACCACTGCCTGGGAGTTTGTTTCAAACCATACAAGCTCTTCTTCAATTTGCAAACATAATTCTCTTTTCCCTTGACTTCAAAACCTTCCGGATGCTCCATATAAATTTCTTCATCTAAGTCACCATGGAGAAAAACAGTTTTAACATCCATTTGCTCAACCTCTAAATCTAGACTTGCAGCCAAGCCTAAAACCACACGAATGGATGACATTTTCACAACTGGAGAGAATATCTCATCAAAATCAACTCCCTTTTTCTGGTTAAAACCCTTCACAACTAATCTAGCTTTGTACCGTGGAACTGGATTACCATCTTCATGTTTCACCCGAAAAACCCACCTGTTTTTCAAAGCTTTTCTGTCTTTAGGTAGCTTAACCAAATCAAAGGTATGATTATCATGCAAAGATTTAATTTCATCTTCCATAGCATCAAACCACCTTTCTTTTTCTTCACTTTCCATGGCCTCATCAAGACTCTCAGGTTCTCCCCCGTCAGTCAAGAGTACATACTCATTGGGAGAATAACGAGATGAAGGTATTCTCTCTCTAGTAGATCATCTAAGAGAACTCTCTGGAGCATCAATAACATTTGGTTGCTGATCAACCACATCAACTTGCACTGGAGCATCAACATCATCATTCTGAACATGATCACCATCTTCATTATCAACTTGATTTTCATCATTATGAAGATTTTCTTCATGTGCAATAGTCAAAGGAACTGAATCAACATTAACTAGGCTCTCACTACTCTGAGAAACAACTTTCTCAGCTTTGTCAAAATGTCACGACCCGAATCCCATCGAGACATGATTGGCACCCGTAGCCGAGAAGGCCCGAGAGAACCAACCTTTGCCTATGTTCATTCGTATGCATATTTTCGTATGAACCTTATTAAAACTTATGCAACTATGCGGAAAACTTGAACATGGAAACATATGCTATACATATATTTGTTTAGGAAACTTGGCCGTTAAGGCCATTAAGTCAAACAGACATTCGTTTCTACATACTCGTCTCTTATATCTAGATACCCACATATGTCTACAAAAGCCTCTAACAGATGCATCAACAAGACCAACTTACAGTCGGGACAAGTCCCCGCTTTATACAATTTATATAACATCACAACAAATATACACCTATGACTCAGGGGGCTCCGAACCAACTGGAGCTCACCAAATAGCTGCAAATGATCCCCAGTCTACAGAGGAAGTCTACTAATGCCTGCACCTGCAACATGTAAGGTAATTCCCCCGAGGGGGTCAGTACGAAGAATGTACTGAATATGTAAAGCTCATAAGAAATTCATCATACATAATAACAACAATAATGGAATCAATATAAGGAGTCAAAAATGTGAATAAACTCTCTTTCCGTATGTGGGAAACCATGTATATTACGTTCTTTACTCCTTTTGTCTTCATCTTTTATTCATCTTTATTGTTCTACCCATGCTAGGCTATTCTGTCGCCCCTGGGATGAGATTAACCCATGCTAGGTGCTTTGACCCCTGGGATGTTATGTGAACCCATGCTAGGCTTTCGTGTCGCCCCTGGGATATCGTTAACCCATGCTAGGCTTATCGCCCCTGGGATGTTATATTAACCCATGCTAGGCTTTCGTGTCGCCCCTGGGATGTACCATCATAACCCATGCTAGGCTTTTATATCGCCCCTGGGATGTATCGGGATCGACCCATGCTAGGCTTTTCTGTCGCCCCTGGGATTCCACCCGTGTTATTGGGATCGACCCATGCTAGGTATTTAACCCCTGGGATACCACCCATCACTACTAAAAAAAGACCAAAAAACGACGGACCGCGTCGTTTTTTTGGTCAAAATCGACGGAAAAGCGACCCAATCACTTGCGTCGTTAAAAGGCTCTATGATTTTTAAAAACGACGAACAGCGTCGCTTTTTTAACGACGGACAGCGTCGTTTTTTTGCAAAAAAAAATTTACAAATTTTTCCAGAAAAAGCGACGCTGTCCGTCGTTTTTTGTTCTTCATATGAAGAACACATGATAAACAAAAAGCGACGGACAACGTCGATTTTTAGAAAACAATAATTTTAATTTAGTTCAGAAAATGCGACGCTGTCCGTCGCTTTTTTTCTTCATTTGAAGAACAAAAAACGACGAAACGCGTCGTTTTTTTAGAAAAAAGAATTATTTTTTTTCAGAAAATGCAACGCTGTCCGTCGTTTTTTTGTTCATTTGAAGAACAAAAAAACGACGGACAGGGTCGTTTTTTTAGAAAAAAATATTATTTTTTTCAGAAAATGCGACGCTGTCCGTCGCTTTTTGTTCTTCAAATGAAGGAAAAAAGAGACGGACAGCGTCGATATTTTTTTTTTTTTTTTAAAAGTAAACTGAAAAGCGACCGACACCGTCGCATTTCTAGAATATTTTTTAAAAAAATTCCAGAAAAGCGACGGACAAAAGCGACACATTCCGTCGCTTTTCTGCATATTTTTTGGATGCAGAAAACTGCATTTTCTGCATCCCACCTGTCAAATGAAAATGCAATTTAATATGTACAGCCCCAAGCAACACACATTACACATATAACACATAATACTAGTCAACAAAACTTAAACAATTAATCCAACAACATCTAAAACACTTAAAGAATCGTAAAAGTTTTCAAAAAGATATAAGTTAAGTTCAAGAATGTCTAAAAAGTGTCTAGAAGCATCAAATCCAACAACACTAAGGAGTAGCCCCAACTAACTCCTCGTCACTCTCTGTGTCTTCTTCGCTACTTGAATCAGGTGATGGAGAACGGTGACGACGACGACGAGCCATGCTAGCCATTTGTTTTTTAAGTTCCTCGACAGTCTTGCACGTGATATCATTTTGAGCAACAGACTGTGTCAAGGCATGTGTAAGCTGTGCAATCTGCTGCGACATAGCAGCAAGCTGAACACTGTCAATTGCCTCTGCCTGGCGTGAGGAACCAATACCTTCCAATCCTGACCGGATGCGTCCCAATTCATTTCGAGAGCCCATCCCATAGACTCTCCCCTTTTGTTTTCCCCCCGCTACTTTTTCCGTCCAAATTTGAGTAGCTTCTTTTTGTGAAGGCGCGGTTGGACCGAACTCGGACAAGTAGCGTTTATAATCATTCTGCATATTAAAAAAGAAATGTTAGTAGATTTTACTATTACTAAGCAAGGTGGAGCAGAACGTAGAAAAGAACTACTACTTTGTAAGTAAATTTTTAAAACTTACATTGGCATTTTCAGCCCTTGGCTCAACCCATACATCCGGGTCTGACTCTTTCATCTTTTTCCTTAAATGTGTTCGTTCGAAAACCTCAAGTTGGGTCGGTTCGCGACCCAAAGCTTTCGTCTGCAAGCAAAAAATAAATAAACATAATGAAGTAGTATTTAATGAAATTTATATAAACATGTAAATTAGAATTTAAGGTTATTATTTACCATTTCCCGAATTATGGTCCCGACACTCTTTGCACCGCCGGTATGTAATGAACCACCTTTTAAACTAGCTCTGGCTTGCTTATTTTTCACAGACAATGCCTTGTATTCAGGAGAATCCCAAATAACACGCATGTCATCATACACTTCTTTAAGAAGCCATTCTTTTGCATTTCCCTTACGCCTAATACGTTCAAGCCAACCTTTTAGCCTCGCTCCAGGATGATTTTCAAAAATAACAGACATGACTTTATTGTACTTTCGCAACCAAGTACACATAGTCTGAAAATTAATTGACTAGCATTAGATGATATATATATTATTATTAAATTTAATTAAATAACAATTAAATTCAAGATACCTTAAACTCATTAAACATGGCTTGTCGATATCTCTCTGGAATCTCCCTCCAACTGACCCAAGGTTGCGAATAAAGCCTCCTAACGCTCTCCCTTACAGCTTTATTAACTTCTTTTGATGAGGGATACCACCTGTAAAAAAAATAAAAATATGTCAACTCATACATATTTAATTAAAAAAGATAAAAAAAATTTAAAAAACTTTTCAATTAAGAAAATAAACTTACGATGATCCATCAGGCTCCATGAACACTCTACCAAGCCTGTCCATATCACCAGGTACTAGTCCGATCAAATCCGCATCAGTATCATCATCTACAGGCGGAGGTGGCGGTACAGATTCAGATGTAGATGCTCTTCTCGGGAGTACATAATGCTGAGTCAAAGGGGGAGTAGATGTCTGTGCATCGGAGTCAGAGCTATCTCTAAGCGTCAATCCTGAGAGGCGGGGGGATGAATCGCGGGGGGATGGACCCGCGATGGACTAGTAGATGATAATCTCGAAGTCCTTATATCTGTAGGCCTAATAGTATGTGAAGCAGCAATGTTTAGCGGTTGTGATTGTTTTCTGGGACCATGAAAATCTGCAGGATTTCCAGTGCCATAGGGGACATAAGACCGCCCTGATGAAGAAGTGTGCATCCATGGCTGGGATAAAAGTCGACCAGGAGTATCATTATGGTCTATAGGCGTTCTAGATTTCTTCTTAGCAATTGATTTCGAACTCTTATTAGTACGAGGTCGATCTCCATCACCATCGGATGTCATCTGTATGCAAGTTTATATTAAAACATATAAAAAATCATTATTATTAACAAATAATTCGTGGTAACAAAAAAAACTAACATGCTAGTCTATATTCTCCCAATCTTCCTCCTCGCTTGTTTCATTTCCATCATTCTCCCATTCTTCCTCTTTAGTTGTTTCATTTTCTTCATTCCATTCTTCCTCCCAGAATAATTCATTTTTCTCATTTATTTCTTCATCAATATTTTTCATGGCAATGATCTCATCATCAAAAACTTCTTCTAAAATGCGTTGAGGATGTTCTAAATTATTTTCCAACTCAGCATCCACTGTTTGATCAACAACTGCGACTTCGTTCTGGTATGCCACAGGTAACACATTCTCAATCTCAATTCTGCCCACAGGCTTAGTCTTTATAACCACCCACCAATTGATTTTATCTCTACGCAATGGATATGTAGCGTAATATACCTGCCTGGCATTTTGTGCAATGATAAAAAGATCATAGCGATTATATTGCCTCGTGTGCTTAACTTCAATTATATTATGTTGCTGATTTACCTTGGTACCTCTATGTGATGGATCAAACCACTTGCACCAAAATAGTATTATTTTCTTTTTTGGCCAACCAGGGTACCTAACTTCAATAATCTCTTGTATGACCCCAAAATATTCAACGATTTGACCGTTACCATCAACATCACCTTGAACGCACACACCGCTGTTATTAGTTTTCTTATACTTAGAAACTTCTTCAGTTTGAAACTTGAAACCATTCACACAATATTTATTCATTGTATGAATTTGATTTCCAGGCCCAAATGCAACATCTCTCACCAATTGCAAATGTTCGATGGTACTATATTCATCCGAAACCTACATATCGTTAATCCAAAATATAAAGTTTTATTAAATGACATATAATTTTAGTAAATGCATATATGAACTTTCATACTTACATATTCATTCAGCCAATCGGAAAACCTTGTATATATGGCATCATTACCCCATGTCCTTATGAATAAACTGTTAAGTGTACATCATTGAGATTTTTCATTAGTTAAGTGTCCTTACCAAATGAACGTAATTCGATAACACAATTAATACTTACTCAAGATATGGTTGAATCTCTGGACAATTAACCAAAACATGTGTCATAGCAGATTTTCTTTCCATACCAGTGAAGGCTCGTGTATCATGATTTTTAGATCCTTTGCCCGATTGATTAAAAATTGAAATTGGTGGAAACATAGGATCACCATCACCTTCATCATTGCGATTGGGCCTATTTCTCTTACATGGCACTTCATGCCCAAAGTAGTAAGAACAAAAATGAGAAGTTTCTTTTGCAAGATAAGCTTCACAAATCGATCCTTCAATCTTTCCCCTTTGCTTTATAGTTTGTTTGCACTCTCCAATTTTTCTGCATAATTGTATCTTAGGTTGTTAAATAATTTTTTAAAAAAACTAAAGCATTAATCAAAATAAAATGTACCTCTCGCCTGGATACATCCACCTCATTTGAACTGGCCCCCCAAGACGTGCCTCTTGTACAAGGTGAATTGGAAGATGCTCCATCACATCAAAGAAACCACATGGAAAGATCTTTTCCAACTTAGTGGTGATTACGGGAATATTCTGCTCCATTCTGTCCAAACTACTCTCCAACAACTTTCCCGAACATAAATCTTTGAAGAACAGACTTATCTCTGTGATTGGTTTCCATATCCTCTCTGGAAGGTGACTAAATGCGATAGGAATCAAGGTTTCCATGAAAACATGACAATCATGACTTTTCATACCAATCAATTTTCCTTCTTCCATATCTGCTCGTTTTCCTAAATTCGAAGCATAGCCCTCGGGCATTCTCAAATTCTTAACCCACTCACATATTTGTCGTTTCTCATCCAATGTGAATGAAAAACTAGCCTTGGGCTTAAACACCTTACCATTTTCTTTTTCTGTCAACCACAACTCTTTTCTCTTGCAATATTGCTTTATGTCCATTCTAGCTTTTGGATTGTCTTTTGTCTTGCCCTTAATATCCATGACTGTGTTGAACAAATTATCAAAATAATTTTTTTCAATGTGCATCGGATCAAGATTATGTCGGAGTTTATTGTCCCCCCCAGTACGGCAACTCCCAAAATATGCTTTGTTTGGTCCAATTATGTTCAACACCATATCCGGGAAGTCTAGAAGGTGGACCATCTGTAACTTTAGGCAAATTACAAACTCTTTCCCAAATCTGATGCCCTGATAGTGATGGAGGTGGCGGATCATTCTCAATCTTATTCTTTCTGAATGCATTTTTCATCTTTCTAAACTCGTGGTCCATTGGCAAGAACTGACGGTGACAATCAAACCAACAATTTTTTCGACCATGCTTTAAAGTGAATGCTTTACTATTTTTCATGCAGTACGGGCAAGCTAATTTTCCGGCAGTCATCCAACCAGACAACATCCCATATGCAGGAAAATCGCTAATAGTCCACATTAAATTAGCATGCATAACAAAATTCTGCTTAGTTGATATATAATATGTCACTACACCTTCATACCATAATTGTAGTAACTCATCTATCAATGGCTGCAGATAAACATCAATCAAACTTTTTGGATTACGAGGCCCAGGAATAATACAACTTAGAAATATGTAAGGAGTTGTCATGCACATTTCAGGCGGAAGATTATATGGTGTAATAAATACAGGCCAACAAGAATAAGGTGCACCAGAATTAGAGAATGGTGTGAAACCATCTGCACACAAGCCCAATCTAAAATTTCTTGGTTCTCTTGCAAAATCAGGATAAGTTCTATCGAAATACTTCCAAGCTTCTCCATCCGATGGATGAGACAAGACACCTGGTGGACTTCTATTTTCATCGTGCCATCTCATATGTGGGGCAGAACTCATTGAAGCATACAACCTCTTTAACCTAGGTATAAGAGGTAAATAGTGCATTGCCTTAATCGGAACCATCTTTCCACCGGGAGTCCGCTTATAACGAGCATGTCCACAAAACTTACAATTATCTAATTCAACATCATTCTTATAGAACAACATACAACCATTCATACAACAATGGATTCTATTATACGACAATCCCAACTTGGAAACCAATTTCTTTGCCTGATAAAATTTTTGAGGTATGTTCAACTCCGGGTTAACTAGTTCACCCAAAAGACCAACCATAGAGTCCATAGCAGATTGAGCAACATTCCAATCGGATTTGATACTCATTAGTCTAACTGCAACAGACAAAGCAGAATGATGACTCCCTTCACATAGTGGGTGACTAGCCTCTTCTAATTATTGATAGAAGCGTCTTGCTTCTTCATTGGGAGATTCTTCTAAATTATGATCTGGTTTCATCCCATTCCCAATCCCAAAGGCATCATTAACCATTTCATGAACTCTATCATCATGTTGTACCCTATCGTGTTGAACCCTATGTTGAACTCTAGCATGTTGAATCCTAGCATGTCGACCATGTACAAGCATGTCATATTCATCCTCAGGCAACGAATTATAAAATATACCATTCAAACCATCTATCTCTCCGTGATCGACCCACACAAAATATCTTGGCTTAAATCCATTTCGATAGAGATGAGTCATAACTATATCTGGTTGAAAAAACTTCATGCACCTACATGAACTACAAGGACACCTAACCACCCCACTTTTTTGAAACAAGCCTAGTGACATTGCATGAACGATAAAACCTCTAACAACATTAAGATATTGCGGTTTTAAACCCCCACCAGTTTCATAATCCATATCATACATCCACAAACGATGATCCATCTACAAAAATATAGATATTCAATTATAAATTTGCATTTCCAAGCCACAAGTTCACAATTTCAAATCACTACACTTAACAATTTTCAAAAAATAAGTCCACAATTTCAATGCTTACACTTAACCATTTTCAAGTCACAAGTTCACATTTCAAGTCACTACACTTAACCATTTTCAAGCCACAAGTTCACATTTCAAGTCACTACACTTAACAATTTTCAAAAAATAAGTTCACAATTTCCATGCACTACACTTAACCATTTTCAATTCACAAGTTCACATTTTAAGTCACTACACTTAACCATTTTCAACTCACTAATTCACATTTCAAGTCACTACACTTAACCATTTTCAAAAAAAAAGTTCACAATTTCAAATCACTACACTTAACAATTTTCAAAAATAAGTTCACAATTTCCATGCACTACACTTAACCATTTTCAATTCACAAGTTCACATTTTAAGTCACTACACTTAACCATTTTCAAGTCACAAGTTTACATTTCAAGTCACTACACTTAACCATTTTCAATTCACAAGTTCACATTTCAAGTCACTACACTTAACCATTTTCAAGTCACAAGTTCACATTTCAAGTCACTACACTTAACCATTTTCAAAAAACAAGTTCACAATTTCAAATCACTACACTTAACAATTTTCAAAAAATAAGTTCACAATTTCCATGCACTACACTTAACCATTTTCAATTCACAAGTTCACATTTCAAGTCACTACACTTAAACATTTACAAGTCACAAGTTCACATTTCAAGTCACTACACTTAACCATTTTCAAGTCACAAGTTCACATTTCAAGTCACTACACTTAACCATTTTCAAAACACTAATTCACAATTTCAAGTCACTACACTTAACAATTTTCAAGTCACTACACTTAACCATTTTCAATTCACAAGTTCACATTTCAAGTCACTACACTTAACCATTTTCAAGTCACAAGTTCACATTTCAAGTCACTACACTTAACCATTTTCAAAAAACAAGTTCACAATTTCAAATCACTACACTTAACAATTTTCAAAAAATAAGTTCACAATTTCCATGCACGACACTTAACCATTTTCAATTCACAAGTTCATATTTCAAGTCACTACACTTAAACATTTACAAGTCACAAGTTCACATTTCAAGTCACTACACTTAACCATTTTCAAAACACTAATTCACAATTTCAAGTCACTACACTTAACAATTTTAAAGTCACAAGTTCACATTTCAAGTCACTACACTTACCATTTTAAAAAAACAAGTTCACAATTTCAAATCACTACACTTAACAATTTTCAAAAAATAAGTTCACAATTTCCGTGCACTACACTTAACCATTTTCAATTCACAAGTTCACATTTCAAGTCACTACACTTAACCATTTTCAACTCACAAGTTTACATTTCAAGTCACTACACTTACCATTTTAAAAAAACAAGTTCACAATTTCAAATCAATACACTTAACAATTTTCAAAAAATAAGTTCACAATTTTCATGCACTACACTTAACCATTTTCAATTCACAAGTTCACATTTCAAGTCACTACACTTAACCATTTTCAACTCACAAGTTTAGATTTCAAGTCACTACACTTAACCATTTTCAACTCACTAATTCACATTTCAAGTCACTACACTTAACAATTTTCAAAACACTAATTCACATTTCAAGTCACTATATTCAACCATTTTCAAGAAACAACTTCAAAATTTCAATTCACTACATTTAACCATTTTCACCTCACTACTTCTCACTTTTCAAGTCTCTACACTTAACAATTTTCAAAAAATAAGTTCACAATTTCAATGCACTACACTTAACCATTTCAATTCACAAGTTCACATTTCAAGTCACTACACTTAACCATTTTCAAGTCACAAGTTCACAATTTCAAATCACTACACTTAACAATTTTCAAAAAATAAGTTCACAATTTCAATGCTTACACTTAACCATTTTCAACTCACAAGTTCACATTTCAAGTCACTACACTTAACCATTTTCAAAAAACAAGTTCACATTTTCAAATCACTACACTTAACAATGTCAACTCACTACACTTAACCATTTCAAGTCACTACACTTAACCATTTTCAAGTCATTAATTCACATTTCAAGTCACTATATTTAACCATTTTCAAGAAACAAGTTCACAATTTCAATTCACTACATTTAACCATTTTCAAGTCACTACACTTAACTATTTTCAACTCACTAATTCACATTTCAAGTCACTACACTTAACCATTTTCAAAAAATAAGTTTACAATTTCAAGTTACTACACTTAATCATTTTCAAGTCACAAGTTCTCATTTCAAGTAACTAACCTTAACCATTTTGAAGACACTAATTCAAATTTCAAGTAACTCAACTTAAACATTTTCAAGTCACTAATCAACATTTCAAGTAACTAGACTTAATTATTTTCAAGTCACTAATTCACATTTCAAGTAACTACACTTAACCATTTTCAAGAAATAAGTTCACAATTTCAAATCACTACATTTAAACATTTTCAAGTCACTACTTCAAATTTTCAATTCTAATATATGTCAAACAATTCAATAAAGCGAATAAGTAGAGGCGTCGCATGTCCCTCTCACACCATATAATCATCACAAAACCTAGGGCTTTCAAAGCCTTCTACAGCAAATAATCCCACCATAACACTACATTTAGGGACTTCAATATAAGAAAATATAGAGAAACAACTTACCTTTACTTGGTTGATGTTGTTGTCGTTGGTGAGAGAAGGAGCGGAGAGAGAATGTTACTGATGTTGGCTACTGCTGGCGGCGGAAGGAGGCGGCGGCGACGGCGACGGCGGCGGCAGCGGCGGCGGCGGTGACGGCAGCTACGACGGCGGCGGCTGGTGGGCAAGGGCAGTGGTTCGTCGCCGGCTGCTTCTTTCCGTCGGGAGCAATGTTGGTGTAGATTAGTGTGTGAGAGAGAGAGATTTGTTGAATATTTGAGAGAGAAAAAAAAAGAAAGAGATAGAGAGAAGAGAGAAGAGAGAGAAAGAGCAAGAATAGAGTCTTGCCCTAATTATATGGGTGACTAAAAAGTTGACTAAAAAATCGACGGAAAAAATCGACGCTGTCCGTCGATTTTTTTTTTAAAAATATATATGAATTAATTTTTTAAAATATAAAAATTATTTATTTATTAATAAATTAAAAATATCAAATATCGACGGACAGTGTCGTTTTTATAAACTTATTTTTAGAAAAACCGACTCTGTCCGTCGCTTTTAATAAAAAATAAAGAAAAATTAAAAATAAATTTAAAAAGCGACGGACAACGTCGTTTTTTCTAAAAAATAATTTTCTTTTTAAAAAAAATAATAGCGACGCTATCCGTCGATATTTGTAAAAATAAATAAAAATTTAATTTAAATTAAAAAAGCGACGGACTGCGTCGCTTTTCTAAAATTAATTTTCTTTTTTTAAAATTAAAAGCGACGCATTCCGTCGCTTTTATTAAAAAAAATATTATAAATTATTTATTAATTGTTTGGCACAATAATCCGCGAAAATAAGCGACGGAAATTGAGACGCTGTCCGTCGATTTTAATAAAAAAATAAATAAAAATTTAAAATAAATTAAAAAACGACGGACAACGTCGTTTTTTTCGTCGTTTTTCTGAAGCGACGCAATCCGTTGCTTTTTTGTCCGTCGTTTTTTTGCCTTTTTTTAGTAGTGCATGATTACTTCTTAATTATACACCTCTTACTTTTCTTGTTATTCTTACTTCCATTCTTAAGAGTGATTGAGATATTGAAGATCATGACATAATAGGAATCACACATATGTATATTACTTCTTCACTCTTGCTTCATGAGATTGACATCTTCACTTATGAGGAATAGATATATTAGCTTGCACATCACCTCTCTTGTTACTCTTATGAGATTGGTACTTTTACTTGTGAAAGATTGCTACAAAGATAATCATCATAATTGAGGACTTGGAACATGTCATGATTGGAAAATACTATTCAAGAATAAATAGGTTCTCTTATGTTATTACTCTCTTGAGATCGTTCATTTAGGAAGGATAACGTTATGACATTTTTGGAACTTCACTCAATGAACCAGAGACAAATGAATCGTCATGCATTTAAGAATAGGACACATATGAATAACAATATACGTCAACCTGAATTTGAGATACTTCAAACCCCTCGGAATTGAAACAAGTCCAATGTCAATGTGAATAACATGTTGCAGAAGGATATGGAAAAAGGAACCTTACATACCTTGTATTCTTAATACGAATACACAATCTTAGATGTGCATACAATATTCCTGCTCCTTCCTTATGTTTCGCTCTACAACACAAGTTTATAACGAAACCAACATTAACCACCAATTACCTTATAATGACATACAACAACAATAAGTCACATGTTTAGCTTTAACATGTCATTTCCCCCTTAACAAAACCATTGATAAAATCATTATTCCAAAAATCCTCCGATATTCCCAACATTGACCAATACATGATAATCCATACATTCCACCAAAACACTTCCCCTTTACACTTTCTTATCCACACCACATCACAAACAATCCATCAATTCACCTTAATACACTTCATAGCACAAATCGGCCAACATCCCACAATTTGCACTTATAAAAAAAATAACAAATTAAATAACAAAATAACACCATAGACGTTCATATTTTATCCATACCATGATCTTTCATCAAAGGCACAAGTCCAAATTCAAGCTCAAATCCCATGGATCACAAATCTTATACAAAAGCACAAAGTGCCATGTCCAACATTTCAACCATAACCAACATGATATACATATTCTATCATGCTTATAATATGTTAAAGTACAATAATATTCACTTACCCAAGCTTGAAAAATGATGATCTTGCTCCAAGAAGTGCCTTAGGGTTTTGAAAGCCAAAGAGATGTTCTTGGGAAATTTCTAGAAAAAGATAGAAAAAAACATGTGTGTTTCTCTTCAATAAAAATCAGCATTTTGCCCCTTTATATAGGCCTTGAGTCCATCCTTAAGTCATTAATGTGGCATTCTAGAAGGTCTTGGCAAGAATGGGTCATTTTTGGCCTAATTGGGCCATGCATTCTTTTCATTTTTGGGCCCTTTTTGGGCCCAATTCACTTAACCCGATAAAATCAATAATTTCTCGTCTTTATACGTATTACAACAATATTCCCACTCATAATATTCATATCCGTAGCCTCAATCCCAAGAACAAGTGATTCTAGCCACGTTTGGCTTATTTTGACCTTAGGGGTAAAATCGTCATTTTGACGCCAAATTCGTTCTCGAGAAATTTCTCATATCAATATCATATTTTACTCATTTCATATGTGTTGTAGAATAGACGTGGCAAAAATCGGCTCAAAACGTCCCCGGATACCCTTGGGACTTAAGAAAATTTCCAACTTTGAAAAAGTGGGATTTCCAGCGTGGCACGCCCCTTGGCGCGCTAGCTCTATGCCCCTGGGCTAAAAATTTTAGTCCAGAGCAGCGTGGCACGCTGCCTAACGCGCCCCTGCCTTAATTTTTAACAAAATTCGTTTTTCGACTTTTCTTCGCGGGTTTGGTTAGATACTTCAAGTCCCATTCTTTAACTCACTTCTTAACCTTATTATACTTTGTTTAGAGGTCTTCTTAGCCTCATTTTGAACCCCACAAATGCGCAATGAAAATTTCAAAACACCTTCTATGCAAGTTTAACCACATAACAAGAGCAAAATGCACTAGCTCACCAATAGCATTACCAAATGCATACTTATAGCTCTCGATACCTAAGTACATATCATTTAATGTCGTCAAGTAGGGTTGGGAATGTACGGGGTGTTACACAAAATCTTCAATTGTTTGGTCTTCAAAGAACACAACATCACGACTTCTAACAAGTTTCTTCTCAACTGGATCATAGAAACGATAGCCAAATTCATCCTGACCATAACCAATGAAGATACACTGCCTAGTTTTAACATCCAACTTTGACCTTTCATCTTTAGGAACATGTACAGAGGCTTTACACCCAAAGACTCTAAGATGATCATAAGAAACATTCTTACCGGACCAAACTCTGTCAGGGACATCACCATTCAAAGCACCAGTAGGAGATAAATTGATAACATAAGCAGCAGTATTAAGTGCTTCTGGCCAAAAAGAATCTGACAGCTTAGCATCTGAAAGCATACATCTAACTCTCTCAACTAGAGTTCTATTCATCCTCTCTGCTAAACCATTTAACTGAGGAGTATTTGGAGGAGTTTTCTGATGCCGAATACCCTGCTCTCTGCAATATCTATCAAAAGGACCAATATATTCACCACCATTATCTGAGCGGATGCATTTCAATTTCTTCCCTGTCTGTCTCTCAACCAAGGCCTGAAAACCCTTGAACACATCAAGTACTTGATCCTTGGACTTCAAAGAAAATACCCAGAGCTTGCGAGAATGATCATCAATAAAAGTCACAAAGTAAAGTGCACCACCATGAGACCTTACCTTAAAAGGACCACACAAATCAGAATGTACCAACTCCAGCAAATCAAGCTTTCTTGAAGGCGGATGACTCTGAAAAGAAACTCTTTTTTGTTTACCGGCTAAGCAATGAACACATCTCTTCAAATTTGCTTGTTTCACTCCAGAAAGCAAATTTTTCTTAGCCAAACTGTCAATCCCCCTCTCACTCATATGACTCAGCCTTCTATGCCATAACTCTGATGAAGTATCATTCTCCACCAAGTTTACTGAGCCCCTAGAAGTGGAGCCCTGAAATACATACAAGTTAGACAACTTGTCACCACGAGCCACAACCATTGAACCTCTAGTAAGCTTCCACTGGCCAGCACCAAGGGTGTTAATATAACCCTCATCATCAAGGTTCCCTACAGAAATCAAATTCAGGCGAACATCTGGAGCATGCTTGACATTATTGAGAACAAGTTTGGAACCATTATTACTTTCCAAACAAACTGTGCCAATGCCAAGTACTTCAACCTCATCATTATTGCCCATTTTCAACATCCCAAAATTACCAGGAGTATAAGAAGAAAATAATTCCTTCTTGGGCATGATATGAGAAGTAGCACCAGAATCCACAAACCAGCTAGACTCATCACGAACAAGATTAATGGCATTTTCACCACAAGCAATAAGAAGATCATCATTAGTAACAACAGCAACACGATTCTCATTATCGTCTTCTTTCTTTTGTCGTCTCATATCTCTTTTATGCTTGTAACAATATTTCATGATATGCCCATTCTTGTGGCAATAGTCACATGTGATATTCTTGTATTTGGACTTGGATTTGCTTCTACTTGTACCTCTGTCATTCGGACCTCTGAACTTGCTTCTCCCCCTATCTTCAGTAACCAAAACATCGGAGTGTGAAGCTGAAGAAGATGAGGCCTGAGATCTTCTTCTCATCTCTTCATTTAAGACACCACTCTTAGCATATTCCATAGTTACAACACCACTGGGAGCAGAATTACTCAAAGAAACTCGAAGAGTTTCCCAAGAGTCTGGCAGAGTATTAAGAAGCCAAAGTCCCTGAATTTCTTCATCGAACTTTACACCCATTCCGGACAGCTGGTCAAGGACACCCTGAAAATCATTAATATGATCAGAAATAGGACTGTCCTCTTTGTACCTGATATTCATCAACTGTTTCAACAGGAACAACTTGTTATTACCAGTCTTCGAAGCATACAATGTCTCGAGCTTGTCCCATAAACTTCTGGCATGTGTCTCATTTATACTATGATTTCTAACATTATCTTCAACCCATTGTCTAATGTAGCCACAAACCAGCAAGTGCTCAAATTCCCAATCCTCATCTGTCATGGACTGAGGTTTATTAGAAGCAAATACAGGCAAATGCATTTTCTTGACAAATAGGAGATCTTTCATCTTGCCTTTCCAAGTATGATAATTACTACCATTCAAACACACCATTTTGCTCATATTTGCCTCCATCATTCAAATCGATAATCAACAACAACCTACGCTCTGATACCACTTGTTAGGATCGAAATAATCAGGTGTCATGCGGAAGCTAGCAAAACAAACCTCGAAAGACGCCACATAAGAAGACATGCGAGAAATACATCAAAAGAGACACAATAATTTAACGTGGTTCGGTCAATCGACCTACGTCCACAAAAGGAGATGAGCAATCCACTATATAAACGAGAGTACAAAATGTCAAGAGAGACAACCTCACACAATTCACTCAGAATAAAAAGAGGTTCACACAAGTGACACCGCAACACTTGTGTCTCACAAAGTCTCCCCCCAAACAATACTCTCAAACCCCTAGGACTACATTGTGGATGCTACCAAACTAGAAGAAAGGAGCCTCTATTTATAGAGTCTATAACCTTTTCCTACAAGAACAAGGATTAGCCAAATATGGAGAATTCATGTTTTCCTTTTCCTAAAAGGAAAACTCAATTATGGTAAGAAAATCAGGGCAAATACCAACACGCACTTGCTGCAAGTTGAATTTTAAAATTTGAGAATTGGAAATGGCAGTCCTTTGGAGGCTTCGTTGACAAGATTAGTTCCAGAATTCCCACATAAAGTATTGGGCCTTTTTCAAAGACTCATATATGTGCTCTTCTTGTGCTTTTAGAAGGGTCTATATGTGGATGAATGTTGATTCTGAAGAGTTTACTCGCGAAGTTGCAATCAACTGAAACTACGGAAGCGAAATGATTTTGGCCGAAGGGCTAAATAGAATAATAAAGTGATAATTGGGCTACTTTGGGTAAGGAATTTGTTCTAATGAACATTTTGTCTTATTTTTCCTTTAGGAAATTAAAGTGGGTTAGGACCATTTTACTCAATTTATACCTTATCTAATTCATTCCTTACCCATAGTCATATGAGTGGATTGCAATCCAATTTATTTCAGCTCAAGTCATTATCAATCTGTCCATTAGCCACCCCCTTCCTACTCAAATATACTAATACAAGTGCTAAAGAGAAATTAAAGTCGAAATAAGTGATGATCAGTTTGTGTAGAGGACGTATTAGTCTGCAAGTTTGAGTTCCAAGCTAGTAAATCTCTTCATTAGCCGATTGCTTTGGGATTTGAGGTGAGTTCTGTCCAATTGGACATGTCACACAGAAGGTATACTGACTTGGTGTGACTCTACATGGAGTTTGGCCAAAAATATCCCTTATCTTTGGGGTAGGTTTAACTTTGTCCTTTAAATACAACCAGAGCACTATTTATCCTTTTAAGTTTGAAAAACTTGTGCACTTTTAGTCTCACTAACAAAGAACTCCACCTCCAATTAGAAAACTAACAGACCTATAACATGTGATCTGCACATGATTTCAAGAAGGCTGTAACAAAGATGAAAAAGTGAATTGGAGAAGAAGGCGTACGCTGTAAGCCTGTAACAAAGATGAAATCACGTCTTCACTACTTTGGTTCATCCAATGATTATTAGGAGCATTAGTGACCGAACAAATCCTAGTTATGGTGAGTATTTTATGATCATAATTTAATTTCAAGAAAAATCACTTCAATAATGATGAGTATTTGAACAAATGACGAAAAATAGCAGATTTGATGGGTGAAAAAGGAGTTGATTTCTTTTCTAAAAACTTGATGTTTAAAATATTGAGTTGGTTTATATTATTCCACAAATCTACTAATCTAGCTAATTTATATGCATGCTTTAATTGTTTGAGGTACGAACTTGTAAAAATTCAAAAATTAGCAGATTTGGTTTATTTTAATCTAAAGTGCATGCATATCAATTAAATTAATAGATTTGTAAAGAATTTTCTGGTATATTCAGTTGGTTTATACCAATAAAAGTTTTCGATAGCTACCCCTCTGTTTATGCATTAACAAGAAAGAGAAATTTGTTGCTTGGAACTTCTTAAGATAATGATGGTTGTAAAATATGAATGATAAGTGATACTAAAGTAACAGTCTAGGAGTATTTTTTGTTAGTGAGACTAAAAGTGCACAAGATTTGCAAACTAAGGACAAATAGTGCTCAAGATTATATTTAGAGGATAAAGTTAAAGATAAGGGATATTTTTGGCCAAAAATTCCTCTACATGGAGTTTATATGTCCTTGTAAGTTGTTTCCTTGGGAAGATTGCCGCATTTATACAAAGATTGTCACAAAGAATGTGCTAGGGAAAACATGAACAAAAAATACAAAAGTATTAATCGAGCGTTTCTACGACAATCATCCTCGATAACAATACTCACTCGGCACTCGGTTCACTTTTACTTGTTATATTTCGTTAGAGTCAAATTATATAAACTTTGATCAATATGTTAAGATGTATTTTTTCATCATATTAATATAAAGAGGATTGAACTTACAGTATTCTTCATATAGTTTGCAAGCTAAATTCAAAATATAAATTAATCTAATTCAATTAAGCATCAAAGATTAATCAAATTGATCCCATGAAGCGAAACGTAATAAAAATAAATAAATGGAGCGAGTATTTCAATATAACCGTCCATGTTTTTGTGAAATTAATTTTCTATATTATGCCATATTATATGTTATCTACAACAACATTTTGATATAACAATTAAAAAATATAAACAAATAATGTTGTTATAAAGAGGTTTGCCTGTAACATTACTTTGCCTTTGGTTGCACAAAAGTTCCCCGATTCTCCTTTTTGTCCAGAAAACCTTGATGCCACAAAATGATGAAAGAATACTACACCTTTTCATTTAGGACAAAACTCTTTATTTAATTTATTTAGTAATTATATTTAAATAATTTACAACATAACATGTCTACAGCTTAAAATGAATATGGTAAAAGTTACGGTAGATAATGGCCAAATTACAGCGGATACAAAAATGAGATTTTTTTATAAATAACTACAGTTAAATCATAATTATAAATAATAGTTATAGTTTATTTAATTATGATTCACAGCAATAGTTAGGGAGAGGAGAGTGGCGAGTGAGATTGAGAGAGAGAGGGGACGGAGGCGAGGGAGAGTTTGGAGAGAGAGGGAGAGATGGGAGATGCTGGATACAAGTTGTATCTCAAATATTTATCAATATAAGCTATGGAGGTTGTATCTCAGATATATATTAATACATATTGTATCAATATGTATCAATACATATGAAGGCTACATCTAAGATATGCATCAATATGTATCAGTACAAGTTTTATCAATATGGAGGCTGTATCCCAGATATGTATCAATATATATGGATGTTTATTGCCAAATATTCAATACAGGCTATATCAACATGTATCAATATGGAGGATGTCCCTCAAATGTGTATCAATACAGGTTATATCAATATGGAGGTTATATCATTATGCATTAATATGAAGGTTGTATCTTAGATATGTATCAATATATGTTGTATCAATATGGAGACTGTATCAGATGAAATTATGAGTGAGAGAATAAATATCAAATACAATCCCGTCAAATAGTTAACTATATTAAACTGTATCAATAGTCTGTCTTGAAATCGTGAGAGAGAAATATATCAGGCTGTATCAGATGAAATAAACAAGAGAAATGTATCAGATACAGTCCCAGTAAACCGCTACCTGTATTAGATCAATGATTTTTTCAAGCTTTTATTTTTGTGTATCAATAGTGAAATCGATACAATATGTATCAGTTGTTATCCGGCTGATACATTTTGATACATACTATATCAATTTTGCCATTGATATAACTGTATGTCTCTGCTATGGAGTTTCACTGTTGGATATAATCTTGAACTGTAAAAAATAGAGTGATACAACCTATGAAAAAGGAAGAGAGAGAGACGAGACAAAGAGAGAGAGTGAGAGGAGAGAGAGAGCTGGGATAGAGAGGGAGGAGGGGCAAGAAAGGGAGAGAGGGGAGCGAGAGAGGAGAGACATGCTATAAAATCAGGACAGGTAGCCAACCAACTGAGCTACTAAGATTCCCCCTTCTTTAAGCGGTTATCTCTTTTACGGAGTCAAAATTTAGACAATTTAATGGTAAGACTACTGCAACGTAATTTGTGATGTATAGTTAGCTGAAGATACGAGTTCAAATTCTATTGCAGATTTTTTAATATTCTTTTTCGCCGTGAAAATAAAAATTGTGATAAAATTTCAAACTTTTGAATTATAGCTAACTATACATTACAGATAAAAGTTCAATATTAAAATAGAAAATAATAAAGAACGAGTCCATTTATCTATCGAGCTTTGAATGGCATCATTTATCCTCAATTTTTCTTTAAAAACGGACATAAATAAATACCCATTCAAAGAATACCCGACATGTATATAATAGATATAAGTATTGAAACATCCCTAAACTTTACGCGAATTATTAATTTAATTCCTAAACTATTGACAGTCTTAGAAACACCCCTCTACTTGACTAAGTGAATTTAACAACACTCCTCTTATGCCACGAGTGCATATATATGGAATTTTATGCTGATTTGACATGCACATAGATATACATATAGTAAAAAAATATTTAAAAATTAAATGCTAAGAATTTAGCAATTAAAGAAGGGAAGAAGAGTTTTTTGTTTATTTTAAAAAAAAATTAATATTTTTTCTTACCCCATCTCATCCCCTACCCAGTACCCCAACCCCCTCCCCCCAAATTTGTTTTTTAATTTTTAAAATTATTTTTAAAACAAAATTAAATTTTTTTCGCACCCCCCCTCCCCCCGAAAAAATATTCCTACCCCACAACCCCCCACCCGCTCAATTTTTTTTTTTTTTTTTTTTGTTAGATATTTATAAATGCTTTTAGGAAAATCTTTTCTACTTGCAAGAAAATCTTACATATTCTCTTGTGTTCGATATACAAGTAGAAAGGATTTTTCGAAAAGCTTTTATATATATAACACAAAATAAAAAAATAAATGGAGAGGTCGGGGGGAAGGGGGTAGGGGTGTGGAGGTCGGGGTAGGGGTAAGAATTTATAAATTTTTTTCTTAAAAATATTTTAATTTTAAAAGTTAAATTTTTTTTTTTAGGGGTGGGGTGGGCTGGGGTGGCCCGGGGTAGGGGGTGGGGATGGGGCGATAAAAAAATTAATTTTATTTTAAAAATAATTTTAAAAATTTACATTTATGTTTTTTTTTTTTGAGGGGGGGGGGGGGGGGAGGGGAACTTTTTTTAAAAAAATTTGGATGGTGGAGTGTAGGGTTGGAGTACTGGGTAGGGGATGGGTGGGTAAGGAAAAAATTTAAATTTTTTTTAAAAGAATAAATTTTTTAAATATTTTTTTTACTATATATATCTATGTGTATGCCACATTAACTAAAAATTCCACATATATGCTTGCGCTACATAAGATGGGTGTTTTTAAATTTATTTAGTCAAATAGAGGGGTGTTTTAAAGGTTACCAATAGTTTGAGGATTAAATTAATAATTCGCGCCAAATTTAGGAGTGTTTTCAGTACTTATCTCTATATAATATACACATAATATATGCATATAATTGACTAGGGGATGTGCCAGTTTAAAAAGAATTCTTAATTAAGATAGCAAATTTTGAAATGTATACGTAACTCTATTTAGGACTCGTTTAGTCATGAGATTATGAGAACTATTTATCTATTTATTATTATTTTTTTACAATTTTTTCATTTTATATGAAAATCAGCGTTTAGCCATAACATTTTCAAATACAATTTGAAATAAAAATGCCTAAAACCATGTTTCCACCCTTTTTTTTTTCACTTTCACTACATTTGTTTTTCTTCAAATTTTACTGTTTTTTTTTAAAAATTATCTCATTTTAATTTTACCAAATATTATTTGCAAAAACTATAACCAAATCAACTCCATCTTCAAAAATTTCAAATAAAGTGAAAAAAGTATTTGTAATCGTATGTAGTAGCTCGTATATGAGATTAGGACATTATCTCACCATCTATTGTGAGATATTACTCTTTTAGAGCAGATTTGATCGTATGTTTCAGATAAATTTGTCAAGTCGGATGATTTTGCTACTTTAGAAAATAAGGGGTATAAACCTTATTTAAAAAATGTACATTCGAATTCTAAATATTCTTTACAAAAAGTGTGGTAAAACATAACGTCAACTCCAACTTTAAATTTTTAAAATAAAATTAATAATATTGAATTTTCACGGAAAACGCTACTTAAACTTGTTTTTACCTATATATTGGATCCAAAAACACCGAGTTTTACAGAATCCCTAAACCAGTGGTTGGATCTGCCACTGGGATTATTGTGGAGTTTTATCTCTAATATATGAACATCACATCACACTTAGAGTACATTAAGTAGGGATGGAATTTTTTTGACCTACTATTTATAACGAGTAATAGACTCACATTCATATGAGAATTGGTTTTGTAGGTCACTTTTGATTATTTTTTAATTCTATATCCTCTTTACAAGAGATTTTCATTTGTTCACATGAAAGATCTGAATTTCTTTTTCTATTCTTTTTAAAAGTGATCAAAAATCTTAATGCCTCCATCTTCACGGGGTGAATTTTGAGTCAAGAATGAATGAGAAAACTCCACCAAAACGTTGACAATCAGCAACTATCTTTATGGATAATAAATGAATAATCCTAATTTAGAATTGAGTGACTCATTTTTCCCTAAACGAAAAATGTCAAGTCCCATTCTTTCCATTCTTGGAAAAGAAATATAGGACCAACACTGAGAGGATATAGTATAGCATATCAGATATCAGAAATCAGAATAATCATTTCATATCCCGTCTGCAAAAAGAGTACAAAAGCCCTACCTAACATTATTTAGTACTGTGCACCTTTGAAAGGGACTAAAATGACCTGTGGGCATTCAATGGCTTCTCTAATAATTCTATTTGTCGGCTGAGTGACACAAAGTCCCAAAAACAAAATGAGAAAATAGAATGGGAGTACTTTTATATTTTAAATACCGAGTAATAAATTTTGTGAAAAAAAAATAAGCACTCAGGATGTGTGGTCTAACTATCCAGAATTAAGAAAAAAAAAGAGCTCCTTCATCTGAATTTAAGTTATATAGAGTGAGTGTAAAGTTTTATACTGAAAAGTGTTTCCCATTCATGCCTTCCTGGGATGGTACTCAAGTTTTAGTGATCATGATCAGCTAGCTTTTACTTTTTTCCAAGTTGATGTACCACCTCCACTTTTGGGACCATGTAATATGGTATAGATAGATTACTTCAGCTGTGAAAACCTTATTAACTAGGTTGCCATTCAATTGCATCCTCTAGTTCTGTGCTTCTCTTGTGTTACCTAGTCCTTTGCCATAGTGGACTTCTTTCATTTTCAAACCTTAATACATTGAAAGCCCTCAAACGAGTTATGCTTCCCAATCCATTCTCCTTTTATTTTCAAAAGCTTCATCATATATGACCCCCCCATATGTAGGTGAGTATAGGATTCTATTAAACAAGTGAATACAACTAATATTACTGACGCGTCGTTTGGTTACAAGGATAATTAAGTGATTATAATGATAAAAATGTCGAATTATCTTTTTCAACATTTGATTGAACTTTTAATTCTGGTATAAGCAGTAAGTGACAATGTGGAGTTTATTAACCACAGTAAATGACACTTATACTATTCCCGCAGGAACAAAATTTTCATATGATTACCACTTTGATATATACTAAATCTGATGCTGATGAGAGGTTAGACTTGTGCGATAGTGTAACACCCCTCATGGTTGTTTTTGGTTTTTGCGCTTTTTGACCGTTTTATCCTTTTTCCTTGGTTGCTTTATGGTATTTTTGGTATGCAGGGATGAGTGACATGGTTCCCAAGGTGGTTGGTTGAGAAATATGCGAGTTTTTCTTTTTTGAAATGTTAGAAAGTTGATATGGTTGACTTTTGTCAACATCCATAGAAGTTGAGCTCGTATCGAAATTCTATCAGTGCCATCAGCTCCGAAACGTGATTTTTAAGTTAGTTAGACTATTGGTTTGGGTCTCGAGGCTTTCAGATGAGTTTTGGAAGAGTTTCTGAGCTTTGAAAGTTAGAAACTTAAAAGAGTTGACCAAAGTCAAAATTCTTTTGATGATTCCACTAGGTACAAAGGGTGATTTTTAACCTAGTTGGAGGTTTGGTTCAGTTCCTGAGGCTTTTGGGGGTATTTTGGTCCTTTGGTTGAGTTTTTAATGATTTCTTAAGTTTGGGTTGACTTCAGTTAACACTCGACTAAAATATTTTCGAATGGATGTTTCGTCGATTCCATCACGTTCAGAATTCATTCTACAATTGGTTTGAGTCCAGACAATCTCGGATGAGTTTTGGGTACTTTTTTAGAGTTTGGAGTTTTACATCGTTAAGTTTTAATAGTACCACCTTAAGAAAATGAGTTCTATTTGGTACTTTTATGGAATCATTAGATCGGTATCGAAGTTTTGAAACCAACGCAAAAAGAATTGATGTATTTTGAGTCCGTATGAGGGAGATATGACTATTTTAGTACGGACAAATGTTGTTGGTGTAGCCTAGATCGTGATCACGAAGAGTCGCCACTAAAAATCTTCACAAACATGAGCCTTTAGTCATATTGCAAAGGGGTTGCCACTGAAAGTCCCAACGATTTTTATTTAAAAGGCAGATTTCGAGGATTTTATATTTTTGACATTTTGGAAGCTAGAAAGCTCCGATTGAGGCGATTTTTGATGTGTTTTTCTCGAATAAACGTTGGGTATGGGTTTCTAGCCTTATTTTACTCATTTTTTAAACTAAAACCCATTGCATTTTTCATGATTTTGATTATAAAGTTGAGATTTGGAACTCTAAAATTAAGAAATCAAAAGTTTGGTTTGAGGATCAAGTGGTGATAGATTTTCATTAATTTTTAAAACTTACGTTCCTTGTAGTATAGATGAACTGATTTTGGCATAAATTTATTGATTTATCAATTATTTCTTCATTTTAAACCGCATATGAACTTGCAAATTAGAGATTTTGAGCCTAAAGTTAAAAAAACGTAATTTAATAATTTGAAGGTCGATTGTAGCTCCTCTTTTGATTAGATTTCATAGTTGGGTCTCTTTACATTATAGGTAAAGTGATTTTCAAATAAATTCTAATTTGCCTTGTGGACTCAGAGTTGAATTTTTGGACACAGAATTTACGTATAGTAATATGAGTATGATTTTATTTTCTTTTATAGAATACGTATTTGATTAGATTGAGATCGGTCAGAGGCTCTTCAAAAGGGTAAAGCCTCGCTTTGACTTTCTATAAGGCAAGTTAAGACTTTCTTTGACTCTTTTTGAAGTGTTTATGTGTTAATTATTTGTATTGGAAGCAATGGAGATGTATGAATTCCGTATAGATGAGATGACGAGCATATATGCGGATACCAATATTATGAAAAGGGTTAAAAGTAATTAATTAACCTGTTTTGACTGTTTCCCTTATTTGCTAGCATGGTTTTTGTGAATTGTATTTGAAAGTGACTTATTGAGCATGCTAGTAGATGATTGTACTCCTATTTGATGACTTGAGTCAATTTACAGTGATATTTGATGAAAAATTGAGATTATGATTAAGCAAATCACAAAAGGGAGTTTATATGAATATGAAATCCGAAAGAGGTGAACTTGAGATGATAATTGAATTGGCTTATGATATGAAATGCATTGCTCTAATTTGTACTTGTTGTTTATGGTGTATATATATATGGATCGAAGAGCAAGCCGTCCTATATTTAATTTTTGATCGGAGGACACACAGTCATGCATTATATTATTAGATCAGAGGGACACCGTCATGTGTTATATTATATGGATCGGAGGACACACTATCCTATATTATATAGATTGGAGGGCATACCTGCCGAGGTATATGGACCTCGCGAGTCCCCCATGAGTCTCAACTAACTATATAAAATAATGGGTGTATACAGGTAGGACAAATATTTATAACATTTATCATCATCGTTCTCATTTAATTACATAACATACATCATAATCATCATATTCATTTAATTGTATTGTCTTGGTGTGGTGAGTTGTTGACTGACTGTTATTTCGATACTTTCATAGTTGTCCTTAGTTGTTGAGGATTATTGATTATTCAGATATAAATCATCTAGATTATTATGGTTGTTGATTGTTAGACTAGGTGTGTCTATATTGAATTGCATGTTTACATGAATTGTGTCGGGTAGTTGAGGATTAGATATTCTCACCATCACTTTGAATTAGGATTGGTTGATGCTGCTGCTAAGTACGTGTGGATTTTTTCTTACACTTGTTTATTTCTATATTTTACGTATAGGTACTGAGCCGGTTGTCCCTGGATGTTGATTCAATTTTTGTGCTATGATATTTAACTTTAAGATTTAGAGGTAGCGGCTGACTGATTCCAGTGCCTATTAGATCTTTCCTATCTTACTTATGTCGTTTTCCCTCATTCTAAGACATTTTTGACTCTCAGTTGTATTTTTATTACTCTTATAGGCTTGAACCTTATGACTTTCAGATTTTGGGTGATTGTATTGAGATTTGGTATTATTATTTTCTTCATGTTTTTGCCTTATAGTTTCTTATATATATATTGTTGGGTTAGCTTATCTATCACTGGGATTGAGATAGGTGCCATCACGATTCGAGTTTTCGATTGTGACAAATTGGTATCACAGCTCCAGGATCATTGGTCTTGCAAGTACAAACCAAATCTAGTAGAGTCTTACATATTAGTAGGGAGATGTCCGTTATCTATCTTCAAGAGGCTACATAACTTTAGAAAATTGTATTCTTTGATTCCTTATCATGCGTTCTAGGTTCGGTCTAACTCTTAAAATCTCCTTATTCCATTCTCTAACTTGTCGTGTGGACACGTTCTCAAATCTTCTTATTCCATGGTTGTTCTTCGATTTTTATACTTTTTAACTGTTTTATCCTTTTTCATAGTTGCTTTATGGTATTTGTAGTTTGCGAGGATGAGTGGCATGATTCCTGAGGTGGTTGGTTGAGAAATATGTGAGTTTTTCTTTTTGGAATGTTAGAAAGTTAATATGATTGACTTTAGTCAACATTCATAGAAGTTGAGATCATATCAAAATTTGGTTAGTACCATCAGCTTTGGATCGTGACTTTCGAGTGAGTTGGACTATTGGTTTGGATATCGAAGCATGAAGATGAGGTTTGGAAGAGTTTATATGTTTTGTAAGTTAGAAACTTAAAAAGAAACCAACGTCAATATTTGAGGTCAGAAAGGTCATTTTTGAATTTCGATGATTCCACTAGGCGTGGCGGGTAATTTTTATCCTACTTTAAGGTTTGTTAAGTTTCTGAGGCTTTTGTTGGGGGGGGGGGGTATTTTGGTCCTTTGGTTGAGTTTTTAAAATTTCCATAGATTTAGGTTACCTTTGGTCAACAACTGACTATAACATTTCCAAATGGATGTTTCATCGATTCCACCAGGTTTGAAATGTATTTTAAATTGGTTTGCACTATTGGTTTGTGTTCGGGAAGTCTCAGATGAGTTTTGGGTATTATTTTAGAGTTTAGAAGTTTACATAAGTGGGTCTTAATAGTACTACCTGAAGAAAATAAGCTTTATTTGATGTTAGTAAGGAACCATTTGATCTGTATCCAAGTTTCGATACCAATGCAAAAAAATCTATGCATTTTGAGTCCATGAGGGAGATATGACCATTTTAGGATAGATAACTATTACTAGTGCAACCTAGGTTGCTATCGTGAAGATTTTCCACTAAGATCCTTCACGAACGCGAGCCTTTAGTCGCGACTACGAAGGGGTCGCCACTGAAAGTCCCAACGATTTTATTTAAAAGGCAGATTTTAAGGATTTGTATTTTTGACATTGTGGGAACTAGGAAGCTATGATTGAGGTGATTTTTGATATGTTTTTCTCATATAAATATTTAGTATGTGTCTCTACCCTTATTTTACTAATTTTCCAAGGAAAACCATTGCGATTTTCATGATTTTAATCATAAAGTTGAGATTGGAACCCCAAAGTTAGGAAATCAAAAGTTTTATATTTGAGAATCAATTTGTAATGAGTTTTTGTTGATTTTTGGAGCTTAAGGTCTTTGTAGTATGGGCAAACTAATTTTAGCATAAATTTATTGATTTATCAATCATTTTATCATTTTAAACCGCGTAGGAATATGTAAATTGAGAATTTTGAGCCTAAAGTTAAGAAACCGCAATTTAATGGTTTGAAGGCCAAACTTAGCTCCATTTCTTAAATAAAATTTCCTAAGTTATAGGTAACGTGATTTTCAAATAAAATTTTAGTTTTGCCATTGTGGGCTCAGGATTGACATTTGGACCCAAAATTTGAGTCTAGCAATATGAGTATTTATGGTTTTGTTTTTATGTAAAATACATATTTGATCAGAGTGGGCTTGTTCATAGAATCTTTACAAGAATAAAACTTCGGTATGACTTTTCAGACTTTCTTTAAGGCAAGTTGAGACTTTTTTGACTATTTTTTGAAGTGTTTATGTAGTAGTTATTTATATTAGGAGTAATGGAGATGTGAGGGTCCTACATAGATGAGATGACGAGCATCTATAGGGGTACCAATGTTATGTGAAGAGTTAAAAATAATTAAATTGACTTATTTGGGTTGTTTCTCTAATTTGCTAGCATGGTAGTTTTGAATTGTATTTAAAAGTGCCTTATTGAGCATGCTAGTTTATGATTATACTCCCATTTGAGGAATTGAGTCAGTTTAGAGTGATATTTGATGGAAAATTGAGATTTTTGTAATATGATGTACCGTGATTTTATGGTACTTTCGATGCTTAAAACATGAAAATTGTGCATGTTCTTGAGTACGTTTTAGTAGATATGATGTGCTTTTGTGTGTTTGTGCAGAAAAACAAGTCCCAGAAGCTAAAAGTGGGAAAACAAGTTGAAAATGTCTAAGTGTTGACTCGTGGATGCAGAGTACAAATCGTAGGTTTAAGTACGACCCGTTCTCAACGTTGTACTGATGATCAGATATGGTGTAATTTTGATGTTGATACCACGACTCATCCAACAACTCGTAACTTAATACTACAAGTCGTACTCTGGTATGTAGATGGAAGTTCATAAGAAGTGAAATCAAGTGGCAACAGTACGAGTATCACTATGACTCCCATGACCTGTGATATCGACAGTACGAGTTTGTAGTATGTACTCGTAGAATGGACTCAGAAGGAATGCGAATCAAGGCTCAAGACCACGAGTTAGGCAACAAGTCATAGTCCTAGACTACAAATCTTAGAATAACCCATAGGAACTGGAAAAATTTCTTGAATATTTGGAAAACCACAAGTCGTAAAGTATAGACCACGAGCTGTACCTTCATAGTATGAGTCATACCATACTGATGGGCCTGCAACCCTATTTTATTTTGGATAGAATTTGTTTTGCCTATAAATACTTCCCTTAGGTTATGTTTTTACTGTTTACGCACCCTAAGTATATTGTGTTTTTACTGTTTACGCACCCTAAGTATATTGTTACTTTCCTTTTATTTTTAAAAAAGTATATTGTTACTTTTTGTGTTGCTTGAGAACATAACTCTCTTTGGTTTTTGAGCACTAACATCCATCGGTTCTGGGTTATGGGTTGTGTTCTAATAATTCAAGATTCCGAATTTCATCTATTCAATTCGTAAGTTCATAATTATGTTTTCTCCCATAAATTCTGATTGTGTTCTTACAAACATGAGTAGCTAAATCTTATAACTAGGGTTGTGGAAACCATGATGAATTAATAAAATAGGTTAAAGTACTTAGTGATTCTTGAATGGTGTTCATGCATGTATTATTCTTATCTTCGTATTAATTGATTTTCAATGGTTGCAAATGTTAGAACTCGCCTTAATTCTTAAATTTCTTGATCAAAGAGGTATAGAATAGGAAAAAAGATTAACAACGGATATTTGAGGCTACCAACCCTCATCTAATAGCTTGAGCAACCGGAAAATATAATCCAAGATTAGGGGTAAGGGACCATATGTAAACACTCATAGACCTAACCGATGATTAAGTGATATTCATCTAATTAGGGTCAAAAGAAATTTAGGTGAATACTTACTAATTTTGCATGCTAAGTACTGGGATAGATCAATAGTACGCTGCTACTCTTACTAAGAGTTATCAAATTGTGGAGAATACAGTCCTAGTCCATTCTATTGTGGAGAATACAGTCCTAGTCCATTCTCACTGATTGATACAAACAACAATTCAATAGTCCGTTACTTGTTTACTGAAAGCTTACAAATGGATACTTGTTACTTCAAAACCCCCTCTTCGGAAAAAAACAACTATTAGTTTAAATAACCACATTGACTTGGTTTCTAGCCATATTTCCTATGGGATCAACCCCAATCTAGTTGGGTTCTATATTTGATCAACGACTGTGTTAGATTTTATTACAGGGTGTAATTTGGTCTACATCAAATTTTGGCACCGTTTTCAGGAAATACGATTTAGGATTAGTTCAATTGTATTTATTTGACTGCTAATCCTTATTTCTTGATTTACTTTTTTTTTGTTTCTTTTAAGGTACAGATTAGTTTATTCCAAATACTCAAATTCAAGGCAATCCCTTGATTCCCATTAACCACGATCTCGAACGTACTCTGAGAAAGATGATTTCCCATGAACTTTTGGAGCAAGTAACAACTCGACAGGTAAAAGCAGATCGACTGGATGTAGAAACTAAAGCTCATGCTAATGCCCAGGGGCCATAATCAGAGATCGATTGTTCTGTATGATGATCTAGAATATAAAGATGACACTAATTTAAATGGAGTTGGTGATACTTGTGCTATAATCCCTCCTCCTTTAGCTCCTGGTGCTAATTTTGACATCAAAAGTATGATCATACAACTACTGAATCTAAAGGGTCTGTTTGGAGGTGCTACTGGAGATGATCCAAACCTTCACTTGATTAATTTTATGAGAATTTGCAAGCTGTAGAAGCTACTAGGGGTTAGTCAAAATGCTATTAGACTGTGCTTATTTCTTCTTTCACTATCAGGGTAAGCAACCTTATAGTTATCTAAACTTTTAGATGACTCTATTACTAACTGGAGGGATCTGAAGACGGCTTTTCAAGAGAGATTTTTCCCACCTTCTAGAATTCTGCAGTTGAGAAATGAGATCAAAATCTACAAGCAGCTACCTAGAGGAGCTTTTCATGAAGCTTGGTTGAAGGTTCAACAAGAAGTTGAAGTAGTCCCCAATTTTAAGCTAGCTGATGAAAATCTTTTGGGGGATATTTTACAAGTCTCTGAATTCTGCAACTGAGCCACAAGTCGATACTATTGCTGGAGGTTCTTTCTTGTCACATACTTATGCAGATACAACTATGATGTTGGATCGAGTTACAAAGACCAATAGAGCATCGCATATGAGGGAGTTTGAAGTACCAGTTGGTACTTATTCTATGGGAATATTTGATGACTAGTGTTGGAGAGAAGAAGGGAGTGATCAGGATATGAATCATATTAAAACTAAAATAGACCTGCTTAAAAAGCACTTGATGGGGGTCGAATTAAAAAAGGTGAATGCAGTGGGTTCACAAGGTAATGAACCAAGGCATGATGATTATGATTCTAATTTTTAAGAGTAAGAAAATTATGCGAACAACCAGATGGGGGATTTTTGAGCCAAAGCCCAAGGGTCTAACCATGACTCTTGTCTCCAAGGTTAATAAAATCAAGGTCAGAACTATTACAAGGACAACAACTATGATCGGCCTAGGTATAGAGATAGATGCAGAGGTAGAGATCAATACAAATAGAGGAACAAAGATGGGTACAAATATGATCGCAATGGTCTCATTATCCTACTGAGAGGTAGAGCTCAAGGTGAGTCAAGTGGTTCTAAACTAGAAGATATGATGTCAAAGATGTTGAAATGAGTAGATTCTTCTGATGCTGAATCGAGGAGATTCATGGTGATATTTCTAATATGATCATGTTGGTTGACTCTTATTCCACCATCATTAAGTAGTTAGAACAATAAATGGGGTAGATTTCTGCATTATTGAATCCAAAGAAGAATGGTACTTTACCGAGTGATAGTATGCCAAATCCAAGAAATGATAGCCATTATATGTCAGTTACTACTAGAAGCAAAAAATAGGTAAATGAGCATCCCAAGCCGATTGTTATTGAGGATTATGATGAGGTCATTATAGAAGGTAGTCTTGAGCATAATAATGTGTCTGACCCTGAAGAGCAAGTTGTGGTTAATGAGAGTCGAGGAAAAGCTAAAAAGTCTCCAGTTGATACAAATGAGACTAGTGTTGATAAGGGAAGGGATAAGGAGGTCCTAAAATATTAAATCATATCCCTAGACCTCCACCTCGTTCCCACAACATTTGAAAAAGAAGGTAGAATATGGTGATTCCCATAAGTTTATTTCTATATTGAAATAGTTATATGTGAACATCCCATTAGTTGAGGCACTTAAGAAAATGCTTGGTTTTGCAAAGGTTTTGTGTTATCTTGGTGCAAACATAAATCTTGTGCCGCTTGCTGTGTTTAAACAGTTAGGGTTGGGAGTTCCCAAACCAACTATTATGCAACTACTTATGGTGAATTGCCCTATTAAGCATTTGGTGGGCATACTGTATGATGTTTTGATGAAAGTTAAGACCTTTATTTTTCTTGCTGATTTTGTGATCTTTGACTGTGAGATTGACTTTGAGTTTCTATAATCTTGGGATGACCATTCTTAGCTATCGAAAGGGCACTTATCGACATGAAAAGCAAAGAATTAAAGTTCTAGTTGAATAATGAAGAAGTAGTGTTTAATGTGTGTCGATCGATGAAGAAGCTAAGCAAAATGAGAGTTGTTTCTATCATTAATGTGATTGATGAGGCGGTGCCAGAGGTATCTATTAAGGAAAGATTTATTGTTGAAACTATAGCCGTAGTCATCATGAATTTTGATGGGGATAATAATGATGAGATGGTTCATGCACTTGCCGATATGGGTTTTATTCTTATGCAATGAAGAACTTATATCTTGATTTGAAGAATTGTGAAACTCCAATGGATAAACCATCTATTGAGGAACCTCCAATTTCGGAGTTTATGGCTCTTTCCTCTTATCTTCGATATGCTTTTCTTGGATCTATTGATACTTTTCCAGTTATTATTACAATTGATTTACTTGAGTGACAAGTGGAATCTCTTGTATCTATATTGAGGAAATTCAAGAGGATAATTGGTTGGACCATTATTGACATCATCGCGATTTCTCTTGGTATTTACACTTATAAAATCTAGTATGAGCCTGATTGTATTCCTAGGATTAAGCATCAGCGTAAGTAGGTGAGCCTAGTCCAATGTGTGCTGAAAAAGGGTGGATCACTATGGTTCCAAATGCCAAGGATGATCTTTTATTGATGATACCAGTTACCGATTGGTGAGTGTATATGGATTACAGAAAGATGAATGAATGGACACAAAAGAATCACTTCTCGATGCCTTTTATGGATCAGATGTTAGACCAACTTGCTGGTAGAGGATGATATTATTATCTTGATAGTTATTTGGGATACAATCAGATTTCATTTGCTCGAAGACTAAGAGAATACCACTTTTACTTGTCCATATGGGACTTTTGCATTCAAGTAGATGCTATTCGGATTGTGCAATGCACTAGCTATTTTTTAGCGGTGTATGATATCTATATTTTTTGATATAGTGAAGACACCATTTAGGTGTTTTATAGATGATTTCTCAGTAGTGGATGATTCATTTGAGGAGTGTTTGGTTTTTTAAGGTGAGGTATTGATATGATGTGAGGAGACGAATTTGGTGTTGAATTGGGAAAAATGTCATTTTATGGTTAAGGAAGGTATAGTGCTTGGCCATAAGATCTCTAAAAAGGGGATTCAAGTTAATAAAGTGAATATAGAGGTGATTGAAAAATTACCCCCACCAATTTCTGTGAAGGGTATTCATAGTTTTTTGGGGCATGCTGGTTTCTATCATAGGTTCATCAAGTATTTCTCTAAAATCACACATCCTTTGTACAAGTTACTTGGGAATAAGGTGAAATTTATTTTTGATGATGCTTTTATGATGGCGTTCGATTGCCTTAAGGAGAAATTGATCTCATCCCCTATTATTATTATTCCTGATTGGTCCAAGATGTTTAAGGTTATGTGAGACACTAGTGGAGTGGCACTAGTAGTAGTCTTAGGCCAAAAGCTCGAGAGTATTCTTCATCCCATCTATTATTCTAGCAAAGCACTTTATCCTGCATTCCTGCTCAGAAAAATTACATTGTGACAGAGCAAGAGATGCTTGCTATGGTGTTTTCTTTTGAGAAGTTTTGGGCCTATTTGTTTGGCACAAAAGTCATTATGCATATGAACCACACAGCTCTGAGGTACCTCATGGCAAAGAAAGATGCAAATCCAATATTAATTTGATGGGTACTACTTGATTTTGAGGTCAAGGACCAAAAGGGAACATAAAATCAAGTGGCTGACCACTTGTCTAGACTTGAGGATGAGGCCATGCTGAAGCTAAAAATAAAGTTGAAATTGATAACGCTTTTCCTGATGAGCAAGTATTAACTAGATCTCACGACTTGATTCCATGGTTTGCTAATTTTGTTAACTTCTTAGCTAGTGAGGTGATGCCTGAGAATTTGAGCTTTCACCAGCGGAGAAGTTTCGTTATAAAGTGAGAAATTTCTTTTGGGATAAGCTATATCTGTTTAGAGTATGTGCTATTTACATTGATTTGGAGGTGTGTTCCTAATAGTGAGATGATGAGTATTTTAGAGGCATGTCACTCTTCCCTTGTTGGGGGCTATCATAGTGGCATCTGGACAACCCACAAGATCTTTCAGTATGGGTATTATTGTCCCACTATTCTTCAAGATGCACATGATTATTCAAGGGATTGTGATCAATGCCAAGGGCAAGGGGGCATATCGATGAAACATGAGTTGCCTCTACTCCCAATTCTTGAGATAAAGCTTTTTGATGTCTAGGGTATTGACTTCATGAGTTTGTTATGAGTTTTAATAGATGAAGTACATACTTGAAGCTATTTATTATGTTTCTAAATGGGTGGAGGCAGTTGCACTTCCTAATAATGAGGGAAAAAGTGTCACAATATTTTTAAAGTGCAATATTTTCTCTAGGTTTGGTACGTCGAGGACCATTATTTGTTATGGTGGCTTTCAGTTTTGTAATAGGCTGTTTAGAGCTCTGCTTAAGAAATATGGTGTTAAGCATAGGGTTGTAACAACTTATCATCAACAGTAAAGTGGGAATTTAGAGGTTTCCAACCTGGAGATAAAGACAATCCTCACAAAGATAATAAATGTAAATCGAAAGATTTGGTCTAGAAAGTTGGATGACGCTCTATGGGAGTACCGGAATACCTTCAAGACCCCTATAGGTATGTCTCTGTATCATATTGTGTTCATAAAAGCATGAGATTTATCGGTGGAGATTGAGCACAAAGCCTTATGGGCGCTCAAAAAGCTGAATTTGAACTGGAGCGATGCCTCTAACTTGAGGCTTTTGATCAATTGAATGAGATGGCTGAGTTCCGACATGGAGCTTATGAAAGTGCAACACTCTATTAGGAAATTATGAAGTTTATCATGACCTAAAGATTAAGATGCAAGAATTTAGTCCGGGAGATTTGGTCATATTGTTCAACTCAACACTTTGCTTATTTCCTGGAGAGTTTAAGTCTAAGTGGATCAGACAATTTAGAGTGGTCCATATATTTTCCTTATACTGCTATTGACCTTGCGTGAAGGTAAACAATTCAAGGTAAATGGTCAGCATGTGAAGTTGTATTTAGGGACAAATGATGAAATAAAGATAGTTGATATCTGGCACCTTGATGAAGTCTTAATAATCAAGGTATTCGAGTCGTGCTATGATGTTAAATCAGGAGCTTCTTGTGAGGCAATCCATGGGGTATCTTGGTGAAGTTTGAGTAATGAAGATTCATGATTCGTACCGCAATGTTAAATCAAGTGCTGCTTGAGAGGCAACCCAAGGTATTTTCTTTTATTTTTGCCTTTATTTTGATTTTAGTGTAGGTTTCATATTTTTCATAGTATGCAGAAATGACTTGAACAAGAAGAATCAAGAAAGGAAAATTGGGAAAAATAGGAACCACGAGTCCATGCATGTGTCATACTATGATTGCGACTCGTGGTTCCCTTTGTGGCCTCGCGAACCAAAATTGAAACATTCAGAAGGTGGACTTACAGTTGGTTTCATGAATCATACTCTGAAAGTACGAGTCGTTACTCTAACCATACTATCTGACCTAAAAATTCATCCCTATGGAACATGATTCCACAAGCTTTAGTATGATCCATACTCTGATTTCACGAATCGTATTGTCACTCGTAAGAACTAGGAGAAATTCATGCAAAAGCACTAATCTACTGGCCATAGTACTAATAGTGTTATCATCTCATGAGTCGTCCTATGTAGCCCATAGGTCCCAGGTAAGTTCTTCAACTTATAAACTCATAGCATGCATGTACGACTTATGGCCTCTTACCATGAGTCGTAAGATAAGTCGTGGTCAAGAAGTTCAATTTTTAAAATCAAATTCTACCCGACCTGGTTCCTTCACTTATGGACCAAAAACACTAAATCTTCTACCCGATACCTATTTTCTTCAATTTTAAATGGCTAACACATTCCCTCCTGCAATTAAAGTGCAAATCCTTTAATTTTCTTCTGTTATTACTCTCCACAATTCTAATCAAATTGTAACTCCCCCAAATCCCTTCAATTCCACCAGAACCGATTCTATCACCTTCAATATCACTTCATTGTTGCGTCATCCTCCTCATGTGTTGTCACAGTCAAGAACTCAAGTCCCTCACTTTGTTCATCAATTTGATCTCATAACTAATTCCATTAAGGTATGAACTTTAATTTCATCCTTAATAGGAATTATGTTCATAATTGCTTGACATAGGGTTAGTTTTTGTTTAATTCATGAGTAATAACCCTAAGGAATGAAATTAGGCTATGATGGATTAATTGTTCATATGCTATGTATGAAACTGTGGGATTAATTGTTCATCAGGGAATTAGCCTGAAGTTTTGATGAAAATTGTGATGTATGTTAAATTGGCCAATTGTTGGTTTGGGCACTCGAACCCATTGAGTCGGCAGATAGTATAATCAGAAATTTTCCTGAAAAACAAAAGGATTATTTTGCCACCCAACTCCTAACAATCTTAATTGTTGTTCATATAGGTGAAGTCTAAGTAACACGAAGTGCGTTAACATTAAAATGGGAGGAATTTGCTAAAGTTTCAATTCCGATGATTTTACTTGATGTTTGGACTGATTAAAACTTGATAATTCACTCCACACTCAGATTTATAGCCTCGGGGAACTCTTTCATTGGTTGTAACCTTAACATAGAATGAAAATATCAAGTTTTGAACCTGAAAACTATGACAAAAGGCCAAGAACATGAACTATGATTGACTTCATGACTCGTCATTTCAACCTACAAGTTGTGATATCAATCATTGTCCCTGTTCTAAGGTGTTAAGTTTCTATTTAGGGATCATGACTAACAATTAGACTCGTACTTTCCAGTCATGAATCATAGTGTGAGTCGTGGTAACCTGGATAGAAACTTCACTTTACTGGACTTTGATTCACGAGTCATACTAGGAATCGTGGTATGATTCCATGAGTCGTGGTTTGAGTCGTACTGATATGGTTGAAAATTATTGGTTCTAGAATCTTAATTACGAGTCAACCTATGAGTTATGAACTCATACCACGAGTCATAGTATGACGCATACTGAGTGGGATAAAATAAATAATTTTCTGGATTCTTATTCATAAGTGAAGTTACAACTCATACTTTCAAGTCACGACTCGTACTATTACCTTGTACTTAATTTTTCTTCTATTCTTTTTTTTTCTTAGGTTTAATACTTTTATCTGAAGGTACAAATGCCTTCAATGAACAACACTAAATGGGGTGGACTATCTACACCAGCTAAATGAGACCATAACTTAGTGGATGAATCGAGTGGTTATGAGGAACATTATGAGGGTGCCACAGATCAGACACAGCATGAGCCTCGTGTTATGAGGTTGAGAACTAAGAATCAGGTTGAGGCTCAGGTTGCAGCTTAGGCACATGTAATAATTCCCTAGTTTGAATAGGGAAAAGGGTCGTCCGGATCAACTAATGGTGAGGAGTATGGGTCTAGTGAATCCAAATTTGAAAGTAGAACTCATGTTGAGAGTTCTAAGGCCCAGACCTCATCAAATGAAAAATGAAGGAAGGCAGAGCAAAGGGGAAAATCACCTCAGTATAAAGAGGATGTTAGGTGGCAGATTTTGGGTGTGAGGGAGATTTACCAGTGGGACTTAGCTATTAATGACAAGGGAAATGTGAAAAGTAGCATCTATGATGAACCACAAATATAGATTGCTGGGTATAATGAGGTGCCAAAAATCATAGATTTGTTAGATCGATATCACCTCGGTTGGGCAAGTATATCCAGCTAATGGCATGAGAGTTCTATGCCGTATATGTAGCTACTTTAAAGAACACGACTCCAAAAGGGGAAATGTTCAAGAGTCAGCTTACCTTAGTTACAGTATAAGTTCAGGGTAAGTAGGTGGACATTTTTGAGTGCCCCATCCAGTGCTTCCTATTTGACCCCACTTTCCCGACTTCTTAAAATATTGCTGAGTATGCATAAAGTGCTGATATAGTAAAAAAGGTGAAAAAAATGTCACCTGAGGAGCGGCTAAAATAGCTCAAGTAGTTTGCAGGTGTAATCGCTGAAAAGAAAGAAGACTCTAATTGGGTTATTAGCAAAGGGAAAATTAATAAGGCTTCTCTAATTTTTGCAGCCAAGTTCTGGTGGTCCATTATGCACCATAGGCTAGGTCCAACCAATAATGAAAACACCTTGACTCCTGACCGTGTAGTTCTAGTAGTGAGTATCATGAAGGGGTATGCCCTGAACTTTGCCAAAAATATTATGGAGGAGATATGAGAGAGTGCACTCAAGGACAATAATTGCATTCCATTTCTTTGCCTTGTGAGTGTTATATTTGATCTCAGGCTGACATACCAATCTTTTTAGGGATTGGTCAGAGTGTTTAGGTGACTTGGATAACAGATATTAGTTTGATTCGTGATGATGCGAATCTGGTTGCTCGTACGAAGGCCCAACCTTTAAGTTCTTTTGGATATGCATTGTTTAAGAGGATGATGGATGTGGGTGAGCAGGTTGATACCCCCGTTCTTACTGAGCATGTTGATAGGTCCATAACGGAGCCACTGTTTGATATTTCTATTTTAGCTCCTGCTACTGCCATAGCTCACACTAATGCCATAACTTTAACTATTCCACATCCACCAGCTTATACTACCATGATCACGGTTTCCAAAGAATACCTCATGAACCTAGCAAAGTTGACTACTCATACAGAGTAATAGTTGGGGAAGCTGATGAACCAACTTAAGCCATGGGTCAAGACTGAGATTGAGGCCTCAGAGACTAGACAAAGACGACTCTTAATTAGACTGAGTGATACTTGCACAACTGTATGGATGGCTTCGACAGGAGGATGAATGAGAGGCTTCAGGTCCTACAGTCCCCAACATAGGGAAGATATTTGAGTAGCTAGACCAGCTGCAGCTAGAGGTTACAACATTGTCCACTCAAATGCTCCTATGATTTTAGTTCCTATAGCCTTGTCACTGAGGAGTTGGATGAGAATTTCTTTGATTTGTTTGCACATGATGAGCCTTCTACTGGTATGATAAAGTAAAAGAGGATGAAGGATGAGGATATTGACTAGAGCAACCTACAAAGGGTGCTCAAGAGATCTAGAGAGATTTTTTTGATGCTCAGTTAGATTCTCGAGAGGAGGCTATGTAGAAAGAAGAAGTTGATCATGCTCGAGCTCGAGATCGAGGAGAGTTCACTAGTGTGGCACTTATGCGTGCCAGTATTTATATAGGTGAAGGCCTTATGGTTGTGCCTCAACCATTGAGTGTGCCAGCCACCGCTGGTTGTTGTGGCCTATCGCACATGCAAGTGTACGTCGTCATGCAAGTAATATAGTGGCCCTTTTGAACCGAATATCAATCCCACAGGGCCTTGGTGATTAGCAGATGATCTAATTATAAGTTAGTATTAAAGTTAAACAAATGCATATTGCAACCAACAAGAATTTTGAGTTTTAGAAACTAAATAATTTAATTAACAATGATATGAAATTCGAATTGTAAACAATATATGAAGAGTTCTAGGGTTGAGGCAATTACTTCACATTCATGCATAACTATGGTTTCTAGTCGGTGTTGGTGCTTATCGTGATTGTTGATCTACGGGGTTGATATTTAACTTGGGAGTGATCATACTCTAATTCATATACCCAAATTAATCTCACAACTACATCATTGAGTGGGGATGTGAGTCCTTAATTCGAACGCATTAAACTATCTTTCCATTTCATTAACCAAGTGGGGTGTTTAGGTATATTGCTATCCTAACAGCAAATCATCCTTTAACAATCAATATATAACCATAAAAGAATGATCCACACTCCTTACGTTCTTCAATACATCTCTCAACTCCTATGGTCAATTCGTTTTGAGACTAGGATTTATCCTAAAGTTCATGACTCTTTAGAATAGTAAAACAAGAATGCAAGAACAATCACATGACTTGATAAACAAGTATACCAACTATAAAACCATAATTAAGAAATCATGTAGTAGCCTCAACCCTATAATGAGGGTGTTTAGCCACTAATATTCATACAAACAATCTCCATAAAAGAGTTCATAACTTCAAACTACAAGAATGAAAAGTAAAAGAAGAAAGAACCCTAGTTTGAGCTTCTTGATGTCTCCTTTGCTCTCCAATTCGTGTGTGATCCAAGAGATATGAATAATGTGGATAATTAATACTTTTATAGTGCTTTAGGTCGTCCATGAGGTGTCCCAAATGAAGCCTATGCATTTACAACTTTGGCCCCACTTAAAAACAAGTTAAAAACCAACTTTTGGTCGGATTTGGGGGTGGTGCACCGCGTGGCTCATAGCACACACAAACCAGTAGCATGGTGTGATACATGGTGAATAAAATACCCTACCACATGCCTTGGTAGTTAATGCACATGGCCCCCTCCCATGCTTTGGGAGGTGCGACACATAGCCTCCTCTAAGGTGTGGGGGTTGCGTCCGTTCCTTCTCATGCTTTCGTTCCTTGTTCCTTTTCATATTGTGTCTTATTTGTAGGATTGATTTATCTTTTATATATCCTACATTTTTCTCTTACAATATCTCAGAACAACCATAAGTACATACAAGACAATAGAACAAATTAAAGTACACTAGAACAAGCATAGCTCAAGCTAGCGACACTAGTTTCCTCTTCTAAGTTCTATTTGATCTTTTTGACTCTTAGTTTTTTTCAAATGCACCTTGAACACTATAAAAATTACTTTAACACACAAATACACATATACACACTTTATAACTCAATAAGTACATCAAGTTATCCTCAAAACTAAGCTAAACGCGCATAGATAATAACACTTAGGAGTATAAATACGCCTAAGATCACTGGTGCAAAGCCAGCTAAAGCTATTGGAGGGATGCATCAGCAGATCCCAAGTTGATAGCAGATCCTTGAGCCTAGGGTACGGGTAAGTCCTACTTCCCTTGTTTATAGTTTTTATGCATTAGGGACAATGCATGTTTTTATGGGGTAGGGAGTACTTATGTCTATGAGTCCGCACTAGGGTTTTTCTTGCCGTGTTTCTTTTCCCAAAGGTGTTTTACTTTTTTTTTGAATTGACATGTTTAGGTAGTTTTTACATTATTTTGTGTTTTGTGTTTTATTAGGTAGAATAAAATTAAGAGTACTTAGGGCAGTCTAGAATTGTCACGCCCCGAACTCCCACGAGGCGTGATTGGCACCCGAAGCCGACAAGGCCCGAGAGAACCAATCTTTGCTTCTATTCATTCATATACATGACATAGGAAACACTGCTATCACATAGAAACATGAGAGGCTAAAATCGGAAAGCATAGAACATATGACGTATATACATATGAGAAACTTGGCCGTTGAGGCCATCAAGTCAAGATTTCATCTATCATATTATGCACATACACCCACATACGTCTACAAAAACCTCTAACGGATGCATTGACCAAAACCAACTGAAAGTCGGGACAAGTCCCCGCTTTATACACAATGTACAATATCAAAGCATATGAACCACTAAGACTCAGAGAAGCCCCGAACTAACTGGAGCTCACCAATGAACTGCAAACAGCTGGCAACCTACTGTGGAGGCCTACTAGTACCTGCGCCTGCAGCAAGTAAGGTAAATTCCCCGAAAGGGGTCAGTACGAAATAAGTACTGAGTATGCAAGGCTCAGATGAAACTGTACAATACATGAATATTTCCATGAACTCAAAACATATGAATAATCAATGTGAATAAGTCACCATTTTGCATTTTGGAAACCATGTGTATTGCTTTCATTAATTTCTTTGCTTTCTTTACTTCAATGCTTACTTGTCAATACATGTGTCACAATGTACCCAGGCCCCTACTGATCAGTGGGTCTTTACATAACATATCATCATGTTGGGATCGGGTCGAGCTAGGCTTATGCCCCTAGACCTGCCACCCATAAATCAATGCATCGGGATCGGGTCGAGCTAGGCTTATGCCCCTAGACCTGCCACCCATAAATCAATGCATCAGGATCGATTCGAGCTAGGCTTATGCCCCTAGACTTTCCACCCATAAATCAATACATCGGGATCAAGTCGAGCTAGGATTATGCCCCTAGACTTGCCACCCATACTTGATCATTGACCACATATGCATTACTTTGTTCTTTACTTTGAGATTGGTACAATGATTGTCATATCTTTATTTGAAACTTTGGATCATTAACCAATGAGTGAGATACATGTGAATAACTTGGCAACATAACACTATTAGAACCATAACACCATGGGAACCATTGGAACAATATTCAATGAACAAGAGACATACGTATAATCACTATCGGAACATTGGAACATAACCTTATTTGAGTTTTTGGAACATTAACCATGAATATGAGACATGAGATTTACCAATGATCAACGAGTAGGAAATATATGACAATGACCATGGATAAGCGGATATGGAATACCTTAGTACATTTCAGGATAGGACTAGTGAAATGTCAATGTGAATACTATTTGCCGCAGAAAGAGACGGACAAAGTAACCTTACATACCTTGGATTCGCAATACGAATATATATTCCTAGAGGTGCATACAATAGTCCCGCTCCTTCTTTATGTGTCACTCTACAACACAAATATATAACGGAACTCACATTAACCACCAATTACGTTACAAATGCATACAATGTCAATGAATTACATGTTTGCCTTTGAACATGCCATTTCCCCTTGACAAAACCATTGATAAAATTATTATTCCAAAAATTCCATAATATTCCCAACATTTATCAATACATGATAATTGACACATTTCACCACAACACTTCTCCTTTACACTTTCTTATCCATACCACATCACAAATAATCCATCAACTTACCTTAATACAACTCATAACACATATCGGCCAAAATCCTACAATTTCCACTTATAGACAATAACAAGTTTAATACCAAAAATAACACCATACATGTTCATATTTTGTCCATACCATGCTCTTTCATCAAAGGCACAAGTCCTAATTCAAGTTCAAATCACCAAGATATCACATCTTTCACAAAAACACAAAGCACCATATTCAACACTTCCAAGCATAACCAACATGATTTACATACTCTCCCATGTACTTAATATATTAAATCACAATAATAAACACTTACCCAAGCTTTCAAAGTGATGATCTTGTCTTCAAGAAATGGTTGCCTTAGGGTTTGTGAGTTGAGAGAAAAAGCCCTTTTGTAGAAAAAAATCTAGAAATGTCATGTGTGGTTCCTTGAATAAAAATCTGATTTGGTTGCCTTTATATAGGACTTGTGGTCATCTTTAGCCACACTTTGGCATTAAATGCCATATTGGCTTGGTCAAAGTAGAAGAATGGATCATTTTTCCCCTTGGGCCTAAGCATTTTGGCTTTGTTTTGGGCCTCAAATTGGGCCCAATAACATATATCCACATAACCCACTAAATCCAATGTATAATCCACCATATATCTCATGTGTAATTAATTTCATAATGTCTCGATGATATTCACTTACGAGATTCTCATTCGTCGTCTCCATCGCAAAAATAGAAATTCTAGTCGCCCATGGCTTCATTGAACATTTTTGATAAATTCTTGTGTTTCATGATTTGATCATGTAGGAGTGTATTGATGTATTTGAAACCTTAACAAGTCTTAAATAACTCCAAAGAACCAAAAGAAACCATATAAGAATCGACGTAGCATTGCGTTGCGAAATGAGCTCGGAAGGGCACATTTATTGTGCCTTGCGCCACTAGCTGCAAAGCAAGCTGTGGCGCAAGAAATGAACCCCCTATGAATCAGGTGGCTTGCGCCACACCTCTTGAAACAGGGAGTGGTGCAAGTTTTAACATCTTGCTGAATTTTCCGACCACTTTTTCAATACTTGCATATCATCCAATACCCTATCAAAACACTACAAAATACTTACTTAGTGATCTTAATCATCAAGTAACCATGAATCCAAGCCACCAAATGAGGTTGGAATGTTTACGGGTTATTACACAAATGCTCCACCAAATCACAAAACACCTCCTACGAAGGTCTAATCGCATATATGTGGCCAAATTTCAATTTTCTCATCATTAGCATTACCAAATACATACTTATATCTCTCAACACCTAAGCAAACATTATTCAACATCATCAAGTAGGGTTGGGAAGGTACGGGGTGTTACATTCTTCCCCCCTTCAAAACATTCGTCCTCGAATGTTAGTAACATTGTCTCATTGTAACAACTTAAGTCGAGGTGAATCCTTCACATTATCGTATACACATATAACACTTGTAAAGACTTACTTATTATGATTTCAATTCTGTATCTTGAACTTTTCTTTCATGTACAATGATTCCATTATTTCTTTGGATTCCCTCGTAATTTCTTCTACGTGCTAATTTCTCCAATATTGCCTTTACGGAAGCTACTCCTTTATTTCTTATTGCTTTCGCTTATCGATCTAGAGTATTAAGCAGTACCTCTTCACATGTGAGGTTTTTCGTAATTTGTATATCTCCACTAGGAGCAATACGAGATAACCTCCTATACACTATCAAAGTAGAAAATATGAAATACTGAGTGAGCTGTGAAGAGTTCTTGGACTAGTGCTAACAGATATGCAATTTGCCCAAATCTTTGGACACTTTCCCTTTCTTTCCGATTCTCATTATTTCTTTCCTTTTCATTGGTCACACTGTCAAAAATACCTAATCACCTATGGCACACTTTAATTCCCTTCTTCTAAAATCGGCATATGATTTGTATCGACTTTGGGCCATTTGTAGCTGCTATATCACCTTCACTTTCTCTATAGCTTGATGAAAAAAATCTAACCCGAGCGACGCAAATTCCGTCAGCTGTAGCCCATCCAATTGATGATCTATATTGTTTTTTCATAAAGCTTCGTAAGGTGCCTTTTGATACTTTTATTGTAAGCAATTTCAATAAACCATAGATGTTCATCCCAACTACCTTTAAAGTCCAATGTACAAACTCATGACATATCTTCAAATGTTTGTATAATGTGTTCTGTTTGTCCATCCATCTGAGGATGACAAGCCGCACTTACATCTACCTGTGTACCCATGCTTTACTGAGAGGATTTCCAACACTGTGCAATAAAGTAAGCTCTCCTATTTGATATAGTAGTGAGTGGAATCCCATGTAATCGTACTATCTCCGTAACATACAATGTTGCATAATGTTCAGCTGTATCGGTGGTCTTAACTGGTAGGAAACACGCTGACTCGGTAAGTCTGTTAACTATCACTGATATGGAATCAACCTTCGCAGTGTATGAGACAACCCTGTGATTAAATCCATATTATTCATGTTCCACTTCCAAACTAGATGGATAATATAGTGCATAAACCATACAGACTTCTGATGCCATACTGTCAATTAGTGACCGCTTGGACCTTGAGCTACTAGTTCTACAATGTGCTTTTCATTTAACCTTACTAAGACATCTCTGCTAAACCATGGTATATTTTGGGTTCTTTCGAATGAACAAAATATCGTGAACGATGTTCTTCTGTAGAAATTCATTTCCTTAACTCGTCTATACCCAGTACACACAATCTACATTAGCGTGAAAGTACTTCCTCTTGTGTTTACTCAAATACCTTTGTCGAACTTTGTTGTACATTCTTTTTCAATTGAACTAAAACTATAACTTACATATTGCTTTTTCCTTTATTTCGGATGTCAATGAAAATTCCGCCACATTTGACACTATAATTCTTTCATCAGGAGTTCCAAGGAAACAAAAACCCCTATTGCTTCATTGATATAAATTTCTTGACTATATCTTTCTTTTCTGTGAGCTGTCCATTCATACCTTCTACTGCCTTGCAGCTTAATATATCAACTATCCCATTGCTTTTTTTTTTCTAATCTTTTAATAGTTCAAGCCACCCTCGCTACCTCAGATTTAAGTCCTTTGGCTTAAAATATAGTACACTTTCTTATGAACAGTATATATGTCAGCATGAATCCCTTACAAATAGTGACACCATAACTGTAAAGCAATATCGCGGCTGCTAGTTCAGGGTCATATGTTTGGTAATAATTTGTTTTCCTCATGTAGCCGCAACTGTCGTAAGGCATATGCTATTACCTTATCATGCTACATCAATACACATCCGAGGCCAACCCCGGAAGCATTACCATACATTGCATAACATTCTTATACCTTCGGGAGGCACTTAAAATTGGTGTGGAAGTTACTTTATCTTTCAACTCTTGAAAACTCTTCTCACCTGCATCATTCTACTGGAACTTGATTGCCTTGTATATAACCTTTGCTAAGGGTGTAGGGATAGAATAAAATCCTTCAACAATTCTCATATAATGATCAACCAACCCAAGAAATCGATGGATCTCTGTAAGCATCGTAGGCCTTAGCCAATTGTTCACCATTTCTATCTTTTGTGTGACAACTTTCATCTCTTCATCCTATACAATGCATGGTCCTCTTGTGATTTTTTTTTTTGAATACCATCACCGAATATGGTCACACACATATTGAAAAGTGTCTTGAACACCCTATTCCTTAAACCCATAACAACTACAGGTGCATTCGCTAACCCAATTGACATACTAGGAATTCATAATAACCATACCATGTTTGTAATGTTGTCTGGGGTATATCATCATCATTTTTATTTTTATCGTCATTCGTTTCATCATTTCATCATTCATTTCACCATTTTTTATAACCCCATAACTAACCAAACAAATCATCCACTCTGGGGAGGGAATATTTATTCGTAATTGTCATCTTATTTAGTTGCCGATAATCGACACACATTCTCAGTGTACTGTCTTTCTTTTGTACAATTATCACTGGTGCACCCCAAGGGAACATACTAGGTCTTATGAATCCCTCGTTCACCCTGTCTTTCAACGTTTTCTGTTTGTTTCCCCAATTCCTATAACTTTACCAGGGCCATACTATATGAAGAAATAAAACATAGGCTAAGTACCTGACATCGCAGTAATACCAGCTCATACATCGAGGAATTCGTTTACCACCAGAACTGCTTGAAGAGTTGGTGGTCTCTTACCAAGTGACATGTGTATCCCTTAGAGTACCCTTTTACTTGCTTTACTATGGGGAACAATTTTTTTCCTCTTAGTGCCCCCACATTTCTTCTTTTGGGGCATACGCCAATATAACTTCTTCGTTCGGCAATCTACTATGGCACAATCCCGTTATAACATTAAAATCCACTATTCCCAGCTCAATAAGATCACCCGGTGTCTCATCACCACAAATAATTACTATGCACTTAAGATATATAGATTCTCCGACAGATGTATAGACCTCATATGACATAACAAGTAATTCTGGTGCCTGTTTAAATTTTCAACAATTAATGAAATAACATATGCAATTGTCAAATATGGGTCAATCAATACATGTACGGTACCTGCAGCTTCATCAGGAGAAGCCTAATTTTATGGCCCGACATATCACACCAATAACAACATTTTGCCCCAACAAACATTTCACCTAGATGATAACTTCCGCAGCACTCACACGACTGACAAAGAGACTTCGGTTGGTTTATACTTTCTACGTTCTAGTACTTAATACCCTATTGCCCATGAATCCTGAATCTCACTTCTTTGCCAATTCGATTGTCTCTAAACCCTTGGAATCGAGGTGAAATATTTACTATCGACTAAGGGAATAATGATCAAGGCGGTCTGAACACCCGAGACCTAAATTCTCCCTGGGACTCCATGAACTATCCCATAGGTCTAGCCCTGTTTGGTGACCCTTCTTCAAATAGCTGTGTCCTTTTCTGTTGCCTCTGGTCTTTCATTATCTGTGCAAAATGCCTATTTTCGGACTATATCCATCTCTTTTCAAGGTCGCAATAGTACAATCCATCTGTCTATATACTGATGCGCTCTATCGGTCATAACAGTTATCACTTTTGGGGCATACCTAGCCAAAGACTTAAATCGAGGACTGTACTTTCTGATACTCATAATTCGATAGCAAAGATTTAGCAATTGGTCCGCATAAGCTTTTTGGACCCCATATGGAAGACACTAGTCAAAGATTATCGTTTAAAGTTCCTCCCAACTAGCTGAAAGTACATCAATGCACTTGTCATATGCATAACATCTCTTTTAATGTGATCTATAAGGTCCTGTGGGTCTTCATTCATATCCTACTCGGTGGACATGGGAGGGTTTAATTTCAGAAAATCCTGTGTTCGATGACTAGCTGCCCTAGCCGCACCATTATCACTCGTCATTGGGCCAGCTCACCAATGACATTTCACAACAACTATCTGAGTCAACATATACACTACATTTCTTAAATCCTGTTCAGTGGCATTTATAGGTGGTTCTGCGGATACTTCTCTACCTTTCGGCTAAGAGAAACCCGTATAACAAATTCCATGTCAGCTCTACCTTGACTACCTTGGTCAAGTGGTGATTTACTCATTTCTACTTCGGCAGGCATATCAATCTGCTCACCTTTGTCTTTATCTTGTCTGATACTCAGCATTTGACTATACAAAAGAAAACCAATGTCAATACGTACATATGTGTCCACCTAAAACTTTGGCTCTATTGCACGATCTAGAAGTGAAGAAAAGAAACAACTCCTAAATGTCCCGTAGCCTCCTTCTTATCAATGTGGCGCGCAACACATCCATAAGCAAGACTCTACTAAGACACGGCTTTGTAGACACCCTTAGAACAACCTGCTCTGATACCACTTTTGTCACGCCCCGAACTCCCACGAGGCGTGATTGGCACCCGAAGCCGACAAGGCCCAAGAGAACCAATCTTTTCTTCTATTCATTCATATACATGTCATAGAAAACACTACTATCACATAGAAACATGAGAGGCTAAAATCGGAAAGTATAGAACATATGACGTATATACATATGAGAAACTTGGCCATTGAGGCCATCAAGTCAAGATTTCATCTATCATATTATGCACATACACCCACATACGTCTACAAAAGCCTCTAACGGATGCATTGACCAAAACCAACTGAAAGTCGGGACAAGTCCCCGCTTTATACACAATGTACAATATCAAAGCATATGAACCACTAAGACTCAGAGAAGCCCCGAACTAACTGGAGCTCACCAATGAACTGCAAACAGCTGGCAACCTACTGTGGAGGCCTACTAGTACCTGCGCCTGCAGCAAGTAAGGTAAATTCCCCGAAAGGGGTCAGTACGAAATAAGTACTGAGTATGCAAGGCTCAGATGAAACTGTACAATACATGAATATTTCCATGAACTCAAAACATATGAATAATCAATGTGAATAAGTCACCATTTTGCATTTTGGAAACCATGTGTATTGCTTTCATTAATTTCTTTGCTTTCTTTACTTCAATGCTTACTTGTCAATACATGTGTCACAATGTACCCAGGCCTCTACTGATCAGTGGGTCTTTGCATAACATATCATCATGTTGGGATCGGGTCGAGCTAGGCTTATGCCCCTAGACCTGCCACCCATAAATCAATGCATCGGGATCGGGTCGAGCTAGGCTTATGCCCCTAGACTTGCCACCCATAAATCAATGCATCAGGATCGAGTCCAGCTATGCTTATGCCCCTAGACTTGCCACCCATAAATCAATACATAGGGATCGAGTCGATCTAGGCTTATGCCCCTAGAATTGCCACCCATACTTGATCATTGACCACATATGCATTACTTTGTTCTTTGCTTTGAGATTGGTACAATGGTTGCCATATCTTTATTTGAAACTTTGGATCATTAACCAATGAGTGAGATACATGTGAATAACTTGGCAACATAACACTATTAGAACCATAACACCATGGGAACCATTGGAACAATATTCAATGAACAAGAGACATACGTATAATCACTATCGGAACATTGGAACATAACCTTATTTGAGTTTTTGGAACATTAACCATGAATATGAGACATGAGATTTACCAATGATCAACGAGTAGGAAATATATGACAATGACCATGGATAAGCGGATATGGAATACCTTAGTATATTTCAGGATAGGACTAGTGAAATGTCAATGTGAATACTATTTGCCGCAGAAAGAGACAGACAAAGTAACCTTACATACCTTGGATTCGCAATACGAATATATATTCCTAGAGGTGCATACAATAGTCCTGATCCTTCTTTATGTGTCACTTTACAACACAAATATATAACGGAACTCACATTAACCACCAATTACGTTACAAATGCATACAATGTCAATGAATTACATGTTTGCCTTTAAACATGCCATTTCCCCTTGACAAAACCATTGATAAAATTATTATTCCAAAAATTCCATAATATTCCCAACATTTATCAATACATGGTAATTGACACATTTCACCACAACACTTCTCCTTTACACTTTCTTATCCATACCACATCACAAATAATCCATCAACTTACCTTAATACAACTCATAACACATATCAGCCAAAATCCTACAATTTCCACTTATAGACAATAACAAGTTTAATACCAAAAATAACACCATACATGTTCATATTTTGTCCATACCATGCTCTTTCATCAAAGGCACAAGTCCTAATTCAAGTTCAAATCACCAAGATATCACATCTTTCACAAAAACACAAAGTACCATATTCAACACTTCCAAGCATAACCAACATGATTTACATACTCTCCCATGTACTTAATATATTAAATCACAATAATAAACACTTACCCAAGCTTTCAAAGTGATGATCTTGTCTTCAAGAAATGGTTGCCTTAGGGTTTGTGAGTTGAGAGAAAAAGCCCTTTTGTAGAAAAAAATCTAGAAATGTCATGTGTGGTTCCTTGAATAAAAATCTGATTTGGTTGCCTTTATATAGGACTTGTGGTCATCTTTAGCCACACTTTGGCATTAAATGCCATATTGGCTTGGTCAAAGTAGAAGAATGGATCATTTTTCCCCTTGGGCCTAAGCATTTTGGCTTTGTTTTGGGCCTCAAATTGGGCCCCATAACATATATCCACATAACCCACTAAATCCAATGTATAATCCACCATATATCTCATGTGTAATTAATTTCATAATGTCTCGATGATATTCACTTACGAGATTCTCATTCGTCGTCTCCATCGCAAAAATAGAAATTCTAGTCGCCCATGGCTTCATTGAACATTTTTGATAAATTCTTGTGTTTCATGATTTGATCATGTAGGAGTGTATTGATGTATTTGAAACCTTAACAAGTCTTAAATAACTCCAAAGAACCAAAAGAAACCATATAAGAATCGACGTAGCATTACGTTGCGAAACGAGCCCGGAAGGGCACATTTATTGTGCCTTGTGACACTAGCTGCAAAGCAAGCTGTGGCGCAAGAAATGAACCCCCTCTGAATCAGGTGGCTTGCGCCACACCCCCTGAAACAGGGAGTGGCGCAAGTTTTAACATCTTGCTGAATTTTCCGGCCACTTTTTCAATACTTGCATATCATCCAATACCCTATCAAAACACTACAAAATACTTACTTAGTGATCTTAATCATCAAGTAACCATGACTCCAAGTCACCAAATGAGGTTGGAATATGTACGGGTTATTACACAAATGCTCCACCAAATCACAAAACACCTCCTACGAAGGTCTAATCGCATGTCTAATCGCATGTATGTGGCCAAATTTCAATTTTCTCATCATTAGCATTACCAAATACATACTTATATCTCTCAACACCTAAGCAAACATTATTCAACGTCATCAAGTAGGGTTGGGAAGGTACGGGGTGTTACAAGAATAAGCAACTATGGCACATGTAAATACTGGTTTGAAATAAAAATGTTGTTAAAAAGGAGACCCTCCAAATGTTTTGATTGTGTACATCACTACTTTGATATTTTAACCTTCATGGTACTTTGCATGACATTGTAAAAATTGATGTTATAGTCGGTGTTTAAGCTAGGGTATGAACTCAATAGCTTGTAGTCCATAGTGTAATCATGTGCCATATATGTGTGTGAGTTGCATTACCTAGTTCTTACTTTATGTGTACAATCTAGAACTTGTCCGATTATTCTTCTTGATGAAATAGGATAGTTGGTTATGAAAGGATCATAGGTCATCTTTGAATAAGTCCACTGTTAGCCTAAATGACCTACCAAATAATGTAATAATCCCTTGATTCCTAATTTGAACCTAAATAAGCCTTTTGTTTGATTAGCTTATTCACCTTTCTAATTTTATTTTGAACCTCTGCTTTGGCCCTGGTCCCTCTTCCTTAGACACTAGGCCTTAACTCAGGCAAATTACCTAAGTTGAGGGTGGCTACCGTAGGGGTAGATGAAAAATAGAGTTGAGTATGAAAAGAAAAGACTGGTTATCAAAAGGAAAATAGGTGTGGCATGTGCTGAAAAAATGAAAAGAGTTGCAAAAATTGCAAAAGAAAAAAAAGTTGAGTTGGAAATAAAGCTACACCCATAGTTGAAAAGAAAGAATAGGAGAATGAGGAGATAATAGAAAGGTCTACAATGGAATAAAGTTAGTGTAGTGTCAAGGAGGGTTAAGTCACTTATCTGAAATCTACCATACCAGTCCACAATCCTACATTTCAAGCCGAGAAAATTCCTATAGTGATCCTAATCTATCTGTCTGAAAATGGAAGCATAGAAAATAAGGACAAGCCTATGGTTTGTGTACATGAATTATTTGAACTTCTTTGTGAGAGCGAGCGCATTAAGTATGATTCCCATTTTAATTGAATCATGTATGTATGGGACTTCATGTTGTGAGGGCACTAGGGTAGCATTGTCTGACTGTTGGTTGTGGGGTTGTGTTTCACTTATGTATATATGATTGTACATTGATAGTGTAATGTCATTCATAGATACAGTTGTGTTAATTTGATGAGTTTTGATTGCGCAAATCTATTTTATTCTGAAACTGGGGGGAGGGGGGGGGGAGTTTGAACTTGTGAAATTCATGTTGCCAAATGCCATATGATTACCATAAATTTCCTAGGTTTCTTTTACATAAGCGTCATGTTAGTATAGTTTTGTCTTGTTGCTTGAGGACAATCAAATGTTCTAAGTTGAGGCTGCTGATGTACCATGATTTTACCATACTTTTGACACTTAAAACATCGAAATTATGCATGTACTTGAGTATGTTTTAGTAGATATGATGTGATTTTATGTGTTTCTGCAGGAAAATAGGTTCCGCAAGCTAAAAGTTAGAAAACAAGCTGAATATGTCTAAGTGTTGACTCATGGAAGCAGAGTAAGAATCGTAGGTTGAAGTATAACCCTTACTCAGCCTTGTACTGATTATCATAGATGGTGTAATTTTGTTGTTGATACCACGACTCATCTAATAACCCATGACTTTATAGTACGAGTCGTACTCCGGGCTTATAGATGGGAGTTTAGAAGAAGTGAAATCAAGTCCCAATTGTATGAGTCTCACTATGACTCCCATGACCTGTGATATCGATAGTGTGAGTTCGTAGTATGTACTTATAGGATGGATTCAGAAGGAATGCAAATCAACACTTAAGACCACGAGTCGTAGTCCTAGACTATGAATCATGGAATGACCCGTAGGAACTGGATGAATTTCTTGGAGTTTTACCAAAACACGAGTCGTAAAGTATAGACTATGAGACATTCCTTCATAGTAAGAGTCATGCCATGTTCACGAGCCTGCAATCTTATTTTATTTTAAATAAGATTTGTTTTGTCTATAAATACTTTTCATAGGTTTTTCATGACAGTTTCCACACCCTAAGTACATTGTTACTTTTTGTGTTGTTTGAGAACATAACTCTTTTTGGTTTTTGAGCAATAACATCCATTGATTCTTAGTTATTGATTGTGTTCTAAAAATTCAAAATTCTGGATTTTATCTATTCAATTCGTAAGTTCATAATTATATTTTCTCCCATAAATTTTGATTGTGTTCTTGAAATCATGAGTAGCTAAATCCCATAACTAGGGTTGTGAGAACCATGATGAATGAATGAAGTAGGTTAAAGTACTTTGTGATTCTTGAACAGTGTTCATGCATGTATTATTCTTCTCTTTGTATTGATTGCTTTTTAATGGTTGCAAACATTAAAAATCGCCTTAATTCTTAACTTACTTGATGAAAGAAGTATAGAGTAGGAAAAGAGATTAAGAGATTTGAGGCTACCAACCCCCATCTAATAGCTTGAGCCTTAATTGGAAAAGCTAATTTGAGACTAAGGGTAAGGGTCCATATGCAAACACTCATAGACCTAACTGGTGATTGAGTGATATTTATTTACTTAGGGTCAAAAACCATTTAGGTGAACCTAACTTACCAATTTTGCATGCTAAGCACCGGGATAGATCACCAGTACGCAATGCTTACCAAGTTATGAAATCATGGGGAACACAGTCCTAGTCCATTCTCACTGATTAATATAAAATACAATTCAATACTCTGTTACTTGTTTACTAAAAGCTAACAAATAGATACTTGTTACTTCAAAATGCCCCTTTAGAAATAAATGACTACTTGTTTAAATAATTGCATTGACCTAGTTTCTAGCCATATTCCCTATGGGATCAATCCTAACCTAGTTGGGTTTTATATTGATCAACTATAGTGTTATATTTCATTGCGAGGTTTAATTTGGGCGGCATCAAATTTTGGCTCCATTGCCGAGGAATATGATTTAGGATTAATTCAATTGTGTTTATTTGACTGCTAGTCCTTTTTTCCTAATTTTCTTTTTCTATTTTTTTGTTTCTTTTAGGGTCAAGTCAATTCCTTTATTCCCATTAACCACATGCTCGAATACACTCTGAGAAATATGATTGCCCAAAAACTTCATAAAGAAGCAGTAATTCGATAGGTTGAAACAGACTAGCTGGCTGCAGAGGCTCAAGCTCATGCTAGTCGTGAAAACAGAAAAGCTGCTGAAGATGCTGCTAATGCTTGTAGGAACCAAAGGCCCAGTGGTCATAATCAGATATTGGTTGTTCCGTATGATGATTTGAAAGATAAGGATGATACAGATTTAGATTGAGTTGGTGCTACTGATGCTACATTCCCTCCTCCTCTATCCCCTGGTGCTAGGTTGACCTCACAAATATGATAATACAGCTGCTGAATCTGAAGGGTCTGTTTTGAGGTGCTGCTGGAGATGATATAATCCTCCACTTGCTTAATTTTTTGGGAATTTTCAATTCATACAAGCTGCCTGGGGTTAGTCAAAATGCTATTAGACTGCGGTTATTTCCCCTTTCACTATATGATAAGAAACCCTATGGTTGACTGGACTTTTGGATAACTCTATTACTAATAAGAGAAACCTAGAGGCGAATTTTCTTGATGGATTTTTCCCACCTTTAAGAATGCTATAGTTGAGAGATGAGATTAATAACTACAGACAACTGTCTAGAGAAGCTTTGCATGAAGCTTGGTTGAGGTTCAATAAGAAGTTAAAGTAGTGCCCCAACAAAAAGCTAACTGATGACAATCTCTTGGAGATATTTTACTGGTCACTAAATTCTACAACTAAGCCAGTAGCCGATACTATTGTTGTAGGTTCTTTCATGTCACATACTTATGCAGATGCGGCTGTGGTGCTAGATCGAGTTACATAGTCTAACAAAGCATGGCACAAGAAGGAAGTTGAGGTATCAATTGGTACTTATCCTTTGGGTATATCGGCTGAACAACTTCGGAGAGAAGAGGGGGCATGATTAGTTTATGGCTCATATTAAAACTCAAATTGACCTGCTTACAAAAAAACTTAATGGGGGTCAGATCTAAAAAGGTGAATACAGTAGGTTTACAAGGTAAAGAGCTAAGGCATGATGATTATGATTCTAATTTTGAAGAGCAGGAAAATTATGTGAACAACCAGACGAGGGATTTCTAGGACAACACCTAAGGGTCTAACCATGACTCTTAGCTCTAAGGTCAAGGAAATCAAGCTCAGAATTATTAAAAGAACAATAACTATGTTCGGTCTAGGTATAGAGATAGATGTAGAGGTAGAGATCAAGACAACTAGAGGAACAAGGATGTGTACAAATGTGATTGCAAAGGTCTCAATATCCCACGAAAAGGTAGATATCAAATGAGTCAAGTGGTTCTAGACTGGAAGGAATGATGTCTAAGATGCTGAATTGAGTAGATTCCACCAGTGTTTTAAAAGGCATAGTCCGGACTCGCCCTAGGACTCGCCCCTGGGTGGGGCACTGGGAAAATGCGTCGGGGCTCATGTGTGAGACTTAGTTCTATGAGGCTTACGTCCTAAGAGCCCGACTGTACACCTTGAACATGCCTAACGCCCAATGTCCAGGACTCGCCTAATAGTTCTTACACAAATTGTGTCAAATTCCTTAGTCAACGTTGTTGATACTCATAATTCTCTACTAATTAAATGATACTTAGTAGTTTTTTTCATCTGTTGAAATAACAAAATTAAAAGTAACTAGCTTATATACTAATTGAGAACGTCGTGAGGGTGATTATGACTTAACATTTCTGTTTAAAATACATATCCAAATTTTATATATTCAATTGTCATTGATCGTTATGTTTTTGTCCTATATTTCAAAATTATCATATTTTAATTTGTTATTTGAAAGTATTTTATTTTTATTTATGAAAGAGTTTATGTTTTAATTATAATATTAATAGTTTGTTAATTATTTCTTTTAGGGAGGTAAATTGCATAGTATGATAGTCATATATTTTAAGAAATCATTTGTAGAATCATTAAAATTTTTGTTGTTACTTATATTTTTAGTAATCAAATTATAAAAATAAATATACATGAGATATATGCCCCGTAGATCCTTAGGACTTATGCCCCATGTCTCGGGACTTACGCCTCGCCCCGTTCTATGTAAAATGGCTCGTCTCACGCCCCCGCCTTTTAAAACACTGGATTCCACTGATGTTGGATCAAGGAGATTCATGGTGATATTTCTAATATGACCCAGTTGGTTGACTCTTATTCTACCACCATTAAGCAGCTGGAGAAACAGATGGGGTAGATTTCTGCATTGTTGAATCCAAGGAAGAATGCTACTTTACCGAGTGATACTATGCCAAATCTGAGAAATTATAGCCATTATATGCCAGTTTCTACTAGAAGCAGAAAGAAGGTGAGTGAGCATCCCAAGAGGATTGTTGTTGAGGATGATTATGAGTAAGTTGTGGTTGATAAGAACCAAGGAAATGCTGAAAAATCTCTAGTTGATGCAAACAAGGCTAGTGTTGATAAGGGGAAGGATTAGGAGGTCCTAAAAATATTGACTCTCATCCCTAGACCTCCACCTCCCTTCCCAAAATGCTTCAAGAAGAAGGTGGAATATGGAAAATTCCACAAGTTTATATCTATATTAAAATAATTATCTGTAAATATCCCATTAGTTGAGGCACTTAAGCAAATGCTTGGCTATGCAAAGTTTATGAAGGATCTAGTTACAAAAAATAGAACCGTGAGCTTTGAGTTGGACAATAATTTTCACCAGTGTAGTTCAATTTCTCCTTATTCTCTT